>OX457081.1:25326795-26526795 GCA_949752815.1 Conops quadrifasciatus | reverse complement strand
CCACGATATTTTCCACGATATTTACGACTATTTTCAATGTACAGCGTCACTATTTTGGCGCATAGTTTTGGTTTTGGAAGCGATTAAAATTAACCTTAAAACATGTCAAATCAAGTCAATCGTCGTCTCATAAATGTTAAAGTTATGCAATATTTACCTACCGACATAAAAGATGGCGCAGCCGTTAAAAGTTTCCAAGTATGAGTCAGAGGGTGCGTGAATCATAATCAATCAGTTTATTGTATCAACCTTTAAAAAAAGTATTCATAAAAGTACATAAATTGTCAAATTCATTATGCTCTGACACGGAATAATTGATTAAAATGTGATGAAATAATGTATAGTAAAGTGTATAATTATAATTATAATTATATTAAAGTAATGTTAGGTCTTTTGAGCCAAAGATCTCCATTAGCTACTCCATTCAACGCCTTACAAACAGATTCGGTCTGCGACCTACGACCAAATTTATAGTAGGTACATGCCGTGAGTCTTGAGAAAGAAATCTGCCTTCAAACGGCATGAACTCGTATGTACTCCTTCGTATGTTTTTCAGGGCTGATATCTATCTTCAATGTACATTAATACATATATTGTATTATAACGATTCTGGAAGCACGTTAAATTACAGGAAATTTGAAAAGCGTCCCCGAAACTCGTACGAGTATCTCGTATTATACTAACGACAATACACTGAAAAGTATGTAACTTAATGGTTCCAAAACAATAGAAGCAAAACAAAACTAAGAAGAGTGCATTGAACCCTGCACAAAAACAAGAAGAAGAAGAAAAACGAACCTCCCAAAAGAAGCTCCTACAACCAAAAAGAACAAATAAAAAAGTGTATTTCTGTATATAAGAGTATTTACCCCGAGAAAGAAACTTGAAATCTTGCTCATTCAGTGGAACGTGAAGCGCGTACAGTCCTTCCTGCGCATTTTTGCCAAAAACCTGCAATTCATCTAAAATTGTTCTAAAAGCCAGTAGAACCAGCCAGAGCAATCCGGCCAGCAAAAAATGCAGTTGCTCTGTGGCTTCTCAGCCACCAGCAGGCCATAAAACTAAGGAAAAAATAAGACAAATAAACAAAAACGCCCCAAAACAAGCAGATAAAACAACAATGTAAAAGAACAGAACAGAACAGAACAGAACAGAACCAAATGGGTACAAGAATAACGTATAAGAGATAGAAAAACAGGCAACAATTCTTGAGAGTAGCGGTCTTTGAACTGCCGAAATTTGCCTGATCGCGTACTTTGCACACGATCATCCAGTCCCGAAAAATACTACACAACAGCTAAGTGTGTCTACACCAAGAGCAGCAGCGCTCCGGACTAGTGAACGCTATTTTTTAGAATATATTCGTCCACTCGGGCTGAGGCGGGGCGGGGCGCGGTGTAGGCACTGTGGTCGGTGGGGGGCTGCTGAGGCGCGATCTCTGAAAAAGCTCGTGAGAGAAGAAGGCTGAAGAATCATCCGGAGAGTCAGGTCTCAGGAGCTGTTTGTCAAAGTGCTGCTGCTGCTGCTGCTGCTGCTGCTGCTGCTGCTGCTGCTTCTATAGAACAGCTGGCGATCTGTGCTCAATTCGCACTCCCTCCCTCTGCCGCTCTTCGCACACTTACACACACCACGACGAGCCACATTTTTGGCAATGCGACTGAGTGCAATCAAAATGTAGCAGCAGCGCCGCACCGAACGCCTTCAGCGCAGTGTGTCATGTCGACCGTGATCTTTCTCTCGATCAGTGGTCGCTGTGTGTGCGTGTGTGCGTGTGTGTGTGTGTGTGCGCTGCTGAGACTTGATTTAAATTGGCGTATCTCATCCCGCTGCACCAACACAGCGGCAGCCAGAACAACGCCACGTTAGTGTGCGCCGGAGAGCAGTAAAAAATTCGGCAATTTCTATTAAAAGACCGACTGAACTGCAACCTCCAGCCAAGGTTGCCGCCACGAACACACTCTCGCCGCTCTCCCTCACAACTCCCGGACTGTGCGTCGGGAGTGTTCGGTGATCAGCGTGTGTCGCTGTGTTAGTCACGTTCGACGCAGCGAGTGCATCTGTATGTTGTGCAGTTCGAAAGTCGTCAATTTGAAGCTCGTTTTCTATGGCTGCTCATTGTATTTCAGTCGTCTCGTTCCCGTGCTGCGTCCTCCGTCCTCCGTCCTCCGTTCTCCGTCCTCCGTTCACCCTTGGCGATCACTCAGTGTTACGACGACGCTGCTGCTGGCCCGTCCGTCCGTCCGTCCGTCCGTCCGTCCGTTCGTTTAGTTTAAAACGAGTGTGTTTCGCAGTGTGCGATAAGTAGAGACCTCAGAAGCAGCAACAAAAACTTGCAGTGAAGCCGTTAACCTCGCCGTGTGATCGCATCCGTGGGACCCTTCCTGCGTCGTCGCAGGGGCCCCCATCCTAGGCGCTGCCTGGCGGTTTTAAGCTATGCACGATCATTTTAGGCGATTTCACAAAAATCCAAACCCTGCCCAAAGTCGCCGCGCCTCGCCGCGCCACGCCGCACTCGTTTTTAGAGGAATTGTAGACGCTCAGGGTCGATCGTTGGTCGATGGGTTGATTGGTTGGTTGGTTGGTTGGTTAGTCAGTCGGTCCATAGTGATGAAAGCGATATATGGCTTTTGTGCACTCACTTGTGCCGAATTCTCTTGAGCACTATGCGTCGCATTAGTTCCAGAAACGCCCTGCCACACGAAATTTCGTGATGCATTTGGTGAGACAGGTACAGGTTTTCGGAGAAGGCGCGGTGTGCACGGGGCGGGGAGGGCGAAATAGTTTATATACATAATATGTATTATACTTATGTACCACACTACTAGCGCCTTGTACGAGTACATAATCGTAATGGCGTTGAGAATTTGTTTATTTTTGAATTGAGTAGATTTCTCTTTTCGGGCTTGATGATCGCAACGAAGTGCACCGAAATTTGCACACACACACACACACGGATATTGATGCCCGCTCGTAGCTACGTAGATCTTGTGATTGGTATACAGATGTTGGTCTACAAACATACACACACTGAATGGTGTTTGCACGAATTTTTGAGGGGAAGAGTAGATTCCGGCGTAATTGCGACAATATTTTGGGCCTTTCTAAGCGGATGTACATACATACATATGCACATATCGGGGAATATTTTTGGAAATCTGGAATTTACGCTTCATGAAGTTGGCTCGATTTTCGTTTCATAGTTGACTTGTCATGAGCGCATGTTAACTGCTTTAACATTTAGATTTAGGTTTTTCAAATATAGCCGAGAGCCGACTCGATCTGGTATCCCGGAATCATACGGCTAATGAAAATTCTACTACTAAAGTCATTGCTCATACAGACCCAACAGATATTGATAGTAATATTGGCGCTGTGAAATAAAGTTATTTAATTTTTGATAATCAAAATAACGCTTGTAAAGGCGCCTCTAGAGGTACTTACATATAGGTCGGACCTACCTATAGTTGTCCACACTTTTAGATGAGAGTTCATTTGTGCATTTGTAATGAGTCTCTTTCGTAGCAGTGAAGTCTACGCAAATTCGTCCACCGAACGATAGCATAAAATCTCTACCATTGACGTAAAGAATGGTAAAAGGATGCCGTAAAAAGGGAAGCCTTACAAAAATTTAGCTGAGAAATATGTTGTCGCAAAAGACAACATGTTCTTAGATATTTTGTCATATAATATTGTATTCCAGGCGTACTATTATACGATATCGCCTCAACTCAAACTCTTGAATATTTTGGCAAACTGCAGAAGTTTTTCTTATTTAACATTTTATGCGTCTCACTAAAAACACAAGCATTTAACGCAATATATTTGTTGTTGTTGCTGTTGTTGTTATTGTTGTTGTTGTTGTTGTTGTTGTTGTTTTTTCACGCAGCAGTACCCTCAACGTCATCGTGTTTTTGCAACCAACGCATTGCATTGGCAGGATCTCGTCGAAGCTAGCCCGCGCTCTTATTAGGAAGAGGCTACCATACCCCCCACCGCTCCAGCCCCCACCCTCCTCGCCGACTAGCTACCACCAACTGCACCTACCGCGACCCATCATTCCGTCCGCCAGTCCGTCATTCCAGATGGTCGGCGTGCGTGTGTTATTTTAGCGAATTTTTATATAATTTCAATGTTCTACTTTTGTTTTTATTTTGAAAATGTTTGCTGTTTCTGCCCTCTGCCCCTTCTGCGGGCTTTTATTTTTTCTAGTCTGCAGCGCCGTGGGGCGGTGGGGCGGTGGGGCGGGGCGGGCGCACGCATTGGCGGCCGTGTGTGCGTCTGAACATCGATTGGGGCTGCGCTGGGGCTGATCCGACATGCGTGCGAAGGGATGAGCGCGGACTGAGGCATGTCGCAACATGTTAAATAAAATCGTAGAAATAAAAATAGGGGAACACGTTGGCATTTTTTCCGTGCACACACGAATGTCGGCGCAGCGCAGCGCAGCTCTCCGCGCCCCAGCAGCGACGTAGTCGCTCTCGTCGCTCTCGTCGCTCTTGTCGCGCCCTCGGCAGCGACATAGCCGCCTAGCCGCCCCCATCCTGCCGGCGCGCTGCATTCAATGTCAATGTGTTTATGTAAAAAGCGCGAATGCGAATGAGAAGCGACGAAAAAATCGCGCACTGGACTTGCTGGTCATTTGTGACAACAAAGTAGCCGGAGCGAGCCGGAGCGCTCCGCAGCGCTCTGGCCAGAGCGAGAGAGAATGAGCGAATTTGTGAGTTGTTTTATTTTTAGTTTTTATTTTCTGATATTACGATATTATAATTTCGCGGCAGGCCTACGGCTCGGGGCAGGGCGGCGAGGCGGTGCTGGCAGAAGGGCAGTTTGAAAAAGTTTGCTTATTATTGCACTGCGTGCAGTTTTACCGTTATTGAGGAAGCACATCACTGCCCATCACGAGTCGAGCACAGTGGGACAAGCCAGCGGGTGCCGCCCACAAAATCCAGTCGCCCACCAAGTCGTTTGTCCAAGAGAGCAGACGGACCTTTGAGAGGATAAAATGACCTTTTCGGAGCTTCCAATTCTATGCCAACGCAAACGAGCCGAAGTGACAGCTGCCAACGCTATCTGCTCCACCGTGCGGCGAACAGGGTTGGTAGATAGGGGCTGTTTTGAAAAAAAATTTGTCTTTTACTGTTTTTTTTTTTGGCGATTTTCTGTTGTGGCGTCGGTACCCAGCCCAAAAAGTCGCCTAACAAACGGCCTATGCGTGCGTTTGTGTGCGTGCGTGTCACGGTTAGGCTGCCGAAATATGCACTCGCTCCGACCAACGCCACGCCACGCCACGCCACGCAACGCAACGCAACGCGACTCACACACGCGCGCCACTTAACGCACACACCGTAACGCTGCCTCGGACCTTGGCCCGCCTGGCGGCAGGCTCCAGCAACTGGTGTTTGTGCATTTTTTCGCATTCATTTTGGCGAATTGCAGTGTGTTCTTTTCGTGTTTGGTTTCGTTTTCTTTTTTGGAAACACAATTTTTATTTATTGCACTAAATTTTAGTGGCCACGATGCGTTTGGATGCGTCGTGTGGCAGCGTTGCAGCGTTGAATCCAAGCCGGAGCTGGCCGCCAGTGTTGATGCTGCTGAGGCTGGAGTTGCTGACGTTGACGTTGACGTTGACGCTGACGACCAATGTCGGTCAAATGCCTGCGTGGCGAAGGGCCCCTTCTCCTGCTCTGCCGCTCTCTTGACGAACGGGCTACCTGTTCGCTCTTACTCATTGTGTTTATTTGTGGTGCATTTTTTGTTGCGTGGCATCCTTTGATATGCTGCTGCTTGTGCTGCTTCTGGTGTTGCTGCTGCTGCCGATGCCGCCGATGCTGCCGATGCGGCCGTTGTTGCTGTGGTGCTGCGGCGCTGTTGTGTTTTATCCTTTTGTGTTTTTGGGCCGATTTATTTAATTTTTGGGGTTTCGACTTTTTCGCGTTTTTTGCAGCTTTTTGCTCTTTTTGGAAAATCGCGCAACGGCCGAACGTCGATAGAGGACAAATATATCGAAGAGACCGACCGACGGTAGCGTGCGCCGTGTGCAGCGACGCACTCGAGTCGCAGTGACCGGTTGCGAGCAAGCGACGCGGGCGAGTAGGCGAGGAGACGAACTGAGTTCGGTTTGAGTCGGAGTGAGAGAAAATGGAGCGGCAATCAGGTGACGGGGCGGGGCGGGAGAGGGCGAGCGCTGACGTGTGTGCGGAGCGAAGTGTGCGGCCGAAACGCAAATAAAATATCAAAACAAAAAGGCAACGAGCACAATTCACATTACGAACTAAATTAATGCAAACTTGCAACAACAGCGAATGCATCCAGCGTCCATCGTTCTCGAGCCACCAACTCCGGCACCAACACACACGCAGAGCAGCACAGCTCAGCGCAACTGTGTCGCCGACACGCACGGATCCGCTCTCCGCTGCTCTGCTCGGCTGGGCTTCGAAGCCCAAAAAACTTCGCCGAAATTATTTTGGGATAATGCAGATCCATTTAGATGAAGAACAGAGAGCTTTCGGATTGGTCGTGTTTGAACTTTCGGAGTACTTCCTGAGAATATTCCTTGCCTGACAGCAGCCAGTGCCAGAGTATTGACACTTTGTGACAACTCAAAAAATACACCTGTGTGAAAATCCCTCAAACAAACAACAAACAAAAAAAACAACAAAAAAACATTGTGCAGGCGAAATAGTGCGATCGCAGAAGACAGACTTTTCCGGTGTTCCGATCATGAAACTGAATTGTGTTTTTTAGATCATAGAAAAGTGACGATGTGAAAAAAGCAAAGACCGACCAATAATTCCCAATGAGTGGACATACATATTTTGACATTTCCAGCCGTAGTTTAAAATGAGCGCCTTTTTCAAAAAGTGCCCCTTTGGAAACGAGCCGTCTTTATAAAGACAAAAAATCAAAAACACTCGCTTTTATTGTGCTGCATGAAGAAAAGACTTGATGCAAGTGAGAAACCGTATAGCAGTGACAAGCGCCAGTGAAAGCGCCCACACGAAAAATAGCGCCCAATTTCGAGATCGCTCACTATAAAAATTCAGATTAAATTCCACAAAGGTAAGTAAATTTCCATTCTACCAACGGAATTCGAAACGTTTCGTACATGAAAATATTTCAGCCGCCATTTTGAAAAAAACTACTAGTATAATTTTGTATTTTGAAACATGTATAACTTGTTTTTCCCCTCGTCCTTGTTGTTATTCGTGGAAATGTTGCTTTCGGGGGGTAAGTAAGGCCTAATCTAATCCGTTGCAAAGACCATTTCTATTTTCCAGCCCGGCAAGCGATTCTCTCGGCCAACCATTTATTCGGTCCATAGATTGTCTTTATTTTTGAAGATACGGCAAAAAAGAGAATCCGCAGAGTTTTCGGAACATCATCGAAGATTTGTGCCTCGAATCGCGAATCAGAGGAGCTGGCTCAAATACTTAGCTACGTCAAGTTCAGTACACTTTTCGCATTTGGATTTCTGGTAAGTATTGTGTATAATTCCTTGTTGGTATTCTTAATGATAGTTAGAAATATATATAATTTGGATTATCTTAAATTGAACTATATATCGTACTTGTACGATGATGTTTTATTTATGCAATGTTTTATTTATGCAATGAAGTATAATCGTTATGTGCAAAATGACATTTTATTCGGTTTGGCTGCTTTGTCCACACATTTTTCTCTTATATTTTAATTAGTATAAAACACAAAATTGCAAATAACACGCCATCTTCTTCTCAGCCGGCCACGTATTTTTTAAGGGAGTGTGCTTAAGTTCCGAAACGACCAAATCCCAATTATGTACTTTGTAAATCCCGAACTGAAAAATTCCCGCCGCGGCAAAACTTTGGAAAACTCTCGTTTTGTAATTTTGGGATTTTGTCAATTCACTAAATTCTAAAAATTACTTAACTTTCTCTCCTAAACCGAATTACTCCGAAATTTTTAAATTTCGTAAGTTTTCAAATACAAAAGTGAGCGTATTTGGTGACTTATGGTGTTAGCTCTGAAAACCACTTTTTAGCGTTAAGTTTCAAAGAGTTAATTTCGGCTTTAGCAGCTTTGGCAAAAAGCGACCTTTTAGTTTATTGTATTGTGTACAGTATAATTATAAAGTACCGGTCGATCATCGATTCGCTTCTTGTTTTGTTGTTGAAAAAGTTGGACAAGTTGGGTACAATGTACTATGTGGGCAAGTTGTGGTACCAGTACCAACTAAAAACTCATAGTACTAAGTGTAAACAACAAGCGTGCTCGAATGACAACCTTGAAGCAGCCGTGTTTGCATGTGTTTAGCGCAATCCGAAGGTGTTTCTGCGCCATCAACAGTCAAGATTTGATGAAGCACGGAAACATCACGGCCCGCCGCAAAAAAAGCAACAATCAAAACAAAGGATTTCGTGGAGCAAACGTGTTCGTGTGCTCCAAGGAAGACAAAAAGAGTGTGCCCTTTTTGTCCCTTTCTACAAAGCCAAAGGCGTGATCTTGGGTCAAAGATGGTACAAACTGAAAGCTTATCATAAATAAAATCAGCCGAATCAGCCGATCACAAAAGCAAAGCGATCACATTTAGCGAAGAAAAATTGCTCTTTAATTAATTGTAACGGACCAGTCGCCCTGAGCGACTTAATCTTGTGTCCAAATATCAGAAAATGCAAAGAGAGTGTCATCAAATGAGCACATGATCATGATCAAAGTAAAACCTAATTCTTAGAGCGGGAAAGATTTGTCGAGAGCTTGAAAAAGTTTGACTATTGTTTGGGGCAAATGTCTCAAGCTGAAAAGCCAAATAAAAAAGAATGGACTGACCACACTTTCAAATAAAACGGCTCATATATTGAAAAGTATACAATATATCGCCGTATATAATCTCTTTATATGCTACAACTTGGAAAATACCTTACTACCCCGATGTTACCCCTTCATAACATGCCGAATTAACATCCCGACCATGTCAAGATGACCGTACGGCACTACAAAATTTTGAAAATTTCAAATATAAAAACATACGAAAATCCTCTAAACATAGCAATAGAATTCTTTATGAATGTGCTGTCCTCTTGAACTTAAGGGTGGCCACTCCTTTCGTGTCGTTTCACAACTTTCGTGACGAATTTTCCACAAAATCATTACAAAACTTTCCACAAGTTTTATATGACCAAGTCTTCTCTTCAATAAGTCTTTTAAATGAAATATTAAATAATTTTTCCATTATTATTTTTATGAACATTAATTTATTTATTTCTAAGAAAAAGTTGAAAAGTCCACCAAAAAAAAAAACAACAACAGTAATTAAATCATTTCAAGATTTCAGGCTGACGGTCATTGCTCTCGGTAGCTTGACTTCACAAATACAAGATTAAGAATTCTACAATCTTTGTCGGTGGAAACAGTTACGCGTATCTCTACATTTCAATTCAAATTAATATAATTGTCGTATATATTGTACGTAGCATGGTTTATGAAATCTTTTAAGCATGAAACCTTCGTCTTTTGATCCTTTCACCGACTTCAGGTATTAATATAAACTAACTAATCGACCTAATATTACAACTATTATCGGTACAGTGCCTTTTGCGTCCCACCCATTTGCTCGCATTAGTAAAATTTATATACATTTTAATAACAATTATTGAATTTAAAAATTTAACAATACATACTAAGTATACTAAAATGTACTTTCCATAGTAAAATATTTTTTAATTACAAGTAAATACTTGTACCTTACTATAAAATTTTCAGAAATATTTGTCAGAAAGACTAAATTCATCGTCGTCTGTGAAAAGTCACTTTTTGGCAGAAGTGTTATTTAAAAGCTCACTTGTTCGAAAAGTGACTTGTGTTATTTTACGCTCATATCAGTTGCTATGTGCCCAGGAGGTTTGTGTACTAGATAAAATGTTCAGTGCTAGTAGTACGTAAATTTCAGTGGCACCACTAGAGGTGACTCTGAGGTGACTAAAAGCTATTTACAAGCACGACAGCCGACGTCATAACGTCTACATATTTTAAGATGATAGCAATTTAGGTCTGACCTCGTGCTAAAAAGACGGCATCGTGCTTGTGAATAGCAAAAGACGACAAACGGCCCTTCTTGACGACGACGACGACGACTATTGAATTTCACGAAGCTCCCAAAGAGTCACCCAAAGGCGCCGAAGTTTCAGAGGGCTTTTATTTGGGCTTTTTCTCAGCCTTCATTTTATGCGCTGAATTAAGGACATCGAAGAATATTATAATAGAAACTCACCTTTTGCCCGAGATAGTTATGATAGATAGAGTCCTTTATTTGATGACTCTTACAACATGATGGTGCATTTATTATAGATATATACCGATCTATAACGATCTTCTTCGAATTAAACAGTAAATTTAAAGTATCAAATAATATGTACATTTCTTTTGTAATGAAAAATGTTAATTATTAACCTTATCTAAAGCCTCTATTTGCACGCTTTTTATTTAGAACTTTTCATTTCACAATTGTTTGTTTAAAATTTGATTGAGACAATAACGGAATACAAGAGCGAGACTTCTTCGCTCGAAAGGAAAAACCCAAATGGGAGTAGCAGTGTACCTTTCCATAACAATAATATCTCTGTAAAGGTCTAAGTAATATTTCTGTAATTAATTCTTCTGTTCTTAATACTTCTGTTATAATGATGAGCTGCTCTAATCCAAACGTTAAACCCTCATTTTTTTTGATTTCTGCGGTTTTGAGTTCCAAAATTTTATATGCCAATCAGTGCAGATCCGTCCTCTGAGACTTCGGTAAGACTCAAATTTGCAACAATTCTATGCTGAAACCTAACAAAGATACTGACTTCTGTCGCAGACGCTCAAATTGTGGCTGCTTAAAGAAAATTTATGAATTAGTGATAACTAGTGCTGTCGAAATGAGATCCGAAAATCAGACAGATTTTGACTGTTCACAAGATATTCGTGACGATTCCGAGAATTAATAAGAATGCGAGAGATCTCCGAAATCTCAGCAGATCTCGAAGCTCATGCGCACGACTCTCGGAGAAGAACTACGCGAACTTCTAGTTTGTAAGAATGCGGAAGTACATACAGCTTGCTTTCATCAGTTTAAAAAAAACTCATAAAAGTCATCCCATCAAGCGTTTGGGTCTTCATAAATATAAAATGTACCTTCATAAAACTATCAATATTACTTTCGAAATGAAGTTAGTTTATTCATAATATCAGATTAGAATATTACCGTTATTGAAGAGAGTTTACCGCGAAGTTGAGCCTTCACGCGAAATTATGCCGGTTGATTCGAATTAATCTCGTTAAAGAGTATGCCTTTGTTTCAGAGGCGAGACGATAAAATGCATATCCGTAGGTATGTAAAGTCTTGTTCCTATTCTCTGTCTCTATCGTTCTATCGTCTATCGTCTACACAGTCATTCAAATTCTTGGTAAAGTCGGAAAATCTTCTCGGTGGCACAGCATTATCGGCGACTCCGTCTCTTCCGTCTTCGGTGGAGACACATTTGCCGCATTTCCATTTGCAGCATGCAACAGGTGACCACGATGCTGCTACGCCACGACATTCTCACGTTCTATCTGACGACTTTATGTACGCCACAACAGCACGCGACTCCTCAGTACTCAGTCCTCAGACTTTGCTTTGCTCCTGCTCGCACATTCTTGGCTCCAGTCTACACACTTTCACTTCGGCATTGACAGTGGAAGGCCGGGCGAGTGCCCTTGTTATGGTTAGCAGCACATGAAACCAATACGAAAAACAACAAAACTCGCACCAGCCAAGTTGGGTTGCCATCCTCGTTACCACCTCGCCCGCCCGCCCGCCAGCGACCATACGCCCCCAACATAAGTCGGTCAACCAGTCGGTCTTATCCGACCGAGATCACGGAGTGTCTAACGAAGAAATGGCAACTTTTCAAATGGAAAACGCACGGCCCAGGAAGGCTAATGAAGTGGGGTGTGCAGTGGTCGGTCCGTCCGGTCAGATGGGTTGGTGGTCGAGTGAAGAAACCCACGCCGTCAAGCGCGGCGCTAAGCGACTGCCGGTTGACTTTCTCAAGTGTTGGTCTGCGACTTCCGGTGTTTGCAAGTGTTTTTAAGGGGTTGTGAATGCGTTGCTGGTCTTCGAAGAACCCTTCCTGTGCGGAAGTGGGGCGCAATCGGTTTTCGCCAAAATGGAAATTAAGCATCTTCGTGCTTTTGAGTGAGTGAGTGTGGATGTGTGTGTGTGTATGCAGAGAAATGTGTGCGTTTTTAGAGGAAGGGGGGGCGGGGGGAGGGGGGAGGGTTGTAGCCAAGTGTCCTATTTTCCAGCAGGAGACCGTCGACCGTCGACCGTCGTGAGTGTCGTAATCCTCAAAATTACCAGAAAAAGGTCAAGGTCGCCTTGAGTTTCACACTCAAGGTTAACCCACCCCACGCCAGTATGTCCGTGTTGGTGTCCGTGTGTGTGTGTGTGTGTGCGTGTGCGTATGAGTTGTATGCGTATGTGCTTACGTGGGTCATCTCTTCAGTAACTGTCTTGGTTTTTCCTGCGTTATTTGCTTTCGGATTTTATGGCGCCACACGACAACAAAATCAAGGCAGAGCACCACAAAATGCTAAACATTTTTAATATATTCATCGGTTTTTGTGCACTCTCCGCCTCAACCTCGTTCGCGGGCTCTCCCGTTCTCTGAAGAATTTCAAGGCATTTTGTCGATTCGAGCTTTTCAAATCTTCTATTTTGAAAGCGAGGCGAGGCGCGGCACTTGTTGATTTGTTCGGTTTCAGGGCGACGGCTAATTTGCGAAGGAAAGTGATATCAAGAGGCTACAGATTTTTCACTCTCAAGTAGGCTGAGACAATACGAAATACGGAATACGCAAATAGAGAAATATAAATACGAGGCAATAGACTGGCATACAAATTAATATATTTTCAGTGATTAAAAGAGAAAGCATACGATTTTAAAAGGTCTCGATTTTAAAAGGCAATTACCACTGACAAGAAGGTAAGAAACTCATGAAGAACGCAACTCTGTGAAGGTTCATAGGCCAGAATAAACCGGCGCACTTCTATTTCTTCTTATAAAAAAAACTACTTAAAAAAAACACACTTTGTTATCATCCATCGAGTATTTCGCCACGAATTATTGTTGCTGTCAAAATAAAGCAGTTACGTCAAACGACATGCTGCACGAGTACATCGTTCGTAAGACGTAACTAACGTAACGTCAACTGTCATTAAACGTCTATTACGTATAACTTGACAGTACGATATATTACCGTCGTCCTTTATATACGTATCAGCCTCTAAAAAGTGAGTTCTGAGAGTTATAAACCTAACATTACCGCTTACTAAATTCCGAATTCCGAAATTGACTCATTTCCTAATATTATGGCGTTATATATGTATGTTACGTAAATTGTATTAGATTATAAGCAGAATTTAAAATTTTTAAAAGTTTTACGTGCCTTAGAAAAGTCGTTCCTCACGAATCGGCTACTGTCAAAAATTTAATTAGTAGCTTCCCCGGATTTAAGCGAACTCAATCTGAGCCGAAACTTTTAAATTAATTGTGGGGCGGACCGCGGCGTCCGCCCGGGTCCGGGTAAGAAGAAGCAGACTGCTCCCCAGGCAATTTCCGTAGCTAAATTGAAAAATTTTTAAAAACTTTTACACACATTTTATGCGCTCATTAAATTACATAACATTCGAGAAGGTACGCTACATGCATGGATTTTAGAAAAATACACAATAAATGCGAGTACGCGCAGCGGTTTCTAAGGTACTACGAGTCTACTATATGTACTCCGCTTTTATCGTGTCGTAGCTTTCATGAAAATTAAAATGAAAAATTGCAAATGACGTGAAGCACATTAAGACGCGCGTAGGCTTCGGAGAAGTTCAAGGATGAGACGATGAGCGAAAGCGGAAGAAGATAGACTTCTTGGTTGTGGTGGTTGTGGTGGGCGGAAAAGGGGGCTGGAACCCGACTAACAGACGCAAAAGTCTCAAAGAAAACTTTAGCAAACGTCGCCTCTCCTCCTCTTCTTCTCCACCGCTGCGTTGTAGCGCATCGTAAACACATCATCGCCGGCGCTCTCTCAAACGACGAGTACCGCAAGGATTAAATTTGAAAAAAACTACCCTTTTCCTAATTTTTATATTTGGTGCAGGCTCATGGTGGTGTGAGCGTTTGCTGGCACGATTTAGAGTAACACGCACACCTACGCATACCCATACGCTCATACGCCGATGTTTGTATGTATGCACGAGCGTTGGTAGGTACACATGTTCTCTCATCTTCACTTGACGACGCATCCGCTGCGTGGCTGCTTTGTGCCTCAAAGTATTGTGTTCCTTTCCAAAAATTTGTGGAATCGTCTTCCCGCTCTTTCCGCCCGCCCGCTCTCAGCGCACGCGAGCAGTGACGCACTCCACGCACTAACGGCACTGGTGCCGGAAACACCCTTCTAGTTCCTAACATTTTTCAACTAAAAAGCATAAAAACGAACAAAGCACAAACGCAAAAAACCAAAGTGAAAACGCCAAGGAGTTGGGGACGAGGGCGAAGGGCGGCCAAGGGCGGCGAATGGCGAATAACACGAAAGAAATAAATATAAATATGTAATAACATATACCTACTCGGCTCGGCGCAAGCTAACTTTAAATTTGTATATAGAAAAAATTGCCATTAGCGTGGAGCTTGCGCTAACTCCGCGCAGCAGCAGCGTCCTCAGCCCCTGCGCCGGCTTCATCTTGGCCCGTGCGGGCAGGCGAAGGGCTGAACAAAGACGACTGATTTACATTTTTAATTGTATATACACAACAACAACAACAACAACAACAACAACAGCGGCGGCGGCGGCAGCAGCAATAGCAACAACAAGACAAGTCGGGTCGCTCGCTGCACACAAAAAAGTCGACGGCGAAGCTGTAATAACATTTCGTAATTTTCTCAACGCTCGCTCAACTTTTGCTGAGCATCTCGCGGGCCCGTCCCCGTCCCCGGCCCCGGTCCCGGTCCCGGTCCCTCACAACCCCTCCCCTTCCCCTTCCCCATCCCTGGCGTCGACGCGACGGCTGACTATACGTATTCAACTCGCGCTGCGCCGTTTTCCTTCGACTGCATGAGCGTTTTTTCAGCATTCATTTCTTTTTTCCTCACCTTTTTTTTGGATTGCCTTTTGTTGCTTTCGCCTCGTTTCGCGTTTTCGTCGCTCCCCCAAATATCCCCACTTGCTCCTTCTTGCCCCACGCCCCGCTGGTCCACAGCGCCGGGATGGCATTTGGCAGATTCGAATGATGTACGTACGCAACGCATCCTCAAAAACTTTCTCTACTTCGCAGCCGCTGCGGCTTCGTCACCGCCGCCGCCGCCGCCGTCGCCGTCGCCGTCATCGGCATTTGTGGGATTATTTTCTCTTCGTGTTTTTACTCAAATTTTTCTAAAAAACACACGGAATCCTTTTTCGAAAAACCTCAAGTACATCGGTACGCAGCGACATTCTTGCCTTCGAGTAAGTCGTGGACGGTTTGCAAGCGACGCGTGGGCGAAAGGAAAGACAAAGGGGGATGCAGAGGTCGTTAGCGGTTAGATGAAGGCGGAAGGGGGGAGGTGGGGAGGGGGGGGGGCTGTGAAGCTGGCAGCGGTTGAAGCGTTGGTTAGGCGAATGAGCAACGCGCTCAAATGTTGCATTAGACGGCAAGTTAGGTGCGGCAGAAGAACACTTCTGCTGCTCTGCGGTATTAGTGGCCCTGGCTGGTGGCTCAGCCAGGCGGAGAGCTCCTCCTGGCGGTGGGGTGCCTCCCTTGGCAAAGAATAAAACTTTATTTTACAGCTTCACCAGTTACCCGAACACATAAAGTAAATTTATTAGAAGATTTCTCCATTCCCGCTGCCTTTTTATGCCGCGTAGTTGTTGTAATTGTGTCTACATTGCAGCCGCCGCTTTTGGCGGAGCTGTATAGGAAATAAAAATGGAACTTATTATCCACGAACTAAACTCCAGATGGCGCATAGAGAAGGAAGGCATTGAAATGATTTGTTGCTGCTGCAGTGAGTATGGAAGAATTCATAAATAATGAAATAAACTCTACAAAATATCGCATTTTATTGTACGCAATAATACACAAGAAATTACAAGAGTATTCAATTTCAGTGATCTTTAATTTCGCTTTTTTAAACGTTAAAAAAAAAATTTCGGAGGTAAACTATTTAAGAATATTTTAAATCATTAAACTTGTACTCGTAAAAATAATAAACAATTACAAAAAGAATACAAATACGATATTTGTAGCCAATACTAACCCTTTACCCTTACGCGCTACTACCAGGGACTAATTCAATTTTCTAGCATTTTCCTTTTTTGTATTAATGCAAATTTTTTCTCGATACTAATTTTTCAATGTTATATGACATTTCCATAAAATGGTTTTAGTCCTGGTTTAGGCTTTCGAATTTCGATCAAGTGTCAAATGTTTCCATACAAAACTAGTTTTACTTTTGGTTTTGCTGGGTTTTGCTCGCTGCTGTTGTTGTTGTTGTTGTTGTTGTTTGCAAAAGCAATGTTTTGTTTTGTTTGTTAATTTTGACAAAATAGTTTTGTGTACAATATTTATCTCTTTCTTTTATATTAACCATAGAAAGAGACGAGGCTATGGCGTCTAGTATTTCGAACTTCGAAACAGGGTTGAGAACTGCTACAATTAGAAACCTTTTTAGTTTTGCGCTACACTCACAACAACAAATTCGCTGCGAAAAATAGTTTTGCGCTAAACCAAAGCAAAACCGCTTTATGGAAATACCATATTATACTCGTGTATAAAGGATATAACATAATAGTGGGCTAAGCTTTTCTAATACTTATATAACTGAAGACTATTCTAAACTTATAAAAAAGCAGCGATTTTGCAGCAGCATACTCCCAGACTGCTTTTCACTTCCCAGACCAGCCTGCCCCCGTCCAAAAATGATTCTACAATAATTTCGAAACGTTAATATCGATTTTTATGCCTTCTGTCCGCATCGTGAAATTTTAAACAATTCATCGACAACTAATAGCAAAGCAGATGACAAGGGGGGGGGCCGAAAGGAAAGGGGCCTCAACCCCCCTTGACCCCGCCCTTCCGCACATGCAGTAAGTATGCGCAGGAGGAGGCTTAGTGTGGCATTATTTTCACCACTACACTCGACAATGATGTTAGACGACGATGCTGACGATGCCGACGATGCTGACGATGCCACCCCCAGCCGCCCCGTTCTTTATTTCTTTTTCATTTCTGCCTCTTGTTGTTGTTGCTGCTGCTGCTGTTGTTGTTGTTGTTGTATTTTGTACTCCGTTTTTTCACGTTTTCTGCGTACACAAAAGTACGAGTATTAAAAGTAATAATAAGTACCTTTATGGTAACTTTTCTCTGTGCCGCAGAGACATTGAAATGTTATATGTGCGTGTGCTTGTGTATGTGTGTGTGTGTGTGTGTGTGTAGCCCACACTTTTATGTCTTTAAATAAAAGACCTCGTTCCAGCTACCTCGCATCCAACGCTACTGCTACTACTTACTCGCCGAAGACCTCATTCCATTAAACGTCCCGTCCAACCAACCAACCAACCAACCATCCCAACCAACCATCCCAATCAACCGACCAACTTACAACAACGCCAACTACTGCTGCCGTCGTCGTCGCCGAAGTCGTTGTTGTAGTCGTAGTCGTAGTTGTTGTCGTCGTCGGCGACGCTATTGTAAAATGTAAAAAAGAAATCAACCCTCGATTCGCGATTTGGGTGGTTTGGGTTTCATCTATTCATTCAAAACTCTCTAAACACAACATTTGCAGCGTACAAAAAGCGGCTTCAGAAGAAGAGACGGACGGACGGACGGACGGACGGACGGACGGACGGACGATTCGGCAAAGAATTGCGAGAACACTTGAGAACTACACCGGAAAAAAGCATTAGTTGTTGCATCGTTGAGTAGATGAACAGCGTTTGTCGTTGAAATTTGTTAGAAGGGTTAGAAGGGTTAGAAGGGCGCTTAAAAATCGTGAAAGAAATCATGTATTGTATAATATTTATTACGAAAAAACCAAAAAGTATACATCGTTTTATCATTTAATATTAAATGTTATAAGTTTTATAGACTATTCCATGTATCGACGTGATCTTCAATAACTTCGAGGCTCTTAAAATTCGAGGTCCTCAATAGTAATCATTATATCATTATAGTACCGTCCTTTCGAAAAATGTTTATGTTGTTATGATTCTGTTAATCCTTGTGATCCTTGTGAAATGAAACATTGTCGCGACATAAAAAATGACAATTTCCACAAAATTAATTCTCAAAGTGTAGAGGCCAACCTTTTTAATATCATTTCTATTTTATGTGTTGTTTTTTTGTTTTTTGCTTTTTTTGCTTTTTTGAACACGTCGAAAACAACACAACACAACACAACACAACACACAACACATACCAGCATAAAAAATAAGATGAGATTTTTTAACTGCGAACACGTAGTTAAAAAATTGAAACCTGCGAAGGAAGATGAAGCAAAACGAAATACAATAACCGAAAGAAAAATAGCGAAAGGCAGCCAGCCGCGTGAGGACGTTCCGCAGAAGCACAGAAACCACCCTTGAAAATGTTTCGCGTTTAAAAGTGCTGCCATCCCCGCTGCCACCTTCGCCAGGAACGTCGACCTCTTTCCACACAAACTTGCCCCACTCTCGAGAGTATTTGCTGGCAATAAAAGTAGTAATCAGTTGCCCCGCGTCAGCCGGCCCCCGTCGCCACCGCCACCGCCACCGCCGCCACCACCATCACTCTCGAAGTGTGCTGCTGCTCTGCACACTCGCCGAGTTAGAAAGAGATGAGAATTAGATGATGAATAAAAAATTTATGTATTTTTTACATTTTCCTCTAATGCAAGTGTATGGCCACCGGGGCCACCGGGGCGGGCTTGCCCCGACTTGGCGTGGCGCTGCGGAGCGCTTAGTCTTGCAGAAGTTGCAGCGCAGGCATTTACAGTAACAGAGTTATTGTCAAAATAATAGGGAGACATTAAATTTTTAGATGTGCCTTCCGTGCGCCGCGGGTGCATGGGTAATGGCGGCAGGGGCCACTCGCCGGCAGAGGCAGCGGCAGTGGAGTGGAGTGGAGTGGAGTTGATTGGGGATGTTTGCGAAAGCGTTGAGTTGTTTATAGAAATGGTCGAAATATTTCCGAACTTGCGAGGATGAGGGTGAGGCGGACGGCGACGGCGAAGGCGACGGCGACGGCAGCAGCAGCGGTAGCAGCAGCCACAACAACAGACTATATATACGTGCTTTAGAGCGAAGCGTCTGAGAGAGGAAGCTGAGCAGATGGTTCGAAGAAAGTCCATAATGATTTTTCAGGATTTATTTATAGCCATGAGCGGGTCGAAATAGGTTCGCGAATTGATATACAATACTCGTAAAAATGTTGTATTTGTAAAGGTGTGAATATAACCTTGTGCTTCCTCTACTGAGATAAAATCTTTTACAATAATGTACGTACATATACGTAAGTAATTATTCATAGCGGCTGGATTTAGGTTTTTCCTTTGTTTCTAAGTCGCCCTGAATCGTTGCAGATATTTCTTAAATTATGTTTAAAACATGACTTAATTTTCCAGAAGGGTAAAATAATGCGATACTAAAGCGAGAAAGAAAGAGTACTTGCTAATTTCTAATCTAATTTTTGCATATTTCTGGCCACTAAACCGGGACTGAAAGAACTACTAGAAGCACTATTCATATTACTACAAAAGTTCGTAGGTGGAGAGGGGGGAGGGGAGGGGAGGGGGAGAAAGTTGATAAGAGATTCAGACTCATCCTTCCGTGACATTAAAAGGAAAAAATTCGGTTTTTCTAGAAAATGTCTATTATATACATACTTGTACCTATAATCTCTATGAGCCATTGTTTTTGAAAGTGGGTAAGCTCGAGATTATTCTGATCAGAATTTATAGCCCAAAATTTCTTAGTTTAAAATATTGTCTAGTAATTATGTATTTCTCTTTATCTTTTACAATATTTCGAATTTCTTTTTTTGGTGCTTCTTAATATTATCGTTAGACATCTCGATTGAGTTTGAAAGTAGAGCAAATATACTAAGATTGCTTTTCGTCTGCACTGAGTTGGAGTGAGTTATTCTGCAGAGCTTTTTTACCCAAATAAGCCGGAAATGACTGCGCTTGGAAGCGTACTTGGCAATGACAGCAGACGACATGAGAAATTGAGAAAGATTCGGGAACTCTGCAGCACTCTGTGCCAACTTAAGATATCATGATGTATTTTGTTCCTTTCATTTAGTTCGTTTTTTTCTCGTATTTGCATGCGAGCCATTTTTTTAATTGCCAGAATATGCTCGATACGTACGTACGTACATACGCATTAAAAGAAAAAAAAAACGGTTAAAGGGAGGTTAAGGTGAGCTGGTGAGGACCTAGGAGGTAGGAGGTACCGCTTGGCAACCTTTTATCGGTTGCGTACTCGTACATAGAACATGGCACGTTAAAGTGTGCGGCTCCCATCCAGCGCAAAGAACACGAAGAAGCACTCGGAAAAGTAAAAATTAAAATTATAAAAACAATTCTAATACAAGTATCGCGCCCACGAACACATTCAAGAGTGGAAACATATCGCCCTAGAGAGAGTCGAGTGGTGCCGACGATTCGAATGAAATGAAATGAGCGTAATGATATGTTATATGCGTTCGTGTATATAGAAAGGCATTTTTAAATAATGCAGATATTCTCATATAAATTTGAGCAGCTCTTTGCGGTCTTCCACGGTTTGACAAAGCAGCCGCCAGAGAATTGGGACAGGACAAAATTGGGAAAGGGGGTGGCACAATGTGGCTAACAAATAGTAAGTCGCTTCGTTGCTTTCATGCGCGACTTACTGACTAGCTGGAATCCTAAGAAATCCACCCACCGTCGCCGCTTGGCACGCGTCCGCCTCAGCCCAAACGGCAGAGTTAGTGCTTGAGATTAGTTCAGTGTGGGAGGGGGGGGGGGAAGGAAGAAGAAGAAGAAGAAAGAAAAAGTTGTACACTGCCAACCTTTATATGTACAGTCTGCATTTAATAATAGTGAAATAATGTATCGAATATTTATCAGCAAATTTTTCAAACTTTATTAGATTTCTGTAACTTTAATAGCATTTTAATTTTAAAAAATAAAATATATTTTTTTTTTTAATTTTTTAACACCAATTCTCTAATTAAAATAAATTTATTGACGAAAAAAATTAATGTTTTCTATACGAAATGTTGTGCATTAAAAGTATTTGCAAATCAGAGATAACCTAAAGTCATCTGATATTTCATGAATGTCGTCTCTTCACCCAACGCCCCTTCCACGATCCTACTTTGGCCTGCCACTTTCATACGCGCCGTCTTCTCTCTCGCCCAACGCACTCCATAAAAATAATTTCACTTTCCCCAAAAGTAACTCGCTTTTTTCCGGCCGCGGCGCATTCGCTCATTTTTTCCATGCTCTTTAGCCAGCATTCGTTCTCTTTCAGCTTTCAATAACAAGCCGCGCCGCCAATTTTTCTCTCCGAGCACTCGAAGAAAGTTGCCCGAAGCCGGTGTTGGATAGTACGATATTTATTTTTCCTAAAGAAGCGCGACTACTGTTTTGTGTAAACGCTGAAAACGGTGGTGCCTCCTTGTCCGGGGTGGTGTCAAGGCAGGACACCAAAAAAAGAAATTCTAAGATCTGAAGCGGCGTGCAACGTGCTCTCTTCTGCCAGCAGCGAGGAACTGATTCCTTGGCGCTGTTTTGAGCGAAAGCAAAAGAGAAGCAAGCCCTGGCCTTTACTCGCCCAACCGCGATGCCCGCGCGGAGAAGACACGACAAATGTGGCCATGTTGCGAGGCATTGTGCTCCGGACCTGCGTTTCTTTTTCTTGTTGCTCGCGCCCGCCGCTGGCCGCTGGCTCCACCGGTGGGTGATTCGGCTGATGGTTATGGCGATGATAATGATGATTGCGATGGCCCGATAGCGTCGCAAAGAACTTCGCCTCAGATGGCTTCTCTCTTAGGAAACTATTCACCATTAATCCGACGGCTTCTCGTCACGTACGGATGTGCGAATTTCTGCTGCGGCCACTGTGCATCGGCATTGTCTAAGGGGACGACTCGAATCGTATCGAAAGCACGCCGTTTGGCCAAAAAGGGGGTGTAGGACCCCCCTGGCTTCTGCTTCTGCTTGCCGGCAGCTCGAGTAGGTTCTGAAGGGCACCGCGCTTTTAAGCGCAAATCGAGACTGTCCTGCCTGCAGAGTCAGTCAGTTACTATTTCGACGTCGCCGGTCGATGTTCGGTTTATGGATCGAGAAGGCGCCAAGAACTGTTGGGAAAAGTAATGTTTATCATTTGTCATTTTTGTGTGTCTGTTTAGAAGAAGAAGAAGAAGAAGTGTGAGACAGAGTACTCGACGAGCGAAATTACGAGCGGCGCAAGGAATGTGTTTCTAATCTGCAACAAACAGAAAAAAGAGCTCAAATGAAGGGAACAAAATTATCCCTTTCGTTCGTTCGTTCGTTCGTTCGTTCGTTCTTTTGTTCGCTATATTTTTATTCGACAATTTCCACTGGCACCGTCGACATACTCGTACCTCACTAATACCATCGTAGCATTAGGTCTCCCTGCAAGAACCAACACCCCCACCCCCGCTCCCCTTTCCGCCACCAGCCACATCCTTTGCGCGAGAATCAAACGAGCGAGCGCCTCTCGCGCCTCTCGCGCCTCTCGCGCCTCTCTCGCCGCGCCGTGAAGGGGTGGCTGGTGCTCATTGGGGTTGCTACGAATTCGTCCTTTTTTCGCTGCTCGATTTTTTCGCTTTATTTACTATTTTATTCTTTCGCATCCTTTTTTTGCGACTGTGTGTGTGACTGTGTGTGGCTGTGTGTGAGTGTGTGTCGGAGTGTGTGCGCAAACGACAGGATGAGCGTGCATGGTCGGGTGTTGCTTTGTGCTCGCCGGAGGGTGGTGGTGGTGGTGGTGCTGTGTGCTGTGCGAGGCGGAAGGTGGTTGCTGTGCTGTAGGTAGTTATTACATTAATGGTCGTGGCACACGGCGGCAGCAGCCTCATGGAAACTGCCACCGAGAGCGTACAGCGGCGCATCGCTTGGCGCACTGGCTTCCTAAACGCCAGCGTAGCAAGTTGTTTTCGCCAGCGCTCGCTGCGTACCGACTGCCGTTGGCTCACTGAGTGCGAATCCTTTTTGGCGCAGTGCAACTCCTGATCGGACCGAGCGGCCGACCGAGCCACACAACTGCTGCGAAGCTTCCTTCTGCTGCTGCTGCCGCGGCCGCTGCCGCTGTTCCTGGTGATGCGAGTCACTTTTATAACGGCAACTCTCGCAAAGACGCTCAGTGCGAAATGCCGTGTCCTGCTGTTCAGTGCATTTATGCTTCCGTTTTTTAGAACCGTTTCAGTCGCCGGTCGGTCATTGCTTGGTTAGTGTGCGTGCGTGCGTACAGACGCGAAGCTGATGGCAATAATAGCATTCCGAGAAAGTGATTCGGGCTTAGCTTAAGGACATTAATCATTATTTATGTAAGTTCGGAAGCGTTTAAAAGAATTGCAAAAACGCGAGTCAAAATAAGTCGGAACTTCTTGAGTAAAATATTTTGAGTAAAATAATTAGTTGTGTCGAGAAGAAAGATTATCAGAGTAAAAGCATGGGCCAAGTATAATATCTTCTTCAAAGAGAGCAAAGCATCGCGAAACGGATAAATAATGAAATGGCGGCGAACGATATCACTCGCAGCAAATCAGCGTAACAATGCCGTGGATAAGAAAAGGTAAAGCACATTTTGTTTAAAGTAAAACTAATCGGAGTACACTCGTACTTGAGTGTTATCCGATTAGGAAAATATCTCTTCATGATGGAGCATCCTGATCTTCAATAATGCACTTGACTGGCTTCCAAATAAGACTCCCTTCGTAGGAATAATAAAATATTCTAATCGGAACTAAGTGATGATCTCGATGATCAAGTGTTAAAAAGTAAGGCAGTAAGTCTTTGGAATTTGCAATTATTTTTTTCCCAAAACAACAACAATATGCATTTTTATTGATTTCATTGAATTGTGAAAGAGGATAATATCATTTGATATATGAAGAAGATGAAATGAATAATTTTCTTTAAAACCTTAAAATTAAAGAAACTTATTCATTTCATCTTCTCCCTTAATCGGATAATATTATCCTTTTTCCAATTGTATTTCGTTCGCCGAGAACTCTGCTCTGCCAAGGTTTAAAATTTTATCACTGCGAACATAATCGATCACTGTCACAAAAAGTATTAGCTTTTACCAATACCAATTTTTGTATTGGTAAAACATTGTCAAAAGTGATGCTATGATTTCGGTTTTTTTTATTTTTTTAATTTTTTTTTTTAATTTAAAAATATATTTTTTTTTAAAATAATAAAAAATTTTCTATTTAAAAAAAATATAAAAATATTTGAATTTGTGGCGAGGGTTAGAGGCCGGCGGCGTTGTTTTGTTTCCAAACCAAATTTAACGAGCGAAAACGAGGGATTCAAATATCTGGATATCGAGGGAAAATATTCTGGATTTTGTAGAAAAAATAACAATGTCAATTTTTTTACATGAGATGTTAGATAGATAATTAAAATTAAGCCATTTTATGACTTTATTGACTACAACTTTAGGTAAATAACATGTTATAATTATCAATAAACAATACAATTTGAATTGAAAATTTTTTGCCGGGAAGAGTACCTAAAATCGGATTCTTTCTCGCTTTTCTCTAAACATCTTCTAATAAGTTTTCGTTGTTTTTTTTTTTAGGTTTTGTTTCCTTAAGAAAATTCTTTGTTCTTAAGGAAAATGTGTTGGCGCTAAATCCACAGTCATAAAACTAACTTTAGCGAATTTCGCTAAAAATTTAGCTAATTTCGCTAAAAAATTAGCTAAAAATTAAAAAAATCTCTCAAAATTCTTAGAGGGCATCAATACACCTTCTGCAGGAGGAAATGCATAATGTTGATGATGAGTAAAATTTATTCGTTATTTATTCTGATTATTCCACTAAAAATAGGTGTTGTTAATACGACCCTTTAAGACAAACTTTAATCTCTCTTCGCCTGCTGCATTTGAAACCCTGAAACATTCCCAAGTGCTTACAGTTATTTACAGTAAAAAAAGAACAAAAATCTACAAGTTTCAACTTAGCAGATTTCTAACCTGTATAGCACGAAAAAAAAGTATTATCAACGGTCGTTGGTTCGGTCGGTCAATGAACGTAAACAATTCGGAGAGTGAGTCAAATGCAATGTCGCTGTTGTTCAAGGCGATAAGATATAGCCAGCCCAACGCTCAAGCGTTCTGACATATTTTATAGATCAATTACCTTTGATTTGTGAGAAATGGTTTTGGCAAGTTTGGGCTGTTCGGTTCGGTAAACAAATAATTAGCCACCGCTTAGGCCACCTGCCTTCCTTCCTTCCTTCCTTCCGGCCCCGCGCCCGCATACTCATATGTACATAATGCCGATTTGTGTCGGTACGCAACGCATACTCACTGTCAGTAACCACGATTGCACACGTGTAAACACATCGCAAATGGCAAATGATCCCGCGATAACCTTATGCTGGGCTTGCATTGAGCGCCCATTGACATGGAGCTGTTCCATACAACGCGATAAGAGAGAGAGAGAGACTCACAAGTAGAGGGAAGAGGAGGAGAGGCAGGAGGAGGAGAAGGAGGAGGAGGCTTTATTTTAAAGGCATCTATTATTTGTTATTTGTTTAAATTTATCAGCGTTTCCGAATTCGAAAATTGCTTAAGTACACAGAACAACAACAACAACAGCAGCAGCAGCAGCAACAACAACAACAACAAAAGCAACAACAACAACAACACAATGCAGCCCACTCACGAATTTAATAAAAAAGAACAAAAAAAATGAGATCGTTCGAAGAGATGTCAACGATCGTTGGCAAAAGCTTGTTGGCGATTATTGGCAAGAATGTCGGCAGTGTATGGACTATGTGTGTGTGCGTGTGTGTGTGCATACACGGCATACAAGGACGCGCAGGCTGTAAAATGTTTGCCCAAATGTAAATGCACCAGAATGGCTGGCCTTCATGTTTTCGGCTGTGAATGTAAATTTTCAGTGTGTGAAAGAGAAGACATACATACAATCGTAATAATAGTTCGCTCTGATCGCAACTTCCGCAAATTATTTGCTTATGTATTCAGACGTATGTAATTATTATATGTATATATATATACATATGTACATACTAATTATCATGTACAGAGCTTAGTATTTAGTATCTTAATCAGTTTTCTACGTTCTACATAACTTCGAAGCCGAAAACATGTAAACGGCAACGCCAACAATACCAATAGCTAAACCAAAAGAAGCAGCAGCAGCAGCAGCAGCAGCAGCGCCGGCTGATCATTTTGAATGTCAGTTTGCCGGACTGCAGTTTTTGGCTTTCGCAAAAAGATTCGATACACTTCACAGCAACTCGACAACTCGACACTCAAACTCAGTAAGGCTTCTCTCTTTTGTTCTCTTTCTCACTCTCTCTCACTCTCTTTCTCTATAGCGCGCTCACTGGTTCACTCTCTCTCTCTCTCTCTCTCTCTCCATCTCTGACTGCCGCCCTTCGTTCGAAGTTTCGCTTCACGATCGTTGTTGCTCTGCAAGTGAAGAAACGGAGGAGCAAATACATAATACTTCATCGACATGGCTCTCACTTTGTGTTGTTCGTCGTTGTTGGCTTTTGTTGCGGCTGCGCTTGTCACCGTCCTCTGTTGCCGTCTTATTCGCAACTTCTGTATGCATACACAAGGGTGTATGTGTGTGTGTTCAGTGCATTGTCAGTGTGTTCTACGCAATACTTCGAGACTGTGTGTGCTCGCTCGTTCACGCTCTCGCGGCGCTTTGGCTTTTCCTTGCTTTCTGAGTAAACAACAACAATCATCATCTCTAAAAACGTACCGTCCGCACAATTCGCAATATTTTTGGCAATGTATAGGTCGGCCGCCTCGTATAAGTATGCATGGATAGTGTTCACATAAGCAGGAATATTTTGTGTTTGTACGTACAAAAATGTGTGTGTGCCGGCGTGCGTGGCTGTGTGTGTGCCTGGAAGCTCTCGCACATTCCGTCATGAATGCGTCTGCCTGACTTGCTCGCTGGCTCACTGGATTGATTCCCTGCGCTTGTGCTAAAGCTGGATGGACTGACTAACTGCCCGACTGACGACTGACTGCGCAGGGATCATGAGCACAGTTCGCAGACGCTGGGCGACTGCAACTGCGGCCGCTGCCGGCGGAAGCAGCGCACTTGCAGGCAAAACACGAAAGCACAAAAACACGAAAACAAACCTAAAAAAAAGGCACACACAAAATGAGACACAAAATAACTGGGAATTCTCTGATTCAATTGGACAAACTGCATTTTTAATTCAGTTGAGTTTTTTCATTCGTACAGTAAAGGTTTAGCGACAAAAGTTTGTGGCCAAAAACGCAAACGCTGCCAATGCCGTTGCTGCTAAAGCATAACTAGTGGAAAATATAAGACTTGCATATACATATATACATACTATGTTTGTATGTACTATATACAACAAACAGTTTCAAGAAACAACAATTAATAAACTAAACTATATAAACTAAAGCCGTGATCCTTAACCCTTCTTAACAAATACATACAGCGATCGAACACTTCGTTTCTAATTTTCAATTATTATACGATATTTTTGATATAAAAAAAAACACAAAAACCACAACGTTTATACCTCATAAACTGCAACGACGAGCGACGGTCAATTTCCAGCACGTTCGTTTTTACCGAAATTGAAAAATGATGCACCAATATTTCGTTTCGAATTTGGATACAAAAACTATAAAGTAACATAAATAAAAACGTACGTAGTGAGAGAAAGACAAGAAGGAAGTGTAAGTATCTAAAAAAAAAAAAGTATTTTCGTTATAATAGGGCAAATTTATATTGCCCAAATTTACAGCCATACATAGGTACAATATACAACTTCTTCAGTATTCCGAAGGTACTACTTTCGAAACTTTATGCGTTACGTGTGCTTTCTATTGCTTTTCAACGCACAGCAGCAGCTTCCAAGCTTAGTTCGCGCAATAAAGCAATACACTTGTCAATTTTTATTACCGCTAACAGCTGGCTATGCCGAGAACTTGCGATACTCGTACTTCGTTCTACATTCTCATACTCGTACTATGCTCACAGCCATCTGTGTCCATCCCAAAGGTCTGCTATTGGTTTGGTCTTCTGCTAAAACCTTGGCGTATATTTGAAGCAACTATTTTGGTTGGTAGCAAATATTATCAGCGTAGCATATTCGCTAAATTCGGGCTGGCATCGTATTTTTATGCAATTAATTGTACGACTAGTTGTCGAAACTTGATCGAGGGGTGGTGCAAAGCAACAACAACAACGACCACAACACTAAAGAACACCAACAACGAGGCTCGTTGAGAGTGAGCTCTGCGAGTATGTCTCGTATCTCGAATATATTCGAAAGGCGAGTGAGTAAGTAAGTAAGTTAGTCGCTATTTCAAGACGACGACCGTATAAAATAAAGAAGGACATTTGAGTCATCATCCCTCTCTTTTAAGCATTCTTATTTTGCTGCTGCTGCCTTTGCTGCTGTCGTTGCCGCTGCTGTTGCTGTTGCTGTTGCTGTTGCTTTTTGAATCTCTCGTTCTTGTTCTGCATTCTTTTATGAAGTTTCGTCCGCAATTTGTTCCTCTCGCTTAACGTTCCAGATACGAATTTAGTTCAATATTTCAGCTTCGTGAAGTAACTTAGCGCAAATTAACGGACGGACGCATTATAGTATACGCAGTTATCGGCTGCATTCAGTTATTGAGTATTGAGAAATTGAGAAATCGTGTAGCCGAGCATTTCGAAATCGTTGAGACAACTGTTGGTTCTTCAGATAATATTTTCAGCATTAATTGTTACGCTTTTGTTAAGGCAAAAGCGCGCTATGAGTGCTGATGAGGCTTGTCCGCCAGGAAACCATTGCCAAGATCACGTCGTATAATACGTATTTACTACATAGTGTGCCACAAAAACTAGAAAATCGCAGGTAGGTTAAAAATGCTACTATGTATATGACATTTCTAATGGTCGGCTGAGTCGTAAATGAAATATGAATCCATGAAATGCCTTCCAGAGAATTTTAGTTTTTCTTTTAATTGAAGCGTTATCAGCGCGTCCTGCTTTGTTCTCGCCGCTCGAAGAAGCAGAAATAGAAAATAGAGCCGGCAGCAGCGAAAACTTCGCAACAAGTTTGTGGAATACATTTTCGCCGTTCAATACAAACATTGCGGCCTTGCTGTATGTATGTACGTATGTACATATGTTTCGTACGAGACCAAACTTAAATTCTTCGAATTTCATAGAACATTCATATAACTACAATTATAGACACACACACACACGCGCGCACACACGAAAACCAACCCATGCCAACACACAACCATGTGCGTACCTCGTCTGCAGTCTAGACTATTATCCATCCGCGCGTCTGTCTGCCGCAGATGAACGGAATACGCCATGCTTACTCGATTCAAGGCTAGCCAGGCGGACGGACAGAAGACAGCGGCGAGCACTGCTGCAGCTAGCTTTCGCACAATTAGAGACCGACGCAAATTCAATAGAGACAGACACACAGGCACACAGACGGAGGGACGGACGGAGGGACGGAGGGACGGACGCAGCGAGTTTGCCCTACAAAACAAAGCTAGCTAGCTTCACTTTCGCTTTCGCTTTCGTTATTTTCGTCTGCGACGCCGACTTACACTGAATGCGACGTGACGACACACATAATGGTCGCTCGGCTGGCAGCAAGAAGCACGGCGCGGAGCAGCAACTCCACTCGTCTGCAGCGCCGAGTACCTACGATAACAAAAAGCAGTCAGTGCACACACTCGCATAGAACTAGACACAAACACACACAGACACACGCACACAGCGCCAAACAACTTCCAACGTGCGCGATTTGTACATAGTTTCTGAAGCGTTCGCCGCCACTCTGGTGCTGGCACCTCCACCTTCGCGGTGGCAACTACAACCATGCAGCAGCCTTCCATTCCTGCCCTGTGCCCTGCCGACCGACCAACCGACCGACCGACCGACCGACCGACCGACCGACCGACCGAACACTAGACGAATGACTACACGGAACCCAACCCGCCGCATCCAGAAATACGCTTGTGACCCAGACCGCGACCGAGACCGAGACCGAGACCGAGACGGACGAGTAGAAAACGTGACGTAATGGAAACTACTCCACTAACACATTTTTCTGCATTCCCTTGCGTCCGTCGCGCGTCGCTGCAGCGCCTCCGCCAGAGTGGCCACCACTGCACGGTGCTCAATGAACAACTAACTAAGCAACAGCAGCAGATAGATGACAGAGCAGACGACGGACGGTGGGGCGGAGGGACGATTGGACGATGTGTGATAGACGAGACCGAATGAAGGCAGTCGGTCTTCAGTCGGAACATTCTAGTGCTATCGCCAGCGCTCCCCACCGAACTATCCCGATCCATCCGGTTGGATGCATGGATGGTGTCTTTAGTGTCTTTATCGGAAAACAAGAGAACGAGCACAATAAAAACAAACACTAAAACTACGAGGGCTGCGGCAAAGGCAAAGGCAACGGCAACGGCAACGGCAACGGCGACGGCGACGGCGTTGACGACGGCGTTGACGGCATTCACAACGACAACGACGGCGGCAATAGCGATGGTAATAGCGATGACGATCAAAACTCTATTGTCGCACACAAACACAAACACATGCGCACACATTTATATATGTACATAAACATATATACGCAAATACACAAGAGCGTTTCGAAGGACGCAGCTCATTTCTGCACACTTCAAGCTCTAGTAGTGCACGAGATGTTGTAAAAAAGGCTAGTTCGTTCGGCCACACGACGCAACTTCATTCTCTTGAGTAAAGAAGAAGACGAAAAAAGAAGAAGAAGCAAAAGAGAAGATCGACCGGATTCCAATTGCTGTCAGGCAAAAACATAGACGAAACGCAACTACGTAATACATGAACACACATACTAGAAGTTGGCATGGCGGTTAATGGGAGCGTGTGTGTGTGTGTGCGTGTGCGTTGGCTGGCAAAAAAACACTTTATGCATAAGCATATATAGTACATATGTACGTATGTATGTATAGTGTTGGCATGTAACTTAAGTACGAATATATCGCACAAACAACATACGGCTGACCTTCTCTGCGTCTCCATCAATGTAAAGATGCATGCACGTACATACATGCGTATGGCTCTGTGTACGAGTATGCATGCATTCGCATGCATAAAAACTTACATACATACATACTGTCGTCGCCTGCTGGTGGCAGTAGCGAGTGGTGGTGCCTGCTCGCAAATTGGAAAATAGGAGCCGAACAGCAAGTCTGCGCGCCTGCGAATTTGTGCGGCTTCCTCGGTTGGGATCACTTGATATCGTGCCGTGTAACCTTGTGGTATTCATTGCCGTCGAGACGCAACAGCAGCGAGGGTTGCAAAAACAGCTATTCGGCACAAATTTTCATTTCGCTGCTAACGACGCACACGAACAGGTACATCCATCCGTCCGTCCGTCCGTCCGTCCGTCCGTCCATCCGTCCATCCATCCATCCATCCATCCATCCATCCATACACACCGCCACGAAGGCAGGCAGGCATAAAAAACCACCATATGTACAGACATACATATATCGTTATATACACATACTACGTGCTCTTTTGTACGACGCACTTGCCGCACTTGCCGCCGCAACTAACCGACTCTGCTGATCATGCCGAACGGGTGGCACATTTCCGCACTGCATTGAAGAAGAGTAACCTATTTTTATTCGTACGATAATACGAATTTGCAGGCTTCTTTATATTAAAAAAGAAAGCTATCTATTTTCAGTCGTCGGCATATGATTAGCCGTCGATTATGACGCATGTTTTGCGACGCATAACCCTCGTCGAGAGATCAGCCGCAGAAGTTATTGAAATGTAGTTGACGCAGAAGATCGTACTTTTAATTGCACACTCCATACTTGTCATGATGTACGGCGAATGGTTTTCAAGGCCAAATCCCGACAATAACATTCATTCATACCATGCATACATACGATACGTACATACGAATGTTTACGATAAGCTGCTGTATGTGTACACAGCTTCATACTGGAAATTCTCAGCGCGTTGAGAAATTGATTGTCAGCTCTTTTATTTTTCAATACTCGTACTTGTAAGGATTCGAAAATTCTGCACTCTTTTGACATACATAAGTAAGCTTAGCGTTTGTGTTAGATGAAGATATTTCTTAGGTTGAAAACCTAGCTTTAAACCGTGCTTTAGATAAAACGGATTTCGTTCGCATTTAACCTCAATGCAAACGATATCTTGGATTTATCTAAGTCTGTGCTATGTAAACACCATATTAAGCCGTGTTTTCGATAAAACGGATTTAGATAAACCTTGGATTTCTTCTTGGAGGATTCCTTTTATGGTGTTTATTTCAAGATTTATCTAAATCCGTGTAATGTAAACACCATATTAGAGCGGATTTATGAAGTAGATAAGATTAGCGGCCATACAATATATATTTACGATCAGTATGTTCAATTGTGTTGCGTTTAGAGTTCTTATACCAGCCTTAAATGGGCATGAAAAGTACCCTAAGTGCTTGGGTACCTATTAGAGTGCTGCATGAGACGTCTCGAAAGATTCAAAGCTGACCTAGCAACATTTTGGCGTTGATGCAGTGCATTAACTATTTGATTTTGAATCAAGCAGTCATAGTCGAAGGCCTATGTGGTAAAGTTTTCAGCAGCACTTCTCAGTAGAAGCATTTCAAACAACCCCTGAAACTTTGAAGACCTCTTGAACAAGCCTTCGGGACGTCTCATGCAGCCCTTCAGTACATTGAGGGCCGTATTCCTTATTTTCACATGGCACGATTCTCATCGATTCTGCTTTTGCTCTTTTTTTGAAAAAATAACAGAAAAAGAGCAAGAAAAAAGAAAGTAAGTCGTGCGACGCCGCGTCTGTTGTTGCTTTTTTTACTTAAAAAGCATTTAAGACTTATTACAAGATCTTGTAAAAACGAAACGCAAACGAAATTTCGTTTCTCTTTTGTGCTTTTGCGTTTCTCTTTTGTGCTTTTCGTAGTTTATCGTGGATTTGACAGTAAATCCCTTGCGAATACCAACAAAACTACGAAAAGCACAAAAGAAAACGCGTTTTCGTTTACGTTTCGTTTTTACATTATCTTGTAATTACGCTGCACTCACGGCATTCCATAAGCTTTTGTCGCACGTTTCCGCACGATTGTCATACAAGACGTCAACTAAAAACGAGTCGTCGTCATAAACCGTTATCAACTGTCGAAATTCATTGCGTATTTTGTTTTTGGCAAATAATTGGTGATGATGCTGTCCATTCGATGCGAATCTTATATACCAAAAACCCCAACATCGATACTTGCAAGGACATATTTTATGGATTGTATTGTGTCTTCTACTAAACTGTGCTAATTGCAGCAATTAGAGCGATCGAAAAGTGGCAGCGCGCTCAGGAAATGGAGCGAGACAGCTCCGATTGCCGTTCGATTCTCTCATCGGTTTGCTGCGCCCATGATTCGCACAGGTTAACACAACTTACCAATAACACACTCCAAGTTGCATTCACCTTTTCCACTGCGTCCGGATCAACGGCATCGTTCAATAATTTCCACCTTCGACAGTGCGAGTGCCGTTCGGCCTGCTGGCCCCACGATCCGCACCGCACTTGCGCTGCCATTAAATTGTACACACATTTTTTATCTAATAACCTTGTGCAATGTTATTAAACCCAAAAAGTTTCTTCACCTTTTTGGATTTCTGCTTCTGCTCGCGGCAGAACTGCCAAAAGCTAATAAAATGAAATAAACAAATAAATAAACTTGAAGCAGTCAAAGCAAACACAAGCATTACGTGAAACGCTCGCGGACACACGGACACACGGACACACACACAGGCGTATGCACGGCCACACAGTGATACATAGAGCGATCCCGAAATCCGCAAAGGCGTTTGGCGCAGCTGAGAAGAGCTGAATTTCACACGCCGTAAATTTAGTGGAACATCGAAGTGCGCATTCCTCTGTTGGCAAGCGACGCGGCGCGGCGCGGCGTGGATACCGACCCACAAGAGAGAACGCCACAGAGAACGCCGAGGCTGCCCCCGGCTCCGTGCCGGTGCGTTGGACAGAACTGTATTATTTTGACACAATGCGTCGCTGCCGCAATCATTGCAGATTGCGCTCGCTCTTTAAGATTACGAGCAATGCTCGCGCCTATTTGTGCCAGCGAAACGTTGCGCCTATGCACGAGAATACTCTACAATTCCGCTCCACCACACTGACACCGCACCACCACTGCAACGACGCGTTCGCACACCGACACGCCGCGCGTTTGACCGAGTTGAAGAAACTTTCATAACAATAACGAACAAAATTTAGCAAAATTGTGTAAAAAATCAACGCGATGATAATGTCTTTCAATTCCTGCTTACTTCTGCAAGAAATCACTGCAGTCGCAGCCAACGGCGAGCGGCGAAAATTTCGCAACTGCACAAATTCGCAAAATGAATGATGGACGACGTCGTTTGCGCTTCGTAGCAGCGCTAGAAAGTCGCAACTTGTACATTTTACGAACGTAATGAGCTCGTCGCCAATGTTCGCCATTACGAAATGCCACTTCGCGTGTTCGTCCATTGACCCCAAACCAACCACCAACCGGTCGTTTCGATCTGCACTGAAAAGTCTTTCGATATTATTCGTTTTCTTGAGGGTCGGTCGATTCTGGAATGCAGTATGATGACCGTGCGTTCGTGCGTTCGTGCGTTCGCCCGTTCTTGCACCGAAATCCAGAAATCAAAATCGTCTACGTGGACTATACGAATTAGAAAATTTTTTGCCATAGTTTTATTTCCGGTAGGCCGCAGATTTTACACGATACGATTTAACGTTTACAACCACGTCATTTCTGCGAAGATGCTCAATCCAAACTGAATGTAAAGCGCTCCACGATCGGCCTGAAACTATCAAACTTTTCCAAGAGATCAAAGTTACACGTTAGTTTTTCACCACAGCCGCTCACGCCGGAGCATTTGAGAGCTACTGCTGGCTCTCTGCCATAGCTTTGTCAGTACAGTTCCGTGGAAAAAAAACTAGACGAAAACTAGTATGAGAGGCACTTGTTGGGGACTCGTTCTCTAACGAACTCAAGAGAGTTTTTGCCTATTTTGGTCTATTGTGGCTGCTGGCATCAGAAAGGCGTGGAGCAGGCAGGGGCAAGAGTGAAGAGGGGACCGCCGAGCAAGTATGTATGAAACGAGAGTGCGCGAGATCCTTAAGTGGTGTGACGTTACGTTGCTTTTGTATGAAGTACAAGTTAAAGTACTTTATGGCGTGACATTTTCGAAATAATTTTGAAGCTTTTCATCCATGCAAACTCTTTTTTTGGTATATTTTCTTTTAAAATTCCAGGTTCTGCATGATGCAGTTTTTTTAAAATTTCGATTTTGATCAATCCTATGTGCATATATCGATTCTTAGACGGCGCACCTTCGAGTCTACTACGAAAGACAGCTGTCTAAAACTAGTTTCAAATTGATCACTGATGCGTGATTAGTTTGTTAGCGATGTCACGGCCACGTATGCATGTACTATATGGCGAACCTGACCCCATCAACGTTTCCCGTATCCGCTCAATACTTCTCCACCTGAGACTTTTTGCCCATAATATTCTGTAATGGATACGGTTTTATGTTGGTGTTAAGTTCGAAAATAAAATCGTAAGCTAATCTTAAGTTAAAGCAATTACTGAGAAGGTCTTTACAGCATTGCATCATGCGCCAAAAAAAGAATGCATGCCGAGAAATGACAATTCATACTTTTTATAGTGAATACGAATCGAGATATCGTATGCGTCGATATGAGCATAACGACAATAGAGGATCATACTTCTATCTCTCATACATTCATAGATTACGTCAATGCAATAGTTTACATTTCTCTCGGCAAAGAGAGTCAGCAGCAACGTTTGCTTAGCGACGACACTCAGCCGCAGAGCAAACCTTATACTTGTATATACTCGTACACTATGTTCGTATATGCGAGTACATACGTACAATGGTCTCTACTCGTGCATTCGTTTCAGTGACGGGTTGGTTTTGTTTGCTTCGCTCAATTTTGATAAAAGAAAAAACCGACGCGTTAGATTCGTTTTTGTTGTCAATAGAGCTTTCAAGCGCGCCAAGGCAGACACACACACACTTAGAAACACTCTCGCACACCGAAACAAGGCAACGGCGGGTAAATGACCGAATGACCGCCACTCAGCGACTAGGTTAAGGTGAAGGCCACAGTAGCAAAAAGCGCTCGCTCAGCAAAAAACAAAGTCTAATAAAAGCAATAGAAACGGCATGAACTCGTAGAGCAGCAGAGGCGCGGCGTGGCGTGGCGTGGTGCGGCGCGTCAGCATTAGGTTTTTTTGTGGGAAGTTTTCAATTTAGTTGGAAAGAGAGGAGAGCAACAAAAACGATCTTTGTTGCTAAAGTTGTTAGTTTTGAGTCAAAGTGAATTTCTCGAAATGATCGTATTTATTGTTGTGTCGGCAGCTCTAACAGTATGTACTACGTCGTATATGTCTGTCATATTCAGGCATGAGTTGGTTACAAGAGCAAGTACGCGCCGAGCGAGCGATGATATTGTATACTTATGTACATATGTACGAACGAATGTACTAAATATTGTCGGTATGAGGTTTACACTTATCAAATTACAGGCCAATTAATAAACTCGTCGGTCAGTTTATTTCAAGGCAGAATAAAAATAAAAATACTAAAAAAAAACAAAAAATACTAAAAAATATTGACTTTAAAACTAATCTAAATATTGACAATTTCTGTAGCATTTGTTTTTTCTTTTTCCCCTTTATTTATTTATTTATCTTTTTATTTTTTTTTATTTTTTTGCTTTTCTGTATGGAATTTAAGTTTTTGGTGCAGTCACTAATCGTCTTCTAATCTTCTTGACAAATCGGATTTACCCTTGAAATATGTTATATCACTAATGACTAATGATGGAAGAAAAGGACAGAGAATTAATGAGAATGAATTGTATTATATAGTACGTAGTATAGACATTGATAGTTAGTAGATATCATTATATCATTATAAATTCACTATCAGGCTTCACTGAATACGGCTCCAGTAAAGTACCTGAAATGCACTCCTTATAATAGGTACTATTATTGTCCAACTAAGAAGACCGCTATTTTTTTTCAAACTAAATTTTTTCAAATTAAATTTTAAAATATTAGAAAATATAGCATTGAGGCAAGAACTTCACTTCACTTTTACTGTTATTATCTCTTTTATCAGCAGCGATTTAAGATCGTACTCATATTGTAGGTACTATACTCTTATTTATAGGTTATGTATGTATGGCTGTACCCGTTCCTTAGCGGTTTGCATCGAAGCCATTGAAGTGCATTTTAAACTTTACCCCTTTATCAAATGTTTGGGTGTGGTGTGGCCTAACTGAAGGGCCATGCTTGTATTTGTTTTCTGTTACTCACTTAAAGTTCTTCATATCAACTCGCAGCTGTATTAATCAGACGAATATGTCGAGTATATGCCGATGCAGACAGCATTGTGTTCTCTTTCCTCTAAAGTTGAAATAAGTGAAAAAAATAAAAATTCTTTCTATTAAATCTAATTTTTTGCGACCTTGAAAATAGCCGATAAAAATTAAAACTTTCAGAAGGTTAAATAAACGAAATTCGTATTTTTTTTTTGTTGTGTTTTCTTTCTTTTTCTTTATTTTTCTTTTGTTTAACGTTTTTTGTTAATTGAATTCTTCGAAGTCGAGAGAATTAGTCTCTCCGCTACTTGAAACTATTTATTATTAACATATGTTTATCGTAGCTATCAATTTTTAGATTATTATACTATTATTATTATATTTTTAGATTATTATATCTATCTATCTATCTATCTTTTATATAAGTTCTGCCCACATTTGCATGGAATTGTATTAAAAGTGTTCGAATCTTTTGCAATATCAAAAGTTCATTATGTCCATTGTTTGGTCCGCAGCTAGCTAAAATCTAATTTCTATCCCGTTTGCAATGAACACACCATAATGTGTACACATTTCTGTACACTCCGCCGCGCCAATTTTCTAATTAAGAAATCAAATTTTGAATCTTTGCTCAGTTTTCGAATTTCTGCGCCAGCAACGAAGAAGAATGACAAAAATATATCGCCTGCACAAATAGGTTCATATTCTGCGAATTCTTGGCAGTGTGAGTGAGTCTCTCTGGACACACACAGCGACACAGTGTCAGTGTCTCCATATTGCGCCGCGACTTCAGTGTGCAAGCGGCGTACTGGCAAGGCGTGCTAGCGCGGGCCAATGCAGTGTGCTCCAACACCAATACCGGCGCACCACCACCAGCACCGGCACCACCGAAAAAAATGAATAAACCGAAATAAACAAAGAAACGCGAAATTAATAAAAATAAGAATAATAAAAATTAGCAGCGCAACAAATGAAGTGAAATAAAGATTCAAATAAAGCACACACACACACACACACACACTGTCACGCAGACGACAGTCGTCGCAGCCGTCGCAGTCTAGTCGGCTCGAATGAATTTTTTGGATAGTTTTTTGGCAGTTGCTTAATGCGCTTTTTTAACGCTAGTCAGGTCAGCCGTTGAATTTACATACGCGCAGCTAGATTGCGCGATAGCTCGGAAGTCGATTGTCGGTCGGTCGTCGGTAGTCGGTCTTGTCCACAGTGCCGCCCTCAGCTGTTTTTTTTTGTAAAATAAACAATTATTGAAGAAATAAAACGGACACGCATTAAAACCACGCTTTTAGTAATAATTCCCAGAAATTGTGAACAATTCGAGAAATGTGTGTAAAGTGTGTACGCTTAGAGCAGCCTTCCTTCATTTTGTATTAATTAACGCATTCTATGGCAATGACGAATTTATACGCTAACACCACGTCGCGAAGTCCTAAGAGCATTTCTTCACGCTATACTCAATGATCCACGAATCTGACCAAGCCGACTCAATTTCGCCAAAAAGTTTTTTTGGTTAGAAACAAGTTTTATTTCATTAGTGTTCTTTTGTCAAAAAAACAAAGAGAAAATAGCGCGCTGCATTTTAACTGTAGAAGATAAGAAAGCAATAATCTCATTTGTCTCTATCTCTATTCTTTGGAATATGTACATACACATATGTATATAGTGCATACGAGTGTATACCTCTAACACAAAACGTTATATCGAATGCAAATTTAAATTCTTTTTTTAATAAATTTGTGTGCGTCGTTAGTCGAACTTGACTTTAGTGCTAACTATAGACAGATCTAGAGGTTATTTTTCTAAGCTCAGCTGCCACAAATGCCTGAATGGCTGAATGTATGTACATATGTACGAGTGTGTATATGTTAGGTGTGTTTAAATGTATTTGATGTCTTACCATAAAAACACTATAAATCACAAATAAATAACCATAAACCAAATCAATATTAGTTTATTAAGAAATCCTTATTCCATTGATTGTGCCTTCCTTCCTTCCTTCAACATTATGAATCAATCTGGGCCCCATCATCATTTCGATGAGTCCATTCGTTAGGAGCCCTTTAGGGCAAAAAATCTCACGTTTTTCGTAATTAGATTTTAGTAAATGATTTTTCCATTTCGATAAATAGTTACTGGAGGCTCAATAAAAGTGTACCATTTTGCATAATAATTCATTTAAAAATTGAGCACGAAGTTTATTATCGGAGCTCATTAATTATAATTTGAGCCTGGTGACACGTTTTAGGGTTTTGCTTCAAGAATTACTCAAGCGATCTTTTCAGGATCAGTGGCTTTGTTTGACCCCCAAACTTTTCTTTAGCTTCTTCATAATTTCATTAATTTTTTCTGCATTTGGAAAACGCTGCTTTCTTTATGCATTAAATATATGTACTTTATTAAAACCAATTGTACTACTATATATACCGCTATTTAAACCCTTTCTTCTTTACAGAATAGTAAAAGTGATTATCAACATAAACTCTATCCACCTCCATTGAGTGAACTTCAATATTACCGCTTCTCGAATTAATCACGCTGCATAGATAGAGATACACGCCGGTGATCATGGATGAAACACAGCATTTCTGTTTGCGTTGGAACAATTACCAGAGCAGCATCACGTCTGCTTTCGAAAACCTACGCGATGACGAGGATTTCGTCGATGTCACTCTGGCCTGCGAAGGACGCAGCATTAAAGCTCATCGAGTAGTTTTATCAGCATGCAGTCCATATTTTCGAGATTTGCTAAAGGTACGAAAATAACGCAGATTCTCTATTTTTATACAATATAATAAATGAAACAAAATTATATGCTAATGTAGCATTCTTCGAACTTCAGCGATTAGACTGTTGAAGTTTTTCTTGTTAAAGTTAAGTAAAAGCTGGAAAAAATTATAATCTGAAATTAGTACGAAATCCCAAAATATAAAATCCCAAAACCACAAAATCCCGATGCCACAAAATCTTCGAATTTTTCGGCAAAGTCAACACCGACTTGGCTTCCAACGCTTTTGGATGAGCGGCGTACGGCCGCAGGAAAGAATTAAAACCTCAATAAGTCCAACATTTTCACGGTTACTGCAGCGTTCCTGCATCGAGAGTACCTTTGCGAGAGAGAGATAAACGTTTCTAAATCCCAATTGTTAAGGTTTTGTTGCGTCGGAATTTTTCATGTCAGGATTGACAAAATGATCGGGGTTCGGTCGCTCCGAATTTTGCATTTCAAAAGTTCGACTGTCTTCCGTTCCTTAAGTACTATCGTATTTTTTTTACACAGCATGTTTTATCAGAATTATTAAATTATGGCTAATGGCAAGTTGCGTCATTTGGCCGCGGTTTATAGTTATCAGTTTATTTTACCTTCGGCTCATTTGAATTATAGCAGTTTTTAGAAATAATACATTTAATTTTAAGAAGCTATTACTAAGAAAGTTGCCATAGATTATGACTTTCAGCAAAGTTTCTTAGACTGCAGCGCACTTGCGTGTCAACTAGTACCGTCGCTGCTAGCTAGAAACACGATAATGGAGCTGACTTATATCATGCTAACATTCTTCTTTTCCATTCACCGCCACCATCATCATGATAGTAATGTTTCAGGCCATCTTCGTCGCTGCAAGAACCACAGCGAGAATAGAGTTTTGCTTCCGTCTCTTTCGCCAAAGCGTCGTGTACTAATTTGTCAGAAAAATGTTAGGACTACGAAATGGCATTGCTGCGTCTTTTGCTTGCTACGTTTTGTTTCGGCATCGTTAGCGTCGTGGCTTCGGCTGCAGCGAACTCCTTCCTCCGAGCTGGCGGTACCTACAATCCATGGTGATCCATGCTTCTGAAAACTTTGTTTATTCAAAATGTGTATTAACTAAAACTAAATAAAATAGAATAAAATGCAAACAGAAGTTTGCGTCAAAAGTTTTTGCAGTAAGCCGTCAGTCCCCCTCCGGGCCGTTCATGACCGCCGCTGCATGAAATTTTCAAATTTGCAATAGATTCATTATAATAATTAGGCCTTCATATCGTTCAGTTTCTGTCATCACGCAGACCAGACCGTGCAACAGATCTTTAGTGCATTTTCAAAATGGTTTAAATTATTCTAAAATATGTTTACTCAGATTTCTTGTGACAGTACATTTCATAAAGATAATTATCATGCAATGCAATGGAGGAAGTACATATTGATATGACATACGCGTACCTTCGCTTAGAACTCAGACCGTTCAAGTCGCTTGGAATATAGCCAGACAGTCACATACCGACATAAAATGTGGCGCATCGTTTATAATCATATGATGAGGTATTTATTTGAGAAAGAAAAACGATACTCAAATCAAATCACAACCAAGAATAATTAAAGTTTTTTTAGGACAAAATATCATGTTAGCGCGGTATTGATTGGATAAAATTAAAAGTCTTTTTTATATCGTACGGATTTGTCGTCTTCTTCGATCGGATTTTTGCAATAATTCTGTAATTGAAAAACTTTAACGAAACAACTTTATCGAATCTATTCATGTTCGATTCGTAGACTCTACAAAATGAATAGATAACCAACGGAAAGGTAGAAAAGTAGGTAGAGAACCAGGTTTAGAGCGGCGTTACGAAGGTTTCCAAATCTTAAGCATTTTCTATAAAATAGGGCTTGCTTTGTGAGCTAATACAATGCGAATAAAGTGGCGGGAAGCAGAGAGAATCAACATTTTCTCATTCGCCAAGCGAAAGTACAAGTACACAACAACAACAACAACAGCAACAGCAACAAGAGCATTCGTAGAAATGTTATTACTAAGGAACACAATTAACGATGAATTGCCGTAAAAAAATAAATGACAAACAAAATTGCACAAAACTTTGTTGGCTCGGACTCGAAGCAGCGAAATCGCTGGCCTACGCTTTAGAGCCGAGAGCAGCGAGGAGAGCGCCGAGAAGAGCTAAGAGCTGAGAGCTGAGAGCAGCGAGAAGCGTGAAGCGACATTGTTGCGTCCGCTTGACTTTCCTACGATACAAGCTGTATGGATGAATAATTAATTAACTGCAGCATTATTTTAATTAGGTTTTAAGCAGCAGACTGACTGTGCAGTAATTTTGCATAAAAGCTATTCGAAAGCCTAAGTGAATGCTGACAGCCGAAACAATGCGAGAATAGAAAAAAATGACTGCCTCTAAGAAGTCTCTAGCAAATAGATTAAGCGACATTTAGTCTGGCTACACGCGAAATGATAAGTTTTTATTCAGATAAAAATATTTAGCGTCAATATTTAGAACAATAGAAAAAAAAGTCAGGTTTAAAAAAAAGAAAGTATTATTGTTTGTATGAAGTATGTATAAGTCGGTATACATACATATATGTACTTCTGTGTATAAATAGGATAGACCCAAAATTAATTGAATGATTTCTATTGTAATATTAATTCCTGTCAACAAATGTTTCTGCCCACAGAGCCGCCATCAGACGAGATGGCCCCTACTTCAGGGTTTATCTAGGTTTTTCATTATCGCTTGACCCAATTTCCATGCAATGTGGAAACTCCTTTGTGCATTCTTCGGTGCGCTGTCCGTCCGTCCGTCCGTCCGTCCGTCGGTCCGCCTTTCAACGCTCACAACTCCGATGCCGACGATTTCAACAGTGCCTTCAGCATCGGTACGCATACACGCTTATACATACATGCCATATATTAACGCGTGTATATGGTACATGGCAGCAGCCGACGTTTATCTGCGACTCATACCAACGCGCGGGGCTCTGTTTATTTCCACTTGAAGTGTGACGCAGTCATCAGTATCGGCTTAGTGTAGTCTATATAATGCATATACATAAATGTCGGCACTTCCCCTTGCACACGTCCGCCACGGCGCTGCATAACCAGTTCTCACAGATACAGAGGCGTTTTGCGTTTGCGCTTGCGTTTGCGTCTGCGTCTGCGTCTGCGAATTGCGAGCATGCAAGTTATAATTGTGTATGATGATTCCTCTGAAGGTCGACACTTTATCGCACCACTTTATCGCTTCTACTCGTACTTACAGATTGCGACTCTATGCTCATATTACACATTTTTTGTATCAATATTTTTGCTGTGATTTCTGCTTAATCCATTCCGCGCTTATGGTTACTTATCGCGTACTGATCTCTCCTTTCCAGAGCACTCCCTGCAAGCACCCCGTGATTCTCTTGCAAGACGTCAATTTCCTCGATCTGCACTCTCTGGTCGAGTTCATCTATCACGGCGAAGTAAACGTGCACCAGAAATCGTTGCAATCGTTTCTGAAAACTGCCGAGGTTCTGCGCGTCTCCGGCCTGACGCAGCAGCAAGCCGAGGAAACTCACAATGTAAGTTGTTCGTCTTCGCGTCCTGCCAGTTCCACTCCCACCAACAAGCCCTCTCTCCTCCGGCAGCAATTGACCCAGATACAAAATCTGGCCAACTCGGGTGCACGCACGCCCATGAGCTCACACCATTCGTCGCTGCACGATGACGCCAATATATTTACGCGCAGCACCGGCTCGCCGCAGCCGCCGCCGCCGCAAATGCCACTCGCCGCATCGCACATCAACAGCCAGCTGTTCAAGCGCAGCATGGCTGCTGCGGCGATGCTGCGCTGCGACCGCAACAACTCCACGCCCTCGGCCGAGGAGACCAATAACGCCCTGAAGCGCCTACGCGGCTCCGACAACGGCTTGCCCACAACCAGCAGCAACCACAACAGCCCGGACCTCATGCGCCCGACCAGCTCCTCGCCGCAACTGACTCCGGCTGACTTCTCCACCATTAAGCACAACAACAACAACACACCGCCTCTCAAAGAGGAGAAACGTAAGCGTCTCGGGCATCAGCTGTCTCCGACAAGATACATAACTCCCTAATTTTTGTACCATTAAAGGAAGCGGACCCGCCGGTGCGTCGCTAGGCGGCAAGGGCATAACGTCGTCCGGCGACAAGTGCGGCGGCAATCTCACACAGTCTCCGCTGTCCAGATCAGCCGACGAGGTGAAGTCGGAACCGATGGAGCTGGTGTGCATCAACAACAACAACCACTCGGCGTCGGACGACCACAGCAACGACTCAGCCGCAGACCAGGACGTGCTGCGATCTGGCAGCTGCGATGGCGGCAAAGGATCGTTGAGGTGGGTTCGCATTTTCACAACGCCAGCCCCGCCGACCAGTGTCCCTAATTTCGCCCTAAAGCTCCTTTCTTCCGTCTCTCTCCTACAGTTCGGTCAACGATGAGGAAATCGAGAACAATATGCCGTCGCATCCGCCGCCGCCCTCATTTCTGATGTCGCCCGCCGAGGCCAAGCTCTTCCCGTCGCCGGCCGCATTCAACTTCTCGATGAGCAACCTCGATCCCGCTGCTCTCGCTGGTAAATATCGCTGAAGCCTGGGCGCGAAAATGTCCGCACTGAGTAACCTTTAACAATGCTACTTGCAGGTTTCAACTCGCAGCTACAGTCGGCGGCCGAGATGGCAGCATCGCCACAGGGTGAGTGCTTCTTTTAACCCCGCTCCACTCATGTCTATTCGTGCTCCATCAACAGCGTAGCTCAATGTATCACATTCATTCCAAATTATTACTCCTCTATTGGTTATTTTATTAAAATTTTATTTGTATTCGAGCTCCACGAAGCGATGCATAAAATGAGCGCAAGCAATGCAATAAATGCGAGTACGTACTTTTGAATCGAGAGAGAGCCGTTGATAGCGGCCGTGGCGGCGAGAGTACGTTAGACGGAGAGAGTCTGCGTCGCCGTCAGTAACGCACACGTTGTGGCATTGCTTGTGCATTTTATGCGAAAGAGAGTACACTGTTTTTTTACAAAGCGGATAAATTTCTTTCTTGTTTGATTGTTTCCAAGGTTAATGTTTTCATTTAATGTTTGTGCACGGTAAGAAAGAAACAAAGGAATTTTCGGTGAATGTTGTTTGGCGCTGTGACTTTCGATTGATGGTTTGATAGATTCGATGATGTCATGACACAGACAGAGAGCGACCACCAGAGACGATGTTTTGTGCTATAAATTTGCGGTTCATTTGAAAAGTGTAGAGTTTTGAGTTGTTTGGAGAACAAAAAAATTAACCCACATACATATGGCGAAATTTCATTGTTTCTTTCTTCGAGTGGATAACGTTCAGAGTTGAGGCTTTTCTTTTACAGCGACACACAACAAGTCGCCGGACAAATTGCTTAAATTTTCATTTGCTAACCTTCCTCAAACTTACAGAAGAAGAAAAACCAACCACACTAAAACTCTTAATCGCCCACAATCAGCCATCAGCCATCAGCCATAACGAAAGCCAGATATAGAAAATAGATATAGTATATCGTAATTGCCGCGTTTTGGTTTTGTGTGCTAATTGTGTATTCGTTTACCAACACTTCGCATACTATAGCGTAAATACAGCGCATTATATTGTCGTTGATCGTTAATCGTTTATCTTTTGAGTTGTATGGCATTACTATAACGTACATATAACGTATTGGAATTATTATAGTTTAGCGTGTTTCATAATTTCCTTTTCTTGTGCTGTTTAAATCGATAATGATCGTTCAAATATTTCTCGTCGTGTTTGTGTGTTTTAAAACGTCGCAAGCTCAAGCTCAATATTAACACAATCTGTTTTCAATTTGTTTCGTTCGTACTTTCTGTTAATTCGTAATTAATAAATAAAGGCACAACATTCACCAACGCCGTGTTATTTCGTAATCCATCACTTACTTACAAACACACACACACACACACACACACAGCTACACACATGCATACACACTTATATATACATATATATATATATATACGTTACGCTCGCCTTGTTTTAATATATGTATGTGTTCCGTACGTTGCGTTCCGTTTCGTTTCGTTTCGTTCCGTTCCGTTCCGTTCTGTTCTGTTCTTCACTGTTAATTTGGTATCTCTTACATTTCATGCATAATTACCATTGTTGTATTTGTTTCTTTCTTAATCAAACCGACGTTACAATAGTATTCGTAAGTTATCAGCAATTTGCGCAGTTCTTACATTTGCGTTTTGTCTATTTTCGGTTTGCATTCTTTTCAAACTTTATGACTTTGCATTTATTTTGCCAGCAACAATGAACGGCCGGCCTGCCCGTGCGCAGGTACGCCCGTCTCCTTCCGCTACCGTTACCGAGCGAGCAGTTAAGTAAGAGCAGGGCGCAGTTCTTTTTCTAAAATACGTATAGTATATCAAGAAACGGAGGAAGGAAGGAAGGAAGGAGGCACATTCGATCTGTTCTAGAATTAAACTCAAAGTTCGGCTTTATTGAAACTGCACAAACTACTCGAAAGACTAGCCCCGTTTTGTTTTTTTTTTATTTATGTTGACAGTGAACACAGGCTGACACACACACACACACGCACGCACACACATACACCTCTTTGGTTTTACTTCTAAAATAGGCTAAAAAGCGGTTAAAAATGTATAAGTTTGGTTTGCAACTAACTCCAACCAATCAACCAACCCACAAACCAACCCGCTAACCAGCGAACACTCACACCCACTCGCACACACTCACACACCCTCACTCACATACTCGTATCTCATAACAAACTATATATATAAATACTATATACAACTTACTAACCGAATTACAATACTTATTGATCTACTTGTTCGCCCTTCTAAAAACCAAGCCAAATTCTTCCTCAGTACTATAAATTAAGCTTGTATTAACCCCCGCAGCCGCAGTCGCCGCCTCCGCCGCCGCCACCGCCGCCGCCCTCGTATACCGCATAACGCCTTGCGATCGACCACTCGCGTCCTAATCCCCGTTTATGCACCACAATTACTAACCCTTAGCGACTAGTTCGGAGGCATATTACCCAAAGTATACAACACACATAATTTGCATACCAACAAACCAACAAACCAACAAACAAACAAACTACTTAATCGTAAACTACCACCGAAATTCTAGCTGTAAGAAAAAAACCAACAATATCCTGCTAACTGTAATTGTAATATTATCGTATTATTAAGCTACTCTCGTATTTAAGCAAACAATTGGAAAATGTTAAGCGAACAAAAGTACACACAGACATGTTAAATCTTGCATGAATAAGAACACAGCTGTTTATTTTTCGTCCTGAATACGACCAAATACGACAGTTTTGTACATTTCGACCAAAAAAAAAAAAAAACCAACAAATTATGTTTATCATTGGAAAAAAAAGACACAAGACAAGCGATCGCCTCAAATCTGTCTGTCAACAAAATAGTACGTACATACATATACATACGTGCATATATTCGGCGCCTTATTTCGAAAACGTACCCACATACTTCGATATGTTTTTGATATTATGCTAATCGATTGTAACGTAGCGTCTCGTATCGTACCGCAGCGTATGCACATTATGTTATATCCTATACTATGTTATACTTAAGGCTTTCGAACACAACATACACTTATACGAAGGTAACTGGACAAATTAAATAATTAACAAGAGCCACAATCTCAAACACCACCACAAAAAAACAAAAACAAAAACAAAAACAAACGGTTCGTTTTAGCACACTTAGCAGCAACACCACCTTACCGCCGCCCTCGCTCCGGCCAACAACCAGAATATTCAAAATTTGTCACAAGCCAGAAATCAGAAGTCAAAGGTCAGAAGTCAGAAGTCAGAAGTATCGTAGAAACGAGATCGACGATCGACGTTCGACGTTCGACGTTAGACATCCAAATCGAGATTGAACGGCATTGAAATTCGGAAATGTGCCACTCCTCTGCCCTTTGCAAAAGACGCCCGCCCACCCTTGGGCCGTGTATATAGTGCACCGATTGTTATAGCAACGTGAGGATGTTGCAAGGACGAAACTTGAAGTTGCTTCTTCTGAAAGTCGCAGTTATTTATGTGTTGCCCACTGACCGCAACTTCCCCGACGCACCGACGCACCGACGCACCGTCGCACCGTCGCTCCATCGTGCCAATCCCTCACGGGAACTGCAAGCCCCGCAAGCCTCGCAAACCCCGCAACACCCGAAAAACTTTGTTTATTTTCTCGAATACTCGTAGCATCCCGAAAACCTAGAAACAAGTAACAAATATGAACACACTTTTAAAATAGAAAATAGAAAACCATACACACACACACACACTCTGTGGTGATGGCGTTGTACACACACACACACTCTGGTACACGGTACAGTAAACCCTTCTATAGCCAGCAAGCAAACAATTCCAAAGCGAACGCAAAAGCAAACGAGTCCGTTGCACGGTGACTTCGGTCCGCTGTAAATCTCACTCACTCAATTACTCACTCACTCCAACACTCAGCTACTCAATCAGTCAGTCAGTCAGTCAGTCGGTCGATGAGTTGCTCGTAAAATAGTCCGTCAGCGATCTCTTCCGAATGCGCGGAGTATCGTCGTAGTAGAGAACGCAAACAATCAAAGAAGAAATAAATTTTGCTTATGTAACGAAATAATGAAAACCATATTTTTCACGCTCCAGCTACCCACCACTTACCACCTACCACCCGCCACCAACTACCACCTAATCGCCAAATTTCCAAACACAAAATACATTGTCAAATAACATGAACTCTTACGATTTTTCACAACTTTTGGCGTTGAGCTAATACAACGTTTTCTGACTTTCTTCCCCCCCTGTCGTCAGGTCACCTGACGGCGACTTCAATCAACTACTACAACAACAACAACAACAACAACAACAACAACAACAACAACAACCCTAATATTAACCTCATCACCAATAATTATAACGCAAACAACAACAACAACTACAACCAAAATCGCCACCAAAACAACGAATCTTCTACATTCTCTACAGCCTCCTCAACGACCGCGGGCATTTGCGGCCTCAACCTGTCGACCTTCGCGTCCAGCTGTCACATCAGCACGGGCGGCTCCGGCGCCTCGACTCTGGGCAACCAGCTGTTGTCCTCGGCGCCACAGTCGAGCGTCCCCGCCGCCGCCACCAGCCCCAGCTGCAGCGGCAACGGGCAGCATGCGGCTGCGTCCGCCTCCGCCCAACAGCAGTCGCAAATGTTCGCCGCCATGGCCGCCAACATGGCTGCCTCGAGCAGTGCTGCCGGCTCGAGCAACGCCGCAATGAACGCGCCGGCGGCCGTCGGAGGCCTTAACACGTCGTCAGCTGGCGGCGTCGGCGGCGGCGACGACTTCCGCTGCGACCCATGCAACAAAAACCTGTCGTCGCTGACCAGACTCAAGCGCCACATTCAGAACGTTCACATGCGCCCGACCAAGGAGCCGGTCTGCAACATCTGCAAGCGCGTCTACAGCTCGCTGAACAGCCTGCGCAATCACAAGAGCATCTACCACAGAAACCTCAAGCAGCCGAAGCAGGAGTCAACGGCCGAAGTCAGCGCGACGACTTCGAGTGTGGCCGTGAGCGCGCACAACCCCTACTATTCGGCGCTCAACCATCGCTCCAACTCATAGGGCCTCGTGTACTTCGATTACCGTCCGGCCGATGCCAACATCTGAGCGGCGTTCTCGGCGTTCTCAGGCCGCACGCGCTCCCCCAACCAGGCCCTCGCGACACTCTACGCCCCGCGTGAGCCGCGCGCACACGTAGTTAACATAGTTAGTTAGGGCCAGTTTGTGGACTTTCCACTTTCAAACATTTTCGCAACTAGTTTTTAGTTTTTCGGAGCGACAAAGTCGTTGACACACCACAAGTACATACAGACATACTACATACATGCGTCCACACGGACGTTGACGAACGCGACCAACAACAGCACACACTCACACACACAATTAGGCGTGACCTTAGGTAGGCGTAAGGCTCATGCGTAGCTTAAATAATCCAAGGTGCCGCCGCTTACAAAAAGAAAGCTGAACGCTGAAGGAAATAAAATGGCTTTAATCAACAGACGCGACAGCTAGAAAGCAGTCGCAGCGATTTATTAAGGTTTATAATGTTATTTCACGCACACACACATGCAACCACATCGGTGTAAGTGCACACATGTGTTTAGCAGTAAGTCTCTTACGTCTCTGTATGAAGTATATCGTTTCTCACGAGAAACGCTGTAAAAGAATCAGTTTCGTCTCAATCAACGCGTTTGAACGCGTCAACAAAAATGCGTCAGAATAAGAGCAAATTATTGTACATACTATACATACGTAGTACTATAGACTAAGCCTACTTTTTATTGTAATGTGCAGCCTTTTGTGCGAGCACACATATCTATCGTATGTAAAAGTTTTTCAATTATCAATCATATGTACCTAAAAAAACACAATAGAAATGGCCGGCCGGCTAAGCGACCAGCGCCGAGCCGGTCAGCATCAGCGACGAAGTCGTACGAAACGTACGAAATTGTCAACGTACGCACAAAGCGCGCGCATGCAACAAAAGTGTGCGAGTATTTCAAGAAATGTGTCTTCGCTTCTGTTAATGCATGTAGCTATTTTGAGTGTAGGTTAAGCGAATTGTATTTAAGCGAATATATGCGAAGGTCCTGTGTACAATGCACGTATATGCACACGGCACGGCACGGTGCGGCACCATGGCCCCACACCAGATTCCTGCACATCACACACGCCAATTGGTATACGCGTATAAGACAAACCTACCCGCACTCGTACGTATGTGACCAATTTTTCTGTTTTCCTGAAAGTCCCCAAAGGTCCCCCCCACCCCGATCGGCAAACCGCTCATCCACATCGCACCTCCGAATGGGTTCTAAGCTAAAAAAGAGACACTAGTGACAATAAAACCTCAAATACTATGCAAGAAATGTATACAAATCAGGCCAAGTGAATGTTCAAAATTTAATAAATCCATTTCTATTAAGTCAGTAACGTCTAATAGTAAACAAAGTAATAATTCGGGCTAATGAAACGCATGCTCATTTGGAATTTCCGTTAGTCATAGTATCTTTCTTTTCGGACAGATCGCCCGCGGCAAACAGTCGCCCGCGGCAATTAGTCGCCCGCGGCAATTAGTCGCCCGCGACAAACAGTCGCCCGCGGCAATTAGTCGCCCGCGACAAACTGTCGCTCGCAGCTCGGACACAATTCGCTGCCACTGACTTCACTGGGCGTCACGTCAGACGTCTCAGGACGTCAGTGTCTAGAATGAGGCCGCACTGCGCGCACCTTTCGCGACACTGTTTTCGCCGCGTATTCTAGAAGTTTGTTTACATTGACAAACACGAAGCACTTTAGACTGGCCCGATCAAGCATTCGATCAATCTTTGAACACACTTGCGTCCGTTTCGGTCCCGCCCCAATCGGTCCATCGGTCCATGTGGCGGGGATAGACTGCATCCGAAATGTGTTATCTGTATGTAACCAACATTATTGCGCCTGAATTTGTTCGTTTTAACATGTCAACCTAACAACATGACACTAAAACCAAACAACAACAAACAGCCAAAACCAACCAATAAACACAAAGCCATTAGTAAAAACTGAAAGTCACTATTGTCTCTTTTTTCTTCTCTTCCTATATTTTTATATAGGTGAAGGGTCCAGCCTAATCGGCGGCGTTGTAGTGCCCGGCGGTAACCCTAATCATAGTTCCAATCTGCAACACCACCATCATCATCCCCCCCACCACCACCACCACCACCACCAACACCACCATCACCAACAACAACAACAACAGCAACAGCAACAGCAACAGCACTTGCACCCACAGCCGCACGACCATACTGACCGCCACCAGGTGTCCTGTCTGCAACTCGAGCAGCCACATTCCGACCGGGCGCCGTCCTCACCGCCCACACACACCTTGCAACAGCAACAGCAGCAGCTGCAACAGCAACAACAGCAACAACTGCAACAACAGCAAACGCCGCCGCAACATCCACAACATCCACAGCCGCCATCCTCCACCCACCACCATCCACACTTCAGTCACCAGCAGCTGACGCTGCCGATTCTGCCCGCCCACCAGCTCCAGCCGCACCACGACATGTCGCCTTCGTCGCACCACCACCACCACCACCACCTGGGCCGACCCGCCTCACCCCTGGACCACCACCACCACTTGCTGCATCACCGACGCCCCTCACTGTCGCCCTCGGCCATCGGGCGCGCCGCAGCTGGCGGCTCCTCGGCCAGCATCCTGACCTCCTCGCGAGCGGGCGACATCGGCACCAGCCGCCTGCTGCTGCCACTGCCCCTGAACGCCTGTCACCGCTGCGACGTCTGCGGCAAGCTGCTCAGCACCAAACTGACCCTGAAGCGCCACAAGGAGCAGCAGCACCTGCAGCCGCTCAACAACGCCGTCTGCAATCTGTGCCACAAGGTCTTCCGCACGCTCAACAGCTTGAACAACCACAAGAGCATCTACCACCGGCGCCAGAAAAACCATCACTCCTACTTTCATCACGGCGCCAACAACGCTGGCAACGCCGGCAACGCGGTGGGCGCATCGCCCGGCAGCCGGCTGCATCATTCGCTGAGCTCGTTGGGCGTGGCTGCCGCGGGGCACGCAGCCGGCGGCGCGGGCAACGGTAGCGCCGTAGCTGCGGCCGCGGCAGCTGCTGCAGCCGCTGCTGAGTTGCTGCTGTCGCCGATTGTGGGAGCTGCCGCTGCAGCGAGCGGCGCTGCCGGCGGCGGCAGTGGTCAGCTGCCAGCGCTCTCGTCTCTGCCGCCACAACAACAGACCTCTTCGATCGTGGCGAAACCGTGCATGGATTTCTTATAAGATCAACAGCATTTCCTGAAGCAGCTTCTGCGGGCGGCCTTAACTACATCCGGTCCGGCGCTAGCTAATCTGGGCAGCGGCGACGTTGGCGGCGGAGGCGGTGGCGACCAGCTGCGCCTAACCAACGATATGACGTCACTTGTGGGGCAGCACTATTTCGGCAATGACCGCCTGCCGCTGCAATATTCAAAAGAGTAAAGAAGTGAAATGCTTCCTACGGCTTGAACTTTGAGCTTAGTTTCAGCGCCAGCTCAAATATAACCTATACATGTAGGTATTTTGTATATAGCGTAAACGCGTTTATCATGATCTCATATTCCTTGCGGATGATGCGGCTTGCAGAGTTGCCAGCCGGTTCTCCGCGGCCACAGCGTTACTAGTTCTTAGATGGATCTTCGGTTAACAGAGAGGAAGAGGGTAGAGGCGGTGGATGGATGGACGGATGGACGGACGGATGTAAATGTATTGATTGATTGATAGTACCGTGGTACACAGAGAATAAAGTGAGGGCAGGGACATCGCATCACCCAAGTAGTCCAAAAACTGTGATTTTTATATGCGGAGCGGCATCGTGTGGGTGTGTGTGGCTGAGAAGACGCAGTTCGTTGCTGATTGCGTGATAGAAAAGCAAAGAACGAGAAGGAAGAACGAACCTTCACAGACTGATCCTCGGAAAAACTATGTCTGATAATTGTGAAATCCAAGCTGTGAACTCACGGACACGTAAATTGGTTTTAACCTTAGGTTACAAAAACAAAAAGATGGAAATCAATGAGGATCCCCTTCTCCACCCCCTCCCTCCCTCCCTCCCTCTCTTTCTCTCTCTCTCTAATAGTATTATTTTACTAGAATTATTACGCTTTATTGGATCCTAAGACTTACTCGCTCGGAAAACATGCGCTTTGCCTTCGCTCCCGCCCTCCTGCCCTCCTGCCCTCCCCTCCTGCCTTCCCCTCCTCCTCCTTCTCCATACTAGTTACTTACGGCTTGTGCAATTTCGGTTGACAATATCCAGGTTTTATCTGTTAACTTTTTGTAAAGTAAGTTTAAGTGCAAAGAAAGGAATCCTATAAATTATACTATTATACGATAGCATATTTTGACCGAGCATTGCAAATGCACATGCATTGCAAATGCTGTACATTGCATACATATACTTGCATTGCACAAGAGCATATATTCGACCTATGAATTATTATAGCATTATTATTGTTATACTTTAATGAATAATTGAACTTTTAATTTTGTTATTAAGCGTTACCGAGTTACCGTAGAATGGTATATCGTAACCTCTTAAGTATTTCTCCGTTTATCGAGACAAAACAAATCGGCTGGCGATTCAAAAGTCCTTCGAAGGCAGACAAAGGAAGGCACAAAATAGGCGTTTTCGAATTATTGCTGAATATTCGTGCCCATTTCTTTGACATGACAATAATTAACGAACGAGACGGGTCGGAACGGGCCGGGACGGTATGGGATGGCACACGCAAATGACAATTTTAGAAATTCGCTAAATTAAAATTTTTTTTGTTACAACTTTTTTTTTTTTTTAATGTTTACGTTTTCAACTTTTTTCAAAACATTGAAAAGGACGGTTATATGTTTTTAATGGGCATTTTTTTTGAACCCGAAAGAACTGATAGATTTAGGCAACGTAGCGATGGGAAATTCTGAAGAAATTCGAGCCCATTGAGAAATTTGTGCATTCTAGCTTGATTATTTAGGGCATAAGTGCAGTTAGTCCATTCGGCATGGGCAACTCTCTCACTCTCTCTCTCTCTCTCTCTCTCTCTCTCTTTCTCTCTTTCTCTCTGTTGTCCGTGCTTACGTTACGTTACGTTACGTTGTAATACGACGTATGGACGTTGTAATTCGGATGCAGAAGGAAATCGTGAATAAAATTAATTCGAAATTAGTATGTGTTTTTCTCACAAGACTGAAACCAAAAAAAAAAAAAAAACAAATTTAAAAAAAAACTGAAGGTTTAAAACTGAAAGTTTAAAAATAATTTACCACATTATTCGAAAGATTTATCTATCTAAAAGGCAAAATACAAAATTATTGCAGGAGCACAATGCAAAAATTTATTCACATTCACTTTGAGAAGTATTCGAAATATTTTTTTATATTGTATATTTGGAAAGTGGAAGAAAAGTCTGAAATGTATTCGTTTTACTCGATACCAAATTTTTACATTTTAAAATTTTTACGGTCACAACATATACAAGAAATGGGTGTTGTTAAGCTAAGATCATTAGATGATTTTTGGTTTTTTTTTGTTTTTTTTTTTATTGCAACTATGTAAGTACTGTCATTGTTTAATTGTAAGAGGTTTATGCACAGGAACATTCGCAGCATTCGTTCTGCGCAGAAATTCTGCGAAACGACGAACTAACGATTTTCTTTTCTAAAGTACTTGCGAAAAGATTTTACGGCAAGTTCTCCAACCTAGCTTGCGAGTGCATACATGCATACATACACAGACATTGTAAATGTATACCATGCGAGTATACACATACATACGTATATATACACGAATGTTATGCGAAGGATCGAACCTGTAACATTGTTTGTTAAGGCGGATTGTTTAGAATAAGAATAGCTACATCATTGTATTTATGTACTATATTGGAAGATTCGAGCAGCATAATGCGAGCGCATTAACCATATTCATTGTTGATTTATTCCAAAATAATTTTATTAAGCAAAATGTACTACGACACTAGCTGCATACGCATTAGTACGTACTATGTACTAACGTTTTAACAATAGAGACTTTATGTAAGAAAGCAGTAATCACTATCATCAAGACGACAGACATACATACACACACACACACACACCCATACTGAAAGCGTGTCTTTCAAATTGAATGACAAGCATTGAAAAATATACATAGGTACATACATATATACCTAAGCAAAGCTAACTATCTAAGTATCCTATAAAGTAATTAAGTAGGCTGCACTAAGAACGAACGAAAACTGAGTAAAAGAGATCAAATCAAAAAAACAAAAACATAGCTATCCACACAAATACACCCACATACACATACACATGCCCATACACACACACACACACACACACACACACACACATACACGCTCATACATACCACGAACATGAACCATGAAATAAACTAAAACCGAAGATCATAGTCCAAATCAAAGAGTCGAAGTTTCATATTTCAGCATTTATTTGATTTTGTATTACATCTTGCATCCTAAATAAACAATTGTTAATAAATAGTAAATAGTTGTGTGAATTAGCGCCGAACTAAAGCCACCAGCTAACAGATAGCGTACATTTTTAAAGCGAATTGCTAAAATAACAAAGCGACACACAACAAACTGAGTCAAACTGAAACCAAACAAACCAATATTATTATTATTATTATTTCAAATCCAAAGAAATAGAGAAAAACTGATAACTGGAAATTTCCTTTTCAGCCATTTTCGTTTACATTCTTTAGTACAATACAATACAATACAATACTATACAATATTATACCATACAATACCATACTCTTTGTATATAACGTACATACATACAATATACATACAATATATAGACTCTTTGTCCCTTTGTAAAGAGCCTGCGCTTTTCACTTTGTTTAATTCAAGTTACCAGACCACGATAATCCAGACCACAACGCCACGTAAAAATACAATTAATTCCTTAGAGCATAATGTATCCGTATGTACTATATCAAGCATTAACAAATCGGTTAGCTACAAGCAGTTTTCTTCTTATACGTTTATACGATCGATATATTTACATATACTCGTATTGTATCTAAGATCCATTGTAAATGCTATTTTGTTTTATTATTTTCTAAGTGTAAAACGAACACGAGGACACGTACCTTAACGTATGTACATTCTTCTGTGAAATCTTTATTATGTTTGAATTATGTTATTGAAAATAACACACGTTAACTGAATTCTACTCTGCAGCATGTTTAGGATGAAACATACTAAACATACTACGTATACACTATAAATTCATTAACAGTGACATTATAAATCGTAATATTTTCATATAAATAATATATTGAGTTATTATTGAAATAAAAAAGGGTCATATAAAAGCATTTCTTTGCATTTCAGTTATTAATGGACTTAAGAATTGCTAATAGCGCTAAGTTTCTGGCGGTTATAGGCGTCGTCGTATGAACTTAACTCTACAAACTTTCTTCATATTTCCACCCATTTCGTATAAGAACCATACACCCATACGCGTACGCACATACTAGGTTATCGTATACATACATATATCAGCGGGCACATCCAGCATGCAACAACATCTTGGTGTGGTTCCATGGCATGGGTTTTAGGACTGCTGCTCGTTTAGTGGTTCAATTAATAAATCTCAAAGTTGTTATCATCGCAGAATCTATTGACTTTTCAGTTCAGTTAGTGGCAATTTTTTTAAGCACTGAGTTTTCAGAGAGAGTTCATTGGATCGCTCCATTCGTGGCAACGATCATCATTTCTTCGAATTACTGACGGGGACGAATCGGTGTGAAACCGATAACCAAATAACCAATAAACACCAACGTGCATAGTTTCAACATTTTTAAACGTTCTCTTTGTCTATTTCTCTCACACTCTCTTCATGCCTTTCTCTTTCTCCTCTCTTGAAATTTAACACTCTTGCCGACTTCTATGCGAATCGTTGCTGTGTGTGTGCGTGCGTGATAGTGTTGAAAAATGCATTTACACTTAGAGAAAGCAACAACTAGCCTCACCAGCGCTGACTGCCACCAACTTGAAAAGAGAATTTGAATAATTTCCAAAAATATATACCATACTCGTACATGTACCACAATTTAGCACCTTACAATTTGATTGATATAATTCTCGCTTTAAGAAAATAATAAGTATAAATAAATACTTTAACTTGAAAATTTCCAGGAAATTCACCCAAGAAACTATTCTCATGCCAGCTCTGTGGGAAGCTTCTCTGTTCGAAAGCTTCGCTCAAGCGTCACATAGCCGACAAACATGCCGCACGCCAAGAGGAGTACCGTTGCATCATCTGCGAGAGAGTCTACTGCTCGCGCAATTCCCTGATGACGCACATTTACACCTACCACAAGTCCAGGCCGGGCGAAATGGAAATGAAAGACATCAAACTCTATACGCAATTTAACTCTTCCATTTAAATAAAGGCCGTGGTCGATCGTCGATGGTCGAGATGGTCGATGGTCGGTCGTCAATCCTCGATCGTTGTCAGTACTAACCACAAACAAACAAACAAACAAACAAATAAACCCTCTCAGCAGCAAACACACACCATCGTCAGCAACTCACTGCCACTCTAAGCAGACATACTATATCGGCCACGACACGACAGCCATGACACTGCGAACATGATCGCTCTTATAAAGATATTATACAACAATCATTTCACAGCAATATTGGAAATGCAGCCAGCATTTGCCATCAGCAACAGCATTTATGGGCCTTATTTTGCGTTTAACAATCGTTCGTCCGGAGAGTATTCGACTTTCCTTTCTAGCCCCATTTAGTTTTACAACATAGCGGACTATAGTGGTCGCTTCGAGAACTCTTCTGACATCACTAAAAAACTATTAGTACTAAATTTGTTTTTGAAACCCATTCGCCCTTTCGTTATGCGTGCATAAGTACATATACGTAAGTGCGCATCAGGGAATTGCGAGCAAGGACATCTTGATGATGCATGATCAAATAATATTGTAAAGGAGGTGACACAAGTCTGTTACTGACCAAGAAGGTGAGAAAGGAGCCATTCCGTCAATGCAACCAACTTCTTCCTAACCTCCAACGTCTACTCCACACAATGCTAAGGTTAATTGTAGCAATAATAACAGTAATAACATATACTAAATCCGGTATGAACACCTCTCTCCATCACTACATCACTGTCAGTTTTCTACCCTACAGCTCTCTTACCGCTCTCTCTCTCTCTCTCTCTCTGAGCTCTGTATTGTACAACTATCTACTCACATACGTATGTATCTCTCTCGCTCACTTTAGATCTCGGTTACTGCCACGGTCGTTGCCATTCTCTTGTAGATATGTATATGTAACGTACCTAACTATCATTGCAGAAATTAGTTGCTTTCTAATATTTGCTCTACAACTACTTTGTACCTTAGAACTATTGTACAATGACACAAATCTAACCAACTTCAGTCTTCTTCTTCAGCTAAATTCTAATTACAGTATCGGTAATACACATCGGTATATGCAGTTGCGGAAGAATTGTGTTTAGTAGAGAGAGGGGCACCATAACCATAGCTATTACGGTCTCAGCAATTGCAAAATTGTATATACACATTAATGGATTATTTGCATATAGATAGTTACACGCCTCTTTCCGAATTTCACACTCATGGCTAATGTTGTTGGCTGCTACTTCCACCTTTTGTAGGCGTTGTACACCGCGCTTCACGATGTACATACATACATATAGCGCCAGTGTAATATCGGTTCACACGAGTACACCGGTATAGATGGTCATATGTACATATATATTTTTAGTTCTAAGCTTGCTTTCTCTTGACAGAAAGTAGTTTTTACTTGCTGCCTACTTTCCATTCTTCTTCTTCTTCTAAAATTAGTTTTTATTATAGTTTTTGTAAATAGTATAATTTGTATTTATTGCTGCTGTTAAATTCTGACAAAGGGTTGTCTCAATAATGAAAAGCAAAACTACGCTTGTGCTGTTAAAGCTAAAAAAAGCGGCTGAAATTAAGCCTTAAAACGATGCACAAGCGCATTAAGCGTCTTCTCTACAGCTTTTCCGTGGTCAAAGCCGCCTTCTTCGCTGGCGCGTAGTTACTCTCCGTAGTTAGCAAAATGTATGTACCTGCTAAAATATGCCTACTTCTAACTTTTAAGTTTGCTTTAATATGGTCTAACAATAAGTTTTAATAAGTTTCGGTAAGTTTCTTCGCTCGGAAGATGTGTAAAGTACTTTAGTACACATTCTATGTGGGCGTATATAAAGCTTGAACGTTTGCAAATATGTACTTAATTACTCTCTTGCTGTGAAAAGAGAGTGCATCATTCTTGCTTTTGTAGTACTTTGCTCTCTTATTTATTATACTCTTATCATTGTATCGTATGTTGTTTTTGCATGCTTTGTTTCCATTTTCATTTCCTGCACATACGCTTTGTTTTCTCTTGTTCTTGTTAAATGGAAGCGCACACATTCGGTAAAAGGGTTAATTCAGCGCATAAAATAAAACAGTTAATATTGTTGAATCTGGTGAAGGTCCGTCGTCCATTTGCGAAATTTAATTTCATTTTGTTGACGAAATCGCTTTCTCTTGTAAACGCTCTCAGTTTCTCAATGAAAATAAGAATTAATAAGATTTCTCAATGTTCGCGGACACTTTAATAAATTGCAAAATATATATATTTTTCAATGGTTCAAGATCGATGATCAAGATCGATCACTGAATTGATTGCCTTTAGCTGTTAGCATGAATATTGCGTTCACTGCTTAGTAAAATTTAGTGAACTTAACGTTTTTCTTCTTAACCTAACCCTAATTTTCTTTACCTCTGACCTTCATACAATCATACAATTATTTTTAATGACGCTGTCAACACGCCCCCACTTTCCCTAACTTGATTCTTATTTCCTTCATCTGCTTTTTGAATCATCACTTTTAAAAATGTATTTTCTTAATTTAGTATTTCTTCTAATGCCTCAGTATTTGCTGCTCTCAAAGTTTTACACTATTTACTTTATTATTGTATTTTTCACCACCGAATTTCTCTAAACACTTTTCTCAAATGCAAAATACAAAAACCTTCAACTCTTAGGTGCCCAGAACGCGGTAGTCTCCTCAGCCATTTCTCCCTCGAGCTCGCTTTCATCACCGCCATCGCCGCCACCCACCACCACGGCGTCACCCAATTCGTCCGCGGCCTGTTCGATGGCCTGCGGAGCTTTGCCCATGGGCGGCAAAATGGGCGGCGGCTACAGCATGATCTCATCGCCGCCGCGTCCCACCAACGGCAGCGGCTTCTCGGCCACGCCTTCGCATTCTACCTCAGCGCCGCAGATGCCGCTGCGCATGCCCCCGCCCACCAGCGGCGGCATCAACGAGCCGCAAGAGTGCCCGTACTGTCGCCGCACGTTCTCCTGCTACTACTCGCTCAAGCGGCACTTCCAGGACAAGCACGAGCAGTCGGACACGCTGTACGTGTGCGAGTTCTGTCACCGGCGCTACCGCACCAAGAACTCGCTCACCACCCACAAGAGCCTGCAGCACCGCGGCTCCAGCGGCATGCTGAAGCGCCTGCTCAAGACGTCGGCCATTAAGAATGTGCTGGTGCCGCATTCGCATCCGCATCCGCATCATCACGCCTTGGCGCCGCCGCGCGCCACGCTCTTCGACTTCACCAGTGAGCTGGGACAGCCGCCGCCAGGCATCCAATAGGACCTACTGTGGAAAGCGATCTTCTAGAAGCTCTACTGATCGGATCGTCCTGCGGTAACAAAGCGAAATTATTTGGCAATTTTATTGCATTCAATGTTCTTTCTTTCTCTCAATGTGTTATCTACTTTTAAAGGTTTATGTATAGAAAAATGTTTATTTATTAGCATTATAGACGAAAATTCAGGTTGCAAATTGTTTAGTTGACGCCTATCTGCAATTTTTTTTACCTTTATTTGTTTTTGTTAAAACCGAAATCAGTGCTAAGCGTACGTTTTTGGCGTAAGTGCAATATTTTGACAGACAGCGAAAGGATTACTTAAAACTTATGATTTCGAAAACGAAACCTTTTTGCTATATTGAACAGAGGATCTACACACACACACACACCCCCACACAAGCATTTTGTATATAAGTTAAGTAAGGAATGAGTCCACAAAAAGGGCGTAAAGTAGGCTCTGCCAGCTAAGAATGGCACCTGCTGCAAGTTTTAAGTAAGTTTAGTAGTATGTAGTTATTTATAAATTGCAAATTTTAAGATTAACTGTCGCATTTTTTCCAATTATAACAACAACAAATGTACTAGTTTGTAGGTACTTAGCACCAGCCCCGCTTTTTCGCTTGGCACCAGTAAGTCTCTGGTTTCTCTCTATACCAAATACAGACAACATCACATCGATCTTAATGTAATACTCGTAATAGTCAGCATTTCGGCCAACATTCGCGCAAACAGAAAAACATTGGAAAACTTGGTGTATTTAGAGTTATCTAAGCCTTACTTGGAACTCGTTCTGTTTGAAGGGATAAGCGATCACACTTAAGATCATTTAGTTAATCCATATGTTTTTACTCTCCGAAACTCGGCTACTCGGCGATTAAGACAAGCACGGAGCTTGCTTGTCTCTCTGGAAACTAAAAAAAAATTGCGAATAATACGAAATACGGACAGATCGGATCATAACAATTTGTATATGTATATATTAAACCACATAAATATTGTAATAATAATAGTAAAAACTCAGGAATCAAATCTTATTTTGGCCATAGTATAAAGACTAGCATTAATCTGTAATGAAATGAAAAGAAGTTTGTACTCTTGGCATGAAATTTCGCTCTAAAATCTATTGCTTTAATCGATAAAAATAAATTCGCGAAACGTTCGTTCATTAACGGAATTATATCTAATATAATGTCATGCGAAACTTACGCATGCGCGGCGACACTTCTGTCAGTTGCAAACTGCGTGCGAACAGCAGAGAGCTCACGAGTCTTTTCTACTCTAATGACGTCCGAATGCAAAGCATGGGTTAATCATTAAGCATTAGAGAGATATCATGCCATAGCCATAACCATTTGAATTAAGCGTGAGATAACTCGTAAACAGCCAGTCTAAAGAGCGTGCTCCGTTATTTTCTACTGACTGATATTTTCAAACAGCTACGCACGCTTTTATAACCTTGTATCGTATTAATGATGGACCAGAGGTCCCCACAATCCAAACGATCCTCCTTTGTTTGCTTTTAATTTGCAACGAAATTCCAGCTCAGCACAATGCAGTTAGTGCTGCAGAGGACTTTCTTAGACCTTGCTGTGGTTCTTTTGATTTCTTACAGTCTTATTTTACATAATTAGATTTTTTAGAACATTGGGCTACATTTGGGCAGATCGAAACAAAATAAGGTTCAATAATTTGATAAAGTTCTGGAACTGCGAAAAATTACATTATATCAACAAATATAAAAGGTTTCTAAAAAACCATTCACAAAAAAAAACACAAATATTTGGACATAAAGTGCAAAAATGGCAGACGAGGAGAGCATAATCACAAAGTGGATTATTAAGAAAAAATGTATCTAAGACAGCAACAACAACTCAGTGATTTTCACCAGTTAAGTACAAATGATGAGAATACATATAATAATTATTTTTCTGTTCTTTCATAGAATCAACGTATGTATAACTATTTAATCACAAATAAAAGTACGACGAGTATCGTATAACGTTTTCAGTGAATGTGAGAATGAGAGGAATCGAAGAAGCATTTTCGAATGTATATAAACACAATATTTTAGATTTACAAAAGTAAAGGCAGTAAAACAGTACATGTCAAATACATTTATATGTATTGTACACACACACACACACACACACACACACATATATATACGTATATATATATAATGTTAAGTGCCAAATCGGTAGCGATGTAACGCATACCTACGAGTATATTCGAAGTATGTTGGGTATCCTTTACTGCTTTGAGTTGCGTAAAGTGTATGAAGTATCAAATTAAATTTTCAATATATTGCCAAAAATTTTGATTCTCTTTTGGAAAAATCTGCCTTCTCAGCTAAAACCCTAACGAATTTGTGAAGTATTTGATACCCAACAGCTTCTGCATCACTACAAAACCAGCACAGGAGGACTATGAATTTGGATCGTATAGTAAAGCGTACATTCAGGGAATTGAAACTTAATACACAAATACGACAGCTATCGTAGTTTCCAAATTGTTATTTGCACATATCCGAAAATTTCTCAGGAATACGTTAAAAGGAAATCAACTTAAGTATACTTAAGCTAGGCAACCATATTTAAAACAACAAAGAAACATCATATCAAACGAAATGACATACAAACCAACATTTACACTTGAACTTTTTAATGAAATCTATTTGATTGGATTGATAGGATTTTCTTAAATACCATTCTAACGTTAACAGTGCGCTCATTAGGCACTTAGAAAGTAATAGCTTAAACTAATACTTACATATATCTACATACAATATAATAGGTCTACCTCGGCGATAGCGATGCGACCCTCCTACCGCCCCTCTCCGCAATTTTGGTATTGTATATACTTGTGTCAAAGGAAGTAATTTTAAGTCTAAGGATTCATATTATTTATTATTGCATTCTAAGCAAATTAAATACAATTACAAATATCAATCAGCATGTAACGTTTTTTTTTTAAATACGGTTTTAAACGGTTTCAATGGAACAAACCACAAATGTGAAACTCAAATTTTTAACGGAAAAATTCAAAAGATTTTAGATTTAAAAGCAATTCGATCAGTTTTTGGCAATTTTTTGCAAATATCGCAAATTGAACACTGAGCAAAACATACATATTTTGAAATCTAGTAAAAATAATATATAAAACTGTGATCTTTTTCGTATAACAAAATTATTGTTTGGCTGTTGCATCTTTATGTCTGTATTTTTTCTATAAATGCAAGATTTGTTTAGATTTAGTTTTAAACTATTGTATAATGTATATTTATTTAATAATAAATAATATCAAGTTTGTGTAGAAATAAAAACCTTATAAAAACATACCCAAAATCTGCTTTATTGATTTTATATGATTATTGTTTCTTTGGCGGTTTGGATTCTCTCTCGTAGTTCATTAAAAAGTGCTACAATTTCGGACATAATATCACTATACACTTTTCTTCATCTGTATCGTTAAATAACCCATAGCATTCTTTACGCTTTAAAGCATATGCTAGTTTGTTTGCAATTTTTTAACAAATTCAAATGGAAGAAACTTTATGAGAGACTTTGTCGAAACTCAAATAGATTTTTTTTCTCTTCTGTTTTGGCTTTGATGATTCTAGTCACTATCGAACATTTTTATCTTATTTTACCAATAGAAATTTACCTATAGAGCTATGAGCAGAACAGACGACCTCATAGAGGAGGCTCTCATAAACTTTGAGATTTTGTAAAGATGGGCATGTTCCAGCTCTGAATGTTGATGGTATTGTATGGAACTTAAACACAATTTGGGTTTTCATTCCACCAACTCATTAACAGTCAACCAACCCATTGTTGATATTCGTAGAAACGCTGCAGTATATTTACATTATACCTACCAAAGAATCTGGTTAGGTTACAAATGAACTGAGGAATAAAAATACTGCCTAGAAGTATGCTTTGAAATTTTTCTGCACACTTATTACTTATTTTTTAGTTGCTTTAACCCTTATGTTTACAGAAGTATGAAAACACGTTGTACTGCGGAGTACTTTTGGGGTCATTTGGTTTTAGCGAGAGGTAAAAAAGAATTCATTCTTTTTTTTGTTTTGTAAAATTTGCATTGGCCATACATACAAGAGCCCTTTAAATATAATAGAAGTCATGTAGACAATAAATAGATTGAATAGATAGCTAAAAAGCTGGAAGAAGTAATCTTTTTTAACACTATAGCCCAAAAAGCTGAAAACATTATTTTTCTAACTGTGTTCATACGAGTATGGCATATAAAATTCATTATTTATTACTTATGTATTTAGAAAAACTATAATTTATTATAATAACCAAAATTTTTAAAGAAGGGCAATGGTAAAATGTTAAAGGGTTAATGTTAAAACTCCAAAATTAATTATTTATTACTAAGAGCAACCACGTTAAAAAAGGGGCTTTAGTAAGGTGGTTTATAGGTGGTATAATTAGGTAGTATAGGTGGTATAGGCGGTATAAGGTGGAAGAACACCAAAGAAATCGAAAATAGATCTATAATTAATTAGATATGTGTATATATATCTATTAATTAGATAGATATATTACATTTATTCGTATATATTAAAGATAAACTAGAATCGAGGGCCTTGGGTAAAATATTTCTTTGTGAGTGTAGTTGGATCTATCTAATCAAAACTAATCTATAAGTATAAGGGTTAAAACGTATTCTTTAACATTTCTCCATTATATTCAATGTTAAATTAACAGCGTCATTTTATCTCAGAACAACAAATATAAAATAATATATGTATATACAATTGTTTATGATATAAACAACTCTAATACAAATAAATACAGGGCGAGGCTATGAAATCAGAGTAGTCAATTTTTTTACTCTAAAGTGCAAATATTTTGTGAACAACATTTTGGTAACAATACAAAGTTGTTTGGCCGATTTGAGGAATAGCCTGAGACATTAAATTCTCACAGTGCATCTTTCCATAAAGAATATATCAAAACAAGTCGACTGGCGCAATTGAGAAGTTTCTGTCTCTCGACAGAAAGAGAGAGAGGGAGGAAAGAAAAAAAAATTCGGTTTGAGTTGCATGAGAGCTCTGAGGGTGCTCAGGTAGAGAGTATTGAAAACACCGCTTTTTACTAACAACAAAGAAATTTCTTTTACGATCAATTTATTCTTCCAAAAGAATCAAAAGAAGAGCAGACGAGAAGAATATTTTTAATACGTGTGTGCAAGTGTGTATGTGCATACATACATATATACGAGAGATATCTGAGAACGAGGGTTTCGGATCTAGATTAGAGCGCTGTTCTCGACAGTTCTCAGTGGCGTGGCATGGCAGACGGATAAGCTCGGTTCGGTGGCAAATGCGTTGTAAGCGAGTTTGAAGAAGACCTCGCTTCATAGTTTTGTTTCATACAAAAGAAAAGTGTCATCTAAAAGCTAAAGAAATAAAGAAGCGTTAATGAAAAAAGCGATTGAAGACTAATTAATGCCAAAGATCTAATTGAAATGTAACAATTTATTTAACATTTTCGTGTTTACTTGGTCGGCGTGGGAATAAGCCACTATCAGGTTATGCAAAGTTGCTAATAACGCAAAATATACTTTAAAAATGATTGAAAAAAGTTTGAAAAAGTAACATTAATTAAAAAATTAATATAAAATACGACTTGTGTGTAAAGAGAAAACTCATATATCTCAAGAATTTCATTTATAATATGAAAACATTTGAAAATGTGCAGAGTGTTCAAGAACTTGAAGAAGGTATGTATGTAATTAAAGGAATAGCTGTCTGATCCTGGTCGCCCCTACATAATAAATTCCACGGCTTATTACCTGCGCGTTGTGTCTACCTTCGAAAGTCTCTGGCTGAGTGACATTCTTTACGCAAACAGTACAATGCTAACAAAATACAATAGATAATGTCAGGAAAAAACCGGTCGAGCCGAGCGATGTTATGAAGTGTGAAGGAGACAGACGTAAGAATCTCGGGCGTAGTGACGATTGCTAGCAAGAAGATTTAGTTAGATACTTTTAAAATGGCGTAAAATAGCTTAATTATAAAAGAAATTGCGAAATTTGGGAGCAATTTTTTTTTGCAATTATTTTTGGGTTCCTGAAATATTTTTTAATAAATTAAATATCTTCCTCAAGTAAACCTTGTTTAACAACTACTCATTTATAAGAAGAAGAAGAAGAAGATCGTGTTGATATAGTACTTAGCTAAAACTAGCTTGGTCGATTTTTATGGAAACAAGAGAAAAGTTCAACCATAACGAGATTACACGTTTGGCTTTTAAGAAGATGACCAAACCGAGAATCTGGCACATAAAAACTGGCTCACAAAAGCATTTACGAAGTCACAACTGGTCAAAAGAGAAAACAGTTACCGACCGTCATTTGTTTGGGAAAGAGGCGGGGGAAGGTTTCTTTCCACTTGGGTCGATTTTATTCAAAGTATTTTATTCCTTCCTTTTGTTTGCTATTTTTTTAACAAAATAGGTTGACTTTTTTTTTTTTAAACTGAAGAAAGTGACTGTAAGAAATGAAGAAATAGAAGAAAATAATTCCATTAAGAATAAGAAGAAGACTAATGAAGATTAATTATTAAAGCAAGTTTTCTTATGTCCTTTTAATGACCGTTTATGTTGCAATGAAGGCAATATTTGCATTATTTACATAAAATATTTTTTTCAATGTACGATAACATACGTACGTATATATAACCATTCCGTGTTTCGGCAATCCATAGACAAGTTAGTCTAGAAGGAGCCGATTACAACAAGTTTTATTAATCAGATTAATAATATTTTCTTTTCGGACATTTATGATGCTGCTCAGTCGTTGGTTTACCATGATCTCTCGTTTCCGAAAGCACTCAACCCGATTGCACTTCAGCCCGCCAACTTTGAAACTGAAACGATCACATCACGGTTCTTTTAACCGCCTGTCTGAAGTCTCATGTCATGCGTTGAAGCCTTTGCGCAAACGTCTTTAAGATATGAATTTATTTGCTTTTCTCCAGCCAGTAATTAAAGCACGTAATTACTGTCGTACACAAACTCGTACATGCGTGCGATAACTGCTCAATCAAACCGGAGCGACCGGATTCACATAAGCGCCGAAGTACCCTTGAGCGTCAGCATTTTATTATGACTCTTGTTAGAACAAAGCAAATATCATATAAAGTGTTAATTTTTCGCTTTTGTGGGGAAAATAATGACACAGCTCTATTACTTTGAGGGTAGTTTGACGGTAGCGTAAATAGGGCCAAAACAAGCATTGAACATTGCTTGTAAACGAAGCAGTACGTGGCGAACGTGCATCCAAGTAAACCCTTGTAAGTAGATGCAGATGAAGAGGGCCTCGTGATCTTGTGGTTTTCTTGCTGAACGACGCGTCGTTTATTTTGCGGCTTCCTGTGTAATGAGAAGTGTAGTATCGTGGTTGTTACTTTCATGACGCGTCCGCGCATCAGTTGCCAACTTCCTGCTTTGTAACTCTTCCTAACTTTTATTTTTCTAAGCTTCTTTATTATTACTTCTTTATAGTATTATTTTGAATTTCTTCAGATTAATATTGAATGGAATCACAGAATTCAGAGAGGCTTTTTAATTACTAAGCCTCTCTTATGCCTAAAAAGTGTCCAAATCTCGGTGTACCAGAAACAAGCTTTTGTTGCAATACTTTTTATATATTCTAAAACTTACACTTTGATACAGACCAAATAGTTCTATTACAATAAAAACAACAGCCTACGAGTATTTAAACTACTAAACTAACTATTAACTAAATGAATTAGTCAAATTAGCTTAAGCTAAACTTTACTCTACCGAGAAACATATATTCGTCATATGTCAGGGATATATGTATCCTTCTCGTCACCGACGCTATTCGTTGCTCTAGAAAATGTAAATGAAATCTTTTATGCGTCGTCACTTCACTTTTAAGCGATGTTGAATAAAGTAATTGTCATTCCAAATTAGGTTCTCTTTTGTTGTTGTTGTTGTTGAAGTGCCTCGTGTCTTCTTCTTCTTCTTTTTCGCTTTTAATTTTTCCTAAACGTATAAAATCTTATATTTTTTTACAAATCATTCATAGCAAAGTTTCCATTTGGATTTCTCTTTTTCTTTATGTTGCAATTTCTCGTTATGTTTACGCGTTTTCTTACAGTATTTACAGTATACAGTAAACTTAGTATCTTAAATAAATAAATATTTTCGTTTCAAGGTGGATGCCTTCGTCTAGCTCCATAGAGCTCTAAGAGTTCTCGAGAAACTAACTTTTTTAGTTTCTTTTAAAAATAATAAGCATAGGTTTTTTAAGAGGAACTGATGAACATTTGAGTAAAGTTTTCTTATCTAATCAGAATTGATTAGATTATTGTTAAAATGTTGTTAGTTGCTTTACTCGGTTTTAAATTTACTCTTAGACAAATGGGTTAAAAAAACTTAATATAACTATGAAACATTAAAATCCAATTTAATCAATTGCTTTAGTTTCAATACTTTTTAGTTATTGTCGTATGTCAAGCGACAAGGTATATTGTCAAACAAGACATACCTGGATACAATGATTATGTTAGTCAAAGACACAGCGGAGAGCTTCTTTCTTAATGAAGAAATGAATTTTTAATATTAAAGCAATCGGTGCTATAATATTTCCACTATATTCATAACTATCCATATACAATATTACAATATGCAGTAAAAAACCATTTTGACCACGAATTTGTTTTATAATATTATTTGAAATTTTTTACATATTTGTTAATATATCATATTTCATAATAATGATGATTAATGATTATAAAAAAATGATTATGATTAATGATAATAAAAAAATGTTCATACTCATATTATTTAACAATACCAATATTTGTGTATTCATGTCAAAGATTGTGTAATATAAAAAATATGACATCTGAAATGAGCTGGGACGATAGCGGCAGTAATTACGAGTGACTCTACGTAATTAGCGTATATGTCAAAAGTCAACTTATGCACAAGTTTACCTCAGTCTGCCAAGCATGGCTCTACTCGTCTGCATTTTTGTCGTCTGATCTACATAATGAACGAACTAACGAATGAATGAATGAATGAATGAATGACTACGGTATGCAAGTCAGGAATGTTGTCACTGTGTAAGCCTGGTCGCCTGTAAATTAAATTCAATTGTTGTCAATTGAGTAGCCCGAAGCGAGCCGAGACTTTGCTTTATCCCCTTCAGATGTTTCAAGGAAAAGAGTATGCGATAAGCTCTCTCCTCGGAATATTCTTGAATCGCTAATTAATTAAATGACTCTAAAAATAATGAAGCATTTATTAGTTAGTCAGTCATGCGGAAAGATGCTTAAGAAGCTAGTACCGAAAAGACTATCGAAATTTAGTTTGAAATATTCTTAAACAATCAATATCAGCAATCAATTTTCTCTTTTAGGTTTTCAGATTTGATGAAAATGTAAAAGCCGTTATTTATTCCGGCCTATGATTGCTAAAGGGTCTCTGAAATAATTTCGCAAGACCATTTATCTTGACGTGTTCTCATAGTGTTATCCATTCAAGTGCAATCATTATAATGATGGCGCTCAATGCAGGTAAATACAAACCGAGCATTTGTTCCATTGATGAAGTCGATGATAGAACCTTAAAATCAAATTGTGAAAATGACTTCAATAAACAACCACATAAACATCATAACCAACATCTCGAAGGAAGTGAAACAGCGCCTCTGACTACCAACCAACAGAAAGCAATCATTGATGATGGTTTGACCCAGAAGGATCCGGAATCCCAGCTGAACCAAGATGGCACAAAGCCAGTACATAAAAACATTCCTAATGCTGGCGGAAATGGTTCCATTAATGGTCTTAGAGGTAATGCTCGTTCTTTGTACCTTCAATTCTTCACTTTTAATCGTAAACCTTTATTTATGTATATTGACAAGCACAAATTGAAATTTTGATCTCATTCTTGCGTCCTTAATAAGGCTTTCTACTTCCAGGACGTCTCTCAATCGATGCATTGATGCGTCTCTCGCGCAAGCGACGAATTCTCTACATATCCACAGCTTGTCTCTGCGCCGTCCTCTTAGTCATCATAATTTTGCTGATAGCATTTTGGCCGGACGTTCCGTTCTATTTAAAAGCCGAGCTTTGCCTGGAGAAAGAGTGCGTGTTGGCGAGTCAGCAGGTTTGTTGTCCACACCTTGGCCCCAATCATCCGAACGATCGCAATAATTTTCGGTTTTACGGTTTCAGATTCTGCTGTGGTCGAATAGTTCAGAAGATCCATGTCATAATACCTATGAATGGGCCTGTGGAAATTTTCAACAAGATTATGAAGAGAATAACTATTTTGTTATAAAGAAAGGAGAATGGAACCATCAGACCTTTAGCGAATATCAAGGTTGCTTCTATAGAGCGTAGTTCAAAAGATTCATAATACCAGAGGGTACAATATACTTAGATAGTATTAGGAATTTATGCTAGAAAGAGAAGAGAGTAGTTCATTAGTAGACATATTTTAGTCTCGTATAAATCTAAGTGTGTGCTATAATTATAACAGTGCTATTATTTTAGATATATTTGTTATTTAAATGAGAGCTTCGACTCATATGCGAATAGTTCTAGAGATAGTGACTGATGGTAATTATCAAATACTGCAATCACGTGAAATTTCTGTTTAGAGCTTTTGAAAGGTTGAGCTTTTAAAATCGAACCTGACCTTAAATGTGTAATCTTAACTTGACCTTTTTTTAAAAGAATTTTTCAGTTAAAAGGTATACGTCTTGAAGGCTTAAATTTTTTAGCTCTTTAAACAATGAAAAGCATTAAAAATAACCGAAAATATAATGTAAATTGTCATAAATTCCGCATCGCAGGATATTTTTTTGCCAATATTTAATGTTTCCAACTTATCAGAAATACAAAAATAATGAATATCGGTCAAATTTTATGTTGGTTTCTTCTGTTTAAAGCGTAATTTTTATTTCTTAACAGCACCTAAAAGTATACTACCAAGATGCCAAAAAATTATTGTGTCAATCGATGGTATTATCGTTAATTTCTTTATTTATTCTAGTAATTTATGTACATATATTTGGAGATCTGATGCATAAGAAAAGTTTGGGAAAAATTATTCTTAATGTAGCTCCAATTTTATTTATTTATTCATTTGTTGGAACAACTTTTCAAGGGCTCTAAAATTCAAATATATAATTTTAGCTTCAAAATTATATATACAAGTAGCTAACGCATGGTCTAGATGAGAGTTATTTTAGATTTTTCGAGTAAGCTTAACTTTGCAAATTGTTTAAAATATGTATTAACGTTTACATTATTTTTGTAGAACTGAATGAATTGAGTCGTTTCATTTCGACCTTACCTTCTGCTGGAGCTTCATATTCGGTGGAATTCATGATTTCCAGCTTGTATCGTTCCTGCAGAGAAATCGATAATTTGGACAAAAGCCAGTCAGATTTATTGCTGAAGAAAGCTATCAAATCAGTGGGTAAGTTTTAGTTTCTTGATGGAAATTCTTTATTGACTTCTCTATATTGATTCGTCTGGATTCAAATCTCTGAAATCACATTTGTAGTGTCATCAGTAATGGCATTAATCGTTGGTTAAGTTGTCATCACTCAGCTATAAAATTAGTTTTATTACACAAACGTAAATAGATTTAAAAGCATCTTGTTTTCACTGTTCTTTTTTGTCGTTAAGTTTTATTACCACTTCTAGCGTTTGACGTGTTTAATCTCATGTGGTTTGCATTCAGGCAAAGACATTTGGAAATATGAAGATTTTTTGAAAAAATTCGTTGGGTCACTGCAGCTGCTGCTATGTTAATTTATGCAAAGCAAAGAATTCCAATCACGGCAAATTGATGAATTGCTATTCCGAACAGTTAAAAAAAATAAATCTTAAAATTGATATATCGTGTATACACAGAAGCATAAAATCGTAAAAAATATAATAAACTATGAGGAAGTCTTTGAAACTGTTTGGGTTTTTTTTGGCAATTTCTAACGAATTAAATACTTATTTAATTATCAACAAATTATATAATTAGTGTATGCAGAAACTCAAATCACGGAAATGGTGCCCAAAAGAAATTAATCATTAATAACGCAAACTGCAAACGATATAAGACTTCAAAATGATTTAATATCCTTTTCCGCATCTTTTTTGTCGTTCACTCAGATTGTCTCGATGGTTGTTAAAATACTATTCATAAAACTTTAAGCAACACAGATTTAGGCCAAATACTCAAGAAAAAGAACGTCCTTAATTAAAAAAAAAATTAGTTTTCTTTTAAAGTCGTAGAATGACTCGTAGTACAAATACAAATTTTCTTTTTGGTTTTCAAGAACAACAACCAAAAATGAGATACAATTTTATTTTTAGTTTTTTAACTCTTTTCTGTAAAACTGATTCAAAAGCTGACTGTGCTTATTTCTTCAATTAATGCTTTTAAATTTTTAACATTGCTTGCTGCAAAAATACTGTAAAGTTTCAGTTCCATCACTTCCGACTGTCGATGCCGACTGTCTCCTCTAAATATCTTTGCTTCTGACTGACTTCTCTTATTGTAATATTTATCAATCATAATTGACTACTTGGGCATTGTTTATAGTTTTGTTTGGTTTACTTTGAGTTTCATTTGAAGCTACGTCTTCGTCTTCAGCCGTTTTCTTTTAGATTGAGGTTAGTGGACCCTTTGCCCCCCTTCTCCTGTCATTTTTCTAATCGTTGTGAGACTTGCGAGCGATGGTGATTCTTTATCGTAATAATAGGCCACTTTTGTAAAGCATTTCAAATTATTTTTTTTCTTGCTTCCCAACCTTCTTCTGAATTAGCCATGATATAAAAATGATTATTTTAATAACTAAAATTTGTAATATTTTCTGTCTTTTCGAAGAACATTGGATCTTCTCTAATTTGATCGAGAGTTTGTCCTTGCGAGACCCTTACACAATTCGTCCAGTCGAATTTCTTTTGTGGTGTTGACGAATTGAGACTTGAGAGCGGTAACCTTTCTGAGCCCAGAAATACCCACCAGCGCTTGTTGTTGTTGTGCAGCTTAATCAGTTGATTTATTAGACGTTTATACCTTGGATTGTGAATATTTTATGTGCAGCCGTAACATTTTAGTAATGGCCTATGGTCTATGGAATACACGCATAGACAATAGTGTATACAATCAGATTTGTGTGTTTTGTGTGTGTGTGTGTGTACGTTTAGCGTTTGCTAGTTGTGGTCTGGCATGTTGTTAGTTCAGTTATTTTGAGAATTAGTCAAGTTAACGTCTCAACATCTCTGCTATCTTTATTTGTCTCTATTTTTAAACATTTTCTGTATACGATTTTTTGTTTTCTTTTTTCATTTCGGTTTTTTTTCTTTGTCTATTATGCATAATTTTACCATACTCGTGTTTTGTATCGATTGCCTGACCGAAAACATTATAATTTTTTGAAACTTGGAATTTGATTAAAGGTAGTGATGCCTGGCCAGTGGTCTTGACCTTGAGCATTGCAGTCTTTTATTTGGAAAAAATATCAAAACGTAATGAACTATTTCCAACGATTCAGGTTTGTTATAAAAATAACATAAATAAATTATTATTGCTTTACATTGGGCTGCATTTATTCGTCGTAATGCCAGCAGCAGCAGTAACAACAACAAAGAATATTCAGAATAAGCGTATATTTATGACAATTTAAAAATCCAGATTTTTATTGTATTGAGAACGCTGCTTTTGGTCAAATGCAACCAAAGCTCACTGCGAAATAGCGGTAGCCAAACAAGGTGTTGATCTAATAAATTTCATATTATACGATACATTGTATTTCAATTTTGCGTAATACACCCACTTACTATATTTTTAAGAAGAGAAAATATTGCGGAGTTCGCAGCTGAAGTCTTTTGTTGCGTGACAAATTCTTGTCTGCAACTTTTTGGATTTTCCAGCTATCGTATATATTTTGCTGTATGTATTTTAAAGCGTATTTAACACAAGCTTTCTTCCTACAGTCTTTAAATTATTTGCAGTCTTTATTTATTACGATAATTTTTTGAAGCATATAATTTTTCTTAAAAAAAAAAGAAGTGCTACATTTTCGAAAAAGGATTACGATAGCGTCATAATTTTATTAGACATTCTGGTAAAAGTGTTATAAAAATAGAATTATGCATAAATTGATATTAAAAATTCAAAAAAAGCTTATCGAATAAAAACAAATAACGACAAAAATGCAGACAATTTTGTATATTTGTGCGCCATAAAACAAAATCGTCACTTCTCCCTCCTGTCTTTCCCACTGCCGGACGGATTTCAGTGGACGCTGCTTTTAAAGCGCAATCGGAGGAGGCAAATAGTCGCTCAGGGCAGAGCTTTGAGCGCCCTGAATCTGGCGGTAATTGTAGCCAGATTCGGCGGAGCCGCCCTCCAGAGCACCTACAATCGATGTGATGGGTGCCGACTCCTCATCGTTGAACTCGTTGGTGCCGCCCAACTCGTCGTATTTGTCTATGGGTTAAGAGAATTATTTAATATCGTCTAATTTTCTTAATATCAACTCATTTAAGTGAACTATTTTGGGATGACACGCACCTTGGATTTCTTTACGCGCCGCCTCTGCCTCTTCCGGAGTCTTGTATTTGATAAAGTAAACTTCCGGCTTGCTGGGCTGCGTCGGCTCGGGCGTGGCAATGTCGTTCACTGTCAAGTCGTGGTCCTTCTTCGACAGCACGTAAATGACCGTCTTCTCTTCCTGCGGCGCGAACTCGGCCGACAGCTTGAGATCGTCATTTTGGGCATCCGGCGCCTTGATAAAGATGACGCGGTAGTTCTTTTGCGGGCGACCGATGACCAGATGCTTCGACCGGCTGACGCTGTCGACATCCTTCGGAGCGGCGATGATGTAGAATTGTTTGTGGATGATGGTCGGTTGCGGGGTGGTGGGAGGCGGCAAATAGGCATTGTTGCTGCGTTGGCTCTGTGCGGTCTGAAGCGGCAATCCGTGCTTTAGAAGTTGCGGTTGTTGTTGCGGTTGTTGTTGTTGTTGTTGTGGAGATTGCTGGGCCAACTGGTGATGCAACTGCGATTGTTGCGTTTGCAGCGGCAGCAGCGAAGTGGAAGCGGCGCCGTGCGAATGGTAACCGTAGCCACCGAATTGAGGCGCGGCGCAAATAAAGCGCCAGCGATTGCCGAAAAGGCAAATAAACATAATCACAGCGACACTGTGCATTTTGTGGCGGCTGGAAAATATACCGTAACAATTTCCAAAACTGTTCGAATCTTTTACACTTGACCGAAGCGACGCGTTAGCGGCAGGCGAGCGATCTTAATTGCTGAACCGAATTCGGCGAACTGTTGCAAAAGCAGTTCGGTCAAAACAATTTATAACAAAAATGCGAGACTGCGAAAATGCGAAAATGCGCAAATGCAAAATCGCGGCCGACGAACGCTTCGACATTGTGTCGCTCTTCCATGGACGCGACTCACCAATTCATGATCTTTTTGGCCAGTGCGCATGCTCGACTGCTTCCTGCTCTGGCAACCATCCCGGTGGCTGTGCGTTGGCGTCGTCAGCGACGAAGAAGACTGCGAAGACTGCGAAGACTGCTCAGCGCTCCGATGGCGGCACCGGCATCGGCTTCTTTGGTGTTATGGCGACTGCTGCTCCTGGCGCCGGCATAATCGAATCGATCTGTCGATATCTCGACCTGCATCTACATCTTTTGTGATCTTGTAGTTCATGGATGATGCTTGTTTAATGGCTTATAAAAAATTCAGTGTGAAATTTTATAAAATACGCCAGCAAAAATTTTATTGTCTGGAGCCATCGAGATTTATTTACTCTGGAAACACGACGGAATGATTTGTGGTGTGCTGATATTTTATATTGCAAAATATTTTAAATAAAATTCGCTGCTTTTGATATATTGCGTCCTACTTTGATGATATACATATATTTTTTCTACAAGCGTTAATACGAGCATAAAAATAGTTTGAAGGCGCAAGAGATCGCTGGAGAAAATTAACCAGAAATTAGCATAATATTGCATTAATAAATAAATTGAATTTATTTAATCGATATTTTATTTAGTTAAATTTTCTGAAGGTTAAGGCTTTATTCTTTTTCTGTTAAAATAAAAAATTATGTCTTTTTTAAATTTTTCCAATACAATATTTTATTGCAATATTAGTCAATTAGCCTTTACAAGGCTCTGTCTCTCTCTCTCGATGTCTACGACTTCTGAGGAAATAATTTTCCTTGATATTTGAAGCCTTTAATTTTCTCTTAAACAAATAAGAAAATTGATAAAATTTATATTGTTATTTTTGATTTATTGTTGAAATTATTTTTTTCTTCTTCTGAGGAAATAATTTTTCTTAATATTTGAAGCCTTTAATTTTCTTTTAAACAAATAAGAAAATTGATAAAATTTATATTGTTATTTTTGATTTATTGTTGAAATTAATTTCTTTTCTTTTTTAATTTCTTGCTGATATTTCATGACATGAAATACTTCTCTTTAAATTATGTTTAACCCTTCTCTGGGAATTACCTTTTTTATGTACGCATTTAACCACGTTATTGAGAATTTTTTTGCTCTTCAAAACTTAGTCACTTTCTTAAAGTGACTTCTTCATTTTCATCATCAATCATATTTTTTATTATAATAAATACCAATCGTTCAAGTTATTTGCATGGCACTGCAATTTTTATTTATATTTGCAGGATCTTAATTACAATTTTGGAATTTCTGTTCGCTTTCTTTTGACTTATTTTATTAATATAAAATTTAATGCGTCCTAAAGTAAATGAAATTGTAATGAGCTATATTAATGTTTATGAAACAAAGTTATCATAACATATCATAATAATAATGATAATGTCGCCTTAAAGAAATGGAAAAAAAATTACAATTTACATTTTAAAGGAAGCAGCAGAAGCTAAGAAGCTGCTGGTAAATATTCTGCGTTCAAAGTCGACGCAGTTTCGATGTTACCGTTGTTGTTGTTGTTGCTGCTGCTGCTGCTTGCTGTGTTGCCCCCAAATTTTTCCTTGCTGATCACTTTATAGTCGTAGCTGCCGTCGGCGTTCAGACCATCCAAGGAGCCGACCACGGAAGTGATGGGTGCCGCACTTTCGTCGGAGAACTCATTGGTGCCGCCGAGTTGGTCGTATTGGCCTGAGCGTAGGAGGTAAAAAAAGTGTTGTTGTGTTGGCGACATTTTGAGAGATTTTTACTAACCTTGGATCTCCTTTTGCGCGTACGTGGCCTCCTCGTCCGTCTTGTATTTGATGAAGAACACTTCCGGCTTGCTGGCTGTTGTTGGCGCCGGTGTCGCGATGTCCTCGGCCTTCAGGTCTTCCGCTTTCTTGCTCAGCACGTAAATGACCGTCTTCTCCTCCTTCGGCGCGGGCTCGGCGTAGTACTTGGTATTGGCGTTATCTGCGTCCGGTGCTTTGATGAAGACGACGCGATAGTTTCTCTGCGGGCGGCCCAATACCAGACGCTTCACTTTGGGCTCATTGCTGCTCTGGTCCTGGGCGGGGCCCACTACGTAAAACTGTTTGTGGACGACGGAGGCGGGTGTGGTGCTCGCGGGGGGCAGGTATTTGTGGCTCTGTTCACCTGCGAAGGCGGAGAGAGCGGAGTCTGCATGGTGGTCAGTGGAGGCCGGCGTTTCGTAACCGTAACCGTTACCGTAACCGCGTTGCGGCAATGCTCGCGCGACGACAAGAAAAGATGCGAAGACGAGTAAAATGCGCATTTTCTGAGAGGCGCTGTTTTTGGCTTGAACTCTTGTCACTCACTAACCATATTCTGACCCGCACCGCGGGCCTTATATACTCGGCCAAGTCGGTGCTGGCCTTTCGCTTATTACCAAAAGATGCTACGCTTGGTAGGCATGGCAGAATTTATTTCTCATTAGCGCCATTTCGTGTTGGGCCCTTTTGTCAAGTTTTCGTCATTGTTTATGTGACATTTTTCTGTCGTCGAGCGGCATGAATTCGACCGAGCGCTGAGTTCGAATTTCTACAGTTTCTTCATTCTTCGACCCAGAAATTATACAAATGGTTTTTCGGCGCCTAAACCGGTCACTTCTGGAGCGAAACGGGCTGAATTGGCTGAAGTCGAGCTTACGAAATTGAATCATTGAATTGTTAATGATATCTGTTGAGCCGAGTGTTACCGAAACTTCGAATTAATGAGCTCGCAATTAAGAATACAGAAGGCAGCATGACGTTTCTCAGCATGACGACCAAATATTATATATTAATTAACAAATAAATTTGAAGAAATTATTCGGGGAAAAAATGGGAACCAATTATGTTAACACTGATAGCTGTTGTTATTGATGATGATGATGTTGTTGTTGCTGTTGTTGTTGTTGTTGCTCGTGGGGTTGCTCTTGAGGTTACGGTTACGAAAGATTATTTAAATTAAAGGTTTTTAATAACTGTTTTCCAGAAGGTCTCAAGGTCAGTTAAACGCTATTAATAAACTTAAATTTCGGTCAATAGAAAATATGCAAGTTCAAAATCCTATAGCCCCTCGCCACCCCTCCCCCTCGCTCCCCCTCGCTGAGTTAAAGATGCTGAAACGACATCCGAAGAGTTGGCAATTTCATCAACGATGAACAAACCATGTTTACCTCTTTGTAGATTTGTCCTTAATTGTCTTAAATCAACGTAGTTTTCTTCCCGTCAACTTTTCTTCCGTGATTCTGAATAAATGCAGATTGTTTTCAATGTCTTTCTGTGCGAAATTGTTCATACATAAACCATCCGTTGACATTGAACCTCAGTCGTACATTGCGCAATATACATAGAATAATGTCAGAGTAATAAAAAATGTCTTAACTTTGCCGCAAGATCGAGATCAGCGAGCGGCTGAATGTGCTGAGCTTCTTTATGCGAAATGGAATATTTTTGCATAAATCTTTTTGAACAATTTTCAAAATGCATAAAACAACGCAAGCATTGGAATATTTCAACACAGTTCTCTCATAACACAGTTCTCTCAAAAGGAAAGAGCTGTCATGAAGTATATTCTTTCAATTTTGTCATAAATTGCCGGCTACTTCTACACTTTTTCCATTCCAGATGGATGGCAAGCATTTCGAGAATCTAATCGCCTGCAATTTTGGGATTATAAAAAGGCACTTGTGTATTTGCAAGTCACTTACGGTGTATTTCCTTACTACAAGGTTTCCATTGAAAATCGGTAAGTATTCTTGTTTTTTGATACTACTTTGCGTATATAATAAGAATTGAGGCAAATTCTATAATAATGAAAATTCCTACTATATTAAAAATACATATTTTGGAAGGCGTTTTTTACTTTTAATGAAAATTATATATACCATAATAATAATACGATAAAAAATAATATTAAATTATAACAGCTTTTAATATTATTTAAATTATAACAGCTTTTAATATATTTTCGCAGCTACAATAAACCACACGATTACATAATAACTCTGGATGAGGGCGAAATTGGTTTACCGGATAAATATTTTTACAACATCGATCAAAATGATGAGGTAAGTGGTTTGTCGATTTCAATCGAAAGTATGATGATTTTTTTCGATAAAAATGCATTTACGGCCATTAAGCTTTCCTTGATTGACTCTGTACTTGGGTCTCTTGAGGCTTAGCGAAAATTGTTTTATGTGTAGAAACGCTTGATTAGCTTTAACCGTGTTTCATGCTCACTTTCGATATACTATTTAGATTACACGAGCCTACCGGCTACTGCTGCGTGACTTTGCCATCAATATTGGTGAGTTTATATGTCTTCTGCATTTGTAATAAACTGAGCGGGCTCGTTTCATTTGGCAGGAATCGTGGCGCGTGAGGCGGAACTTTTTGCAGACGAGATTTTCCACTACGAACGACGCATCGTGAATCACATCAGTTCAATCGACTCCGATCAACGCAGCCTTAACGAGATCAAGACATTGGCGGAAATGAAAAACACAGCTCCATCCGTAAGTTCAAGATTGTGCAAGACAGTTGAAAGATTTGACTACTCGAAGTACAAGTCGGTTTTTGTTGTCGGTTTTAGTTGCCAATTTTTGAGACGCTGCAAGCGCTCTTCCCTCACACCAAAATCAGCGAAGAGACCGAAGTGCTGGTGCGTGACAGCGAGGTCTTCAGTGCACTGTCCACCGTGGTCTCAACGTCAGACAAAAAGTCAGTTCGATTCTGAGCAAAGCGTAGCGATCTTTTCTACTCCTTTCATTTCTTCATTTGCTTTATTTCTTCTAGACCAATAAATGATTTCATTATTTGGTCACTGACGCGCCATTTATTGCCGCATCTCTCGAAAGAGTATCGCGTGCTGATGGAGAATTTCGATCATTCTATTTTTGGTGGGTAGAAAAGAAGAACGAACACCAGCAAAGAAGTTGCTCTATTTCGCTTTCGAAATTACTTTCAGGACGAACGGCCACGTATCCCAGATGGATGATATGCGCAAAGATTGTGCGTGATTGGGTTCCTTTCGCAGTGGACGGTCTCCAACAGAATCCACAACTGATGCAGGTTTGTAAGAGTGGACATTTTCACACACGTTTGCCGTCTTAAATCTTAATGAACCAAAAATTAACTGTCTTTTAGTCCTCACAATCGCCGCTGTACACTTCATCGCTTCATCCAGCCCAACGGCAACGATTCCCCGAGAAGCTGCAAGCTGATGACGCATTTCTGCGCCTCATATACCACAGCATGAGAAATCAGTTGCTAACTTCAGTCGACGAAGCCGAATGGATTCAGCAGCCCTTCAAGGATTTCATCAATGAAAAAGTTGCCACCACAAAAACAAAATCACTCAACGCAATTAAAGCCTTTTTTCTCTTAATATCCCTTCAGCTCACCTCCATGCGTCTTCAGATCGGCATACCGGAAGAAGCGCTACACAATCGTTCGCACATCAAGGATTATTACAACGACTTGCTGCTGAACAACTTGTATTTTGTGGACCATCTCGAAGCGATCTGGAGTTTCCGCAAGAGCCGTATGGAGGAGAAGCTCAAGTCGCTGAACATCGTCGATACGTAAGTATAATCCTCGCAGCGGGCGGGGAAGGGGAGGTCTTGTATTTGACCCAAAATACATTTTTCTTTCTGCCTGAAAACAGCATTATTTCTGAGATGTACGCGCAAGTGGAACCCAAGCCTTTGACGTACTCGACTATTTTGAATATGTTGATAATTTCGCGCCGGAACGCTGTCACCAAGTACTATGACTATCGATATCCAGTGTAAGCCATTTTTTTTTGGAAGCCTTTGGCACGTAATTTCTTTCCTTTTTTCTTTGGTTTAGTGCAGTTAATTTTGCTCGCATTGGTGCCGACATCTTGGAAAAATTTGTCGAGGTTCTTTTCATATTGGCGGAACAGTTCAAAGCCGAAAACCATATACCGATTTCGCCCCATAAGCCCCGTGCAGATGGTTTCAACCTGGACAGGTTGGAAGCGGCCTGCATTACAGCAACTGCCGACATCGCCGAGGATCTGCAGCAGCCGGGAGAGGACGCACTTAGAAGACTATACATAACGCTTAGTGCTGTTAAGATTGCGGCAAAAGCATTGAGCACATTCGTGGCTGCAGTGGACAGCGGCAGTCCCATTATGGGCGCCTCCATCGACGAAAATCTGAGCTATGAACAGCTCGGCCTGACGCACAGGCGCCGCTTGCCCGGCTTGCGCTCGTACAGCGAGAACGAACTCTTCACGTTGGCCTACTTGCAGAAGCACTGCAGCACCTCGATGGCGGACAAAGACTATGCGCGACTCAAGCCGCACGTCGAGAAGCAACTGGCGGAAAGGTATTTGTAAGTATACCGAGTTTGAGCTTGCACCTACCACTTATTCGCTAACCACTTCTCTGTATGTCAGATTCAATGCCACCTGGAACCACATACAGTTTCTGGCGCGCTCCTCCAGCTGTTCCGTGCCAGACGTGCGTTGTTTAAATATACTGTAGAATACGGCAGAAAGGTACGGACTCGTGTCGCGCTCTATTTCAATTGGAATAGACTTAACAGAACAGAACGGTCCAGTTGAAGGATTGCGGCTCTGCCAGCCTGTGGACCTTTGCATAATTTGAGATTACGTGTATTCGTAGTAAATAATCTTAAGTTAAGAACTCTATATTTTACTTTATGTTTTAGCGTTAAAAGTCCTTAAGTTCATTTTATTCTAAAGTAACTTTTCGCATTTAAGTTAGTTTTTAGCTAATTATAAAAGAGTTGTTTAAATAAATGTTGAAATGCAAGAAAATTGAAAAGCTTTAAAGCTCTTTCAGCTCGCATGCCGGAATTAATGTACTGAGCTGCTGGCATTTATTGGCGCTTTTGTGTACACGACATACGCGGCACTTGCTGCCTTTCACGCATCAACGCTCAAGCTGATCGTGGAGGTGAATTTCTTTAAAGGAGACACCAGCAGCTGCCGGAACTCGTCCTGGCTGGCCTCGGACAACGTCAAGCTTTCCTCATTGCCATTGTCTTTGCAGTCTCGCGGTATGGTGCTCTCTGGCGAGAGTGTTATTGTCAAACGGATTCCATCGTGCACCACGTGGAACGACTTGCGCTGAAGAGATGACCGTGGCACCATTACATTCGACGACCGTGGCGAGCTGGCTATAGGCTCCGCGGTGAAAATGAGTGACTTCCGCAGGTCTTGCGATATCACCGCCAGTTGTTTCGAGACTACGGACACTCTCTGTATGGTCTGCTCCAGCATCGCCTGATGCTTGGTCGTGCTGGCCGAGATGATTTTATTTTGCTCGATAGCCTTGTGCTGGGATAGGCTCAAATCGAAGACTATGCCTTTCAAGGTTGCTACGATCGACCTGCTGCCGCCGCCGCCGCCGCCTTCCTCTTCTTCTTCTTCTATGTCTTCTCTTTTGCAGCACTCCGACTGGATCAACGCTCCGGTCAGAAAGCTCGTCCACTTCAAGTCCACTCGCTCGCAGTCTAGAGTTTCACAGTCCGTCATTAGTCCTTGCAGCGCTATTAGTAGGACTTCCGGCTGTATGCCTTGCTTTTGGGGGCCGAGGAACCTGCGCAATCCACTCGCGGGATACTCTGCGACCCAATCCTGAACGATGAAGTCAAATTTTTCCTCGGCGGTGGCCTGCTGCGGCAGCGAATCGTCTTTGGTGATGTTGTTGTCAAAAAAAGCTTCTTCCGAAGAGACGTCTCTGGCATCGCCCCATGGATGGGAAGGCGGTGCGGGATTGCTTATTAGATTGTGAGCGTGTGTCAGCAGAAACTGCTGAACACTGATCACGTTGCGGAAGCCGGTCAGTTCCAAATCAGTTCGTATCGTAGTTTTCTTCGTCAAGTCTATTGCTTGCGATTCCATTACGCGTTCTTCTCATTAACGGTTGGTCTCAATGCCCGAAATCGTAAATTAAATCATTCGAAAGAGCATTTCCAGCACTCACAGAAGACGCAAATGCTCAAGTATTTGTGAGTAGAATACTTGTATTCACAGCTTTCAGGAGTAGCGCGCGCGGGTAAGCTTCTCTAGTGTTTTAATGTGTTTTCCTGCAGTGTTTACAACGCTCTCGTTAGAGTAACTTGAAATTTTGAAACAATAGATTTTGAGAGCTTTCACAAAATTTCGTGATTCAGACCGAATATAAAAATATTATTTCAAAAATGTCGGAGTGAAAGAAGAAGCTAAACAACTTTGTCAGGTTTTTTTTTTCAGCCAGAGAGACGCAAGAGTGACAAGTTTGAGTGACATTTGTCGAAACATTTCATCGAAATATTTCCAGCATCGCTGCGAACTCTTCCATCATGCCATACATTCCGCAGAAAGAAAGAGACGACGACATAAAACGAATCGAAACAACCGCCAAAGATGTGCATAATTTAATTTTTTTTTCATATTTTATTTATTTTTTCTTTGTTTTATTTATTAATTTTTCATGAAGGAATGTGTAGATTTTTCTTATATTCGCAGCGTTGTTATTATTATTACTTTTAGTTTGTAACGATTTATAAAACATTTCATAATCTTAACAACTTGTGGTTTCAGTTAAATTTTTCAATAATAATAATATCAATATCAATAATAATCATAATAATAATAATAAGGTTTTAATATTTTCATATTCATAAGTTTCATATAATAATGTTTTCTTCAAGACACTCATCTCATCTCATAACATAATAAATATTATAATTATTCACTTATTTTTGTATTCGCTGTTCGCATAATATGTAAATTATGTTTTATCTGTTTGTTTTGCGTTTGGTTTTTCCCTTTTTTCTTTTTTTCCGTTTCGGTATTTGATACTCTAGATTCTAGAACTTCTGGCGTTTTCAATACTTGAATACAGACTCAATTAAGTTTCTGTTGCTCTTGTTGTTGTTGTTGTTGTTGTTGTTCCTTCATTATTGTTGCTGTTTGGGTGTATGTACGAATATCTATTTTAATAATTGTTGCAGTTTTTTTGCTATGTTCTTTTATCGAATGCTATGATTTTCGTTCGGTTTTTGGTTTTTGTTATTGTTTTGAATTTCTACCGTCTTGGCTTTAAATATAATTTTCTTCCTAATTTTTTTAAAAATTAATTTTATCATAAGCTTCAATTACTTGAAATTGTATAATGTATTTTAAGTACATACGCCTCCATACGACTTTCGGTTTAAATTTGTATTTATTTATATATTTATTTATTAATATTGTACAAATAAAATATTTAGTTTTTGCGTGTTTATGAATTTAGAATATTTTGAATTGTTTGCAAGTTTTAATAAATGTTTGCAATGCAAGTGAGCATATTTTTTTTTTGCTTTTATAAATTTCAATTAAATTAGAGTAAGAGCAATATCGTATTGGAAAGAAAAACAATTTTGAAATTAAAAATTATTTTCAATTTTTAGTCTTTTCTGAAGAAAGGAAACTAAAGTGAAAAACAAAACAAACAAATTAAAACAAAAAAAATTAAATAATCTTTTAGTATGTTAATTATTAAATTGTTTATATTTAGAATTATTGCTAGATATTTTTAAAATGAAATAAATAAATTGATCTCTTTACAACTGAAGCAAGCTTAAGAAGGTTTTAACTACGATATTATGTTAATTTTATTTTTCATTATAAAATTTTGGCAATTTTATTAAATTTAATATTTCGCTTCTTCGGTAATTCATATTCTCCAATAATAATTCTAATTAATCATAGAGCTATTTATAGCAAGAAATCTTACATATGTATATTTATTAAGTTTGGTAGAAAGCTTTTTGGTTTCTTTGAACGTGATTCATGAAATGCTCAAAAACAATCTTCAAAATATCGACGATATGTTGTTTATGTATACAAGTTTATGAAGAAATCAAATTAATAAAATGCAAAAATAAATTCTCAAGCAGTCAATAGATTAGTATTTTCTTGAAGCGCGAATAAAATACATACATATATATACATATATATCATACTCATATATATATATATTTAGATTAGATTAATCTTAAATTGATTATAAATAAATCAGTCTTGAAAAACTAAACATAATTAAATGATCTTAAACATTGTGTTTAATACAGATTTTTTTGCCGATTTTATTAATTGTAATAGACAAAATATTAACTAATGTCTTTGGCTTTTGTTATTGTTAGCAAATTTTATAAAATTTTTATATCACGAAATTATTTTTAATATTCGAAATTCTAAGGTAGTGTAAATAAACTTACAGCAAATGACAAACAATCCTTAGGCTGCAAAAAAATGCAAAACTCTTTTTCTTAACGATGAAATTTATGAAAGCATTTTACGAATGTTTTGGACTGAATGATGCAAAACTGAAGACACGATTTTAACTAAACCTCTCTAGAGATTTTTCAATTTTCCTTTAAGACGTAGGAGAAAAATATATGGATACAAATTAAATATAAAGAGCGAAAAGTTCTCTTTTCGTAGACTACTCTGAAAAACTAAAAATTAAAAATTTTAAAAGCGGTGCATAAAACCTGAAATAATTATTCACTTCTATTGGATTTGTTTGTTTGTTTGTTTTATTTTTGATACTGCAAAAATTCAAAAGAAAATGAAGTTCTTTGTTGCTTTTGTGTGTGTGGACGGTTTTCAAAGCTTTTATATTTTATTATAAACACTTTGTTTGTTTGGAATTTGTTTAATATATTTTGTAACGACCACGATGATGGTCTTATCTTATGTACATTGTGTGTGTGTGTTTTTTTTTTTTTGTAAGTTTTTCAATTGAATAATTATTTGGAATGTTTTTGATTATCAAAAAAGCAAATTATAGCTGCTAAAAGCGTCAGTCGGCATAATTTTCAATACAAAATACTTCATATTTTGAAATGCTTTAAGCGTCTGTTCGTTTAAGTTTTCTCCGATTTTATTCGTTTTTACATATTTTTGCTGTGCTTTTGTTGCTGTGAGTTGTTTTTGTTTTGCTCAAGTTTTCGAAGTGGTCCGAGAGTGTTGTTTTCATTTTTTGTTGTTGTTTTCAGTTTCTGTTTGGTTGTTTTTGTTATGTTTGAGAAGGCAAACGTTTCGCATGAAGAAACGGAACGGAAGTAATGAAGGAAGGCAGGCAAGAATTTGGTATAATGCACTCTCACCGATTAAGAGACGAAGCGGGAGACGGGGCAGGGGAAGAAATTGGAAATTGTCTATTCTAGTGCCGCATGATTTTAGAGAGTGGAGAGCAAGCACATGGAGACTTGGCAAGAGAAAAGTGCTGGGATCCTTGGATCGGGAAGACATGAAATGTTCAATGGGTGGGCGGGAAGGCGGGGTGGGGCAATTGCATAGCCGGTGCAAAAAAGAGATATTTCCAAGACTAAAATTACAACTTTTTCTATACGCCGAATATTATACTTTTATTGGTTGCTTCGTCGTTTTCGTCGATTCTACGAAAAATAAATTAGCTTTTTTTTTTGGGAAGGATTATTTTCTTTTTTTAAATCTTCTAATAAAATTTAAATGAAGTTAATTTGTTACAATAAGTTCATAAGTTTGTAAGAGGCTGATTTTTTATGCGTTGGCGTCGGCATCGGCGTCGGCATCGGCGTCGGTGTTGGCGAACAGCTTGTTGCTGCGGAAGTGATTGTGGTACAAGGGGAAATAGTTGTTGTTGTTGTTTTCTTTAATTTTAATATTTACAATAAATCATGATGTACGAGTTTTTGTTTCTTTCTACGTGAAAACGCTTTCGTTTTCTGGTTGGTTTTCTTTGTGGTTTAAATTTAATTTATTATATTTGCGAAAATTAACGGCAGTTTTTTCTTTATTAATTAACTGTTAAGTGAAATAATTAATTAATTAATTAATTATGTATATTTGTATGTATGCAAGTAGCTCGTTACGTTCACAAAATCTTTGGAATAATAGTTGTTGTTGTTGTTGTTAGTGTTGTTAGTGTTGTTTTTGCTGTTGTTGTTGTTAGTGTTGTTGTTGTTGTTGTTGTTGTTAGTGTTGTTGTTGTATTTATTGAAGCAATGAAGGAATATTTTTTTAGTTCTTAAATATTTATGACTTGTTTTTCGGAGAAATTGAAAATGTTGTGAAAACTTTGCAAAAAAATGGCCCAATTCAATAAAAAAAATAAAAAAATAATTAAATGTTAAGAGTTGTATTGATTTTCGTTTTTTTTTCTTCTAATTTCGGTACGCTAAAGATTTCGTGAAAATTCTGTTCGGAAATTTCTCTACTGAACGCTTAATATTTTCTATTAATTATTTTTTGCTTTGTTCTGATTTTAGAACTGTTTCGAATCGGTTGCTAAATAAATTAAATAACGACTACGCCGATCAACTACTGTTACTAGTTGTTGTTGTTGTTGTTGTCATTTGTCGCTAATGAACAAAAATGAATACTTCTAAAAGATGTTTTCTTTTCTTCTAGTTTTTTGATTTTCCGCTGCCGTCTTTTTAATTTTTTTTAAGCTTATTTCTGCTATTTTCTAATTGCTGTTGTTTTTGTTGTTGTTGTTGCTGTTGTTGTTGCTGCTGCTGTTGTCTGTTCTTCTTCAGGTGTAAAAGACGTCGGTCGTGTTTCACTAGACCGCTTTTGAAGTGCTTTCCGGCAGCAAACGCAAAATCTCTTGACGCCAATGCGTTATTTTGTACAAGTTGTTAACTGTTGCTCCGGAAAAGTTCAAAGAAATAAAGTACATTTTTAGACTGGGCGCCATGGCGACTTAGCGACTTACCCAGTAGTCAGACGTCAGTTTCGATGCTCACGGCCAGGGCGTTATTGTGCCGCAGATGGAGGTTGTTCGCCGTCGCCGACGCGGCTGCGGAGCGCAAGCCGTTCTGCTGCTGCTTCTCGAAGGACTGCTGCGCCCTCAGAAAGGGATGCCGGCCAGGGTGATCAGCCAGGCCCGCGGTGGCGTCGAGGCCATCGTCCAAGTCCATGATGTCCGACGAGGATTCGGAGAGCGAAGGTCTTTTGATGTGTTGACCTGCGAGATGCGAATTGAGCACGGACTGCCTTCAGGGCTGGTTGGTGGTGACTACTTACCCATCGGCCCGGGCAGATACGAACAGCTCGTCACATGATTGAAATTCTGGCTCTGCATCTCCTCCTGATCCGTTTCGCGGTGATAAAAGTAATTGAAATTGCTGACGATGACCGGAACCGGCAGAGCGATTGTCAATACGCCAGCGATCACACACAGAGAGCCGACGATTTTGCCCCAGAAGCCGACAGGACTAAAGTTGTTCAAGTATTCACCAAAATATTGGTGTTCAGAAACACAGAGAGAGAGAGAGAGAGAGTGAGAGAAAAAGGTAGAGAGAGAGAGAGAGGATCGTATCAGTGTTCGGCCTCCGTTCTTAGACAGAGAAGAGAATTACTCAAAAGAGTGTACTCCGTTTGACAAAAAGACATCAATTGATAAAAGTTTAAAAGAAAAAAAACACAAATAAACAAAGAATATTGAGACAAAAACAAAAAGAGAAACCGAAAGTTAATAAATTCTTTGAGAATCTGTAAAAGTTATGAGAATGAAGAAAATGATGAGAGAGAAATTGTACGCAGTTCATTTGCGAGTGTGTGTAAATGATCATGGTTTACGTGATGATGATTAATAGAAGAAGGTATAGAGAGAGAGAACCAGAGAGAGAGAAAGAGAGAAATGGAATGTATGCGTTTGGTTGTGAATGAGACCAACATAGACACGCTTTTGTTGCAATGAATGATGATGAAGATGAGAGACTGAAGGAGACTTCAAGATACTACGTATGTAACGAAACGTAACGTAACGTGACATGACGTAACGTAACGTAACGTAACGTAACATGATGAAATGACTTTGTGACTGAGCGCTTGTGGTCTTTTATTCGTTTGGCAATGAGTTTTCAGAGACGTTGGTGGTACTGACTGATATTCGTTAACGGTTTTGATGTTGGTTGTGGTTACGTGTAACGTATAGATGTTACGTGTTGCGAGCATACTCAGACGTATTATATAACGATATAGTTTATAACGATCTAAAAAAATGGAGGAAATTCAATGCTGTTCAATACTATTCGTACCAAAGTACGGCTAATGACTAAATAAGAATATAAAAATCTAAGCTTTTTCAAATGGTTTCAAATGTTTTTTTTTTTTCTCTTAACCTGGCAACAGTTAAGGATTTTTTGACAAGCGTGCGTTTGTTTTTTACTCAACGATTTTTGGTTTTTTTTTTAAATTTCGTCTTTTCTACGATACTTTCTGAAGCATTTGCGGCATGCAGAGTAACTGTTGTTATAGTATATTCTAGCAGAGACAGTATGCCAAAAGGGGGGGGGGGGTGTGGCGTACGGGGGCTGGGTTGGCGGAGAGGCGTACAGTTGTGGGGAAGAGAGAGGAAGTGTAGAGGAGACGTAGTTAGTTCTTTTTATACATTAGTACATGTCCCGAGTGTTGGACTCTTTTCTGTTTCTGTTGGTAGTATTTTAAGAGTATAAAGACAATTAAAATGACAACATTTACACGTAGCTGCTGGTGATTTTCACTTACCTTCCTCGACTCTTAGCGCAATTTTAGTTTTCGTTAATCTAAAAAATATATACAATTATCATGATTATCAGCTACTTGCTATATGCGATACATACATAATGATACACAATTATCATACTCGTATTATAAAAACAACAATATTTACATGACTCTTACTCTAACTTTACTTTAGTTTAGTTTGCTTTGCCTTACTTTATTTTTCTAAATGTACTAGAATTTTTCCGGAAAAGTAAAACACTTTCTCCTCAGAAATTGTGCTGGAAATAGTTCCTTTTTTCCGATTTTCAAAATTTAAAATTCTTTACGGAGCTTTTACATACATAAATAATGTGCTTAAAACTAAATAGCATAGAAATCATTACTAAGTTTTTATTCATCATCTCTTATAGCTGCTAAAGTCTTTTAAAGCAGGCTGTAAATAAAACAATATGGCAACATTTTCGCCTAATTTCTCCTGAAATTGTACACAATATATGTATGTACTCCAATACAGAAGCTTAGCCTACGAACTCATAGTTTCATAATTTTACGATGGTTAATGGTTCGACCAATTGAATGCGATTTGGTCCCGGCTCTGGCTCTAGGCCATACAAATTGTAGCAAGAATTGCCATCAAAAACACCAAAAGTGTACTCATTTCATCGCGTGAGCTGCTTGCAAACCAACTTACGAGCCAAATAGTCCACAAATACGTGATCGCTGGATGTTAAGTCATTATGATGACTGACGGGAGAAATTCATAATTAATTACGAAGCGATAGTGTTCATAGACATGCTCTATTCGACCAATTAGCAGGTGAAGAATAGGTATAGCATTTTTTTCACTGAAAACTGTTTGAATGCTTGCCCAGCAGAGAAATGAGTACACTCGAGTATCATTGCAGTTGCTTCGGAGAACACTCACACTCGCTGCAATGAAATGGTTTCAAATGGGTTCGACAAGATTTTGGCGAACGCAAGCAGACAAATTAGAAAAATGAGTGATGACATGAAAAAGGAAATTGGAAAAGTTCTTTGAAATTGCAATTTATTTTCTTTTTTCAGGCAATGGCTTTTGCGTTTTTGTCTCCTACTTAAGTTCAATTTGATTTAGTTTGCACTAACTAAAGCTAAATTAAAGACTAATGAACGGATTTTACAAATGTAATTACAACTAAAAATACTCATTATTCGTACTAATCGTAAGATCAAAGCTAGCCTAAGTCTAGCTTCATTAGTTCTATGTATGCACGAGTATACGTAATTATTTCGTAATCTTTATACAATTTTACAAATTGAGGGGAAAATTTAAAAACACATTTTGATAATTTAATTTAAAGAAAACTAGCGAAATTACACACTAAAATGTTCGTTTTGTTGTACGATATTAATTAAAATATTTTCAATGGAAAATTGTTTGGGAAAAGCAAACGCTTTTATGAGCTTAAAGAAAATTCCAAATTTCGTTTAAATTTAATAATAATAAATTTATTGTTACTAGTTTTGAAAGTTAATGCTGCTTTTTTTTTGTTTTCTTTTTTTTGTTTTGTTTTTGTTTAGTTTATTTTTAGTTTTTAGTTTTTGTTTGGTTTTTACAATTTACATTTTTGTTTTTTTTTTTTGTTGTTTTTCTTGCAATTTAATTCTCTATTTACATGTTTTTACATTTTTTGTTGTTTGTTTTAAGGTTTTTCTCAATAAATATTTGCTTTCCTTTCAGTCATTAAGCGTTATTTCATGTCAAGCCTTCTTTTTAAGTTTTGCCTTTCCTCATGCTTTCCTCGCTGCTTAAACACAATTAATACCGATATTTTTTAGTTATTTTTTTTAACAATTTTTACAATCTACAACTAAACATTTCTCAGAAATAGTTTGACCTTTTGTTCAGATAGTTGTTGATAATGCAAAAGGAGTTTGTAAGGAAAAGGTTACAAGATGGTAAATTTTTTACACAAATCTTGTGACATTTAGTCTGACTTTGTTTTCTCGAATGAGCTGCAAGTAATCTTAATGACAAAAATTGAGTAGAAAGGAAGAAAGGAAGGAAGGAAGGAAGGAAGGCAGGAAGAATGTCGATAGGATGATGTTGCTGTTGTTGTTGGTTTTGCCACACAAGCTGTGGTGGAAAGGCTTTCATTAATTAAATAAATAAATAAATAAAATAGTTTCTATTTTTTTGTATCGTATTATCGTATTATCATTATATTACAGTACGTTGCTTGCTTTTTACACTTTCGAAATACTAACATTTTTACAAGTTTTATTAGACAGTGTTTTTGTTTGTTCGGTTATTGCTTTATCTAACCTCAAACTTAATCATAAAACTAACCATTAATTGACCCGTGTCAAAAAAAAAGTTATTTTATAATATTATACATTTTGAACGAGCGTGTTTAAAGGAACCGAAAAAACCTACTAGAAAAATTAATCACTTTGTTACAAACAGCAAATTATAATTTCTTTTACACTTCGTGATCGTCGCTTTTTAATCATAATTTAATTTAAATAATTTAACCATAATACTAAAATTTGTTAAAAATACTACTTAATTTTAATTTATTTATGTATACAGCTTTAATTCTATTCATGATTTTTCTAATTCGTTTAACTACGTTTTGAAGTTGTTTATAGAATGCAGCAGCAGCAGAAGAAGAAGAAGAATAAGTAGTACGTCCATAATTTGATTTAATTTAATTTAATGTTATATTATATTGTATGTATATTATACTTTCATTTAAGTCAACCCTGTTGATTTTGGTGTTTCGCTTGTACGTGAACTTTTATAATGATGATATTTAAAATTAATTAGTTTTTATTTTTTATTGTTTTTTTTTAAATTATTATTTAACTCTGTGAGAGTATTTAGTTTATCAAAAATGTGTGCACAAAGCATTTCTCTTCAATTAAATAAAATTAGCGCCTGAAAATGTCGTCAGCTTTTTATTGTAATGTTTTTACATTTTGGCATGCATTCTCATTATTGAATGAGAATTAAAAACATTAAAAAACTCAACATTAAAAAATCCTCGGAAAATTCTTAATAACTCAAAATTTATTATACGACACTACAAACGGCTTTTTAGGAAGTGCCTGTCTTTAGAGTTATCTTTTAAAAAGACCTTCTGAAGATTTCTAAATTCGAAATTAAGTAGATCATGCATTTGCCGAATGAATTTTTCGAAATGGGATTTATCGTATTAACGAAATTTAATTACAATTAAAACTTTACAATATATTAAAGTTTTAAATATTCTTAAAATCGTTGTCGCATCAAAAAGACTGATTACAAAACACAAACAAAGGCTTTAAGCAGAGCAGAGACATATTGTCCAAGGTAAAAGTTATTTAATTAATACCATTTAGCACAGCAAATGAAATGCAAAGTGTTTCAAACAGACAAACCAAATATATAAAAATGTGTGTTAATGAATTATACTTCTGCAGAGTTCTATAGTGTTATCCAAAATAGACTATAGGAAGTTTTTTTTAAACAAAGAACATATTATTTTCAATTTTATTTGCTTTTTTCTTTAATTATCAGGCATTATCTGTGGCAATTTTGTGTGAAGGATGTTATCTGCCAAATGACCGGACGATTATGCCAAAAAAACCACGTTATTTACGATTATTTTACGTATTTTTATTAAACACTGATTTTCAAAAGAAATTTTAGTAACTTTAACACGCTTCGCAATATCGAACGATTGTTAAAATTGTCTATCATTGTAGGTTAGAAATTAAAGAAAGTTTTGTCACTTTCTTTGAAACAAACTCATGACATGAATTTCGACAGATATTTAACATCATAAAAGTATTTTCGGATAACCCATTATTTGATTAACTTCTATTAAAAAAATACTTTTAGCTCAAACGACTTAAGTTGACAAACGAATTTTAAGTTGAATTTTTGTTTATAGTTTTTCTATAATCTAATAGTGTTTTATTAAATTATAAATTTCTTCGTTAAATTTTTCTGAAGTGTTCCTTGGGACGAAAAGCTAGGCAAATCAAATCGAATATAAATGCATGGGTTTTTAAAACCTAAAACGTCCCGAATTTTTCTTCACGAATTTAGCGTGTTGGGCAAAGCCTGTGATCATTGTAAGCTGTACGATCGAAATTTATTATCCGTATAGAGTCGAGAGCTATGAGTGTGGGGTAACCCACTACAGCTGATGGAAAGAACTGAGCAACAGTTTTATAATTCTTTATATTTGAAATGAATATACTGTTACTTGGCAAAAAGTTGTCAGATAATAAAACTCTTTTTATATCTCTTTGTATTTGGATTTTCCCATTTCTCGTGTTTGTGTGCGTGGACGGTATTCAATGCTGTTGCAAGTGTGTATCCTTTGGTTCCTTTTTTGTTAATTTATATATATTTAATTAATTTTTCCATTTTTATACTTTACATTGCTTTTTCTATTAATATTTGCTTAAATGGCGTTTTGTATTTTATTTATAATTATTTATTGAACAAGATAGATTCATTAATCAAGCTCAGAGTAAGTATTTTCTGACAAAAATCTGATTTTTTATGCTTTTTCCCAGCTACTTGTATTACGCGTTATAATAGTTTCAAATTTTGAAGAGATGGCAACATTTTATGGCTATATTCAAAGTTTTAAGTGCAACACAATGAAGCCAAGGCAAGTCGGATTCTGACTGCGTCCAATAATAGACAGTAGATTATATGAAGAAATTAGGAATTTCCGTTATTTCCTTATGGACATTAAACGCTTTCGGTGAAAGAAATAATCTCACTTTTTTTTAATAAATTATTTGAGAACATAAGAAGGTTAATGAATATTTTTCCGGTTCTGTTAGTACTGAAGAAAGTAATCTAAAAAATATACATATATAAAAAATATAGAAATTTTTGTATTTATTTTTGGTTTTCAGAATCACTGACACCGCTAAGCAGAAGCTTTAATTGGTTTATAGTTTCCTCCAATGAAGCGAACTTTTTTGTTTTGTTTGGTTTTGTAACGCTGTTCATGTTATTAATTCCTATTATTTTTAATTTATCTTGGTTTTTGGTTTTTTTTTTTTGTAATTTGTATTTTTGTTTGTTTTAATAGTGAAAGATTTGTACTTTTTACACGGCATTTTCAAAGGTTAAAAACTTGGATAGCATCGTAGCATTAAGAATGTAATTGTTTCAAAGCACAATTTACTTAAAAATGATTTGAATACTTCAGTTTTTTTGGCCAATACTTTTGGTACTTAAAAAAATGTATTGCAAGCTTCTGTGTTTAATAACGCATAATCGAATTGTAAGCAGAACCTTCCAGCTAGAATCGAAAGGGAAGAAGAAACTTTAATGGAGTTAATAAGACGGTCGCTGGCTAATGAAATACTAGACCGTCAATGCTTCGATGCAGCTTTTTTACTCTTAAGATTTAAGATTATTATTATTTAATTTGCATTTCATGCTTTTATTGCGCTGTAGGAAATAATATTTTTTTAACATTTTATTAATTTATATTGAATTTTTAATAGTGCTATTAATAACTATTTAAGCTTCAAAATAAAAATTAAAATTTTACTTTCTTTGTTTCAATTATGTTTGATTATTTATTTACATTTGCATTCTTAGTGGTTTTTCTTAATGTTTATTAACTTTTTCACGGCAGTTTTCTTTCAATTTTGGAATTTTCGTTTTATATTTAAGTGTGTGTGTGTGTGTGTGTGTGTGTCTGAAATTAAGATTTAAACATTTTTGATTTTGAAGTGTAAGATAGTAAGTGGCAGATTTAAGGAAATGAGTAGCAATTTTGATTCCTCTGCTGTTTTCTTGCTCCAATTTTACTAAATTTGTTCTTCTGCTTTACGATACGACTGTTGCATTTACGATATTTTCAAATTTATTTGCGTTTTGGTTTTGCAGAGCTTTTTATGTTTTGTAATTTCCACTTTTAATTGCTTTTATTCATATTTATTCATTTGTTAATAATTAATTGCTTTAAGAGTTGAAAATGCAGTTCTTTCTCCGAAAGAATTTTAAGTTGAATTTATTGTTTTTGGAGTTTATGATTTTATTTTGATGGCAGCGTCTGGCCGTCCGTCTTTCTGTCTGTCTGTCTGCATGCATTCACACGAAAACCTCACATTTTTTTTGGTTTTTTTTTTTAATTTAATGCTTGTCCTATGAACGCGATTCGTTAAATGTTATTGTGTTGTTCTTGTTTTAACGTAATCAAATGTGATGATAGTTCTAGTTTTGTAAGTTGTAATTTTTTACAATAACAATTTTTAAGGTTGAAATTAAATTTACTCGTAATTAACTTTATTCTGTTTCTATGTATTTTGAAATGCTTTCGATGTTTCATTTATTTTCACCTAATTCTTGATTTTGCCTTCTTTGGTAATTCTTTAATTTTACTTAACTCTAGTTCTTTGTTTTTTTTTTTAGTTTAGATTTTGTCTATTTCTATTTCTGTTTTGGTTTTATTTTTTGTTAGATTTAAACAGCTTTAGTTGTCGATTCTGGTGTCCAACGAAACATTTCACAAGGCCAAAAAATAGCACGCGCCGTCTTTTTTACTAAATTAAATTAAATGCACAGAAAATTAGAGAGACAATAAATTTCAGTATATTGTAAGTTGTATAATGGTTGAATGGAAGTAGGCACAACTTTTTTTCTTTATTACTTTGACTTTCTTTAGAGTTTTTCTACGAAAAGGATATGATTCGACGAGAAGGATCTCAATCATATTCTGTGTAACCAATTTTAGAACTTATTTGCAGCCTTTTAGAAATTGTTTTTGACTAAGACAAATATCGCCGCGTTTTTTTTATGGATTCTATATTTCTAGTATTTTTATAATTGGTTTAGCGTGAAGTTAAATCGAAGTTTTAGGCTGATTTCATTTTAAATTCAACATTAATTTAAGGTTTGTTCAAGGGAAAATATTCAATCCATTAAAAAAAATCGATATGAATTTAACCTTTGTGACGTCACGTAAATTGCACTTACCCAGTAGTCAAACGTCGGTCTCGATGCTTACGGCCAACGCGCTGTTGTGCCTCAGCGTCAAGGTGTTACCGCTCGCGGGTTGTTTGAAGCCGTTTTGTTGGTGCTGCTGTTGCTGCTGTTGATGTAGTAGTTGTTGCTGCTGCTGTTGATGCTGTTGCAGTTGTTTGTCGATCGACTGCTGAGCTCCCAGAAACGGCGCTAATCGTCCAGGATGACTAGTCAGTCCTGGCGTTGATTCGACACCATCATCTAATTCCATCATATCCGATGAGGATTCAGACAACGATGACTTCTTTAAGTGTTGCCCTACTTACAGTCAGCGAGCGAGTGGGTGAGAGCGGCGAACGGGAACAGTATAAAAAAGAGAGAGAGGTAACAGATAAAATACTCACAGAATGCTTTTTATGAAAGCTCTTATATTGTATATAGTAGCTACATTTAGAGAAATCGAAGAGACAGGTAAGGTTTTTCCTACGGTAAGCCATTCCAGCAGTGCTTCTGGCGATGAGGGCTGAACGTGTGGGGCTAGAGAGGAGGCCGACTTACCTAAAGTACCAGGTAGGTAGGGACAGCTTGTAACGTGGTTGAAGTTTTGGCTTTGCATCTCCTCCTGATCCGTTTCGCGGTGATAGAAGTAGTTGAAGTTGCTGACGATGACCGGCACCGGCAGGGCGATTGTCAACACGCCAGCGATGGCGCACAGCGATCCCACGATCTTGCCCCAAACGCCGACCGGTCTGCGCATTTCAAATTCAATTCAAATCGTTTCAATTTAGGACGGGAGAAGAGTTTCGGTTCAGTTCATTTCATTTTCAATTCATTTTCGGATCGGATCAACAAACGTTTTAAGGTACGAACGAACCAACAAACGAATAAAGTGAGAAATAATAAAAGTGAATATATTTCATAAAAACGTCAGTTCAATACAATTCATTTCGAGAATTTCTCTCAATATACGATAACGAAGTATGCCATACTTTTGCATACTATACGAATATACAGGAATAAGTTACGATATTTGTGGAAACAGTTAGCAGTAGAAGGAGGAGGAAGAAGACAGATAGAGAGCAAGTTAAATAGAGCTAGTTTTTATTACGAAAAAGTATCTACAGATAACATTAATTGGGTTAAGAGAGAAAATGCAGAATACAGAAGGACGAAGAAGAATATCTATAGTATGTATGTATATTCGTGGTAAAAAGTGTGTAGTATTTGACCATAGACGACGGTGGTAATTGTTAGTGTATTTTTAGTCAATGCTTGTGAGGAACAGGACAGTGTTAAGTTGCGGTGCTCACACTTTTACGAGTTCATAAATGTCTCGGGACGTAAGGAGGAAAAATATGTGTCTGGTAAGGGGGGGGGGGGGGGGGGGGCGGATAGGCTGTGCTGTAATGGAGTAAGTAAATGTTTTAAGCGGAAATTCATTTGATTTCATAATTTAGTATACATTTATGCCTTTAACGAAAATATATGTTATATTGAGTTATGTACTAACATACATGTACCATATGTAATAATGAGATATGAAATGACATTGGTGATATTGTATGTATGTATGTATGAGGTATAGTTATATGGGTATATGTGTTTGTATGCATCTTATGAGCACATTCCAATACGAATCCATTCTCAAATTTATGTAAGAATAGACAATATGATCAAAATGGTGTATGAATACAACGCGTAAATGAAAGCATAAGGAAAAAATTAACACACAATTCTTTACTCATTGTTTACTCTTCACTACGTTCGGTTATAATACTTTTTGTGAGTGGAAACGCTTTGCACTAAAGTAATCCAATTATTGCAAGAACTGCCTTGGAACGATCTTGACTGAGAAGACCGTCCGTCCATGATGGACTTTTATAGACCATGATAATTTGAGTAAGTTTAGCTTGTCTATATAATATTTGTGTTTGTTTTTTTTCTTTACTGCGTTCGCTGTAGTAAACGCCTGAGCCCATTAGAACGATTAAATTGCCTCTAACATGTACAAATTAAATTAAAAATAATTTTTTTTTATACGTATGTACATATATAATATACAGCTTCTAAAAATTACCACCGAAGAACGCCACGACTTAACTCTTAAACTTCTTAACTTTAAAAGGTCTTCCCGTTTCACCAAACTTCACTGAATAATCGAACATCTACTAAGGTTAGGAAGATATTTTGCAGGAGAGTGCTGCACAGCTTTTTGCAGCAGTAATTTCCGAATTCTCTTATTCGAATACTCACTTTTTGGTAAATAAGGTTCACAAATTTTTAGATAGAAAAGCAGCTTTTCTCAGCATTGAAGTACATTTCTACAGACCAAAAAAACTTTAGTACAGAAGCCAACGGAGGGATTACTTTTGGTTTTATAGTATTTTGAAAATGAAAATTTACGTGTGGATAGATTTAAAGATGGTTTTATTTGGGCTGGATAAAGTAATAAGGTAGATAAGATAAAGTTGATAAGGTAGGTATGTATATATATACAAGATGGTCTGAAGGAAAGCATACAGAAAAAGACGGATTATATACAAAATGAGTGAATATAACGTAAATATTGTATAAGCTAGATTATGAAAATATGTAAAAATAAAAATATTAAGAAATTAGAAATTTTATTAGAGTTAGAAAATAAATGGTAATTAAGACAACGTTCGCATGCAACATGCCTGGCAGACTGATAGAAAATAAATGACTCTTAACTTGAGTTTGCATCGGCCCGAAAAAATGTGTTCTCTCAAATCTGTAGAGAGTTTTTGTTACTATATTCATCTAATGATTGCAGCAAGTGCCTACCGATAACGTAGCTTGTTTATTGCAGTACCGCTTAAATAAAAATTTTAGTACAAATGTTTGCAAACCCAACCCAAAGAGCAACCCAAACTTAAGCAAAGCGAAACGGTTTACTTGGCTGACTAAAATTTTTTTGAAGGAAAACGTTATGTTAGAACACAGGGCGAAATATTTATTTTAAGATTTAATGAGTTTGAAAACCATTATATAAGCTGTTTTCTTTGAAAGTGTAGTAAGTCCTTTGGTTTTCAATTTGAGATATTTTTAGGTTTGCATTCTGAAGGCAATTCAATTCTTATGGATAAGGATGCTTTGTTTTAGGTGTAAAAATATTGTAGATTTTCAAATGATTGTTGTCTAAATTGAATCAAAAAAATATAAAGATCATACCTATGTATGTTTTTCCTCTATTTTTTCATGAAATGGACTCACCTCACTTTCAAAGAAAACGGCTCATATATGATATACATATGTACATACCTACCAAAATAGGGTAAGTAGGTTAAGGGTTAGGGGGTTAAGGTTAAGTTTCTGGTGATTAAGACAACAAACTTTTCAAAAAAAAAAAATACCCATAAATAGTTTAATGAAAGCACACAAAGTTAAAATATGTTGCGAGTAGACTCGAAATAAAGTATGTACATACTCGTACTAAGAGGGTGAGGGGGAAGAGGAAAGAGGGCGTGAGGTTGAAGCTTAAAGTGGCGCTTCTGCTATTACGTACGCTTAGCTGAAGTACTCGAAAGATGTGTAGAATGTTTATGAGAAATACATACAAAATACAAAGTCAAGCATGATTCGCATTACAACCAAAAAACTACAACAAAAATTTACGACACTAGACAGAAAATTTAGTATAAATAGTGTGACGGTTACTTCAAACTGATTGAAAGTGTGGAAGAAGAATCACAACTGAATGAACAAAGCAAACAAGAAGGAAATTAATGAACAGATGAAGAAACAAATAAATGAACGACGAAATGAACCACTCCGCAGATGTACAATGAATACATGAAAATGAACAAAAAATGAACGAGGCATCATGCACCGCATGAGAGTGGCGCTATGGTGTGTTTGGGTCGCTATGATGAACTACATTAAGCTGTGGTGAATTCACGCTGAATGAATAGAGGAGAAGGGAACACTTCTCGAGATGAACTCGAGACAGACTTCTTCAATGAATGCAATGAGAAAAACAGCATCGCACATGAACAGATGATTGTTTTTTTTGAATGCGCTCGCTGACTGATAGATTTAGCAGCTGATTGAGTGAGCGAACGACTGAGCTGAATAAAAGTTTGACTTTCGAATTGTGAGAATGCTTTCGATACACGATGATGTATACGTAGTACAAGATATTGCAACAGATAGTATAAACGTAAAGGTAGAACGTAACGCAAAAGGTATGTAAACGTGAACGAAAGGGTGAACGTAATCGAAAACCGAAACGGTAACGTAATGAACGTAAAACCAAAAGATTCAATTCAAATACGACTTTTTCTTTATTTGCATTAGTATTAGTTTTGTTTGCATACGTCATGTCACCATATCCCACGGTTGTCATGGTAACGACAGCCCACCAGAAGGCGTCTGGGATCGACTTGAAGAAGGAATTTTCGCTTCCGGCTTCCGCAAAATAAACAGCCGATGAGAAGAGAACAACGCCTAAAAATGAATTAAAGTTTTTGTTGGTTTCGAGTGTTGCTCATTCATTAGTTGCTGGGTTATGAATACTATTGTTTATTTGGTTTTTTTGTTTTTTTTTTCATTTTTGGATTTTGTTAGTGTTTGGTGGTTTTAATGGCCAAGTTTGAAAAATATGATGATAAGGAACAAAATGAATTTTCAGCGATATTTGCATGATGTTGTTGTTGTTGTTGTTGTTGTTGTTGCTGGTTTTGGACAGCTGTCAAAAGGGTGCTAAAGAGTTTTGTGTGTGTGTGTGTGTGTGTGTGTGTGTTTGTTTGTTTGTGTGTGTCTGAATGCGTTTAAGAGAGAATTTCTTGTGTGAGTGCGCAAGAAATTAAATGATTAGTAAGCGATTAAATGCTCCTTAATCAGATATTAATCAATATTAATTTTGAATTGTATCTGCAATACCGCAATTGTTGTCATTACAATAATTTTGAATTGTAATGTAAAATACTGTGCAATATATCATCAAACAAGGCTACAGTTTTCTTCTACCAAAACCGGAAATATTAGAAAAGAAATACGAAAGAACATACGAAATCATGAACGTTAAATCTAATGATATTAATTTAGTATTGCATTGTATTGTATTAGAGAATCATAGGAAAAACTAATTACAGTCAAATTGTGAAAAAATGGCGCTTTAAGCCCGAGCAGAACTCATTTTCGATTCGATATTTCCAGAGGATTTAAAGGAGGAAGGAAAGAGAGGAGGAAAATCGTAAATTTCGTGACAGGAAACAAACACTGTAATAATTATATCAATAAGAATTATACTCGTAAATTGTAAAAAAAATTCCGAAAGAAAAACTTCCTTCGAAAAGCATCTTCGTTTTCGTTTTCAGTAAAAGAATAAACGCAATAAAGGCGAGACTAAGAGAAATCAGATGGGATTTTCCAAACAAGATCCAAACCTTTAAAAGAAAACGCTTATGTCTAGGAAATTTATTTCATACGGAAACGAGATTAAATCATTTCTACCGAGATTAAATATTCGAATTAAAAACTTACTAAATATGAACACGAAGACTAACACAAAAACATTTCAGAATATTTTAATTCAAAATCAAAAATCAACATTTTGTAGGACATTTCATGAAAGGATAACTAAGACGGAAGGGAAGAATTTTCTTCGCTTCTGTTTTTTATAACAAAAAAAATTGTAATGAAAACTGTAAAAGCGTGCTAACAAAAATAGCAATAAAGCAATGAAAGGTATTAACACAGACCTAAAAAACGGACATCCTGCGAAGATTAAAAAGTTTTATAATATCATATAATATTATCCAATAAGCAACAAAAAATAGAAAAAGTGTTTAGGGAAGAAACCGTCTGTTGAGAAAATCATACATACTTTCTGCATAAAAAAAAACAACAACGACGATTGGACTTTACAACAACAACAATTCAAATAGTCGTTAACACTTCCTGAGCTTAAAGAGCTCTAACAAAACACTAAAAACCGAAAAATTAGGAGAAAAACAAACGAATTGCTTTCATTTTATTTGTACACCAAAAAAAAAAAGAAAATTCACTAGAAACGCAACAACACTGGTTAGAGCAACAACGATCAGAGCAAGGAAAAGCAAGAGCAAGAGCAAGAGCAAGAGCTTCAGCATCGCAGCAGTAACGCAGTGGGTCGTTGTGTAGAGTTTTAACAGAGTGAGAGAGACATAGTGACGTATACGTAGTTAGTGTTAGACAACATTTAGCGGTTAATAGAAGTAGGTAGTATCGGTCTCGATGCGTGGTAGATAGTATACATATCTAGATAGAGAGTGAAGTGAAAGGGAAAGCGATCTGTACCTCATGTCCCCGTAGCCTACTGTGGTCATTGTGACCACCGCCCACCAAAAGGCGTCGGGAATCGACTTGAAGAATGACATTTCGGCGCCGGCTTCCGCAAAATAAACGGCCGAGGAGAAGAGAACCACGCCTACCAATTATTGCGCAGTGTTTCGATGATGGTAAAGTTTATAAAAGTTTAAGTAAAAAATGAAGTAAAACATTATTGAGCGGCAAACAAAAAGCAACAGCACTAGACTCGTATAAAAGAGAAAAAATAATTTTGCTAATTATTTAAGCAACATTTTATTATTATTTATTTACTATTAGTATACTTAATGATTCTTAAGAGCGATTATGAGTTCTGCTTGGGATAGTATTTTTTTAGCAATTTTAAGCAGAGCACAACAATTAAACAGAATTACTAAGTTGACTATATTTATTTAATCGTAATAAATTCAAAATTAAAGCTACGATTAAAACCTTTCCCGAATGGTTAAAACCTAAAACCTTTTGAAAAATTAGTCATTAAGAAAAAACTTCTGAAACACTAAACAAAAGGAATCCTTTATTTTAGATAATAATAATGTAAAATAGCTTCAAAATAAGCTTAGAAGTTCTTAATCGTCCTGCTTGATAGAAGATCATAAATCAACTAACGAATGGTATAAAGACAAAATTTGTACGATTAAGCAAACATATTTTTGCTGATATTAAAAGAAACAAAATACACACATTTTAAAAGAAATTTCGATTTAAGATTTCTCTACGATAGAAAAAAAATTATATTATTGTGGCGTTGAAATTTTGGTGTTGAAAATTTTACGAATGTATTTTATGGTATAAAATGTTGAAGAGAAATTGATAACATTTACAGACGGTGCACATTTTTGCAACAAAAAAGAGTAATTAGTTTTGTATTTGAGAGCTTTTTCTTCAAGCCAATTTTTTTTTCATTTATACTGAACCTTGTTTGGTATTTTTTTTTAAATGTAAAATTGTTTCGAGTAAAGAAAAATAAATTTTTATAAATTAATTAGTTCATCATGTATGTATAATAAAATTTTAAATTTATACATTAACATTATTAGTTATAAAAATAGCTACTAGTATTAGTAAAGACTATAAAAATTATAAAACTTTTAGAACATTACGCTACGCGCTACGCAAGGCAACATAAGAAGAACGAAATAAAAAAGTATGTATATTATAACTGTTAACTGTATTTAATTATAGAGTATTATGATACGATAGTAAGATAGGCATATTTAAATAAAGTTTTTTAATATATATGTATATCGTATAATATTGATCTAAATATCTACTAAGTAAAGAAATCGCTATACGCTATTCTAGCTAATAGTAAAGAGTGCAAAAATATAGAATTAGTATACAAAACATAGGCAGACGTTGACGACGACGACGACAACACCAATTTAACTACGATTTTACATAACTTTAACTGCTAATACTTGATACTTGTTACAAGTACGTTCAGTTCGTTCATTCGGTACGTATGGTCATCAGCTGAAGCTTTCAATCTCAGGCTTTTATACTGTTGACGAGGCTTGAGCACATCTGGGACGGCTGATGCGGCGAATGCGAGAAGAAAGCCCGGTTGAATGGCATTTAAGACACCAAAAAAAACTAAGCAGAAAACTTGTTAGAGCCAACAACTAGCTGGCTAGTAAAATAAGCAGCTATAGTATGGTACGGGATAGTAGAAGAGCCAGAGATAAGTAAAATGCATACTTAGAATTTTAAAAGCAGGATTTCTTTAGCCTTCAAGTCAGCTGAACTTATTCAGCCGAAATTCGAACAACAATAACTTAGATAAGTGCATGCATTTAATTCGATTCCTTCGAATCGAGTTAGTCGTTTTCTGAGTTGAAACAAAGCTGACCTTCTCGCATTCGAGACAATACCGCTGACGTATGTGCTCTTCCCAAACGCAGTTTTAAAGTTTGCCAAAGATTGCAAGCGACAACCGGCTCGGATTTTACGCTGTCAAAGTATATCAGGAGTAATAGACTAGAATTCGAGTAATGAAGCTTTTTGAGAGCTTCCTTTAAATTTCTTCTATTTCTTCTTCTGAAAGGTAACCACACTTGGGTTACTTCGGTTAAATAAATATACTATAAATGTGTGAGTGTATACTTTATAGCTCTAAAATATATTTATAGTATATATTTCTTTTTTTTAATCCTATTTATATACAAAATGTTTTTAAATAATTTAACACTAAATCTATAAAACTGTTCTGTTTCAGGAGATTTTCAGCTTTTTCTTTTCTGAGACAAAAGAAGAACTTGTTTATTATCTAATCAGAAATTAATAGAACATAAATTCTGATAATTATTGTAAGAAACTTGGATAAAGCTAAAGACTATTCACTCAGAGATAAGATTCTTTTTCAATAAAGTCTATTTTTTCTCTAAGTTATTTAAATTATTTTAAAATAACTCTTTAAATTATTTTATATTTATGTAACAATATATATTTTCTATACAGGGTGTTCTGTATGTGATGCACAAAAAGCTGGAACTTGCAAGCTGGGACCGAGACCAGATAGAAATCGTATGGCAAGAAATCGTATCGTCGAGAGACGCACCAGCCTAAACGGAAATATGATTTTTTTCTTGTCTCGACAACACCCATATATCTTTGCTTTATGGCGACATTATGCGGAACACCCTGTATATGTCCCGTCAATTTGATTACTGCATCCAATGCAGTCTCTATACAATACGAGTATGTATAGGGTTATCCAAAATAGATTATAGGAAGTTTTTTTTTTTCAATAGAAAACATACTATATTTAGTTTTACTGGTTTTTTATTCAATTATCAGGTAATATCTATGACAATTGTGAGCGACCATGTTTGCAGCCATTCTTGAGAACACCGTAGAGTCATGATGGGTATTTAATATTGAACACTAATTTGTAAATTATGTATATTTTGAGAACTTGAATACGATGCTCTGCAGTCGTATACGTTTGGCTATCATGGTAGGTTACAAATAGATGAAAGTGACAAGACGTTTGACAGATATTTTCATTCAACTTCCTAAAGGTGCTTTTGAACAACCCTGTATAAACGATAGGTACAGTATAAATACAGTTAAAGGAAAAATTGAGTTCCGTACGATAAAGCGATAGTTTTGACATTTTCGAAACTTTTAATAAGCCAAAAATGTATACGCATTGCTGAATTTTGTAAGGAGAGAGTGAGAGAGAGTGTAAACTCAAAAGTTTTGTGAGACGAACACATTTAACGAGAGTATTCAGTGAATACAGCGACTTACGTTTAATTATAATACATACTATATAATATACTAAAACGGAAAAACTGAATACTGTATAATATTGCTCTGCTAATGATGGGTGTACAGGGTGTATCTTAACTTATGGTATAATGGAAAACTATTCAAAGATAACCAGACGACAAAAAAAAGGTATTTGAGTTTCGTATTTTTGTTGTTATTTGGTTGAAATAATATTATTCTATTGGTGAAATGGTAAAAATGTATTATTATTTTTTCTCTTATTTTCCTAGAAAATATTCATTTATGAAGTAATTTTAATAGTTTCTGTTTTGTGTGTGCATGAGGTACAAGTAGTAAAGCTCTTAAAAAGCTGTTGTATTTGTAGCGTTTGTTGTGATTGTTTTGTGCTGTTCTTTTGTTTTTGTTTTCGTTTTCTTGGTGTTTTTGTTTTTGTTTCTGTTTCTGATTCTGTGTTCGTTTTGAGTTGGTTACATTCGGTGAATTTCAGCGACTTACCGATAAATAAGAAAAATATAAGTAAACCTAATTCCCGCATAGAGGCTTTCAGAGTTCGTCCTAAAATTTGCAAACCCTTCGAATGCCTCGATAATTTAAATATTCGAAATACTCGAACTAATCGTATCACTCGTAATATTGCCAAGGACATAGCCTGATTCGACGACTTGTCCTAAAAATTACAATTTATACAACGGTTATCATAAAAATCAATGTCACAAAATCGAAACCAAATAATACTACATATGTTAGTACATATAAATTTTACTTGTCAAAAACTATGTATATTTTATAGAAAATTTTTAGAAATCATAAATGTTCAAATTTGGTCTGTTTTCTTTGGGTAGAAGATAGAAATTATTTTGTTAAAGCAAGAAACGAGCAAAACTTTTGAAACAAAAAACATTAAATTAGCAGTTTGTTTCTTTTCTATAGAATCTTTTGTAGCGGTACAATTTCGGGAACCGTTTGTACGTACCTGTGGACTAACTGGTGCCTTCGGAAGGTTTAGCGTATCCTCCTCTTCCGCGATGACTGTCGCCAGCGTTATAAAATACGGAATGATTGCGATTATGTCGATAACATTCATAACGTCTCTGCAGAAATTCAATTTGTTCGGACACGCGAAGAACCTGCCGATTTGGGATTAAAAATGAGAAGCGATTTGAAGAAAAATTCACCATTGATGCCTCCGGCGTTTCATCTTCTAACAAGTGTGTGCGACGAAAACGTACCTGACTGTGAGCTCAAAAGTAAACCAAATGATACATATCGTTTCTATGAGGAAGAAAGGATCCGTGATGTCGGGCACCTCGTCTTCTTCGATCTTTGTGCCGTTTGTTGTTGTATTGAACACCTGAAGCGGAATGAATATACAGTCCTTATTTATAATAAAATGCTTGGGGGCGTTTTTTACCACATTCCAAAAGAAAGAAAGAAAGAAAGAAAGAAATAGGAAATAAAAAATATAAAAGTAAGGGCATTTCAATTCGAAATTCGTTTACAATTTTGAATATACCATATTTCTAAAGCACCTACTAATAATCATTAAGGACCTCAAAAAACTAATACGATATAAATCTTTAGTTTGTCCAATCGTTTCTAGCCGTTTATAAACAAAAAGCCTTATAAACAGAAGACAATGGAGAGAAAAATAACACTTAGTTCGAAACGTATTTTAAACGCTTATAATAAAGCAATTATGATGGTTATTGATGCTGCGGTTCTTACCTTGTAATGCTTAAATTCGGGTAATGTTTCTAGACAAAATATAACAATTGAAAGCAAAATAACGAATACACTAATTATGGCTACGACTCGGGCTGCTTGTGAGCTCTCTGGATACTCGAACAGGAGCCAGACCTTCCGCTGGTTCTCGTTGTCCGGCAGCGGGCGCTCCTCCTCCTTAATAAAGCCTTCATCCTCTCTACATTTTTGGCAGGATGTGAAAAGAGTAAAAATGCACTTCATTTTAAACGTTTTTTTTTTTTAAATATATTAAAGATATTATTTTTTCAAAAATTTCTTGTGCTCTAAGTAAACGAATTTTGGTGTTTAGTAATTGTTTAGTAATTTTGTATACGCGGGAAATAAATAAAAGCAGTTGTCAATTTGATTTCATTGTTAAAGGCTCAGTCAATCAATGCGATCAATGCGATAATCAAAACCGAATCGAAATTTTAACGAATTGAAAATAAAAAAATTATTATAATTAAGCCCCGGATAGATGCTTGTTCTGAGTGGCTTTTACACTCCATTTTGCTGGCTGGCTTCATATGTTTTTGCCGACTCGAAGGGTGGCTGGCACGCAGGTGGCTTGGTCGCGCGGTCGGCGTGCCGGTTGAGCGTTCTGGTCGTATTGAGTATGCGGCTGATCTGATTCCTCTTCCACGCGTCGTCATCTCCACAAGCTTGCCTGGGGCTCCTTCGGACTCCACGGACCCGGCCACGTACCCCTCTTAAAGCCGTATCAACAAAATTTTAAGCTGGTGGTCAAGTGATTAATGTACCGTACCGTATGTACCGTATGTATGTGTGTGTGTGTTGGTGCGTATTTTGTTGCCTTTGTATGGCTTTGAGCGGCCATCTTTGCGCGTGGCCTCGTCTTTTCGTCTGTTTGAAAGTAGTTCTTTGTTTCGCGCAGAACGCATTCTTAGCCACTACGATAAACAATAACAACAATAACAACAACAACAACAACAACAACAACAACAACAACAACAACAACAGCAGCAGCAGCAGCAGCAACAACGATTGTTTGTTTATGTGTGTGCGCGCGTGCGTGCGTGTGTGTGTGTGTGTGTGTGTGTTCGTGTAAATTATTGCAATTGCTTTTGTCTTTGACCTTCTACGTTTGCTTGTTCTTTCTTGGAAATGGTTCATTCATGCGTTTCTTATTTAGTTTTTGTTAATCGTTTGCAACAACCATCGTTTCTTACCTGAATTTATTAATTGCTTGATCACCTAATTCATAAAATTTTATTTCTTCACTAAATACGTCTAAAGGGACATTGACCGGTCTCCGTAGCCGACCACCTGAACAACAAGAGAGACAGAGAGCCACGGACGAAAAACCAAAGTGCCACCAAAAAAAAAACCAAATTAAATTCGACCAAATTATATACGAAGAAGAAAAAGAGAGAGAGAGAGAGAGCGAAAGGGCGAAAGAGAAAAAAGAGACAAAATATTAATTTTAATTTTAATCTTAATATTAATTAATTAATAGAGTAAAATATTTCAAAATAGTTGATTTTGACACCGTAATACATACATCGCTTGGTAAATAATATATTGTATTTAGTATATATGTATGTAGATGTATGTATATCCAATCAGCAAGGCGTGACCGATTTTCGAACTTACCACTTTGATAATAGTATAAAATTGCATCGAAGCTCGGTCGACTACGGTCAAAAAAATATTCATTTCTTAGCGGGTCAAAGTACCGTAATCGCCGAGCTGGGTCCCCCAAAAGGGTATCCGGGAATTGATTTAACGTCCTTAACTGTGTCTCAAACCTTAACCCGCTTACCTGGGCAGCAAGTAGACCAAAGAGAAATCAGAGCTCATAAACACTCGTAATTAACTCATCATAATATCCATCGGTACTCACATTTATAACGACCCTTTCGCAAAAGTCGTGATCATGAGGAATGGGTTCAAAGTGTATCGGTCCACCACCATAGCCATGACCTGCCCCCCCTTCTTCGTCCTGACTGCTCAGTTTTGGTAAAGACCTATAACAAAACAAATCGCAAATATTTTTACATTATTAATATAATCAATCACATTGAATATAATCAAGCACGCTTGTGCGCAAATTGGCAAGGGCGATATCAAGGCGAAATTGTCGCAATTTTTAAAAAAGAGTAATCTCTCGTTCTCATTCTTTAATCCTATAACATTAAAGAATAAAACTGAAAGCGATGACAGCGTTGTTAAGTGATTTGTTAAGATTGAGCGCATCACAATAATTCATAAAGACTCTAGGTTTTCCAACAATTTTTTGTCGATCTGATCTTCGAAATATTTTCATTGAAAAAAGCATTTGAAAAGCATTCAAATCATCCATTCATGCATTCGTGGTGTGTTGTCATACCATCCGCCTGCTTAATCCTTAGCCATTCTGAAAACATGCGAATTCTCATTCTCATTCTCATTAATTTCTGAATATCCGGCATATTTAGTTTATTTTCTGTTGATTCTAGCGATGTTGGTTGCCGCTTTTGGCAGGCAAAAGCAATACACAATCGTCGTTCGAAGGTTTAGCTGCTGAAATTTAATTTCATTTGAGGCCTACGAAGAAGGATGTGATTTTCGGATTATCAGGCGTTGGTAAATAAATGATGCAGATGTACTCGTATGTACATACATATGTACATACGTACGTTCAGCATTATATGCACTGCACTCGAAAGTTGGCTTGTGCTCAAGCTTAATTGAATAAAGTGCTTTGCGATTGCTAATAACGTTGATATCCTGACACAGACAGGCTGCTGCTGTTGCTGCTGCTTGAGTGTGGAAAACGTCACTTAGCCAGGATTTGTGTTGAATGTCAATAAGACAAGCAAAAACAAAAATATTATCTACAATGAATGATGAAGAGGAGAAAAGCATTTCAAGGTTTTCTGTATATAAATATCTATAAACAAAGTTATTAGTATCCTCCAAGTATACTCTTTTTAGCAATAAAAATTAATATAATTTGAAAATATTGTTAAAAAGTAAGAGAATAGTCTTAGAAAAAACCATAAAACTATAAATTTATTGCCTCCTTTCCATTAACTTCATTCAAGAGCTCAGAGATCATAATGTTTTGGTCATTTTTTTTTTCTTATTCAAAGAAAGTTATTAATTGTTATTAACTGTTATTAATTGGAATAATGAAATATGAAACGCGATTTTTCAATTGCTAAAATTCACATTCTTACTGAAAATGTCGCACTTCTTTATAAATGCAAAATTTTTTTGCAATTCTTAACTTTTAGGCTTAAAAATTATATTTACGTTTGCATATTTTTCCATCCACGCATTCATGTGTTTCTTTTTAACACAAAGAATGGACAGAATAAAGGATTTGTACTCTTTTATTTTCCAAAAAAGAAAAAATAAATACAAAAATGAAGGTTTTAATTATAAAAAAAAGTCTCCAGTTTTGAGTCACTTTTAGGGGGAGAATGCCAGATAATCATATAGGCGGCGGTAAGATTAGACAAAAATACAAGTATGCTATTAAAATACATTGGAAAAAAATAAAAAGCATTTTTTTTTTTAAAAAATGTATTGTACGATATTGAAAGTATGCGAAATAAAATGTTATTACATATTTTTTATTTGGCATTAAAATTTGTATTTTTCGATGTATTATTTATTAGAAGATATTGTACGATGCCAGCAATGGCATATGGGCTGTTTATTTTGAAAGAGGAAAAGTAAAAAAATATTTCGAGATATATTTAAAGATTTGCATTTTGAATGCAATGCAAAATTCAAAATGTATGCGGATTTTCCGTTTACGGCTACGGAAATGTTGTTTTATTAATGTTTTATTAATAAAAATTAAGAGAGCATTAAGTGGACTTACAGCACTTTCAAAATAAATGATCCGTATATATTCCAACTACCATCAGAATTTTTAGCGCCGACCCTGAGCCTAAGTAGAAGCCGTTCTATGTAATTTTAGAGCGTTTCCTTGATAACAGACGGCAGGCTCTCTTTTAGATCTCAATTGAAGTTTACTCGCCGTTAAATTGGTTTGGCCACGTTTTTTCTATGTGCTTTTTCGTATTTGCGTAATTTATTGTGAGGAGAAAGCAAAAGCATGGCCTAAAAAATTTGTATATGATTCTGAAAATGTACCAAGCCATAAAAGCAAAAGCCCTGTTCGACTGTTTTGCTTTATTTTTTAAATAGAATTTTAAATATCTAAATACGAATACGTTTTTTATTATTTGGGCAAATATTAAAATACGTATTTAATTTAATTTAAACAAATCGGTTATAAATCGGTTTTTCTATAAGAGTGGCTTCACAAATTGAATGGGTTATTTATCCTTCTCCTGCTGCTTGCAGGGCAGATGATTTTAATTAGGTATTAGTCTATATAATTCAAAAAAAATTTGCCAAAATCCACTTTGTTCCACCAATGTTCTACCAATTTCAGTTAGAAACGCTACAATAATTCGAAATTGTGGCATAAAAATGCAAAATTTTGTGAGTAAAAAAACAGTGAAAAACAGTTTGCTTTTGGCCAAGCATAACAATTAATTAATAGTTAGAGTTATATAATAGTTTTTTTATTTAGAAAAGATAAAAACAATTAACTTCTCAGACAAACGACGTCAAAGTGAAACACTTTGAAGTTTAAAAATGTGATTTTTTGTCGCATCGGCCACACTTTGGTACCTTTTGCTGTGGTAAAAGCAGCAATAATCTTTCTGATGAAGTGTACCTTCAGCAGGCAGAGAGAGCTTCAGTTGCGAGAAATGAGCTCAGCTTTTGATCGATACGCAGAGTTCATTGCTTCATCGTAAAGATAGAAGCGCTGCTATACACGATGAAAGTAGCAGCGCCGCCACTGTGCGAAAAGTGACACTGAGAGAAATGGCACTGGGAGCAACAGCACAGCTACAGCAACAGCCACAGCAACAGCAATCGCAGAAGCTATAGTGGCAGCGGCTATAAATAGTTGCAACTGTAGGTACATACATACATACCTATTAAGAATATACTGCTGCTGCAACAACAAGCATTATCACCTGCCAACCGACCAACGACGAAGAGAGTCGGCAACAAACAACGTGCTGAATCCAATTGCGATACATACAGACTTCGTTTTACCGCTACGTCAGAAGCCGCTTAAAGGAACCACTGCTGCTGCTCAGTCGGCGCACTTCATTGATGAAAACGCGTATCCGCATCCATACTCAAGCTCATTTACACACACACATATGTATGTATGTAGATAACAAACAAACACATACATAAATACAGCTGCAGTGAGTCATGTCGACACAACTACACACGAATCTCCTTTATTTCTTCGATTGCGATTCGTTCCGTTCGCAAACGAATTGCATGCGCAGCATAATGCAATACATACAAACACATACAAACACATACAAACACATACAAGTTGTTAATAAATAGGTCAGTCGTTGGCCCGCTATGACGTCACAGCGGCCGCTGTCTGTAAGGATGTGCGTAGCGGCGACCTCGTTTGTGAATAAGTGTGAATGACAAGCGACGGAGCGACGGAGCGAATGAGTGAGAGGGTGTATATATAAAAGCCTAACATAGAATGTATGTGTTAACCTATATAATGACAAACTAAGAAAGTGTGCCAAATTATTTTTTCACTTTCTCTGCTTCTATCATTTTCGCTGACGTCGACAAAGCACAGTCAAATTTGTTCCAGTGGCGGCGTTTTTAGCTTGACGTCTTCTGGGTGGATGCTAATTTTTTGGCAGGGCGAGTGGCAAAAGCCATCCATTCGGTGGTGTAAGATGGTGACAGAGACTTGCTCTGAAAATTAATTCTGTATTTTAATAAAATTATACGCGTAGTTCTGTTTTATAAAGAATTATCATAAAATTCTTCAGAAAGAGGTTTTCAACTAGTTCGACTGAGTGCAACTTTAGCAGGGTAAAAAATCACCTTAAAAGTTGCAAGTTTGGTGTACACTGTTTTTTTTTAGTGATTATGGTATAAATGTCAACTCAAACAATTTGTAAAATAGGAAGAGAAGGCACTTTTTAAATTTGAAAAAATTCCACCAAAAGATGAATACTAATAAATTGAAATCTTTCTACGGTCTTCACCATGCCATTAATTTATGAGTTTTCATATTTATATTAAAACCTATATAAACTCATACTTTCAAACATTCATTCGTATATACTCGATGTCATGCCAGTTTTGATTAAATGAGCCCTTAGAAAGCAAAGTGTACAAAGTAGAAAATTAGCATTCCGAGAAACGGGTGCCTAAATCTAAAATCTTATATATAAAATTCAATATATGTACTCTTATACTCATATGATTTCATTTAAGCATTAACATATGTATGTATTCGAATGTACTAATAAAAATCAATTGTATTTGAATTTTTTAGAAGTTATCACGTATCCTCTATTGCTGACTTCTGTTCAATCAAGTGTGGCATCACCGAAGTCATATGAATCATTTAAGCTGATTTTGTGCAGAGTGAGTTGTAATGAAGCTCAGTAAAATAATTCTGAAGGAATTTACTCGATATGATTTTCAGCAAATCTATTTTCAGAAAATGTGTACCGTAGTAGAAATTTCTGTTGAAATGCAACGACGAAATGTGACGTCGATGAGTGAGAGTGGTCGATGTTGAATGTGTCAAGGATTAAAAAAGGGCTATTTTTAGACTCCTGCCAGGATGAGTACGAGTATATGAGGATGCGAGTCGGGGTAAATTCAATTCAGTGGTTTGCAATGCATACAAAAGACACTCGCGGGAAAGCGTGTTGACATTTAAGTTTTTAAATGTTGAATGTGGAGATAAATAAAGAATATATGCACATATGACAAAAGAAGAAGAAGCAGAAGCAGATATGTCAACTGGCTACAGTAACGGCAGTATAAAGTTGTTGCAACAAAACAAAAGCAGCAAAAACAAGAGTGCAGAGAAGACGATGCACAATTTATACGTAGATGAAGTGGTATGGCACAATAGTTCCAAAAGAACAAGAATAAGAAGAAGCAGAAGAAGAAGCAGAAGCAGAAGAAGAAGAAGAAGAAGAAAACAAAGATGCAGAGGAAGAAAAAGATAAGAATAAATTGTCTCAACTGTCAATGGTTTTTGCTAACAGTTTCTCGAGTTTCCATTAAATACTCACGCATGCTTGTGATGAGCTTGTTACCTGACAACAGCAGCAGTGAACATACATACATATACACAACAACAACAACAATATATGTACGTACTATCTCACCATATTGCCTGCAAGTGTAGGCGATTATTTAGTGAGAGATACGAGACACTTCAGTTACTTGGAAGACAACGGCGAAGAAAACAAAATGCAATACCTATAGGTACATACATACATATGTATGTACGTATACTCTCTGAAGTGGTCACACACACACACACAAACTCTTTCACGCGCATACGTTTTCACCAGCGATTCCCAAAATGTGCGCCGCCAGGAAATGAGAATGAGGACTAATTTATCGGACATTTTTTTCTTCAATTTTCATTTTGCAAGCTCCTGCAGTAATGTAAACTTTTTTCTATTTTATAAATATATAAAAATAATTAACATTATTTTGAAATAACCAAAAATATTTACCATAATAATAATAAGAAACCACAAAAAGAGCAATTCTCTTCTTTTCTCCCCACCCACTAACCTATCATTCCTTTCACAGACCAACAAATGCTTGCATGGAGAGGGGGCATCCCCTGAGTTTGGCTTAATCCGATATAAAAAAATAAAAAAAATAAAAAAAAATTCTGAAAAAGATGTCATAATTTTCTTAAAATTATATTAACAGCACCAGAGACATTCCACTTTTCCGTTTCTTACTTTGCCTTGCGACTATTCTCATCTTTTTCTTCTTCTTCTTCTTCTTCTTCTTTATCATCCTTTTTCGCAAACGGTCTTAAAACTGGACTTTTGCAACGCAATGCTCTCAACCCATTACACAATCAGAAATTACGGTATTAATTAGGCTGGAAATTTGAACTTAATTTTTAAAATTTAAGATTTAAAATTCAGACTTTTAAGGCAGAAAAATAATTTTTCAACTGCAAGCTTTTTCAATTCAATTCTAACAGAAAACTTAATATATGAGTACATATATGCAAGCTTTTTATGTCAACTAGTTATGCTACTTGTCAACTTTCATATTCTCGTTGTAAACGAAGTATGTATGTACAAATAAAAGCTCTTTTCCTATGCAACTTTGTCCAGTACATACATACATACATACATCATACAATTTTATATGCAATATATGCAATTAATTTCATTTCATCGATAATTTGTTAACATATCGACTTTTTTTGTAAATGTTTTATTATTTCTATTATGACTAATTAGAAAACATGTTAAAAACAATATACAGATTGTACCAAAAATGTTTAATTAATTAATTTAAGAAAACAAATGCGTTAAACTTTCAACCCCGGAAAGCTTTGCAGCGAGAATTTTTTCAAAATATGCTACTTTGTAAGCTTCTATGAATTTTCTGAGCTTTTTTGCAACTTTACTACAAGAATAGGAAATTGAAAAGCATTGACAAGTTCGTAAGGAATGATTCTTGACAATGTTTCGTAAACTTGACTGCGTGAATAGGCCTGTAAATGTGTTTTGAATTTCAAACTCTTACGCTTAAAACTTTTATTTCGAATAATTCATAGTTCTCTTTTTTTACTAAAAATAAAAAAAATTAATAAAACAAAAATTAAAATATATATATTATATAAATTATAAAATATAATATATACCATTAAAATAAATAAAATAAAAAAATTAATTTTAAAATAAAAATTAAGGTTTCTACCAAAACCTTGATTGGACTATTTTTTAACTAAAATCGTTAACAATATCTGGTTAGAGTTAACAGCTTTTGGAGCAAAATTGAGAAAAGAAGTTGTCGTCTCGAAAAGAAAAAACATGAAACTTGACGCATTTGTCGCGTATTAAATCTAAAAAATCCAAAATCTTAATTTTCAATTCATCAACTCTTGGGAACGGTGAGGAAATAAAGTTGATGAAGGGTCATTAGCAACATTTTCACGAACAGCAGCAATGTTTTCATTCGAACGAGCTGCTTTTGATCTACCAGACTTTGGCTTATTATGACGTAATTATGACAATAGCTTCTATTAACATAATATTTGAACTAAATTGAATTCTTCGAGGTTTGATCGAAATATGTAACAATTCTGTTAAATTGTATTTAATTTTTTAAGGGTTCTCAAAAAACCCATAAATCAATTTTACATTGACTTGTTTAAAACCTGACGCTTAACGTTTTTCGGCTTTTCTCAACATTTTCCCCTGATTTTTTGCAGAAATGCTGCATTATTGTTAATTAATGTAAAACATCTATATGTTTTCCTATCGATCGAGCGTGGGTATTTTGTGAAAACACATCCCTTTCTTACCTCGATTACCGACTATCGAGAAGTACTCTTTAGCCTTCGCTGTTGTCTAGAACACCTTTAGACAAACGCCATGATAAATCTTTTTACAATAAACGTAGAATGCTTATAACCACATTCAAGTTCTGGTTCATGTTCATGTTCATATTCTTGCTATTGTTTTGTTCAGAAACCTATCAAACCTTCGCATCTCACCGGTAGCCCTTTGATTCTCGTTCAAACGTTTCAGCGGTGTGTCATTTCCTGCAGATAAAGCAGGCGGACGGACAGACCAGAAGACGATTCTCGAGTGACTAAAATAAATAAACAATTAAAATAAATAATAAAAACACATGCTAGCAGTTTTCCACACTAATCAAGTTATGCTAAGTGCGAATATATTAGATACGGCTTCAAGTCTGTATTTTTTGTAATGGACTGTGTTGGATGTGTTCGGTTCGGGGACACTTTATCCTAACATATGACGTCAATGCTGGTTGTGTGGGTTAGTCCAAGTGTTTGTAATCTTGGAAAGAGATCTCTATAGAAACGCAAGTCTTCTCTTCTCCTCTCTTCTCTTGCCTATACAGTTTGCCACAAGGCGTCTGAATATGTACCCTCCGGCAGAAGAGATTTAGACAATCTAGAATATCTCCTGTTTTTTTCCTACAGAAATGTCTATTTTTTATCCTATAGACAGAGTCTATTCTATATGAAGAACTGATGGCAGCTTTTAATATGAGGTCTATATATTCAGTTTCTAAATGGTTTTAAACGCAAATTATTAAGTTATCAAGAGTTTTATTGTCTATTTGGTGTACGTTAGTATAGCTGAAATGTTTACCTATCACGTAGAAGAGGGGGCGATGCAATGGAAAAACTTTCACCGCTCAGAGGCTGCTCCGGACGCGGTCGCAGAACTGGCGTTATGCCCCATCGCTCTATGAAATCTATGCGGGAAATGGTTGAGAACGGAGTGGTTTGGCGACGGTGCCGTTGATGATGGTATCAGTTCTTGATTGGCACTCTCGGCAGGATTTGGCAGCAGCGGCAGCCAAAAGTCGCTGGAGTATTGCTGCTGCGTCTGCAGGCCCTGAGTTTACTAAAGCGCCGAGGGCGCGGCAGGCAACAGTATGTAGGTGAAGCGCGAAATCGGTCTTTGTGTAGACGACTCACTGCTTCTTTGATTTTAGTTTGTATTATCTTGGCTGCATGATGCTGATCTCTGCGACATTCGATTGTGCTTCGATTCTTTGCTGTTAGTTTAATATTATTATATGTATATTCTTTTATCAACTTTATAAGGCTTCAAGAAAACCTAGTTTTTTATTACTCGTATTTATTTATGCTAATAAATCATATGTTGTTTGATATTTCAGTACGTTGTTGTTGTTGTTGTTGTTTTCAGTTCTCGGCAGTTTGGTTATGAAGTTCTGTGGTTTTGACGCTCGTTTGCACGGCAAATATATAAAATGATATTTTCTTTTAGAAGGTAATAAGCCAACATTTAGTATATTGTAAACTTTGTACACGATTATGATATGATTTATTTCTGTAACGGAAAGAACATTTTATGAATGCGTGAAAGAAGGAAACGATACACCATCGATCGTCATCGATTGGTTTTTTTGAGAAAAAGTGTTGCCAGAAGAGCTACTTTTCGATTTATTATTAGCTTCTGCTTTCGCGCTCTCTCGCTCAGTCTGGAAACCGAATATTTAATATCGAGATCTTTAAGTGTAAAAAGTCGGTATGAGACGCGTTTTTTTCCAATTCTCACTTTTTTAATATTCAACTAAATAATTTTATAAATTTGAATAAATTCCAGCCATGTTGCTTCCAACACTCCGAGTCCAAACTTTTTTGAGGAGGATTTGAATTTCCGCACACAAACACACAAACACACTACACACAATGACACAAACAAACACGCATGCGTGAATACTTAATTGTTTGCATTCTTTATCTTTGCATCTTCTTCTTCTACTTCAAGACTTCATCACCATAAATTAACATCACTCACGATTTTAGCTTTTCTTCTTTAGGCACAAGCGTTGCCTAACAACACAGCAACAGCAACAACAACAACGACAAAAAACAAAAACAGCAAAAAACAATAAAATAGAAAAAAACAGCAAAACATAGTAAAATTTGTGCCAAACCATTTGACATGAAGACCTGAAGAACATGGACGTGAAGAACTTTTTAGCGTAAAAATTTGCTGGAGGAAAGAAAAACAGTAAAAAAATTAAAAGGAAAAGCAAAACAAAGACAAGCAGCAAAAAACGCTTAGAAGAAAATTAATAAACGAAAACCTAAGAAAAACTAACCTAAGAAAAATGACACCTCAGCAGCGACGCTGTCGTCGTCAATGTCATCGACGACGACAACAGCGAGAGCGACAAATGAAAAATGAGAAAAAAACAAAACATCTGAAGAAGAAACTTTTAAGGGTTGAAAAAAAAAAGCAAAAAAAATTATGATGATAAACTTACAAAAACATGTCACAAAAAAAAAACCATACGAGTAAGATCTTTTCTCCTTTTTCTAAACTTTTCAACTTTTATGCAGTTGATTTGTTTTCAGTGTAAATAGTTCTTGCTTGTTGTTGTTGTTATTGTTGATGTTGTTGTGCTGCTTCTGCACTTGTCAGCGCACACTTAACACGTTGGACAGCCTTTCAACTGCCGTTGGCGGCAGGCAGGCGTACGCTACTCGAGCGCGCGCGCGTGTGTGTGTGTGTGTTTGTAGCTGCTGCTCTGTGTGTCAAGCTAAGAAGGTTCAAGGTTGTCAGTCATCGTGAGTAAAAAAAATCATAGAAAGCAAAGAAGAAATAAGAAGAAGCGTACAAGAAAGTATAAACTAAAAAACTAAAAATGGTATGCCCAAAAAGCTGTGAGGACGAAGTCACTACGGCAGGACCGGACAGAACCAATGCATACATACATATGTACCTATACACATACATATTTCTTAAAATGCAGAAAGTGTTAATAAATTGCGTGGCGTTAAGAGAAGTTTTCCGTGAGGCTCACACAGACGTCATAGGCGACAATAATCTTAACCCGAATTAGGTTAAGCAGAATCAATAATAGCCGATTAAATTTCAAAACTGCTTTCGACCTGTTGAGTTTGCGACGTTCTGCCAGAAGCCAAAGTGTCGTTCGGTCGGTAGGTACATACGATTGATGCGCCACTCACATGCGCTTACACGGACGGCCCTGATACAACGGCTCCCGAACTACGAAGTATTGAAACAACAGCGAACGAACTTGAAAAGAAAGTCGGAAAGATGAGAAAAGAACAAAGAAAAATCGAACTGTGGCCAATAACGCGTCGGACAAACATACACTCGTGCACGTACCGCAGCCATGCTTGCGGCTGTGTGTAGGTGTACACAACTTTTTCAGATAGCATGAATACTATATAACGTTGCATAGCGCACACACCTATACATACGATATATGTATCTACATATATAATAGTATATAAGTGCGTGCATTTCGGGCGTGTATGCAAAAACAAAAAAAAAAAAACACAATTCATTTAATGAAATACCGAATACAAATTTTTAAACGGCGAACAAAGAGCGAGAGCGAGAGAGAGAGAGAGAGAACGTTAGACGGCACAGCAATTGGAGGACTTTGCAATTATTGTACATAATTTTCTTATTACTTATTTTTAGATATTATTAGCACTATTTCAGAGCTCTAATGAGACTCAGTTTCTTCAGTTCTTTCAATTTTTTTTTTTTTAGTAAATGTTTTTTGATCGATTTGGAAAAGTGATAAAAGTTATTAAACTTTTATTATTAATTTGATTTATTGACTAATAATTGATTTTCTTTTTTTCCACTGCACACTTTTCTCTTGGTCCACTCGCACGACGCACGATATGTAAGCCCTGCAGCACGGCACAGGCCAGCAGCACCAACGAGTTGTCGCCGAACGTCAGAAGGACATTCATGACTTCAGGACTTTGTCAATTACAAACTGTTAATGTTTTCGAGTGAAATGCGTGGAAAAAGTTTCACTGAGTTTTCAAAAACCAATTCATTAGCTCGGTTTTCTCGATTTCTTTAGCAGCGAAAATTGTTCTTTCTCTTTTCAAGTCTATCAATTTCTTATAGATTTCGTCTGACAACATTCTATGATGCTCGATATGCGTTTCACTGAAGAAAATCCTGTCGCAGCGCAAAGCAGTGAAAAGAATGTAATAAACAACTCTGTCCTCTCTGTGTCCTGCTGATGAAAGCTCTCCTGAAGTGAATAAAAAAAAAAAAACTGAAAAAAATACAGAGAGAACGACCAAAAACCACCAACGAATTGTAAAGAAACGAATGGAATAGAGCAAACACATATATAGTTTGCGTTACTAACGCATATCGACGACGCCTCTATAGTGGCCTCGTTCTCGCGCTTTGTTTCCGCATAACAATATGTATTTCTGAAAGCAACAACAACAACAAAGCACAGAATTAACTTGAGAGCGCAGGTTTTGGTGAAGAGAACGTTGGTGTAGAGAACGTTGGTGAGAGCATAGAGAAAGGAATATACAATGTGAGAAATCTCATGCCATGATGAAACTCAACTCAATTTGTTGTTGGGCAAGGACTCAACCGTAAACGTGTTGGTTGGGCCAAATGAATGTGGCAAGTGTGAGTGTATTTGTGGCTGCTGTGTGAGAGTGTGCGTGAGTGTGTGTGTGTGTGTGGGTGTGTGCGTATACTCTCTACAGATTTATGGATCATATGCCTTTTCATTCTCACTGCGTCCGTTTTGCTTCGCTGTTGAATTCTTGCGGTGCCAGAAGGCAGCAAAAGAAGAATGCAAAGAAACCAAAAGTGTCAGAAGATAACAAAATAGACATTGAAATGGACGGTTAAATGGTGGGTGGGAGGGCGCTAGGAAGAAGGGCTATAGGTACTGCTTGTTTTGAGAGCAAAGAAGCAAAATAAATGGAAAAATATGGAAAGATCAAAAAAACAGAGCCAAGAAAAGACACAGATGTATTCTTTCTAGTTGTCGTGTCTTTAACATCTTCTTGCCTTTCTTTATATTATATTCTCTTCCAGTTGTCTGCTATCCAGTCGTTTTCTGCTGCTTTGCAGCTCTCGGAAGTTTCTTTTTCATTGTCTTCTAAAATAAGACTAAAATAATTTTTTTATTATTTTTACCTCTGCGTCTTTGCAGATTTACGATTGTTATCCTTCTATTTAGTCTCTCTCGCACACACACACACACACACACACACATACACGCACACCCATAGAGTTTCGAAAATTGAATCTGAATCTTGTGTATTTGTTTTTACAATATTTTGCTTTTTGAAGCTTGCTTTAATTGATTTAAAATTAATGTTTTTGTTCAATTGCGAAACAAAAGGAAAATTTTCAGAAAACTTTTAAGTTTTGAAAGTTTTGTTGACGGGAAGGATTCAAAACTTGTCGGAAAACTTAACGAATGTAAAGAAATAGGTACTTTTCTCTTCGTTTTCTTAACAAGATTTTAACAAACGCTAACTTTTTCAAAAGTTGATGCAAACTTAGATTTTAAGAAACAATAGAAATTTGCCAAAACAATTGAATTCAGATGAAAATAATTTTTTTTAATTTTATTTTTATAAAATCGCATTTTTCGCAGATTAATGGTTAAATGGTTCTGCGAAAAATGGTTTGTTTAAATTAATTTCCAATAAAAAAATAAAAAAAACAAAAAACAATAACAACAATGACGTCGACAATTTGCAGTGTTCGCATAAAGAGAGCTCGCATGCTCGCTTTGACTTCACTGCACCGCTATTCTCTATGGTTAAACATAATTTTTTCACTTCTTTTTACTTCAGATGTTAAACGCTGTGCTTAACATCTTTGAGTTGCTCTTTCACCGACTCTTTGACCGAATATATGCAAAATGGTGCCTGCTTTTGTTGTTGCTGTGCTTTTTGTTGCTTTCTAGCGTGTCTGTACAGAAATGGAACGGTCTATGCATGAAAGAAATGCACAGAATGGACAGTTCGTTTGTGAGAGCGGTATTTTTTTGTTTTTTTAAAAAAAAAGATTTTCATTTAAAATAAATTGTTTAAAAATAAAACAATTTTTCTAAACACTTTCTTAGGAATATGTTAATTAGTTTCTACGGGCTTCCGCTACTTAGAGTAGAAAAACATACAATATATCGTTTGCTTTTTAAACAAAAGCTGGCAAAGCGTGAGGAAAATGCTGCCTGTTAATTTTGTTTTAATTTTTTAGCTTTTTTGCGGAGCTTCGATTTATTTTGTAATGAGTTTCTTGGTTATTATTGCTGTGCTTTTTTGTGATTTTATGGCATTTGAATTTATTTTCTAGTGAGTTTGCGACGAGACGACACTGCTGCTGCTGCTGAAGGCTTGGTTACCATCGCCGTCGCCGCCACCGCTGTCGCTGGATATGTCAAGGTTAAGTCGTCGAAACACGCCACAAACGCGATGAGTGATTTTTTTTTATTAGATTGTTTCTTTCAATTTTCACAGCATGATTTCTTTGTGTATTGTTTTCTTTGTGTCGGTTTTTCACGAACTTCCCGGATACGCGCCCGAATTTTAACAGATTTGTTTGTTTGTTTTTTGTTTGTTTTTTGTTGAATAAAACGCAGAAAAATTTGCTTTCTTAATTTTAAATATTATTTGAAGCAATATTGAAATGTTTTAGTTTTCCAACGCAACTGATTTTCATTGGAATTATAACGAGCGCGTGTGTTGTGTCTCTTTGAAGTGCGAGCTGCGTAAGCTCTGAGAACGCGTACGAGCATCTGTCAGCAGGTACGTTGTGTATCTTTCGTCTCCACGAAGCGACTTCTCTGCAGCTTTATGGATACACAGCAGCAGAAGCAGCAGAGACAGCATTAAACGATGTGTTAAGTGTGTGCGTGTGTGTGTTTGGGTGCGCTTAACATTGTCTCACTGTAGAGCGAAGGCGAAAGTGTGTGAGTGCGCGTAGGAACGACGCGAAAGTGAAACATGGCCAACAAGCGGCCATTCATTTTAGGTCTTGTTTTTTTGTTGTTTTTTTTTAATGCAAAATGGTTTTTACCACCGTAATCTCGTTCATGTTCGGTGTGTAGGCTGCTTAATTCGCGCAGTCCGTCCAAAACATTTTCCTTTCATCGCATTTTTCATTTCATTTCTGCTTCATTTCTTTGTAGAAAGTTGCTCTGCTCCATTCAAGTCTCCCGAAATTTTGAACTTTTCCTCCTTAACTCAATTAAATTTTTGATTGCCGCATGCTTTCTCGGTACCACTGTGCATTGTGGTAAAAGCTTTTCTGCCGCTGCTCTTCTCTGTTAATCTGTCGTGCGTTTGACGCGCTGCTGGAAAACTTTGGCGAGTGCTGCTTCTTCTTTTTTTCTCTGCATGTGTTTGGAGCTCTTTGTTTTCACTTCAATTTCATTTTTGTGCGCCAATCTTTTGACATTTGTTGTTGCTATTTTGATAGCGAATTGAAAAATTGATAACGATAAAGATAAAGACGGATTCTGCGATTCGGATCAGCAAAATTTAATAATCAATGCATTCAAGTTTAGGTTAATTTCATGCAAATATTGTTATGACTAAAAAAAAATCCTAATTTTAAAAAAGTTTACCTTAACCCGCTTTTTTCCAGCAAAACCTTCTCAGTTTGAAAAGAATTGTAAAGAAAACGCTTTTTAGTTTTCAAAAACCAATTAAAAACAAAATTCAAAAAGCGATAAAGTACTTTGAATGCAATGAATAAAAAACTAATATAAACGCGACCATCAATATTTTTCAGCGCATGTCTTTCGACAAAGTTTAAGTAATTTCGAATTTAACAGCTGCTGTTGCTAACAGTCGTCGATATATATGTTGTTAACAGCAAACCAGACATACTAACGCACCTTCACGATAAAGACGGCGTAATTACGCTAAGAAAGAACGAAGTGTGAAACGAAAGAACGCATACAACGTGACACTTCACTCACCTCAACAGCTTTTCTGTTGAGACCGAATCTGAGACTGGACTCAATGCGGTTGAGGTTTAAAAAACAAGAAGAGAGCGAGAGAGGCAGTTTAGCTTTTTGCAGAGTTGCCAGAAGAAATGAATATGTTGATTCGAGGGTTGCATGAGATGTCTCGAATGATTCGAAACTGACATAGGACTTCAGATCACCTCCGAAACTTTCAAAACGGGTTGGGCCGAAGACCTTTATTTTATAATTAATTAATAATAAACTTAAATTAGACACTAACAACTAAAGGTTGCTATAATTAACTAAAGGTTGATTTTATAATTAAAAATAAACTTTATTAATAAATAAATAAATATAGATAATCAAATATCAATAATATAACACAACTTTCTGAGCTAAATAGAAATTTTTTCAAAATCCTCGAATTTATTTCTTTATGAATTTCTCTGCATATTTTTCATTTTAAAGGCTCAAAGTCCCATAGTTTTTTAGTCTCTTTAAGTAATTTGAAGTATTTCGAATTTTTTCATTAGTTCTGAATTTCTGAGTTTTTTAAGAAAAAATTTTAAATAAGGGTATGTTTTTGTGGCATTTTTGTGACATTTTGAAAAATTAAAGAAAATACAATTTTTAAATGGCAATACTGTAAGCATAAATAACAGACTTGCCCACTTTTATCTCTTTTACATTATATCTTTGGCCTTCTTATTCTCCCATGTTTTTCACTTTATTCTCAATACATTCTTGCATTCCGTTCCATTCTCTCTCTTTCTACCGCATCATGCATCCGTTGGTGAAAAGTACGCACAAAGTACGATACGTAAATGCAGAAGAAAAGCTTTCACCGCGAGGCCGAGCGACAGCAAGGACGAAAACGGCCCAAAGAGAATGAAAGCAATAACGGCTGTGAACAGTTTTATTACTGTTGGTTCAATTGTAATTTATTCATGACTTTATTAAGTTATTAGCTTTTAATCCTGGCTAAATTGTTGCTGCGACAGGAAACAATCGAGGCAGTATACACTCCATGGCTTGGCTCCGTGAATCTGAAGAACTATTTATGCCATTTGGGTGAGAAATGCGTTTGAAAAAACCAATTCTGTCGTCGTTTGAAAATCTTTTCAACCAGAAATATTTTTTCTAAATGCACGATTGCACGATTTCTGAATGCGTCTCGCAAGCAACGACTACAAAAAGATGCCTGAGCACAAACCAATTGTCCCGTTGCGATGTTGCCCGCGTTGTTGTTGTTGTTGTTGTTGTTGTAGCCATTGTTATTTGTGCGGTACTTGAGAGCAGTTTTTGTTGTACGATTGTGAATCGTTGTCGTTGCTGTGGAAACAATCCGAAGTAGGCTGACAGCAGTCTGTGCTTAACCGCGACACGAAAGCTGCTTTGTTGAGTGGGTTCACGGTGGGCGAAAACAATCAGATATTTTTGGCAGAGACGTTGGTTGCTCTGTCCAAAGGTTGGCTGCTTGACAGCTTTTCTCTTTCAGCACTGCTCGTGCAGCAAATACGCTTTTTAGTGTCGTGTTTAACATTTATTTGTACAAGCTTCGGAAATGCTCACGGCATAATTTACAAAGCATGATGTTTTTTTACTACGCTAAAGATGATGATGATGATGATGATGATGATGATGAGGGTAAAGTAATAGTATGTATGTAGTTGCAAAGAATATTCATAATGGTTTTTGCTCACGGTTCCATGGTGGTGGTTGTTGTTGGTGTTGCAGTTTTAATAATACTCGATTAGTTATTATTATCCGCCTGTCAATTAAAAGACTGATTCTACTGATTATAAACGACTTAAAAGCAGGCTTTTAGTCGTGTGTATATAATGATACCACAAAAAACTGCACAAACTTTCAGTGCTCGCTATTATTTCAAGAATTTTTTAAAGAATTTAAGAAATTCCTGCCGAAATGCTTAAATTTCATGGCGATTTCATGATCATCATGAAAAATTAAAAGCGATTATTATTGAAAGTATTGGCCAGAACTCAACTGTTAAGCTTAAAAAACATAAACAAATTTTTTAAATAATGAAAATTTAAAAAAAAAATTAAATTTAAAAAAAAGAAAAAATTTAATTTTTTTTTTATTAAATTTTTAATTTATTTATTTTTTTTTTAATTAAAATTTTCAGTATTTAAAAAATTTAAAAAAATAAGCTTACATATTTTATGTTTTTTAAGCTTAACAGTCGACTTCTTGCCAAAATTTTTCTGGCCAAGTATGAACACTTCTACAAAGAAGAAAAAATTTTTAATTTAAATTTAATTATAATTTTTAATTTAAATTTGTTTTTTAAATTATATTAAATTGAAAATTTTTAGTATTTAAAAAATTAAAAAAATAAGCTTACACATTTTATGTTTTTTAAGCTTAACAGTTGACTTCTTGCCAAAATTTTTCAGGCCAAATATGAACACTTCTACAAAGAAGAACAAATTTTTAATTTAAATTTAATTATAATTTTTAATTTAAGTTTTTTTTTAAATCATTTTAAATTGAAAATTTTTAGTATTTAAAAAATTAAAAAAATAAGCTTACACATTTTATGCTTTTTAAGCTTAACAGTTGACTTCTTGCCAAAACTTTTCTGGCCAAATATGAAGTCTTTTTCTACAAAGTAGAAAAGACTTTTGATATTTTTAGAATATTTATAATTAAAACACAGGAAAAAACGCAAGGCGAATTATAAGAAAAGCCCAATATTTTTATGACTTTAAAAATAAAGCTACAATAATTGCTTTTTCTTAAAAATGTAAACAATTCTCGATGTATTTACAATTTATTAAGAAATGAAATAACATCCGAACCTTACTAGTGTTTGCTACGAAACACTTCCCCTTCTTCTTCTTTACACCTTCTTCGTTCTTGCAACGAACGCCGCAACAGAATATCTCTCCAGAGTGTTAATATTGAAAGATTTTCTACGTCAAGATTTCAAAAAAAAAAAAAACTTCAAAAATGAGGCTTCTTGCCTCGTTTGTAGTAACAGATTGAGACTCTTGATGTAGACAATAGACAATGAGTGGCGCTTGACAAGGCACAATAAATATTTACCAATTCAGTCAATTATTCACACTCTCAAAAAGTGACTGACGAGAAGCACTTCCGCTTGACCTTCAAACGTCACCACAAACAAACAAAAAAGCCCTTTAAACCTATAAACACACACATGCACCCTTAGCTACATAAGTTTTTAATTGTTGTTGTTGTTGTTGTTGTTGTTGTTGTTGTTGTTGTTGTTGTTGTTGTTGTTGTTGTTGTTGTTGTTGTTGTTGTTGTTGTTGTTGTTGTATGTCAGTCGGGCTGAACAACAAAATAACTGCTCAACCCATTTCAGCAGGCGCAGAGATAAAGAGTGAGTGTGTGGGTGTGTGGGTGTGTGGGTGTGGAACGCGGAGGGGGGGGGGGGGGTGGAGGGGGGCAGGGGCGCATTGTTCTAGTCTGGCAAACAAAATCCTCAAGCAGCAGAAAACAAAAGCAAAAATGAATGAATAAAAGAAAGAACAGTTATTTTGCAAACTTGCCAAAGTGGAAAGGTTGTAGCAAAACAACAACAAAAACCTATACCTATAAAGTATCAAACTGATGACAATTTCTATATTGTCAGTTAGCCGGTGATTGTCGTTTTAATCGGTTAAAAATGCTTGTGAAGCACGCTTATAAAAATTGTACACGCGTTAAATAAACAACATTTTGGATTGCATACAAATACAAATACAATACAAAAGCAATTGGTAGGTACATTATATAAAGCTTCGATACTATATGTATGTATGTGTATTTTTAAAACATTTATTGGAATCGCATTAAATGTTATATAACAAAATTATTGTTAAATTATTATATACCAAAAAACCAAACTTTTTTTAATTGATCAATTTTTAATCATTTTAAATAATTTACAAAAAATATCTTAATTGAATGTTCGTGATATAATCTGATACAATTTGCTATTTTTTTTTTTTTTACCTTTCTCTTTTATTATTTCGATTGTGTTTACTTTTTCAGCTCTTCAATGAATAAAAATTGCGTAATTAAAATGAAAATAATGTTGCATCACTAAAACGGAATTACAAATTGGTCAATTGGTCAACGGTTCGAGTTGATTTCGACACAGCACTTTCTTCATAACAAATAGGTACAACAACAACGACAGCAATAGTCATAATAACAACAGCAACAACAATAAAAGCGACAAGAAGCAATGAATTTTGTTATTTATTTTTTTTTTATTGCTTTGCCATTTTTCTGTTTCTTTTCTTTTCTATTTCCACTTTTTTATTTGAAATTGAATTCCTTTTTAAAATTCTTCTGGTCAGCGTGGCGCCATCCCAGGATTTCAAGTATTTGTCTTCCTTGTTGTTGTTGTTGAAATTTTCTCCCTTCTGCTGTCGCCTCCAAAACTCATTTCCGGTCGGTCGGTCGGTCGGTCCAGGTCATAGAAACAGAAACAAAAGCTCGCTCGCGCCTGAAGCGTGCTCAAAAACGAATCGACTGTAAATAAAATTGCTGCAATTTTGTTGCATACTTTTCGGGCATCTGCAAATGCAGTGTCTGTCTCCTTTCTCTCTTTCTTTTGCTTGAATGCATGAAAATTCTGCTGCTTCTTGTGTTTCTTTTCTTTGCAGCTTGACGACGGTAACCGAATTTTATGCCGGATGCTGCGCCAAGAAACAGCTGACCTGCTTTTCGACTGTATCTCATCAACCCCTTTTCTGTGCGCTTTATGGCCAAAGGACAATGTCGTCGTTGTTGTTGCTGTTTTTTCTCCTCTCCTGGCGCTGTTTCGTTGCGCAATTTTTGATCCTGGCGCGCAAGCAGCATACGCCGAGTAGCCCTGAAGCGGTCCACTTTCCGAGGGCTCTTCCTTAACCACTTTTGCACAACTTGTTTTTTTCTGCTTGACGCGGCTGAATGGAAAGCTGCGGAAAAAACGTAGGCAGCGATTTAAGAAGCGCTGTGTGTGAACGTGTGTGTGTGTGTGCACGTGCATGTGTGGCGGAGAATATTGGGTTAACGTGCTTGAATGTAGCTGAGTGCTTTTGCAGTTGTTGTTGTTGTTGTTGCTGCTGTTGTTTGGCTTGAGGTTCATAACAAATTATTCTGATTTCATTTCATTAAGTTTGAGTTGCCAGCATTTTCTCCTCTCAGCATTCTCTTGAGTAAACAACAACAACAACAACTACTTTAATTATTTTATTGCATGCGAGATAATATTTTAAATATTTTTTTTTTCATATTTAATACTAATTATCTCAATGCCAAAAACTGGCCTATCAAATACAATACAACAAAACCTCAGACATAGTCTTCGAAGAATTTAGATTTTTTCTATAGATTGTGTGAACAAAACAATGGAAGTATGAACAAAGAAATGTCACCAAATATTTCCGATTTCTTTGCAACAACATTTTGTTGGCTTATTTGCTATTTGTTAACTCCATATTTCGTAATAAAAACTCAACCGAAGCGTCAATGTAAAACTGCTAACAATTTTAATAATTTTTAATAAGTTTTGATAATTTTTTGAAAGCGATTAAATAATTTTTTACTCTAAAACCTTAAAAAAACTTTGGCTGTACAATCAAAAAATGTAGACAAACAAATGAAATTAATGAACGCATCAAAAATGCTTATAAGAAGAATAATTTGTGTAATTAAAATGCATTTTCAGAATCTAACAAAGGCTGAGAAAGCTTATGAGTACCTTTTTATGTGTAACGCCGCAAGGCTGCATCGACGAACAGAACCGCCCGACAAACACAATTAAAAGACTTCAAAAAAGTAGAAGTGTTGAATTTCGTCAAATTACTTAAACCTCAAAAGGCTTCACTTCAAACTAGTTTGGTTGGTTAAAAAAGAAGTGTACTTGTATTTCTTTTCTGTCGCAATAATTATTATCTTTATCATAAAAGAAAATTATTTCCTAAGTTTTCTTTGAAGCTCTTCTTGCTTTATACTCGTATGTTATTTTATAATAACAACACTTTTCTCGAAATTATCGAGTTTCGGGCGTTTTATTAAAAACTTTTCGTGGCTTGCCAGCAATCAGGATGGATGCTTCTGAGGATCGCTACTTATTTAAGTAGAGTGCAAGTTTATGAGATTTAGCGAGGATTTGAATTGTAAAAACTACAATTCTATAGGTTTGAAGCAACATAGTCGAAATAATAATGGCTTGTTCCATTTGCTTTCTGCGTTCTCATGATGCCGGGCCCAGAATTATACGGCAGTCACGTCAGGAAAGGATGTGATGAACCTCGCGTCCTTGCGGTTGTTGCTAATGCTAAGTTCTTAAAACGAAACGAGTCAGAAAAAAAAAAAACAAACAAACAAAGACTTTCATGGAAAACGAAAAAGTTTTCTAAAAGCGGCATGATTGTGTTTATATCTATTAATATTTGTGTGTGTGTGTGTGTGTGTGTGTGTGTGTGTGTGTAGCATTGTTTTCAGTACGAACCGTTTCCACGGAAGGATGCGTGTGTATAGTGCACACTAGAGAGAAAGCTTGCAGCCTGGAGAGGCGCGGATGACGTCACTTTATATTCATTCGCTTTGCTCATAAAGTAGGTGGAGCGGGGGGGGGGGGGGAGGAGAGAGAGAGAGAGAGGGGTAGATAGAGATCAGGTAAGATTTACGCGAATGCGATGTCGGTCTGTATGTATTACAATCGAATTATAAAACTTATATACGTATGTACGCGTATATTTCTTTGGCAGCAATCCAAAGAGCATTCGTAGTTCGTATTGTTGAAAAGAAACTGTTTTCATTGTCGTTTCATTTTCGTTACGGAAAAAACAAACGCTTAATAATTTAAAAACCAAATGAATGAAGAAATCCTCAAAGGATTCTCGTCGTATGCATTGCGATTAGGGCCGTAAAAGCATATGAAGTGTTGATATTTTCGACAATTGTAATACACAAACATAATAAAATTTGCCAGAGATTCATTCATTCTTAACGAAAAACTACGTTCGTGTGACAACGAAGCCAGTTTTATCTTTTTTTAATTATGATTATTTAATCACGAGCGCGTTGTCAATAACATCTAATGAAATTTCATGCGGCTCACTTCATTCGTTTCTGTTCATTTTGCGGCAGCCGCAAGCTCAGGAAATCTATTCGCACATGCACACCCATGCACACACACACACCCACACACACGCACGCACACACATGATAACCCATTTCACCAACATTCAGGGTGAAACACATTCTTGGCGTATAGAAAATATTTCACTTATATTCTTCCTCTACTTCCTCTTTTGCTTCCTCCTTCTTCTTCTTCTACTACTTTTTTTCTTCTTCTTCTTCTTTTTCTTCCTCCTGTTCCACTTTGCGCAAGCAACGAAACACGTGCTGCATTTTAACAAGCTACGTTTGTACATAGAGACGCATTTGTCGCATGCCGAATGGAAAACCGAATGGATCGATATTGGAATAGGTTCAGGGTGCTCTTTTGCTCCGTTGCTCCGTTGTCAGATCGTCGGTTTTAATTACATATTATTTTATTGCGAACCCTTTTAACCCTGTTCGAGACGCAACAGCAACAATGCGATTTTTCAACTCATCGACGATGACAACTCTTCAAAAAGTCATGGAATACTTTCATGCATGTCCATCACATGTTGTCCAGTCTGGGGGCAAAATTTTAAAAGCATTTATACCATACAAAGCACAAGCTGATGCACAAGTCGAAGTTACTCAGGCCCTTGCAAATTTGCTATTGTTGCAATTTTGTCATAAATAAGTTGCTAATTTAGTTATTAAATAAATCCTAAATAGAATCCATTTTTCTGAGTAAATATTTTCGACACTCTTGCGGAACATTAACTCTAGTTAACAAGTAAAATATTTTATTAAAAATACTTTTTCTTTAGAGTTATTATGGCCTGCTTTTTCCAAAACTGACAATGTTTAGGGTTATCCAAAATAGACTATATAAAGTTATAGACAAAATAAGATATATAATATTTTTTTAATTTCATGGGTTTTTTATTTAATTACTCTTTAATTATCTATGACAATTATGTGTTAAGGACAATATCTGCAAAATGATTAACGCAACCACGTGTGTAGGCATCAATCCTAAAAACCAACGTTTTGAATTGTTCAATTTTCAAAAAAATACGTCAAATCGAAGTTAATGATGCGTCATTAGCAACACATTCACGAGCAGTCGCAATGCTTTCATGCGAACGAAATGTTTTTGGTCGGCCAGATTTTGATCATGATCATGATCCAATCCATTTCTTTTAACCAAATTTCGAATTGTTTGCTCCGATGAACGATTATGCCGGAAAAATCACGTAATTCAGTTTATTTTTTATTGAAGACGGATCAAAAAAAAATGTATTCTCAAATTGTCTATCATTGTCGGTTAGAAATTGAAGATAGTGGCAAAAAACAAACATGACGTTTGACAGATATTCTCATTCAACATGCAGAAGGTACTTTTGGATAACTCTATTATTATGTATTGGGTACACGCTTGAGGCTGAATTTGAAGTGACGCTGAATTTCAGTGACGATGTCATCATTGTTTTTGTTGTGTTTCTAGTTAAAATGTATGTGAAAACTGTCGAAAGTTTGCTTTTGGTGTTACTGAAAGTTTACTTTTTGAAAAATTCAAACATTTTCTCTTACGACTACGACTATATTTTCTCGTCCTTAAAGTGGCAGAGATTGGAAATTTTCCAAAAATTGTTCTAATTCTATTCTAATGTATTCACCCTTCGAATGAGGCTCGCTGCTGCAGTTGTTCGCGCAACAGTTTCCGTTCCGCAATTTTTTTCTGCTCCTCCTTCTGCTCGCGCTGCTCCTGCTGATGTTGTTGCTGTTGCTGCTGCTTCTTGCGATGCTGACGATCTTCGCCCAGGCCGTACAATCCGGCAACAGCAGCCATTTTCTGCCGCAGCTAAGGCCAACAGCGCCAGCGACGCACGACGACGCACGACGACGCACTCTTCACGCACTATTTTCGGAGTGTATGCATTTTTTATTGATTGTTTGTGTGGGCGGGCGTGTCGGTGTTGTGGGCGTATGTTTATGTTTACGTTTCGTGTATTCTGTTTGTTGTTACAGTGACTAATGTTGTTGTTGTTGTTATGATTGCATTTCTTCTACTCGATCATTTCACTCAAAATAAAATCACGACTCTTTTCACACAAAACAAAAACACTTTTTCTTCATTTTTTGTTATTTTGCAATATTCTGCTTTGTGTAATTAATTTTATTTGCACTTGATAATTATTAATATTTCGTTGCATTATTTTCTCATTAAATCCTCGAAGATTTTATTAAAATTATTAAAGCTTTTTTTCACAATGAAGCAAACTGAAAGATAAAAAAAGGAATACAAATTGGGGCAGGAGAGAAGGGCGTTGAGACGATGACTCTTTCATTTACAATATGCTGTAACCTTTGTGGCTGTTGTTGTTGTCGTTGTTTTTGTTTTTGACGCTTGTGTGACGCTTCTCACTGCATTCGATTTTTGATTTTTCAAATTTTAATTATTCTGGGTTATTTCGCTTTCGGTGTAATGCATTTGCATTTATTGCTTGTAATTATGTATGTATGTATGTATGTACACATACACGTATTTACGTAAAAGTCAGTATATATATTCGTCAAAATATATATAAAGTCAGAATTTTTTAAATGAAAGTTTAAAAATTTGCCCTGAAATATTTATTAAGAAAGTTTTTTAACTTTTAACTTAACTTTTCTCTTAGTGTAGGGTAAAAGGAGCCACCTGCATTGATTGCTAACAGAAAATCAGTCATGGCCTTTATTTTACCGTTCTCAAAAAATAACGTAGAAACCTGAAGGTCCTCAGTTTTATGGTCTTTTAAGATGTTCAATATGATCATAAATCAACCTTTTGCGCAATTTTCTAAATACCGATAAAGCCTTGTAATCCGTGAAACATATAAAAAACTTCACTCAATCGGTTCAGTTTTATTGTTTCAGTGAAGCCGTTAACAATGTTTGGTAAATCCATAAACTTATGGTAGTTTTTGTAGTTCTTTTATTGCTTTTTATGAACCCAAACAAGAACAAAGTTACGAAGGTACGAAGGAGAGAAGGAATGCATCTCATCTTCTATCTCTATTCGACCGCACTGACTGGCAGAAAACCATAAATACCATAAATTACTAACACATAATTAGCGAAAATTACCGCAATGTGAGCGGGCTGGGCTGGAAGCGAGTGTGTGTTATTTGCCGGACTCAATGAGCTCGTCCTTTATGCCCTTTTAGCGCAGCGAGCAACTGGCCAAGTTAAACAAAGGTAAGGAAAAATGTCTCTTTGTAGAGACTCATTCATTGGAAGGTCGGATCGGGTCAGGTCGAGTCGAGTCGGGTCGGTCCATTTGTCGACCAAGTCTCCAAAGCAGGCTGACGGCGTAGTATCGTAGGGTAAGTGAGTTCGAGGATTTCATGTGTGTGTGTATTGCTGATCATATATACACACGCCCACACACACGCCCACACACACACGCCCCTCATCCATAAAACAAGAAAAAATATGACGACTTGCCACATATAAAAAGTATGCTGCCGCTTGTTGGTTCATAACTACAATCATACACACATACACACACAAACATACACACACACAAGCACCTGCTCTCGAAAGAGCGTTGACTGTCCTAATAGTTTCCGGTAATGAAAGCTAAAACGATAACTATGGCGGTGACAATTAAAGGACTGCATGAGACGTTTTGAAGACTCGTTCAAGACTTTTTGAAAGTTTCAGTGGTTATCTGAAATGAGCCATTCCATTTGCTCCCGAATCCAGCGATGACTTTGGTAAGCGCTGCTTAAAACATTACCACCATAGGCTTCCGATAGTCACGGCTTGATGCGAAGTCAGATGAAAGCACTGCATCAACATAAAAATGTTGCTAAGTCAGTTTCGAATCGAAACGAGACGTCTTCTGGAAGCCTTCTGGTGACAATAATAAAAACCAACCAACAACCAGTAAAGTGGAAATAGAATATATTTCGATCGGTACTAGTCGTTTCCAGAAAGAATCAGAAACAACATTCATTGCACTCGAGTGTTTAGAGTACTCGCCCTTTTCGAGATTTTAAGTATTAAAAAATTATAGTATAAATTATATACAGCATTTCGTGAAGGATTAGAGTATTGTGTATACTCAAGAGTTTTTATTGTTTCAAAATACTTGTATGTATTCGAAAATACAAAGTATTCAAAGTCCGAATATTCGAAAAGAAGCAAACAATAAAAGCTTAAGTTATTCCATTCCAGAAATTGAAGAATATACGCCTTCAGGGAAGTACCTACTTTTTTGTTTTGTCTATTAATAGTAATGATTATTATTAAGAATGACATGGCACTAAGGGTTGATTTCCATTTAGCAATGTATGTATGTTTATTAATTAAGTAAGAATGAAACTTATTTATTTATAGGAAGCTATGAATAAAAACATTGACAGTGCATACATATTTCACCTGGCGTGATATTTTTTTATGCACATACACACTCTCTAATTGATGTATGTATGTGCATACATGTATAGCATACATGTAGGGATTAGTTTATACGCACGAAACCATGATTATTTAGTAACTCGGGAGCAATGATTCCGATAAAGTCATGTTGCTTTTTTAGTGTCCAAGCGTCTGGCGTCTACTATCTAGTATATATGTCGTCTGTGTTGGTGTCAGTTGGTGCTACTATGGTTGTTGTTGTTTTTGTTTTTATTATTACGTATACTTAACGACGATGTCAGTCACTATATAAACTAAAATCAAGTTAATAATTCAGAAAAAGCTTCAAAGGACAAAAAAAAAGGACAAAAAAAAGACTGATTCCTTTTTTATAGTTAGTCGTTGTCATAACTTTGCATGTATATGTATGTATTTATGTATGTATGTACATATGTATGTACATGCAGGCATGAATACTTGTTTGCTCGCAGGCAGGAATATTTACAGTAATACGAAAAAAAAGCGATACGACAAACAATAACTGAACGGAACAGAATGAAGCCTAAAACAATTTTGTTGCATTTAGTTTTCCTTAATTTTAGGTGTTTTATGACTCTTCGTTTGTGCTTAATGTTTTTCCTACAATATATCGATCAGTTCATGCTAAGGATATACGATTTTATATCATTTGATGAAATTAAAGACAAGTTTATTAGTTTTCGGTTTGCTTAACTTAACAAAACTCATTAAAATTGAGAAGCTTCAGCTCAACCAAGATTGGCCACGTTCCCTCCGAGCGATACTTTCGTACATATCTTTCATCTCTTTCCAAGATTATATACTCTACTGTAATGTTATATGCTCGATTATTGACATCAATTCTTTCAAAATGTCTTAACTTATTTGATCGCTGTCGATGAAAGGCTAATTTTATTAATCATTGTCTTTACTAGGCAAGAGGCTAAACTCTAGAGGCTAAATCGACGACAATCTTCTCTTCTTTCCTCTCTCCCTTTTCCCCTTCTCACTCTTCCTTACAGGCTCATTAATAATTAAATAAGATGCAAATCTTTCGAGATCTACTCAGTGGGTGTGAAAAAAAGCATTCATTATTCGATAGCGATGGCGATGGCGATGTTATCCATCGATGTTATGGCGATACCTTAAACTTTCTTAAAAAGTGCTTTAACTCTGCAGAAGCAGAAATTTAATACAAGATTATAAGTCTTAAGCTTGAAGAAATTTAATACAAGTTTACTTTAGTTATACTTTATTTTTGTTATACTTTATTTTTTTTATTTATTTTTTTTTTTTTATTTTTTTTTTAATTTTTTACAATTTATACTTTATTTTTGAAAAATTCTGCTTTCATTATTTTCAGTCTTTTTGCTTTTTCTAATTTATATAACGGGTGCGCCATCTTTTATGTCGGTATGTGTGTTTTATAATTTATACTTCATTAAAAAACTTTCCAGACGAACTGAATGAAGTTTTTTTCTAGTTTTAACTTTCTCCATTTTTAGCATGACTATTCTATCATATTTAAACACTAAAGAGACGAATTCGATTTCTAAGAGCTCCGGTATAGGGCAAGGACATCTTCTACTACTTTATTCTCAACACGACGACTGTAGAGATTTTTTTCGCTTTGGCGCATCTAAATGCGTTAAATTATACGATTTGAGCTGACGAAAGTTGCAATAATATAAGATATTTTTAATACTTCAACTTAACTTAAGGTTGCAGTAATGCTATCTTCTCTTCTTGTCTCTTTTCAAGATGGTAACCATTGATTTTTTAATAATTTAGAAAAGGTTTTATTGCCCTTTTATACATTATAATCTCGCTAAAATAAACTTGTCCTAAGGATTAACTACTCGCTCGGAAGAAATGCTCGGTTTTTACCATTAGAGTAAGCCAAACGCTGAAGAAGGAAGACTTTTGAAACATAAAAAATTTTATCTCTCCAGACCATAATGTTTCACGAATTTTTAAAGGTTTTTTCCGTTGCACAGAGAAAACTTTGCAACACTTTTCATTCTTTAGAAAATGCTGGAGAAAATGAAGTTTGCGCTCAGTCTTATATTGAATTTATTGATTATTTTTCATTATCTAAATGATTTGATAGAGCTCGAAAAATAAAAGGTAGACACAATGTACGAGTATTTAAGTAGTAGAAGGGGGCCCCGCTGTTCCTTCTTTGAACCCAAAAAGTGGTCAAGGCGTGGACATTTTATGGGAGAAATGCCGCATAAGGTTGGTTCGTCAAATCAAAAGAAGTAAACATGCTGAGTTTATTGTATTGAAACGAGTTCGTTATGGGTTCATGATAAACCTCAATTAAACAGAGTTCGCCAGTAGCGCCAGCAGGCGGCCAGGAACCACCACACAAGTGACCACACAAGTATTGATTATTTTCTAAAGCCGATGGATGTTATTTTCATTCACATTTTGTGCTATTTGCACTTCAACTAGTAGCAACTAAGTTCATTTTTCGGGCCAAGCGTCATGACATGCGAATATTTTGCAATTAGCAAACGGCATTTAATCAAATGATTTAATAACGTTTAATGGCACAAGAGGTCGCACAATGCCAAGGTGTTCACACTGTACTCTCAACACTCTTTTCGACATTAATACATAGACTTAATACAGTCAATTTAGAAAATATCAATCGAAATTAAATTTAATTAAAACGATTATGTACGATATTTTCCACCCGGTGGTTCTCAGTTTATTTTATCTCACGAGAATCGAATCGACAGACCGACCGACCGACCCACCGACCGACGACCGAGTTTGTTGCCATAAAACCTATCTACCACGTAAACGTTGCTGGACTAACCGAGAAGTCGGTCGGCCTATTGCTGAGACCAGACCATCGCCGACGAACCATGTTTGGGCCAGCAGCAGAAGGCGAGCAATCAACAGCAATCAACCGACGCCGTTCGAAGGCGCGTAAACGACCGACCTAAGCCGAGAGACCGATCAACCCAGCGACCGTTCGTTTGGCCTTTACTGAATGACTGAAATTTAAAAAAAGGAAGTAAAAAAAGAAGTAAAAAAAGGGCTACTTAAGGACTCCCAGCAACAACAACACAACAACAACAAAATACGGCAACACTTTTTCGTATCGCAGCCAATACTTGCTGCACAATCACAATCTCGCACACACACTCTCCCCCCCCCCCCCCCACACACACACACTGTCTCTCAAGCACACTAAAAAGCTTATCCCAGCGAACACGCGCATACACGTTTGTTGTCTTCTTTCTCTTATTCTTTCTTTTCCTTCCTTCCTTGGAGTCGCGTCAGTTAGAACTTCTGGCGCTTCTCGGAGTCCTGAAAGTTTACTGTGTTGGTATGGATGCGTCAGATGTTGTTGCTGCCTAAGCTTATAACTGACAACAAATTACAGCCATTAAAAAGTTTGAGAAATTTGCCATTTTTGAGACATTTTCTAAAGGTTTGTAAATTTCGTTTAAACTAAAAATATTTAAACTAATTTGCTTTTTAGCGTTTCAGCAAATTACATGCATTTCACTCTTCCGCCCTCTCTCTCTTTCTTTTTCTCTCTACAAAGAAAAAACGAAATTATATTAATTTATTTGTTTTTTTTTTTTGATTTTGTGTTTAAACTTAATTGAAACCTCTCAAAGGACTCATCATACATACATTCAAAAAGCCGTAAAGCAGTAAAATGTAATTTCCTAAAGCTAAACTTTTCTTCGTGAAAATGTCGTTTGCTTAAACAGGATGACTCCATCGGTTCGAAATGTCTGTTCCTTCAAGCAATAAATCCGAAATTACTATATAGGCTTTTTTCTTTTTGCGCAACCTGGTCCATAGTGGGTGAATTTCGTGAAACCGAGGCCTAAATTTCCGGCTTAAGCCAAACTCTTCTGTAATTCGGGCTGAACTTTTGCTTCTGCATTCTGCAGTCGGTTCAGAGCTGAAGTTACATCAAGATTACTGTCGTGTACTGAGCAGAAGGAGAAAGAAGAGCTGGGCAAAAACTAATACCAAGAGTAGATAAAGAAGAAAGAAAGAAATGGAAAAATGCTTCATTGAGCTTAATCCTCAAAAGAAACAGTAACGAATTTTCGACAGCAACATAATACACTGTTAAAAAAAGCACCGAAAACTAAAAAGAGAAAGAAACTAAATAAAAACCGAAAACAAAAAAGAAAAATCTGAACTACATAAAAAAACAACCAAAAAAAAACCACCAAAAAAATTAAAGAGCTCTCTCTCTCTGTATCAACTTCATTTTCAAATCATTTCCAAATCATGCCAACTAAAAATAAAGGCGTAGCCTCTGCCAACGCCGCCACGTCTACCGCCTCTTGTAGGCCATCCGCCTTTTGTTCTTCTTCTCCTTTTCCCCTCTCACCATAGCTGAAAATTTACACTTTACATTCATTACGTTACACAAAACAAATCGGTACAGTGGATTATTCTTGGCGCCTTAAGAATATATGCCATATATCCCAAATTTGTTTAAGTTTCATTATTCTCATTTTTAAGTAAGAGCATAAAAACATTAAACTAAAATAATCCTTTTTTGTTGCCAAAGTTTCGAGCAACATTGAAAATGTAGAGCCATAATTTAATTCTGGGGAGAAATTTTTTTAGTATTTTTCTAGTGGTTTTTATTCCTTTATACCATTTTTTTGAGAATTAACACATAATTTAATTCTGAAGAGAAATTTTTCCAGTATTTTTCTGGTATTTTTACTTCTTTGCCATTCATTTTTTGTTGCCGAGGAATGCAATATCGGCCTATAGTAGCTTGCTGAAATTGAGGCGCCTAAAAGTGTGCTTCAGCTAAAATGCAATCTGCCCTACGTAACGCCTCGATACTGAGCCACAGAACAGCAATATCATGAAATGTTTAAAAGCAAAGAAATAAAAACTGAATGAAAAAAGCAATAAGAAATAAAAAACTTCAAAAAAGAAAAAACCTCAGGATAATTCAAATGATTCTTAGATACCAACGAACATACCAACGAACGAACAAGTTAAACTCTTTAAAGACTTCAGAAAAACAAATATCACAATTAGAGAAGAAGAAGATATGTACTTCTATAAACCGTGGCGCAGCCTAGCCGGCCTGGCCCGGCCCGACCCGTTGGCGTCTCCATTGCGCCCGAATTGGTTTTTAAGCATTGGCTTTTTTAAGTAACTTTTGGCAATCAGCCGACTCCAGGCTTCCGCTTTCGCCTGCATTGTCGTATTATTGCGAGATGGACAATTTATAGTGTTTGCGTCTATGTTACGCAACGTGGTGAAAACATCATCATGCAGTATGGCGGAGACATAGCGACGCCGACACTAAGAATGAATGAAATATTGATAGACTGAAATGAAGCTCTTCTGAAGTGTACATATGTATACAACAAAAGTGAATATAAGGAACTGTCATCAATACGTACGTTATTGATGTATGTACGTACGAGTACAATTCAAAACTTAAAAAGGCTGTGGCTAGAATTTCACTTATTTTCATACTTATTTCATTGATACTACGAGTATTTCACGGGAGAAAATACTTGCACGCTCGATCGGATCAAAGGTTTCAATGATTTAGTTATTCTTTTTATCAACGCAGAAATATCTCCATCTGTTTGTCTGTTTGGCTTTCATTGCATTGCAAGATGACTTTTTAAGCATTATCTATTCATATCCTCGAAGGTTTTTCCCCCATTTTCATTTCTTTTCTTTGCTACCTGATAAGCATGAGTTCCTGAGAGAGAGAGACAAGAAACCTTGATTTTGGGCTCTGAAGCATAACGACGACTTTAGAAAGAATCAAACCGCAAATACTCTAACATTTTTGGTTTAAGTCCTTTGAATGGGAACAAAATTTCCTCAAGCAGAAGATCAAGAGAAGAAATAAATGGCAGCGGTTGGACTAAAAAGAGGATGAATTTTTAAAAACTAACAACGACAAGGATAAAATTGTACAAAGTCAAGCCACACTTCGATGTTCGTGGTAATGCTTTATAACTGGCTTAAAGTGACGCATCAGTCAAACAGCGTTTGTGCCAATAAAATATTCGATTGATTTAAATTTGGGCGAATTTGCTAAAGTTTCTTTCTGTTAGAAATTTAAGCAAATGATTTATTACAATTGTGAAGAATAATATTTCCATTTTTAAACTCAATAGATTTACAGCTAATAACCATCAAAAAACCATCAGGGAATCTCAAAGAAAAAAGGAAAATATTTTTGGTAAAATGTTTTACAATAACTACAAAAAGGGCAAAGTTTGCTTCCTCCGCTTCGACAAAGGCCTACCTAATGGAAAGGCGTCCCAAGAGGCGTCTATTGCAATTTTGAAATAATATTTGTTGAGAGGAACTAAACACAGAAATGTAATATAATGTAATTTCTTTAGAATGTATTTTAGTAAGCTGAGTGCATTTGTTCAAGTTCCAAAATCATAGTCAGAAGAAGCTCTTAGGATTCATTGAATTGTGCTCAGTTCTTTTGCTTGAGTGAAACTTCCAATTTATTATTTTTGTTAAGGATCTTAGCATGAATCAGACTGAAGCATCTCCTAAAGACCATTTGCCACAAAAAGCAAACAATTTTGAACAATTGCTTCCACAACATTTCGTGCTATTGTTAAATATCTTAATTGTTGCAGGTAAGGAAACAACAACAACAACAACAATAACAACAAAAACAGCAACCGAAAGCAATATAACACCTCAATAAAATTAAAAATCATTTAACAATAATTTTAATATAGTAGATGTAGAATACTAATATTATTTACTATATTATGCACAACACTTAATTTTCATTAAATTTTTTTTTCGTTAAATTTGTTTTCGTCATTAGAATAAAATTTCGAAATCTTTTCCTTTGACACCAACAAGTTTTTTTTTAACATCAATATTCATCAAAGAACGTTAAGCTCTTCACATTTTTAATTTGATTTTTTTTTTTTTTTTGTAGTTTTCGATTTCGTTGGTACGGCACGGCACGGCACACCACGGCACAGAACACAACAGCAGCCAGTAGATGGCGCTAACTTCTCTACTGCATCATGTCTTCACACTAAACTGCCGAGCTGCTGTCATCGCTGCTGCAGGACGAAAAACCAGCAGCAAAAAGTACCGAAAGAAAAAAATTTCGACGAACGAAATGCACGAAGCAGTTGAGCGCAGCACGAAACGGAAATACGACGAGAGCAGGAGCAGCGCGTGAAGAGCAGCGAGCAGGGTTGGCAAGGGATGGGGGTGCTGCGCTTATCAGCAAAAGAGATCAGCAAAACGCGCGGAAGTGGCATAAAGAGGAGGCAGCATAAACCTAGGTCAACTTTAAACTTAGTACAAAAGAAAAGAGCAGGCAGACCATTTCGCTTCAACACTTCTGTTTCTGTTGCGACAAAGCTTAGCTGCTGAGTTCACATTTGCGTCGAAGTGCCCTGAAGCGTCAAGATTTTGTTATTGGCGGCCAACAAAAGTTAAAACGGAAACATCTCTCTTCTATTCTTTCGTTCTGGCGAGCAACAATAACTTTTAACGCTGGAGAATCGACTTGGGCGCCGATGTTAAGTTAGAGATATAAAGAGAAACAGAAAGAGCGAGAGAGAGAGAGAGAGGGAGGACATGCTATCAAAAGAAGCACAACTTTTTATGGTGGACTTTTCAAAAGAGTATGCATAAACTGTCTCTTTAAAAACACTCTTCGAAAGTCATGCTCATGGAGACCGACCGGCTGAGAGAAGGAAGTAACAGCTACCATGAAGTAGGACAAAAGAGAAGAAATTTTACGCTCCAAGTAAAAAAGTGTGTTATTGACCATACCTTTAGTGGGAGAAGTTAAAGTTAAAATTCTGGCTTTTTCTAACTCATTATGAGTTAAGGCTGCAGATCAATGATTAAATGATCAATTATATTTCACAATTTGTATAGTTTTAATTTTGTGTCAAAATTATATACTCATAGGACATACTTAAAGGACTACATAATTAAAGATGATGATAATAATTTTTTATGATTAACTCAGATTTAATTATTCCCTTTTTTCCATTTGAAACCATTCTTTTATTAAAAAGCATTCAAAAGTTTTTCCTCCCGTTTTGCTACTTGTGCTGCCACAAGCTCTTACGCTTCTCTTCACGCACAAGTCTGTATACAGGTAGACAACACTGGTTGTTCTACTAACCCAATAACGATTAACTCCAGTCACCTCGTCCATTTTTCTCTTTATTCGCATGAAGCTCTGTGATTCGCATAAAAGCACTGGCCCTACATAAAATTAGCCATGTTAACGCTCTAACTTGCTATTTAGTTTCCTTCTTGGTCAAGCGAATAGGTTCTGTTATAAGACGCGTGCATTACAGTTATCTTTCGGTTGTGATTCTTTATTATAATCTTATAATAAAACAAAAAACAAATCATTTCCCAAAAAATTGGAGTATGTTATTAATGCAACAACGTCTGTAATCTCTTAACAGACTCTGTGTGCAGGTAACAGTTTACATTACACAACTTCTATAACATAACATGCTGTTATTTTAGTGTGCCCACATTTACGTACTCTCTTAAGCTGTTAATTAAACTCTATTTAATTGCTCTGCTAAAGTGGAGCATTCAGTGGTTTTCTCTGAGTTCAATTGGAAGTCTTCTCTGTACATAAAGTTTACATTTGTAAAAAGCATTTTATCGGAGCTTTATAAAAGCACAACAGTCTACGAAAAACTTTGAAGCACTGCCCATATATTTTTTAAGGAAGACTGAATTTTGCTCCTATTTATAATTTCCTATTCAGAAATTATTCTATTTCTTGCTCCTAGAATAAGCTTTCATTATTCTTATATATCTGCGGTTACAAGCAATAATCGCCTAAGTCGAGTTAAGAAAGGATGGAGTTATGTATGCTACCTTATTCCTTACATTGCCCTTCACCTTTAGGTAAAACCAAAATGTTTGTGCAGTTTTAAGAACAAAAGTTATTTTATAAAAAACATATTCGCTTTTGTTCCAGTAATCACGTTTAAGACACTTTAAAAGCGTATTTTCTCGAAATAGCAAACTTAGACTTAGGCGATTATTGCTTGTGACCACAGATATGTAAAATATGTCACGGCTTGTTAGACAAATAGCACTTTTCTTAGCAATATTTTATTATATTATTTTTCTTAGCAATAGAGCACTGTCTAATTTTTATTTTTTTAATACCTAAACATTTAACAAATAAATGCTATACAATTTAGCTGCTCGTTCTTGCTCATAAGGTTTGCTTATAGATTAGAAATTAACAACTACAATATTCGGGTGATAGAAATTTTTAAGGGTAGTGTTCTCTTGAAAATTACGCCATGGCGTATGAGTAACCAGTAATTCCTAAACACTTGAACAGTGTTTTTTAGAATTTAATCTAGGCTGGAAAGGGTGACTGTGTTAATGTGAAACACCAACTAGAAGATCTAAAAATTTAGTTCGTTCTAGTATTAGGTAACAATTATTAAGTACATACAGACGTTTACTTTTACTATTAAAATGGTAGAAATGGTAAATTTAGCTTTGAAATCAATTGAAATTATCATTAAAACAATGTAAGAATGTTTAAGAATGTAAAAATCCTTAAAAACTCCTGTCATGAAATAAACTTGGCCCAAGAGAGTTTTAATCTGAGCCGTGATACCTTTATACCATAATATCGTAATATTTCAAGAGAGATTTTTAAGATTAAAGATGGAATTTCATGTGAACTGCAGAAAGTTTTCGTGAAAAGAAAGTTCGCTTTGTCGTCTTTTTTTTTCTTTGCTCTTTTACTTCTGCGACACTTGAGCGCTCGTCTCGTCCGGCAAAAGTGAACAGAAGCTGCTTTAGAAACACAGCTTCTTGTGAACAACTTTTCAAGTGCACGGAAAATTCAAAAAAATGTCACATGATAAGCTTATGTATGTATATTGTGTCTTTAAATATTATGCAGAAAGTATTTTCACATTATTATGAGTAAATTGTTGGAAAAATTCTTACCTTAATGTTTCGAATTTCGAGGTTAAAATAAAAAGGAATGTTTTTGCTTTGCCAATGTTGCTTTTAATTATTGTATAATACGTACCTGCAAAGAAGAGAAAAATGGAGAAAAATTAGTGTGTTGTAAACTGTCGGAAAGAGATATTATAACGCAAGTAAACGTGTAAATACTTAGAAAGAGGAAGGAGGTCTTGGTGTTTATTTCAATACAACAATAGATATCTACCTCCTGTAACAATAATAAAACTTGGGAAAAATTAAACAGAAACACAGTTGATAGTTGATAGAACTACATTAATTTGAATGAATTTTTGAAAGTTTACAAGAAAGTGATAATCAACAATTTTGTATGCGGCAATTGACCAGAAATGCCCAGCCGCCAAATCAATAAACACACTTATCAACATTACAATATTTAAGACGAAAATGCTATTTGAATCTATTAAAATCCTTTAAATTTTATTCGTATGTTATAAGAAAAAAGAATGAGGATTTAACCTCTTTTGCAAGGATTGAGGACTATTTTAAAAAGCTCTTGCTTTAAAGTTTTAATTATCGTAATTGTTTGTATAACTTTTTTTACACAAAACATTTGAATAGTTTTTTCGTTCTTTTTTCTAGCGTCTCATTTAACATAATTTTAATGGATGGTAAATACAAAGAACAAAAGCTGAGAATCTTCATTTTTTCTACCGAGATTTCATTTAGTCATTTATGACTAAATTTAAATCTATTTTAGCATAATTCAAAGTAATTGTTTTCTTATATTTTTAATAAATGCTGCCTTTTCGTGATTCACTGTCATTGTTTTGCAGCCAGAATTTGTGAGGAAAATCTGTACAAAATAATGTTCACACCAAATATTGTACACTAAATAAATACAATAACAAAAAAGGATAACAGCAGAATTACTATGCAAATAACAAGAATAAAGAAATTGCTTTGAAAAAATCCTTAAAGTTATTCATGCAGCCTTAAAGCGATTTTTTTTTGGTAGAAGCAACAGCTCTAATTTTGTGTGATTATCGATATAACAACAATTTTACCAAACCCAAACAGCAAACAACAATAACCAAGATACCGCCAACAACGACGTTAACGATAACGACAACGACAACAACGATGCGGCATTTAAAGAGACATGAAGCAACTTACCCGCCGGCGACAAGGATCATCTGCATGGTTGCCTTGCCTTCTGTTACTGTTCGCTTCGCACTATTTTGGGCGTTAATCGTGCAGAATACTTTATAGAACGTTTCGTAAAAATCAAACTTTATGTCACGTGGAGCGTTCCTGACGGGATGGACTCTTGACGATGAAGATGGTTTTATTGGTGGTGGAGGTGGTTGGAGAAGTAGTAGTAGTAGTAGTAGTAGTGGCGGTGGTGGTGGCGGTGGTGGTGATGGTAGTGGTGGTGGAATTGATAGTGAAGGTGGTGGATGTGATGGTGGTAGTGATGTTCTTAAAGGAATTGATGTCGTTGGTGGAAGAGATCGGCGAAACTTCGTAGTTGTTGGATGGCGGTAGTAAAGTCCAGCGAACAATTTTTAATCATCCACCTTCCATGCTTTTGTGGAAAAATAAAAAAAATTATAATTGTTAAGGGCTAAATGAAGCCAATTGTGGATTGTTTTTGTTGTTTTTATTCAACGCACACCGAATACTGAATACTTCTAGACAACGAGTATAGACTTTTTAGAAGCTCGGTTAACAAAAAAAAAATAAGATTTAAATATGGACACACATTAAGTACAGATTAATTGCAACAAAATGCTCACAATTGTTTGTAATTTTTAGTTTTTTATAAAACATGCGGGGGGGGGGGGGGGGCGGCCAAGACCTCAAGATTTTCGGGAACTACGCATTCATTTCTATAGATTTATTGATTAGTTTTGTCACATATGATTAGTTTTATTGTATGCAGTAGAAGCCACAGCAACAGAGTGCGTTCAAAAACTAACGTAAATTTTGGAAAATTCCTAAGCATCGTTATAAAGTTTTTAATTTTTAAATCTCGCCAAATATTGCATTTTGAATCTTGCAATTAAATATTTGCAAACATTGTATTGCAAATCTTCTAAATCTTGCATGCAATTTCGAAACAAGTACGAGTATATTCTATACTTTATTTAAATGCGTTATTACTTGAGCGCATACTATTAGAACATATTGTATTGTATTAGAATGTTTTACGAATATATTTTTGTCATTTTGTAAAAGTTAACGTGCTTTTAAAATTAAATACTTTAATATCTGGTTTTCTAAAACATTCCTTTAGAGAGCATGAGCAGAGAGAAAAATAAATAACCATTTTTAATGTTAAACACAACAGACACAATTTTGAAATCCGATCAGGTCATAGAGTACCAAAATGATTAACACTCATGGACATCTCAATTAAAGGAACATAAGATGAAAAAGATTTCAATATCAAATCAGAAAATACAATACTACGCGTATATCAGAAAAAATAACACAAGTAACACTTTAACTCAAGAGAATAACGTGAACTCAAGAGAATCACTTTACTTCATTAAATTGATTTTAACTCAAGAAGAATTAAATTCAAAGGGAATGAGTTTACATAAAAAGGTTTATTAAAAGAAGAAGACAACGTTTATGTTAAGACAATGTTTAAAAGATGAAGAAAAGCTTCTGAGATCAATTTGGATTTACGAGCACGATTTTGTCTCATGAGAATGACTTTCAAAGAAGGTTATGATTTCAATTTTGGCAAATGATTTCAACTCAAAATAATGATTTTAATATAAAAAAAGCGATTTTATTTTTTCGGGGACGATTTTGTCTCATAAGAATGACTTTCAATTAAGGTTATACTTTCAATTTTAGAAAATGATTTAAACTTAATAGAATGATTTCAACTCAAAATAATGATTTTAAAACGAAAAACTGATTTTATTTTAATCAAAATTAATTAACCTAAAAGAACGATTTGAGCTCATGAAATGAAATAAGCTCAAGGGAATTATTTAAACTGTAGAAAATTATTTCAACTCAAGCGACTCGATGATTTTGACTCAAGAGAATGACATTATATATTAAGAGAACGTCTTTAACGCAAAAGACTGGTTTTACATAACGCCAAACAATGATTTTAACTCAAGAGTATAACTTTAACTAATAAAAATTTATTGAAATAAAAATACATTTTAAAAAATATATATGAAAACTATAAAACAACTATGAAATATATAAATACATATTCATTTAATTAAATAAATATTAATATATGTATATTTTTCGAGCAGACATTATTTACGATCACTTTGAGGATGAGGACTAACATTATTCGGTATTAAGGCATTCTTTCACTCCGCTCTGCCGCACCGCACATGCCGACGAACTAAACGCAGCAAACAGCAACGCTACACTCGACTTAAGAAGTTTGCTTCGTTGGCCGCAAAAGTCGACTTTGTTGGAGAGCAGACCAGCGCAGGAAGCAGCATGATTGTTGGTGTCTTTTAAATTGGGGCGATATTTTTAAGCAAAGGACTTTGCTCTCGTGATATCTTATAGCAATGAAAGTGTTTTAGTAACCGTGTTTAAGCGGACTTTGTTGAAATGGTAAAAATCGAAGAGTAGCGGTCCTGCTCACTGATCATGGTGTGGTCATGGCAGTTAGTTAGTCGTGATTAGGGTCGTTCCGGTGGTGATGACAGTGATGAGAGCGGCGATACAAAGTGTGGTTGTTATAGTGGCGGAGAAATCGGGTCAACCGTTGAAGCAGAAGAGTAATAATCGTACGAGAAGTTGTAACAGTAGCAGAGGTTGTAATAGTAGTGATAATAGTAGTGGTAGTAGTGGTAGTGGTAGTGGTAATTTTAGTAGTGGTAAAGTGTACCAATGTACCAATAGTTCCAACAGCGTAAATCACAAACGTAGCATTGCGCTTGTTTAAAGTCGTTCTGGCTGTTGTTGTTGTTGTTGTTGTTGTTGTTATTGCATTTTTCAATGTATTAAGTAGCTTCTCTGCACGTAATCTCTTGGCCAAGTCAGCATTGTTGTTTTTGTTTTGTTGTATCTGGACGTTTAAGGATGTTTTATAGTAAATAAAAGCCTTAGAGCATATTTTGACAGCTTTTAGGACGTAGTTTGATTTCGTCTTTAGAATATTTTTTTAATTATTATGGTCTATTTTTTCCCCCTATTATTAGTAATTAATTTCATTTTATTATTTGTGTATAATATATTTTTTTTTTCAATTTATTTTTATATATTCAAGCAAAAGCATTCAAGTATAATTAATTTTAATTGTTGTGCCATATTCAATGGCACCGATTTTACTCAATTTAAATGTCTAACGCTGACATCATCCCTTAAACTATTTAGAAATACGATAAGCGCGCGTCACAATTGGAAATAAAATCAATATTTGTTTTTAGTCGTTTGCAAAAAAAAATTTCATTTATTGGGTTGTTTTTTTCTTCGACGGTCCGCTTCAATTTGTGTGCACTTTCTGAGTGCACATGAGTGCAAATGTCGGTTAATTTCTATCAAGCTATCGATGAGTTTATTATAAAATTAGAAATGTTTAAATAAAATAGTGTGAATGGATTGTGTATTTGTGCCTCGATTAACACCAGATGAAAATAATAAACATGGATTTTTGGAACAACGTTGTCAACATTCGGCGTAACAAAATTGACTCCACAACGACACACGCTTTTCCTTCCGTGGACTACATTTTTATTTCAAACTGAAAAGCTTCCCTTCAAAAGCGATCCTTCTGGCAACCGCCTTTAACTATCGTCCTTGGACAGACCCTTTCCCACTTTCTATATACACTCTTCTCATATTATTTTATTGAATTTGTAAATTTTCACCGCTTTTTTTCACTGCACGCAATTTCGAATAATATGCTTGCAATCAATCAATCAATCAGCTCACTTCTCAGAACAATTTGTCATTGTGTTTATATAAAATTGTTGTTTTTTGTGGTTGTTTTTTTTTTTGAAATTTTAAAGATTTGTACTTGATTCGTTAACCATCGTTGTGCAGATGTTTCTTGTTTGCTTTGTCATTAATTTATACTTAAATGTCATGACACGAGCAGCTTTATTCGAATTCGATTTAGTAACCTGCATTCGCTTTTGCCAATTTTCCAAAATTTGTTTCGGTTTTGTTGTCTTTTTTGTCTGCTGGCTCAAGGTTAACATTCTGCATAACCGCGAGTGTACGCGCGTATAGAATGGTCCCTCTCTAGCACACACACACACACACACGGTCTCATATTTTGACAATCATTAAACAGCGCCTTTTTCTTTTCAATTTACTTTCTCCGATCAACTCTTCTGCATTCTTCACTTTCTCCGCGAACAGTGTCAACCAAATTCCAAAGCATTCCAAAGTACTCCAAAAAAGCTTTGCTTGTCAAAAAGCACTGTCGTTCGTTCAAGTGCAAAAAGCACCAGAAAAAGGAAACAAAATATTGGTGTTGATAAGAAACATGACAATTTCTCTCTCTCTCTCTCTCTCTCTCTCTCTCTCTCTCTCTCCCAACGAATCAACAGATAAGCGCTGAACACTGCGAAGAGTGTCGAAAATATTATTGTATAATACTGTTGACAAAAGAACTTAACTGTTGACGAAGCTCTAATTTAAAAAGTGGCAACAAATCAATTTAATTTAAAAATCTTTAGTCATTTTATAAAAACTTGAACGCTTCGGTGAAGTCCTGAGAGGCATTTCCTTTTGAAGGAATTTTTAAGTTTTATCAGTTCATGATTTTTGGAAAAACTGTTTTCATTTGGACACAAACAAACCGAAACAGGGACACGGAAAAAGGCAGAAAAAACAAGAGTAAGAACAATAAAGTATGTAAGAGAGAGAGAGAGAGAGAAAAAGCCGTAGAAATTGTATGACAGCTACTAGGTATGACTCTCTCTCTCTCTCTGCGCATGACAGAATCTAGGAATGAAGTGAGAAAGAATCCAAAAAGTTGTTTGAATAAACAAAATAATGACACACGATTTGACAATATTTTGACAGTTACGAAGCTCGTTCCTACCGCAGCGTTCCTACCAAAAAAGTACGCAACAGTTTGAGAAATGAAACAAAGCAAAGCAATGAACGCAGAATGAAGACGGGGTTAAGAAGACTGATAAATACTGACGACTTGCTATCCTTTCTTCCGGTTGCCTTCAGACATTATTATACAAGCCTTTTTTTTATATTTGAAATTTTTCTCAAATTAATGTATTTTTTTTAAACATAATCGTGACGTCCGTCGTACGCGTTGGCATCCTAAAAATCGCTTAGTTTTTTCTCTCGTTTGCGACCGGCTTGCGGCAAATTTCTTCTTTAAAATTTCTCCAAAATTCGTTTAAAGGAAGTTTATATATTTATGCGTGTATGTAGCAATTTCACACACACACACACACACACACACACACACACGCAGTCTCGCCCGAGCACACATGCATAAGTAACGGAGTATTACGCGATTTGTTCAGATTTGACACAGTTTCAGTTCTTAAGTTATTTACGAGCGTTCTTCGGATTTGCGAATGGAACGATAGTTGTTGCTGCTGCTGCTGCCGACGACGAGGAGACGTTTGTCTTTTTTCTTTTTTTTTCCTTTTCTTTTGCCTTTTTGTAGCAATTTTAGCCAAACTTTATGGGTCAATATTGTAATGAAAGAAAAACTATTGGTCGCCTTTTTTCGCAGATAGAAAAAAATGTTAACTACTATTGGATTTTTTCGAATGGACGACGACGACGACGAGCACAGAAGCTGCCCAAAGTGACGCGACTGAGACCGACAGCACAAGACAGACTGATGCAAAGACTGAGAGCTAAAAGCTAAATGTTAGACGCATCCAGAGTTTGCTGAGGACGAAGTAAAACGAAGCTTACAATAACACACTCACACACACAGACGTGACGTAAACAGCGAGTATGCAGCCAGCGAATACCACGCCGACGACGACGACGACGACGACGGCGACGCTGCGAATGCCAAGCGGTTGCAGCGGAGTAGACGCCTGCAGAGCTGATGACGATGACGAGGGCGCTCAAGACGCTGGCGTTGAGCAAGCAACAAAGCAAGCAGTGAATGCTTAATGCAGTTGTTGTGCATTGTTTTTGTGTTTGTACAGTTAATTATTACATTTTGGCCGGCGCGACAAGGTTTTGTGGCCTCCTTTTTGGTCTCTTTGGAATGACGATTTTATTGATGACGATAAAGCATTTAAACAAGATGCGCATTTTGTTGTTTGTTTCAGCTGCAAAGCCTTTTAAATAAAAAGATATTTAAACTTTGCTTTTTTGAAGTTAACAACACACACACAAATACGTACGCATACATCTTTATATGCGAGTATATAAATATCATCATAAATCCTTGAGATTTTATAAATATATGCATTGGCTAGACCTACTCTTTCCCTTCGCAGCACTGTAACGCTGTAACGCGCGTGTATCTGGCGGTAGGCACTGTTGGGGACTGCTGGGGCTCACCACATCCTGAGATTTTCACAAACAATTTTTTTTATTTATTGCCGCAATATTGGCAGCAACAATTTCTTATAAATAACTTAAAGCGTTGTCCATTGCGCCTTTGGCAATCGATTTTATAGAAATTTCAGTCTCGTTAACAATATCTACTAACAAAATCATGGTTACCGCAGGTGCGCACACACATACACACCCACCCACACACACACACACACACACACACACACACTGCATTGCACTGAATCGATGATAAATTCAAAATAGACCGCGAGAATCAAGGTTTACCGGAAGGTGGCGAGAACCATCAAATTACTGGCAAAGCTGGCTGGCAAAGCTTAAGCGGCGCCGATTTAACGTGTTGAAGTGAAATTTAAATAAAAAAAAAAAAAAAAATTCACAACAGAAGCAACAACGACGAAGAGCGAAGGTTAAATAAAACAAAGCACGTGTTGGCAAAAGCAAAAGCAAAAGCAAAAGGAATTGTAATTAAGTACATACGAATGCGTTGCGATGTAATTTTTGTTAAAAGTAAATTAAGTTCATTCATTAATTCAGTGTTATCGACTTAAATATTTGAATACTTTTTCAATTTCTTCTTTATGACTTTCAAAAACTTTCAAAAAAAAAAAAGAGCACCGAACAAGACGCGTTCGTTGGTTGCTAAATTTACATTTTGTTAAACTCATCCTTGAGAACATGGTAAAGAAACATTTTTGATGGAAACTTTGCGCTGCAAACTTTGCTGATCTCTTCTATAACGCGCCAGTAATCAAAAGTCCTTTTCTTCTTGCCGTTTTTCCTTTGAGAGGAAAAGCCGCGAGCAAGCTTTTCGCGAACGTCTTGCAATTACGATCTATTTCCACATAATTTTTCAACACTTTCTGTATGCGCTTCCGTCGCATCCGTGACAGCGAAATCTCGACTGGTCGGTCGCCTTCCGTTTCCGTACTTCGCACGTTTACTGCTGGCCTCTTTTTTTTACACTTTCTTTCCAAAAAACAATCCAAAAAGACACTCTGCTGTACTGTTGACCGTCGCGACGGCCGCTTACACCGAAACTACTGCTCAGAGTTTCGTCACCGAAGCGCAATGAGTGTACATTTTTTTTTTTGCTAGTGTTTGTTGTTGTTTTACTATATGTTTTCTGTTCCAGCCAACAAACGCCCTTTATCAATACCATTTAGTCAACTGGTTGGTGCCTGCCGCAGGACTAGATCCAACATACCCTTCTTGCCATTCATCATGCGGCTATTTTTTGGCAAGTGTGCCTGCCTCTGCCTTGGTTCCATGCAGTATCGACCGACTGTTCGAATCTACGCTCGAATCTTCGCTGAATGGCATCAATTTAACTAAAAAAATCTGAGGTCAGCCGAATATTTTCGGTCTGTTGGTCTTGATTGGGCTTGTCTTATTGATTTTGGCTCCTGGCGCTAGAAGGAAGACCGACCGCGTCATTTTCTTCGAAGAAATCTTCAAAATTTGTGCGAAATTCGAAAGCGAACTGTTTTTCGAGCAGTAGATTGGAAAGTTTCGATACCAATTTATACCAATCAATAATAAATTAGAAAATATATTATTATGGCAACGATTTCTGAACATAATTTACGTACATAACGAACGTTAATTAGACAGAAAAATGTTTGATTTTTAAAAGAGACAACAATTCGCAATTTTTCAGACGAAAAAATGCCAAAGACTTCACCCTTTGATACCAGAATAAAATCTCTATTTAAAAAGCGGTACATTCATACTTTTTCGAACATTGCCGCAATTATTTTTAAATTTTTTTTTTTCAAACAAATTTATTTTCCGTCTTTTGCAGTCTTTTTCTTTATTGCTGCACATTGGCGAAGGTCAAAGAGAATGTTCAATGTTATGAACTCATTTCTGGTGAAGAGTGACAATTCATCCAGCCCATTACAGACCAACTGCCTGCACTTGGTTGCAATCGATGAAGGAAAATCAAGGAAGACGAATAACAACAAACATTTGCTTGGATTTTAAAAAGGTTACTAAAAATAAAATTAATAATAAACTAAAACCTTTAAAACATACTTTTGAGAGTATATAAAAAATGTTGGTTGGTTGGTATGTTTAGGTGGGTATATACTACATGTATAAGGTGTGGCAAAAAGCACACGTTTTTGCTCAAAAAGCGTCCTTCCTTAAGGGGCAAACCTTGTATAAGTATTGAGACATTTTTCGTTTTGAGTGTTATAAACGCATGAGAGTTTACTATAACTTCAATTTGTCTTCTTTTTCTTTTTCGTCTCCTTCTTCTTCTTATTCTGCATATATACTACTTCCTTTTACTTGCACTTTTCATTGCCTTGCTCTCTTCTTCTTTCTCTTACCTTCACCACGATACGTAGTAACCTCGATTTGGTAATTTTCCTTAGCCTTCAATTAAATATTGGCTTGTGCTAAAAAAAGCACCCACATTCACGACACGCTGAAGTTCGTTACGAGTATATTGTATTTTTTGCATGAGTACTAAAAAGTCTGTGATTATGACTGTGAGAGCTCGTGCAGTGTGCAGCGTAAGAGTCGTATTACTAAAATCCATAAAGCCTTGACTAAACGACAACTTTCAATTTGAACTCAAAGATATTTCAAAGTAACCTACCGCGAACGTTTTCTCTGGAAAAGGCCGGGAAACAACAAACATGATTGATTACATGATTGTAGTACAATAAAACCTTACGTCCCTCAGACATTCATGAATTCATATGGACGAGGTTATGGGAGTAGCCATGTGCTACTTGCTCATGGCAAACTCACCAGAGGTTGTCTTCGCTGTCGCTTCGTTGTGTTAAAGATCTCACGGGACAACACTCTTAGCTTGTTTTAGTGCTGAAAATCGAAGTTGCACTGAAGAAAATTAGAAAGTGGAAAGTAAATGCTTTGCCCGTAAATGACAAAACTGAAGTCACCTGAGCTGTGACCTTGAGTTCTAACATCCTCCAGAAGCTTTAGCTGCTTGTGATAATATCATAACGTGCCGCAGCGTCGTGACATAGCGTGTCCCACTGCGACATATCGCATGACTTCTAGCGAGAACGTAGCCGAATATCGTTTTAAAAAAATATGATTATTATTAATTTATTAGTACCACTAAATTATAAACTTTAACCAACAAGTAGCACGATTAACAATTTCACTGACGCCACACGACATCGCGCCAGAAACAAACCATACACCATAAGTGTACACCGTAAGTAATTGTGAAACAACAACAACAACAACAACAACACCAACTTGTGGTCGTGTCACAAGTGCTGCTTGAAAGCCATTTACTCTTAGAATTTGCTTGAAAATGAAGAAATACGTAACGTGTTTTGGTAGGAGGAAGGACTTCCGGCGTTTTCGTTCGATACCAAAAAGGTAGAAAAAATTAGCTGCGGATTTGTTGATCGTTTCGAAAAAATGTCCCAAAAGACCTCACCACAAGCACAATTAACAACACACACACAAACGTTCGTATAGTATGTAGTTATATCCCGGTAGGAAACGACGCCTTGCTTGCTTGCTGACATCGTTCAAGAAAGCGTTGATGAAATCGTAAATTTAGTAGCTATGGGTGCACGAAAACTCTCAGGGTATTATAATGCCCTGATCTTTTCACCACAAGAATGCTTGCAGAGCAATAAAAGTAGCCACTTGCTCTATTTTCTTTATGTAAAAAGGAAATATCGTACATATACTATATAAAGGTTAATTTTTATTCAGCTAACTAATCTAAATTTCTATTTTAGACTGCCTGAACAGCAGAGATATATTGCAAAAAATCAATGTCTAAATCAATGTCTGGTGCCTTGTAAATTGCGATAAAAAGGATACTCCGTATTGCAAACCGTTTATGGTAGGTATTTTGATGGCTAAAATACCTAAGACAAGACATTCGAGGTAAACTGATCAGTTCACAGGCACTATACATAAAGCGATGTGTGAAATCAGGTCCTTTAGTCAGGTCTGTCCTCGCGAAAACAAGCAGCCACACTCTGGGACATTGCAATAGTAAAAATCGCTTAAAAACTGGACTCCGCCAGTGGCGTATATAGCGTTTGCTGTTGGTGGGGGTCAAAATACCTTGGCTGAAGTCATTTTTTCACTTGAGAAAATGTTTGATGTTTGTATTATAATTAAATAGAAAAAAATAAATGCAAAAACTATTAAATATACAATAAAAGGAAAATGTAGTATAAAAAGAAAGCAAGCGACAAAGTTTGTAAGAGCTCAGAACTTCTCCTTGCCGTTTCTTCTGGCAGGGGCGATGGTCCGGAACCGTATACCACTCCCCCCCACAAACGTCACTACGACTGACTATATGACTATACATACATATGTAGCTTGCCAGTATATGTACAATTCCTACTGGGCACTGTTCTGTGCATGTATCGAAAATACGTTGCATAAATTAAATGCAAATTGCCCGCTAAAAGCAACAATAGCAACAATAACAACAATAACAATCGCAACAGTGGCACTAACTGGTCTAAAAATAGAACATCACTACTATTAACTAAAATAGCAGAAAAGAGAAAATTATTATTGCCATCGTTGTCGTTGTGCTTGCCCGTATTGTTATTGTTGTTGCCATATAATTTGTTTGGCCTTTCGAATCTTTTTTTTGTTCTTGTCGACGGAGTAAAACAGTGTTGCTGTGTCGCTGTTTTGGCATTGACACAGTTTCCACGTAAGACGACATGTCAGCGACATAAAACGAATGCAGGTGCTTGTTCGGCAAACAAAAACAAACAGAAAACAAAAGCAATAAAAGCAATGAAAATTGAGTGAAAATGCAATTACAAATTATATAATTATATCATTCTTTGACCAACGGAAAGAGATTTAGATGATGACGATACGATAACATCAAAATTGTACGATATTGCTCTAGACTCAAGATGACTCAAAATCTCAAGCAACATTTTTGGGGCTCGGTTTGCGAGCGAAAGCTGCTTGAGCTTGAGTACTTTTTTTGCTTTTTGCTGACAGGTTTTTGCTGCATAAACGTATCTAGTAGCCTTGCATTAAATTTCTTCTTTCTTACTATGCGTCATCAACAAACAGCACGGCATGGCATCAAGGGCGGAGAACAACAACAACAACAACAACAACAACACCAGTAGCAGGAAGGATCAACAATGGGGTGACTACTGTTTTTTTAAGAATATTCACTTGTAGCGGAAAAAAACAGAAAACATTTCTGTATACTAAAGTAATACTCGTTCTGCCTCTCGACACATTTTGAATACTTCCGGTCTAACCATTTCTCGAAAGGAATTGACAAAAGGACAAAAAGGAACAAAAAATTCATAATCACTTTAAAAACATTTCTTTCCTCTTCACAAAAAAAAAAACATACGAGTACACAATTAGTATTCAAGAATGAACTAATTCGCTTCAGATTGTAAAAAAAATGAAAAAAGCTACTAAAGACTTGTTGTTAATCGATAACTTATTTCTGGAAAACCTTGCATGACTTTTGAACAATTTTAATATTGTATATTGAACCATTATAATTTAAAATTAGCAACAACAACAACAACAATAATAATAATTTTTTAACCTTGAATTCTATTGCACTTTATAGAAACTTAAGCAGAGAGAGAGAGAGAGAACGGGAGAAAGCGCAATGCGTTTTTCATGTGCGACCATCTGACCTAGATCTGTGCGGAAAAGGTAACAACAACCAGAACAGCAACAACAGTAACGGAACAACTTTAAAACATATACCAAACTACCTTCTAACAATATGGTCTTAAAATCAATTAAAAAATCAATCAATGAAGCTTTGCTCACTCAGTCCTACTCGCTTTTTACGCGCTTTGATCTTTGTAAGAAACTGTTTCAAAAAAAAAAACAGAAAAAAACGCCTCCCACCCACCAACCGCCCCTTTTTGTGCTTTCTAAAAAGGTTACTTACAATAGTAGTAGCCACAAAAATGATTTTATTGATTAAGAGATTCTGATACTTTAAATTGTAGACTATCAGAGTCTTCAAAGAATATTCCTGGGTTGACTAAAATTTAGCTGCTGCACTTTATGCAAAAGTGGAAAAGTGCATTTCTGCCAAATTGTAGATATTTCCACAGTATCTTTCTAAGAGGCTCTGCCGACTACAATTCAGCGCAGCCATGCATTGACGAATTATGAAAATGTGGATAGTGCGACCAATGAGCGGCCGTTTTATTTGAAAGTGGCGTAAGTCCCTTCTTTTTTTTATTTCGAGATATTTACAAAAATATCTTTTTTATTTGGCGATATTTTTGCTTTAAACATTTACAGATATTTATTATCGAGATCGTTTGCTTTTCGTTTTTTCATGAAATGGACTTACCCCACTTTCAAAGAAGACGGCTCAAGGATTGAGGGGTTTACTTGCTTCTTGCTTGCATTATATTAAATGTATGTTATGTGACATACAATACTTTGCAGCCCATGTATGTATGTATGTATCTATGTATGTACATTTTTGTGTAATATTCGGATGGAAAAGATGACAAAAACTGATGCAAAAAGCATGAAAAGCAACACTACGCGTTGGTGATAAACAACTCGCTTAGCAGCCACCCACAGTGGGCTTGCGTGGCTAAAATAAAAGTCTAAATAATTCATAAGCAGTGACTGGTGGCGGTGCGATGCTCCTCTGCGACGCAGTCGGCGTGCTGCCCACCCGCTTAAAATACGATACCATAAACCCAAAAACTCAAATAAACCCAAAACAAAACGAGTGCAAAAAGCGGCAACGGAAAAGGAAGCTGCTTTATTTATGTACAAAATACATATGTAGATATAATATATATATATATATAGTATATGTTTTTCTGCTATGGTTTTTTTTTCTATTTATAAACAATTTTAAATACTTTTCGAACATATGCTGCTGCTGCTGCTTCTCCTCCTCCTTCTTCTTCGAAGACAGATTGCGTCGTGGCCGGTTCATCATAGGATCGTCCATCTGTCGCGACGACTGCGCTCGCACCTTGGGCGGAGGGGCGCCCGGCGGCTTCTTCTTCTTCTTCTTCTCCGTTGCGGCCGCAGCCTTCTGCACGAAAGTCGCATTCGCCGCCGCCGCCGCTGACTCGCGCTCCATCAAATGCTGCTTCTTCTTAGCCAGAGCGGCGGTCTGAAACTGCACCAGATGCGAGCTGCGCCGCCGCACCGCCGCGGCATAGGGGCCGATGTTGTTTCTGGTGTCGGCAACGGCGGCGCCGCCACCACCGCCGACGCCGAAGAGGCGTCGTATGCGTCGCTTGTTGATGAAACCGTGAAAGCCTCCAGCGACCGATTGGGTGCTGCTCTCGGCGCCCTCACTGCCGGCCACCATCTGGCTGAAATTGCTGTCCAGATCGGCCGAGTTGCTGCCAGCGCCCAGCGTGACTCCGCCAATGGTGCCGGCGGAGTTGTTGCCGCACGGGAACAGGTAAGTGTTCAACGTGCTCAAGGTGCTGGAAGTATTGGGGCGGGCCAGCGCAGCCTCGCCAGGAACGGCGGCCAAGCCTCCGCCGTTGTTGTTGAGATGATTCTCGTGCGTTTCGTGTGTGGCTGCGGCTGCGGCTGCGGCTGCGGCTGCGGCTGTAGCTTGGTGCGGCGGCGGCGGCGGCACTGCGATGGTGGAAGCGGTGGCGGTGTGCGACAGACTGTTGGTGGTGCTGGCGACAAGGTCGTTGGTGTCGTACGAATGTGGATTAACGTAAATGTGATTGTTGTTGTTGTTGTTGTTCGTTTCACGTCCAAGCGTGAAATCGTTGTTGTTGCGGAGATTCAAGTGCAAATTGACTTGGTTAATATAGTTGGCGATATTCTGGTTGTTGTTGTTGTTGTTGCTGTTGCCGTTGTTGTTATGGTTGTTGATATTGGCGCTATGCCTGTTGTTGTTGTTATTTTGTTGATCGTGTACATTGCTGTTGTTGTTGTTGTTGTTGTTATTATTACTGTGCGTTTGATTAACGCGTGGCGGCGCTGCTTGCGGTGGCCGTTGCTGCTGTTGTTGTTGTTGCTGCTGCTGCTGTTGCTGCGATTGTCGCGGTATCTGTTCCGTTTCCGACAGGGCAGCTGCCGCCGATACCGATAACTGTGTGGGTCGCCGTTGCTGTCGCTGCTCCTGCTGCTGCTGCTGCTGCTGCTGCGGTTGTTGCTGCGGTTGTTGCTGCGGTTGTTGCGGTTGCTGCTGTTGTTGTGCATTTGTTGCACTACCGCGACTGGACGGACACGTGCCACAACAGTCACAGCTTCCGGCACCGTGAGAGCCCATGTTTTTCCCTTTTGTTTCCTCGAATTTAATTATTTATAATACGATATTGCTGACGGTCGTCGTTGCTGAGGCTTTAAAAATCATTTATCACCTTCATTTATCATGTCGCGTATGTTGTTTCGTGTTAGGGTTCGCTCGGCTCTGATTTGAGCTGCTCTCGGTTTGCTTTATAATCATTTATTGGATGGCATGCCAAGGCTTGGTTAATATTAGAGCTTTTAAGCGTACGTGCTGACCGCTAAAGTATGTTAAAAGCCACGGAAACAATCTGTCAATCAATCTATCAGATAGTGGTTGCTTGCAGTTGCTTCATTGCATATAATTCAGCGACGTTTTCAGTTAAGTTTTATATTTTGGTTAAACTGTTTTCTTAAAATTACTTTTATAGGCCTCTTAGCCTCGTTTTATTGATTTTTAGACTAAATCAAGCTTCAGATTTTTTATACGACGCATTTTAGCTAAGGTTTCTTTACGTTTTCGTGCAACGATTTCGTCAATTTTTTTAATTAATTTTACCGCATGCTTTTTAGGGCTTAAGACTTTTTATGCGGGTAAGTCTGGGCTTAATGCGAGACTTTGATAAGGTTAAGATTTCTTTCAGGAAACACAGGTAGCGTTAGCAGTTTTTATTTAGTGTGTCTCTCGGCCTCTGTCTTCTTCTTCTTCTGGTGCTCGCTCTGTGCGGATTTTCTTAAATTTCATAAATTTTTGATATTTTCTCGATTAAGACAAAAATATAAATTTTAATATTTTATTTTAGTTATTTATTTAATTATTCATTTTAGATTTTTTGAAAATTTTGATTTCAGAAACCAATTTAATTTTAGTATTTACTAAGAAATTTATTCCTTTTTTTCAAGCTTTAGGATTGGTTTAGTGCAAGTTAGGTTGGTTGGATTAGGATTCAGTGCGGTGTTAGTTTTTTTATATTTTTATTTAATTGCAAAATGTTAGCTAATTAGTTTATCAATGAAGCGTGAACAATTTTCACAGGTTATTTAATTTTTTTATTTAAAGGCATATTTTTCTTAATTTGAATGAAGTCAATGTTTTTCAAAAGCTCTTTAGTTTAATCGATTTTTCGAATTTTTAGGGTCTTTACGCTCTTCTTTTGTTGTTTAATTTTTATAAATATTTAGTACTTCTTACTAGATGTCAAAATTTGATTAGCAGAGTATTTCTTTATTATCAAAATCTAAGCACCAGAAATCGGTTTCGAAGCTCTTCACACCAGAAATCGGTTTCGAAGCTCTGGTGATGAAGCTTGCAAGCTAAAACGAAGTGTTTTTTTCAAAATTTTAATTTTCTTCAATTTCTTTATTAAAAATTTTTGATATAAAAATGCGTTTTAGGTCACTTTTTATCACAGTTTTGTTCACTTTTTTCTCATTTTTATTTATATATATTTTTTTTTCTATTAAAATGATATATTTTCTGGCCAAGTAACGCTTTAGTATTAAGTTTTTTAAGCTGCGGGACAACAGTTTAAGGGACAAACTCTGTCACTTGGAGACTGACTGCCCCTGAAGCGCGTCACGACCGACACTAACTAAGCACTAACTAAGCACGCGTTTAAATCTAACGTTTATGAGGCTCAAGATTCTTCCGGATTTGGATTTGAATTACGCTTTAGCATTACAGAGAAAAAGTGGTTTTTTATTAAGAGATTCTATGAAAAAAAGTTGCTATATTCGGCAGCGGCACTTTAGCGAATTTCTAAAATAACTCCTTTTTTTTGTTTTTTTTTTTTTTGTTTTCTTAAAAAAGTCGAAAATTCGATTGCTTTATATTACATACTTTTGGGCGGTGTCTGTGCAGCTCGTACTCACGGCTGCGATGGATGATGCTGTAGCATCCAGCTTGCTTTCGCGTTAATTTGTTTAAATTTCAATTCGTTTTTCAACTGTTTCTTCTGCCGAAATTGTCATCTCCTGTGCGTTTTTCGACGACACAACAACAACAACACTCACTCTTCACACACTCGACCGCAAGCTGCTGCTGCTGCTGCTGCAAAAGAAGCCTCCAGCATCGGTTTTTAGTTTTTCTCGTTTGTCATCAACAAATCATTAGGAAAAATTAGTATTTTTTCTCCGTTTCCTTTCGGTTTCTTCTGCGCCATCCACACTTGCACGGCACGGCACGGCACGGCAGCTGATGTTACTGGTACTGTTGCAGCCGCTGCTCCCGTTCAACTTCGCTTCGAGCTTCAACGTGGCTCCACTTCATTTGCCCGTTTGACAAACAACAAATAAAAGCGCTTACTTTAACTAAGTTCGTCGGCAGCCAACGAAGTCTGCAAGCGCGCGCTCCCTTCTTCTTTCCTTGTGCAGCGGCAGACACACACAAGAGACCGAGCGCTCTCACTGGGGCCGAGAGACACCGATACCTTGTCGCAAGGTGGCGAGAGACACTTGCATTCGCTCGTTGCTGCTGTCGCCGCTGCCCGCTCCTTCTTGTTCGTTTGGTAAGACATTCGTTTGTTCGTTCGTTCGTTCGTTCATTCGTTCATTCGCTGAGTCGTTTGGTGCGCTTCACTTCGTCGTTCGTCTGTGTCCTTTGACTCGTTGCCGTGGTTGCCGCAGTCGTTGTGCTCTCCGGCAGTCGAGTGTTCTTCGTGCACACACCTTTCGTGCTCCTGCTTCGGTTTTAGTCTCATTTCCATGATGGTTTTGCAATAGTTTTTGCAGCGGAGTTAAAAGTATTTCTCAGTGTTACCATGGCCTCTCTCTCTCTCTCTCTCTGTGTGTGTGTGCGTATGTGTGTGAGTGCGTGGGGTTGAGGACTATGACTTGATGCTCCCTTTTTGATGCACGGCAACTTCGCCGTGGAAGAGCTACAATTGTCCATACCTGTCATTGTCGCAAATTGTTATTGGACTTGCGTTCAATGTTGTCAGTACAATTTTCCATACTAAAAACACACACGCACACCCACACACACACAACATAGTAACTGTTTCATCGTACAGAAGAGTGCTCGTGTTTCGAGTTCAGAAGAGCAAAAAAACAAAGGATTATTAGTCGTAGTCGTTATTAAATTCATTAAGATATAAGATTTGTTTGCTGAATTTACATTAATTGTTAGTAAAAATGTACAACAAAAATTGCTTCTTCTTCTTCTCCTTTTAACCCGCATTTATGTTTCCAAAAAGTACTAAAAAACGAAATGGAAAGTGAGAATTGGCAATATATGCACCGTCGGTCATAAAAGACTCTGCATTTCACTTCTCTTCTAACAGTTTCTCTCTATCTCGCTTGTTTTCTCTCCATTTCCGTCTCCCTGCCCGTCTCCCTGCCCGTCTCTCAATCTCTCCAGCCAACCTTGTATTCGCATGTGTGCTTTTTTTTATGTTAGGGACATTATTTTGAACCTGACCAAAAGGTAAATACATTTTAGGCAATTTCTTGCTCTCCCCTCCAATCGTCTCCTATCCCCTCTCCCTTCCTCCCCCTGCGCTCCCTCCCTCCCTCGCTCTGCTGCGAACTGTTGTTCTCTGGCATAAGAAAAATATATTCATTATTATCTTCTTGCAACAATTTGCGCCAGGTCAGGGCCATGGTGAAGGATGATGGTTCGAGGATTCGACAATCCGAAAGGCGTTCGCATGTCGGGCGTTAGTTCCGGCAAAGCGACTGAATCAATTTGAACAACTCGGTCAAACCATGACGCAGACTAACAGTGAACATTCCACCGCTCGAAGGTTAAATAGTACAAAAACTTATTGCCTACGGTTGCGGCTGTTACTTAACTCCGCCGCGGGACACTGGCGTGGCGAGAAGGACGATGACTGGAGGTCGTCTCCAGCAGTTACCAGCGAGTTGCCAATGTGTTACCCCGCCCACCCTACGTATGTACGTATGTACTTTTTCCACACGCGACGGCAACCATTAGAGTGCTAATGCTCAGAAAAACCTTCATCAGAGTGTGGCGGCTTATACCAAAAGTAAATACAACACGCTTATTTGCCAATACGACGAATTCTGCTACTACGAGTATGATGTTTGTCTCCAGCACTCGGTTACTCATAGCAAATGTTGATTGTGATTGTTACGTAAGTCATACGACGTTTCCGTGTGACTCAACATGGCCATGTTTCTTCGGCCCGGTAAGTCGTTTTCGATTGATTTTTACTTTTGTTTTTTTTCTGTAAATTTTTACTCTTCCGCCACAAATCAATCAATCTCTAGCGTAGTTACAATTATGGTTAAAAAGGATACCATTCTGAGGTAATAATCGCACATAAAATAGCTTCAAATAATCATCCTCCGATTCAATTTATTAAATAACTATGTATACACTGAAAGACAGCAACTGAAAAAAGCTTACAAAATTATTTATTATGAAACAGAGTCCATCGATTCAATCCATCGATATGTAGACTATACATACGTAGTAACATACAATATGACGAATTCGTATTTAATTGTTGGTTGCAAATAGCGTATAGTAACGTGAAGGACATTCTGATTGTCCCTGAACACATCACGCTATACTGCTGCAAGAGTATTATATCGTGATTTGCACTCAAACTCAAACGCTAATGCCAATGATTTCAGGCATTAACGAGTATTTTATTAAGAAACGATTCGTAAAATTATGTATGTATATTCATCATACTCGTACATTTCTAAATGTTATGAGAGTGCGCCGTGTTTGTATGTCCTAAAATTGTTTAATTTATTTATTTACAATCAAAGCTTGCAGTTTTGTCGATGGTTTTAAAAGGCATTTTATTGGTAAAGGATTTTGATTTCTGCCGAATTTATCGTTTTGCGTTTTAAGTGATCCAACTTCCGTTCCAACTGTTTTTTTAAATTAAAATAATACTAATTGCAACTGCAAAAATTATTTCATTTTTTCTTATTCTTTTTCTTATTTTTCTTCTTCTCTTTTAGTTTTTTCGTTTTTCGTTTTTAGCCTTTAGAAGTAATGACTTCTTCATTGTTATAGAATTATCTACAAATTACTCTAACTTCTAATAATTATTAGCAATGAAATTTTGTTATTATTTCGTGCAACTTTTGAGAAAGAAATGATAATGATAATGATAATTTTTTTCACAAGCCTTCACTCAGCCTTTTGTTTCTCATAAAAGTTTCTTATTTTAGAAGTTGAAATCATTTTAAACATTTGCTTTTCTTTGGTTTTCTTTTTTTTTGTTCTGTGTGACATTTGACATTCGTTGAAATGAAAGAACAGCTCAAATTTTGAAGGTTTTGAAGCTTGATGGAAAATAATAATTTGTGGCGGTTTTCTAGACAAAGGAAAATGCTAAACAAAACACTCAGATTTCATGATATTTTGTAGGATTTTATGAAATTTTTGTAGTTTTTTTTTTTGTCAGAGGTTTGAATGCACACACATAAACCATTGCCTAAAATATATGTATAGCGGTAACGTTTGATTTCTTAAACATTTGTGCATATTTACATCATTTTGTAGCTATCCTGCATCGTGAACTCCTTTTGTCTAGTTTGGCACAAAAACAATATGAAAGGAAGGATAAACGAAAGGACTTTATTAATTCAATGATTTTACTGATTTTGTGGATTTTAGAAGCGCCAGAAACAAATCACAAGCCGACCTTTTTTTCTTATGCCGTATTTCGGCAGGCGAGCGCACATTTTGTGAGCCGTGCATTTTTGCATCGACACATACAGAGACCGATTTTCAAAGCAACTTTCTCAAAATAACTACGCATATATTTTATAAAACTGCATGGTCTGCAAACATTTTTGCAAATACAATAGAAAAAATATTATTCAATACAATGCATAACACTAAAGCCAATTATTATTGGCTGCGAAATTTATGGCATTTAAACTAGTTTAAGAACGCGTATTGAACTAAAACGTTTATAGCGCGCAACGTTGGATGTTCGCAGCGAAAAAGAACGCAAACCAGCGACATTAAAAGGAAGCCATTGCAAGTTTTGCAAAGAAGAAATAACAGCAAAAAGCCAAACAAAGCAGAAGAAACAAGAACAAAAAAAAAGAAAATGTTTAAAAAGCGAAAGGCGTGATGAGAAAAATGAAAAGCATTTAATTTAATTTTATAATATGTTACGCTATTTGCTCATTACGCTCTGGTGCTATTTTACACCGTGTTAAACAGTGTTACCAGTAGCCCCGGAAGCACTATGCGTTCGGTCTCAGCATGCCGATGTGGTTATTTGGAAGCGGGCTTAGAAGACTCTGCCGAACAGCGTTCTGCTGTTATGCCAGAAATGCGAGAAAAAAGAGAGGGAGGAAGGGGTATTATTAGGAGTATTATATTGTAGAGTATTTTTTTTTTGCTTTGCTTCCTCTTTTTTTTTCCTCTTCACTTTTCCGAGAGTGCTTCCGAGCTTTCTGTTTAGTACTACCTCAATGCTCTGATCTATTCATCATCATCACATTCGTAAAACACACAAAACAGACACTCTTTTATCTGCTTCTACTTTTGTAATTGCGTCTCTCCTTCTCTCTCTCTCCCGCAGTGTCAATAAAAACCAAACGACCGACCAAAAATTCTATTCTCTCTTGTGATGCTTGCAAAGTGCTTTGTTTATAAGTAATTTTCATTTGAAAGACCTGGTAATTTACGCAATTTTTTTGTTGTATTTAGCTTTGTAGAAACAATTTTATTTCCTCCGTCCGTAAACTAAACAATATAATAGACTGTTTATAAGAGAAATTAATATATTTTTCTTGCTTGCTTAAAACCTAAATAAATTAAAAAGAAAATATTTTCAAACATTTACGAACATTTGAAAATACAAACAAGAAAATAAACAAATATTAAGAGAATAGACCCATTAGTAGCTTATAATTATCCAGGATTATTAGCTTATAATTATATGATCCAGGATCATTAAGCTCTTTGACTAGTCTTATCTGTAGATTTTTCAGTTTCCATTTAAATAATTATTATAACTTATATTTTTGAGTTTTTGTAAAAAATAGTGGTAAGTACATCCTTTCCACAAAGAATTTCTTTTATTTGTGTACATTAAAATGCTAATATTATGGAAGTAGGCCTTAACGGCAGGTATGTACTCAGTATAAACAATTAGCAGTGCAGCAGCGTATTACGCGTGTGTAAAATTAATGTAGAAAAAAGAAAGAAATACAGCATTTTTATTAAAATGTTTTTACCTAAGCGTTCGGGCCAAGCTGCCGTGTGTCGAGATGTATGCCATGCATGCAATCCATTTACACGGAACACGTTGCAAAATATACTCGCTGCTTAAGAAATTCGGATCAGCTTAAACTAAGGCTTAATGCCGTGATAAAACCGACACACACACACGCGTTTTTAACGCTTTAATTCTTTAATAAACTCTCAACTGAAATGAATATTAAATAAACCGAATAATTTCGGATTCGCAACTCAATATAATTGTCCCAAACATTTCGCCGGAGGTGCAAAATACTGGCATATTTTTTCCGTGTTCCATTTTCACTAATATCAAAGTAGATAGAAAAAATATTTTAATATTATTAATTTTTTTTTCATTTTTGCTTTGCTTTTTCTTTTGAAGAAATGCCGCCGTAGTCATTTCATGTCGCTAAAAAGCGACAGACGGCGGCAGCGCAATGACAACTCCTACAAGTGATGAAAAACAAACACAAGAAGCAGCAGCATTTCAGTTCAACGCGGCGCATACACTCCGCGATACGCGATACACAGTCGCACGACTCTTAGCACCGCCAAACTGACGATAAATTTTAATAAATTAAACACTAATTATTTTTGTAGAAAAAAGAAAAAATGAGAAATTTTTTAGAATAATCGTGGAACACAGCGTGGCGGCCGCCGCGTGTCCAGATACCGACTACAGAGTGCCCGCTGTGTTACACGCTGCTGCTGCTGCTGCTGCTGCCGCCGCTCCGTTGAACACTCGACTGATCTGGTCTCCGGCACAAGATCGGCGCGACGCTGCTCCGACTGCTGGCGAGCGTTGAGTGGCGAGTGGCTGCAAAGGCGACATCAATAATTTGAAATTTTCCAAAATCATGCCGAGAGCTGGGTGTGCTGGGCGAGGGTGGTGATCGCCAGGCGTATGTACATACATATTCTGTGCTCTCGCATGTTTCTCGCCGTTTCGTCGTTTGTGTTCGACGTCAAACATACGCCACGGGGAACGCACGGTATACCGCACGGCAGCCTTCAGAGTCCTCCGATCTTTGAAGTGTAGCGTGTTATATTTAGCAAAGATCTACAGCAAGCACAAGCAGCAGACTAAATATAAACCTCAATAAAAACGCTGCTACTGAGGCGCAACTATGTGCTCGTATCAATCAATGGCGATTTAATCAATACCTAATCGTTGATAATTCTGTGTGAGTAACGATTTCTCTGAATAATCACTAAAGAACTAGAGATAAACTATAGGTTTTTTCTGATAGAGGCATAAAGTGTCTCTGCCTCTGCTTTGTAAACAATACATTTGAAAAAAAATAAAAAATAATTTGGAAATCTTTTGGTTTCTGGTGCTACTAAATGTTTTTTTTTTGTCTTAAAAACATCTCGGCCTTTGGCATTTTGAAAATTAGAGGTTTTTTCTCAAGTCATTACTCCTGAGCATCTTCACAAAGAGTGACAGGCTTAAGATATTTCATAAAGACTTAACAATTCTAAAACTAAGGTAATCATTTACTAAACTAATCATGTTATTATATATTTTTGGGTTTGAAAAAAAGGCTTTAATCAAAGTAGATATCGTAAGAATATATATATTATATTCTCGTACATATAGAAAGCGCATATATGTACATATATCGCTTATATATAACATTGCATAAAATCTACTTGATATTTCTAATTTTTGAGAAACTGTTTGTAAGCAATTGCTCTTCACCTCTTACTTCGCCTCGAAAATTTGGAAAGACCTTCTTAATAATGTGTTTTGCGACGACGAAATATCATAAATTTTAATAATCCTAACCACCGCAATAATGCCACATTTTCTTGCAGCCGAGAAGAGAAGTATTCAGTAAATTCAGAAATGTGTTAGTATTTTTCACATCATCGCATCATGAAATTTCTTAACGTTTAAGAAATTATAGCTAAATTTATTATTATTACAAAGAAAGAAAATTTCTCTTTTTCTCTCTCTCTCTTTGGCTGCTCCACCCCTTTATTTTCAGTATCTATTAATTTGTTCTAATGCAATCTGCCAATATTTATTGAGGCAGACCGTCCGTCACCTTCAGTGCTTCGGTTTTTCTTTTTCCTTTTTATTTTTAATTGGAATTTGATTGTCTAAAAGTGAAGACGAAAAAATGTATAAGAATAAAATGTATAATTTTTTAATTTTCGACAACTTTTGGCCTCGCTTCATCGCCAATAATAAAGGCTTTGCCAAAGCAAGAGATTTTAACGAACAATGCTCTTATTAAAGGTTACTTAATTAAACACTACAATAAACAGAATGCGATTTTTAACAGCTTTTAAATTAATTAAATTTTTCCAATACACTGAAAAAAAACTTTATTGTCCATAGCTGGACGCCCTATGCCCGAAAGAGAAGTCTTCGAGTAGTTTTCAAGTGAATGATTGCAGTTTTTTTTTTTTTCTTCACTTTAAATAGCAAAACACGGAAAAAATTACTATTGCAATATTCTATATTGTATATAGTATTGTATAGAAAATATTGCATATGTATAAATAGCTGCTCTGTCGAAATAAAAGTTTAAATTTATTGCAAAAATGAGTGAGAATAATTGAGTTCGAACTTTACAGTACGCTAAAATTTAAATTCGTTTAATTTAAACCGCAAAATTGTCACCGCTTGTCCAGCAACAAAAACAAGCAACAGAAGCAAAAACAGAACAACCGACAAGATAAGTTTCTGTCACTACCATTGTGTTTTCTATTTCTTTCTCTTGTTTCTCACACTCTCTCTCTCTCTCTCTCTTTCGCTCTCTCTCTCTCTTTCTCTCTTGCCCTCTATTCTTTTCTTCTTCTTTTTTATAGTGCGGCACCACGATTGATGACGTAAATTGTGACACAATGACCTGAAAAGTGAACAGCTGCTGAAAGTGTTGCCGGCAACATGTTGCTGCCGCCTACGGCGCATGCCGTTGCACAATTTATGTACTTCTTCTCGTTGTTTTCTTAGCATACGAGTACTCAGCAACATTTGCTTAAACATAGTTTCTGTGAAGTTCGCTCTGACAGTAGCAACTATTGCTTGGAAAGTAAACGCATCTCGCAGAAATAATATGCTTTGCGATTATTCGCAATCTTGTTGCTTTTTATTTACATGAATAGGCCGAAGACCTTTAGTTGTTAGTGCCTATATTTAAGTTTATTTTATAATTTATTAAAAATAAACTTTATTAATAAAAATAAATATTTACATGATAGTAGGTACAATACAGAAACATAAAAATTACGATGTTAATATCTTGTCTCAAACCTCATTTTTTCATAAAATGCATTTCATGGAATTTTTTTATATAAAAAAAAAAACCGCACAAAAAAAACCGCACAAAAAAAAACGCACAAAAAAAACGCAAACAAAAAACGCAAAAAAAAATGCACTTAAAAAATCTCACAAAAAAACCGCAAAAAAGAGCCGCAAGAAAGCAACCAATACACTCGTCAAAAAACATTTAACGAAAGTTTTAATTTTACATAAAAATCAAAACAGAACTTAATGCTTAAAAAATGCATTTAAATAATTCATTGGTACATCCATCCCCATCGAGGTTGTCCACCGCGTATTAGCGTCTCCTTTTCCTTCTCCCTTCGCCGGAAGAACGGAAATTCTCCGGATAGTATACAGACGTCATTGCGTTGCAGATAGATTGACCTGATTTATTTGCAACCAAAACGCAAGAGTGATAACGAGGAAGAAACGCCAGCAATTATTCATTCTCTTCAAAGTACAAACGATGACGTCAAGCCGCCGCATCTTCATCGTACGAACATTTTCTATACTATGTGTACAATGTCAAAATGTTCACAAACATCTCTTCTTCAACAAAAATAAAATTCCTCACTAACAGGGTACATGGTAAGAAAGTACAGAGAAGTTAGTCCATTCTGTTCTACTACAATTAAATTATTTCATTAATTTACTTAACAATTAAATAATAATAAAACTTTCTGCAGCGAAAGGTTCTGTGTGTAAAGTCCTTTCTTGTGTATAAGGATGTTTCTAGTTTTACAACAAAGAAATAAGACTTCTTTCATTAGCCTCAATACGCTTTAAAATAATGTGGCTGATTCCGCACAACCGCAATTCTCTTGTACACACACACACACACCCACTTTGATTAATCAGAAGGTCAATTTGCCGATTATTCACGTGTGTCTTTCGAAGCATGTGCAACAAATCTAAGTGAATTACCAACAATACTGCTTGCGGTATATTCGTACGTTGCCAAACATCATCAACAAAACGCCTGCACTCTCAAGAGCTGGGTAAAAGACCCAGCAACACAGCCCCCCGCCCCTCCCAACCCACCGAAGGAGAAACTAACTAACGCAAATGTCCTTTCGACCATTTTGGGAAAAAAAAGCTTGCTCACCGAAATTCCACGTCCTCACAGGGTGAGGAATTCTTCGGCCAATTGGTCCACAAATTGGTTCAAACAATACGAAAATCAGCCTGAGAGCGATGGTTGTGAGACATGCTATTGTCGAAAAGCTGCTTTCAGTGACGCAGCTTTCACTCAGCACTTTTCACTTTCGCTCTTTAGCATGCGGTGCTCTCTTTGGTCGGTTGAGCTTTTCGGCAACAGCAGAAGAAACAAAGAGAATGCATGCTCAGTGTACAATCGTACGAACAAACGACCGAACGAACGACCGTACGACCGACCGCTGCTCTGATGCTCTCTGTGGGTTGCAAGAAGCTCCCTTTTTAGCATGAAGTTTTTCCTAGACGAGCTGGTGGCCTGCTCCAGACACAAACAACAGGACAGATGCGTTCGCGCATTTTCTGTTTTTGTTATTATCGTATTCGTGCTGTTTGGAAGAATGGAAGAGCGCTTCGGAAAATATGTGTCAGTAGGTTTTTGGTGATTTGTTCCTTCTTCTACTGTTTTCACCATTCCAAGTTCACATAAGCGTTTTTGACAATTCTCGGCAAGAGCACCGACCGAGACTGCGTAATTTTTAGCAGTCTTTATTTATACACGGTTTCCGGTTTTGCAGAGATTAAGACGAAAATGAGCCTAAATAAAAGCAAAATTAATAAAACGGTGCGGCAATTTATTGTCTGTCTTCCTCCAAAGGCCTGCTTTCTGTTTTAATCATCGAAGCCGCCGCCAGCGTTTGTAACCCCGCCATAAATAGGCCAGCCATTAAACCTATGTACGTCAGCCGGCGGCCACGTTGGTCGGGCAAGAAATCTCGCACGCATACCCGGACGGATGTGTGTGTAACACTCACGGTTCCAGCGGATGTCTCTGTGCGGATGTGACAGTTTCCACTTAAAAGCAATAACAATAAAAGAGAAACAAAAGTCTTAAGACGCAACGGAAATTGACATATAAAACGGCATTATGCGCTGGAAAAACAAAGTTGCAGAAAAGGGTGAAAAAGGAGGCAGGTCGCTGGTCAGGTCCGCAGCTGTGCAGATTTAAGTTGCCAATTAAAAAATCAAAACCGACCAACACACACTTACGAGTGTGTACATATGTGTGTATGTATGTATTTCAGCGTGTTAAAGAATCGATGTAGGTCTGCGAATTAAGCCAGATGAAATTGACGGGCTGTTTGTTGGATGGGCGTGTGTGGAAGGAAGGCACACACACACAATTGGGTACAGCGGAATTGGTGTCTTTCTTACACAAACACTTCTAGAAAGAAAATTATGTGAGTTGTAGGTACTTGCTGCAGGAAGAGAAGGAAGGCCTGGCATTTGTGAGAAGGAAAAATTTTATCCTTTATCGTTTTCTTTCACGAATTTATGCTGCTTATTATTATTATTATTATTCAGGAAATGTAATAATAACTGTTTAGAAATAACTGTTATAACTGTTTATAATAACTGGCATTAAGATTTGTGAATAATTAGTAAATAATTTGTAAAGAATTTGTGAATAATTTGCAAATAATTTGTGATCAAATTGTTAACAATTTGTAAATAATTTGTAAAAAATTTGTAAGTAATTCGTAAAAATTTGTAAATAATTTGTAAATAATTTGTAAATAATTTATGGATAATTTGTAATTAATTTGTGTATAATTTGTAAAGAATTTGTGAATAATTTGTAAATAATTTGTGAATAATTTGTAAACAATTTATGTATAATTTTTAAATAATTTGTAAATAATTTGTTAAAAAATTTGTTAAAAAATTTATAAATAATTTGTAAATAATTTGTAAACAATTTGTAAATACGAGTACACTATTTCAATACACGAATATTGAACAAAAAATGGAATGTTTTGGGCATGGCTTTAGATTCTATCAATCATTGGCTTCTAGGATTCCAAATCGTAATCGTATTTGCTTTAAATCATTTATTTGGTTAAACCAACAATGAATAATGTCAGCAATTGCAATCAATTCACATCAGATTTATTATGCTTCCTAATCTTTTCAATCCTGGTCAGCCTGATCAGCCTGGCCTGCCCAGCTTTCGACGCAAATCCGGACGACAAGTGCAGTTCAGCGGAAATCGCTGACATCACTTGAAGCCGTCTCACCCTGTCACCGAGATTCTCACCCTTCTAGCCAGAGATTATCAAGAGTGCCATCACAAGTGGGCCATCAATTCGCTTCGCATTCACATTTCTGACATGCTCTCACCGGAACGGGGGGTGGGGGAGTCTCTCTCTCTCTCGCTTGTCGAAAATAATTGTGCATAAATGAAATGAACAGTAAATCGAACAAAAGGTTCTATCGTTCCGTTTCACTGCGTTGTCCTCAACCGCTAACACCTTCGAACGAGGTCCGAAGCACGCAACCTTACAACCTCCAAACGCCCCCTTCCCGCAACGACTCAACTCAACTTTGCCAACCGACATAACTTCGTTTTACATGTCATTCTTCCTTTTCGCCTCGTTGGCATTTGGGGACATGAGTCCAGGCTGTCGCCGGTGTACGGTTTTAACTTTATTGCTTTTAACATTGGTCGCCTTGTACTCGTATGTCCAGCAATTCTCATTTTTCACTCTAAACACTTCATTTATAAAAAGAAATGCTTCGTTTCCGCCAGAAGACAGCTCGCAAATGGAGAATAATGCGGACTAATGAGCGCGAAAACAGGCCCCGACGAAGTACAGCTCATGTCGGCGAACTAAAGATTGCCTAACTCGTGCAAAACGTATGCTCGTTAAGAGTAATAGACGTGTATACAAACTATATACAAATGTGTAAATACTCGTAGCAAATAAAAATGTGCTAATTTTCGAGAAAGGCATGCCATTGCTTAGTTCATTATTAATCAAGATAAAGCAATAAATACAAATTCTCTTGATCGTTGAAGAGACCGAAAAAAGCCGCGTATGGAAGTGAAAATACGAGTATAATAAAATATTCGAGATAAAATATCGTATTTCAGTTCATGCTTTAGAAGCGCAAAGGTTCGAATAAATGCATCACCCAAAAATTCTTTAAATTTCTCAAATTTCATAAAATAAATATTTAATATTACACTTATTTATTGCGACTTTATTGTAAACCACAAAATCATCGCAATATAATTCTGTATTATCAGAAATAATATATAGCTGTAAAGTCACTTGAGTTTCCTTGAGCTTAACCTGCCGGAAAATAGTCATTGGACTAGGTTACAATATTGTTATTTGCCCTTTGGCCGATAACCGCCTGCCTCCCTTCCCCTTTGGCGGCCGCCGCTTCTGCTTCTTCTACGTTCTCCTTGGACTATGAGAGCTCACAAAGTTGCCGCCGCAGTTGGGCACGTAGCCAAAAGTTTACAAAGTCAAGTTGAGCGTAGAACCATTATGGCCACAATAATTCACACTAGCACGCTGCTGGGAAAAAACCGGCAAGTGCGCTACTCAAAGGGCAATAAATAGCTTTATGAACTTGTTGGTAGTATGGAGAGAAAGTATGAGCTGGCTTAAAGCAAAAGATTTTCATTTTAGGTGACTCCTCGCGTGCCTTACTGTTGACTTATTTGTGCACCGAAGTGAATGGATTTAATGGATTTTAACTGCATTCTCATATAGTACATACATATCTCTATCTGGTTATGATCACAGAATAATAGTACGAAATGTATTCTCTTTGATTTCTTTACACGTCTTGCGATCCTAACAAAAAAATCTACTCTATTCTCTAAAATGTTGCAAAAAACAACGCCCAAACTCAATGAATTTCGCTGAAATTTGTACAGCCATTGTTTGACGTCATTACAGGATGCTGTACAAATTTAAACATATTCAAAGGGGGGTACTTTTCAATCACAATTCACCCCCCTCAAATACTTTTCTAGTAGGTACATGCTGTTTTTATTGGCTGAGGGTCAACCTGGTTAGAGGGGGAGAAAGCCGGGCCGTGGGAAAGAGTCTTGCTCATTCAAGCAGTTAATTCTTTAACCATACTTCCTTTACTCCTTCCATCGCTCTTTCCTTCATTTCATTTTCATATTGTGCTGCGTTGTTTACGGCTCATTTTCATGTTCTGAGCAAAAAAGCAAAAAAAGTTTTCGCTCTTGCTTTGGATGCTGTTGCTGCTACTTTCTTCCACCTCCGGCTAGATGCATTTTAATGATTCATTTTTCTATTATATTCACTTTATGTGTATGTATTTGTCTTTGTGTATTTGTGCATTTGTAGCTTGATGCTTTTGGCCTTGCTTCTGGTGTACAGCATGTCATTTTTGCATCGCCTCGAGATGTGTCGGCTTAAGCGATTTAAGTAGTTTATTATTTCATTGCCTTCCACCCTTATTCTCTTGCTCTATCTCTCTCTGTCTCTCTCTCTATTTCGTCCTTTCCGCTTATATCTTTTGTAATTCTACGACTCCAATTCTACTGAAAAATGTTGCCTTTTAAAATTTACAAGCTCGTGTATTTGCTTTGTCCAGTTCGGAAGATATTATATAAGAACCAACCTTTGACCAAACTGATGAAGTTTGGTTATCATTAATATATATTTGACAGTTTTTGAGAACCTTCAAATGTCAAGAGAGAGGTAGCGTGAAAAGCATAAACAGAGAAAAGCATTTCATAGACATTCTTTACTCACAAACTTTCTGAAAAAAACTCTCAACACGTTAATAAAAAAATTTATTTAATCTCGCTTAAATCTCGCTTGATCTTGTCTGGTCTTCTAGCACCGTGAGATTTTTAGGCCAAATTCAGGTTTTTATGGAAAGTCCATTAGCTCCAAATGACTTGGGCCTAAAATCCTTACCAAATTCTAACTTATTATTTTCTTCATAAGAATTTGGCTTTGATTATCATGTACCTACCTCGATAATATGAACCTATAATATGACAAGCCAGTTCTTGTTGCAATCGCAAGGATGGTTCATATATTATTCAGGCAAACAACAAAAAAAATAAATGTCGAAACGTAACGTTTCTGCGTTTTACGAAATTAACGATTAACAAAGTAAAAAATTCGTATTAAAGCTTGAGCTAAACTATTGTGGCTGAACACGAAGGCTCGCTCGCTTGCTCGCGAATGCACTGCACCGCACTGCTTTATCCAACACATGACACAAAACGGGGCAAAAGTGAATATATACATACATACTGCATCTCTTCAAGTGTCGTCCGTACAAAAACATGCTAAATATTTTGCTTAAATGTACGAAAGGCATACCGTTGCCGGAAAAATTGGGTTGCACTAAGAGACTTGTTCAGCGCGAGGCACGGTAAGTGCATTTGCATGTATTGCGCCAATCGCAACATTAATATGCAGCAAATGCGCAGGACGGACAGAGGTAATACTGTAAAGTCTGGCCGACATCAAAACAGAATTCCGTTAAAAGGGCGCAGGGAATGGAAACCACGCTAGATAGCTAGAAGGATACATACAGATATAGCACATGCTGCGCTCAGCGATGTCGAAAGAATTCAGCAAAACAATTTTCGTTATTTCCGTTTGCACGATACGTAATTGCCAGAGCTCTGCAAGCTCGACGTGGCATGTGATGTGCTACTTTTAACCACGATACAAATACTTAGCTATGGCTAAGCCGGAGTTAAACATGCTGGAGCTGGTGGAGCCGGGGAACACCTGACTCAACCTATGACAAGAGCTACTTAGTGTGTATGAGCGAGAGCGCTTCAGTAACTCAGTAACCAAAAGCCGTTTAACACTTCATCGTTGAGTTCATTTCGATGCAATCACAAGCGTCTGAATCAATTTGGCCTTATGGACTTATATTACGAGTATATTAATATTCCTGGCAAGCTTGAACCGAGCATTATAATTCACGCACAAACACGCATACATACATATGTACGCATGTATTGATGTGTACGACAAATATGTGAAGTGTTAAAGTGCACGCGAGGCACTTTAAAATCCATAATGAAATTTTTGTAATGTGAAATATTTCATGCCAAAAAGAGTTGCGTAAAATTAGTTTTTGGCCTCGAGCATCGAAAAGGGTCGTCTTTGGCCTCTTTGGGCAGCACAAGTCGCACAACGCGGCAACTGTAAAACAGCCCTCGTGGAAATGAATACACTTTTAAACTGTTGCTGATATTCATGAAATCATGTTCGCAAAGACGACCCACCCACGCGCTGATCTTCCAGGCCGCCTCATTGAGTCCCGCCCTCTAATAACTGCCGCCCACTAAAGCAACAATTTATGCGCCAAGTGTTTACAATTTTATTACCATAACAGCTGCTGTGGCGGCTGCCACTGTAGTCGTTGTTGCTACAACAGCACAAGAAATAAAAAAAAAACGTTAAGGAAATTATAATTTATGCCCCTTTTTTTTCTGGTTTTCTTCTCTGCAGTTTGTCATTGTTGTCGTGGTTGTTGTTGTTGTTTTTTTTCCTTTTCCACAGCAGCGGCAGGAGGAAATATGGGTCTAACAAGTAGCTAATTCGCGTTTGAAAGTAGAATCAAGCACGTAAACTTGTTACGTGCTGCTTCTGATGAAAAAAAGGCCCGCAATTCAGCTGCTAAAACATCAACCGTGGCACAACAGGAGCGACGAGCAGCCCTCGAGAGGAGCGCAGTATCGTACTTAACTCTTATACGAAACCAAACAAAAGTAGAACCAGTTCAGCTCAAGACTGTTTGCTCTCTGGAGCATAACTGGCTCTACTCCATGAACTAGAATTGAAATTAAAATTTATTCGCCTTCTAATTCGGTACTCACTGATTCAGATTTCGTTCGTTCGATCCGCTTTGACTCTGCACATTGTCGGTATGTCGGCGCTCCTTGTGCACGATGCCCATCAGCTTCATCCATGGATTGTTTTGGGAACCATGACCGCCCATGCCGCCGCTCTGCCACATCGTCATTGCGTTTAGCTTCGAAGGCGTCACTTAGCTTCAATCACGTGCGCACTCACGCACCCGAATGCACACACATACACACGATGGCGTGTGCGGAACGCCTTAAAGTTGCGCAGTTGTCATCATTATTTTGACATCATTTATGAAATTTTCATAATCACACTCAGAATCGTATAAAACACATTTTTTACGCGATAATAGTTTTTAAATTGAAAATGTGGCAAACCTTATAGTCATCATCGTCATCGTGGTCAATCATTATAATAGCATTATAATATGTTACGCGTTCAACCGGTTCTTCATGGCAACCGGAGGCGTAGCTATCGACGATACCGACGACGCTGGTAATGCTCCCAATAATGCTGCCAATACCAAAATGGTTGGACTTAAAACGAACTTAGCTCTTAACGCGGTGCAACACTTTCTCTTTATCGCCCGCCTTCTAGACAGTGTTCATTTGAATAATTAAACTTATAGTAATTTTTATTATTATTATTATTATTCAGTTTTATGTTAGTTGTTTTCTTGTTGATATAGTAAAGTACGTTAGTTTTGTTTGGCATAAAGCGTTTTAATGTTTAATTTTTGTAGAAGTTTAAAAAAAAGTATTTGTATTTATTTAGATTTATTAATATTACAGCCAAGAATTATATATTCCGAAAAACTCTAATTTAGATATTTTAATATAGTATTTTTTTTTTTTTTGTATTTGCTTCTTGCTTCAAGTTGGACTCTTTTTAAAGAAAATTTAAATTTAATTTGTTGACTTATATATCGTATTTGGGATTTTTTTTTTTTTTGTTCTTTTGGTATATAATTTTAAAATTAAGAATCACAATGGTGTCATTAGTTATTTACATTATTCTAATTAATATTATTAATTTATAAATATAATTCAAAAACACTAGCTAATTTTTTTTTTTTTCTTTTGCAACTTCTCTAATGGAGACTGATATTTTTTTTAATTTCAATATTTTATGAATTTTGTTTTTTCTGTAGAATCTATTTAAGAAGTTGGTGTTTCCGTTTGTGGTACATAACTGAAAGAAAAGTGAGAAGAGAAAGGTATCAATGTTTTCACAAAATTCTAACTTATATAAGCATTGGTTTATGTGTAAAACTATATCAAAAAATGTATAAAAATATAGAAATATTTTTTTTAAGAGATTTACTAGAGTACATCAACGCCATTCAAAGTAGACAGAAAAAAAACTGTAAAGAAAAACCCTTTGGAAACTGCATTTAGAATTTGTACTTGTAATTTCATTAATTATAATAATATTTCAGAAATTAGAACTACTTAACTTTCGGAAGTTCTAATAATACTACAGAAAAATTAAAATAAAATCCAATCTTTATCTCTCCATAAACATCCGAATATTAGTTTGTTAGCTCCAAACAATCAATGTACGTTGAAAGAAAATATATCAAACGAACTGTTTATTCAGTCGCAAAAGTATTCGAATAGATTTTACAAAGAAACCCGGATAAAGAAACTTAAACGCGAAATTGCTGCATTTGTTTCGTTCAAACAAAGCTTTACTAAAACTAGAAATTCCATGAAACTCAATAGAATTCGCTGCCGACAAAGGACGAAGCAGCATCACTGCGAAATTTCCGTCTGCGTCTCCTGCATCCTACACCTCCTTGCAAGCAGGGAGAGCGGGGGTGCGGCCCGCGTAGCAACCGTCGAATACTTGTGCTCTAATGATTTGCAATTCAATTTTGAAACGCTGCGCTCAGATGAAAGAGCTCTGTGTGTGCGAAAGCGTGTGATGTACCAACACGACTAGCGGCCTGCTTAAACGCTGTTGAGCGCTGTCGAACGCTGACGAATTGTGAGGGTGAAGGCACCCTCACATTGCTTTCGTAAATGTAAAATGAAACTCAAGAGATAAATAGTATGTCGTGTCCACACTTCTTTTATAAATTAAATTTTAAAAGATTCTTATTTAACTTTATTTGGTTTTCAATATACGCGGAAAGCAAAATAAATCTAAATTGGCAAAAAGTGTTCGAAGTATGGTATAATCTATGATAAACTAACACTGTTTTCTATACTATATCTCAATATAATCATAAGTTAACCATAGCAACCAGCTTCGATGGATCAATAAAAGCCTGGTGCCGGAACAAGTAAAAATTTTCATTGAAACTACAACTTTTCACAGTAAAGAAGTTTACAGTCTCTGACGTGGAGCGCCTCTAACGTATTAACTGAAATCTTAAAAACATGGTAAAATATAAACATAGATCGTAGATATTAAAATCGACTATTTGTACATTAATTATTCTCTTCTGAAAAGCCAGCAAAGTCTAAATTAAGCAAAAAGGAAATGGTACGTTTAGAAGCTGAACGCTCTGAATTGTTACGCATTGAAATGGAAAACCAAAGGTCTTTTTTTTTTGTTCTTCTTTTACCTACAATGTATCTATTAAACGAACGACTACCATTGCTTTTGCTCCAACAGAAAACGCAAACTCGAGGAAGAGCGCCAACGCAAACAGGTCGAACGTGAACAAGCTCTCCAGCAACGCAAAGAGGAAAGATTGGCGAATGAAGTGCGGCTACAGCAACTAGAATGCAGCATGTCCTTCTTCGACAGTGTCCAGAGTACCATCAACGGCATCAAGTTGGAGGAGCAACAACAACGTGACTGGAAGAAATTTATGCACTGCAATGGCTTGCCAATGGCCAATAGTCCGCGTGCTCTGCGGCAGTACATGCATCAATGGCGGAAAGATAGTGAGCAACAAGAGCTTAGAGCCAGAAATTGGTTACTGCAAACTGATGAGCGGACGATTTTAACACACAATCAAAAATTGGAAAATCGGACACGGGCAGTTTTAAAAAAACAACAAGCTGACCGCGGCATTTTATATGCTCAACGTGCCGAAGAGGTTTTGTGGGTAAGAAGTAAAGGAGAGCAATGGGAATGGGGGTAGAATTGGAGATACATACTCGTCGAAGAGGCCGTAATTTAAATGCGTGTGTGACATTTTACCCTTAGATCCTACAAGAACTCGATGAAGCCTTGAGTGATGATAGAATTCCGGGACATATTCACACCGACTTAAAGTTGATGAAGGCCGAGATAAGAACTTTTCTAAAGCAACAATTGGACGAATTTAGTCACAAAATCTTGTGTTATATAGAACGAGATATGCAGTAAGTCGGAGTCTTTATAAATCTCTATAGAGTCTAGCAATATTTCGTCCTCAAAAGGGTCGACCGAGCTGGAGTTTACAAATACGTCTACACGTCTGAGATATTCAAAATCCACTTGTGGGTTTTTTCCGAAGAGGCGCAAATGTAAGTCGTAAGTCTGAGAGAATCACACTCTCAGTTTCTCACTCCCTTTTCCTCCTCCTCCCCCCCCCCCCCCACAAGCCACTCTTTCTTCTCCATTTTATGTCTTTTCCAGCGCCGCAAGTCCGAAGACTCACATAACTGAACAAAATCCACACAATGAGATCAATTTTCCCCTCATCCGGCTGCAAATGTCACTGCCCCCGACGGTGCATTTACCGAGTTCAGCTCTCAGAGGACTCTGGCTTTCTTACGATCATTTGAGCGACTTTTGTGCCACTTTTTATTTAAAAGAACCACGAGATAAGCATCTGAGTAAGTTATTACTGAAAAGCTATTAGTTCCGAAATTGTTTTCACTCTCTCCCACACGCCACAATTACCTTCCACAATTTCCTAGACATACTTCAGCAAACAACACTGGAATGGCATAAACGAAAAGAGATCTTTCGAAGCATTCTGGATGGTAACATCGCAGAAGCGGCACAGACTTTGGCTGGCGAAAATTTAGATATTGATAAACTTTTCAATGATCATGAAGAAGATGCAAGCAAAGCTCGGCGCACAGCCATGGGTCCAGAAGCCTACAACTTGCTGGAAACCGATGTAAATCTTCGTAAGTATCGTATTATTGGAGGTCTCTATTGCATTGACTACTTGGAGATACCGCAACAGTATAAACGCATCAATTCGAGACGCTTCATAAGAGCGGGTAAGTTGACTCGACAGTCGCCGCTTCAAAGGACGATTGATCATTACTCTGCCGGCAGCTCCCACGCCCGACTGTCTCAAGCACAAAACCTACTATCAGTCCTACAAGTCACCCGCGCCCGTTTTGCCGGGAGTTCGCCGTCTGCCCGAGGAAATTGAGGCCGAAATGCGTATGGTTGAAGCGGCACTAGACCAATTGGCTTTAATTACGCTGGAGTAGGTTCAAATTATCTATATATCTACTGCAATAATAACCTTATTCTCAGATGCCTTCCGCTGCCTTCCTCTTTGAAGGTTACCCGATTCGATTATTTGGTTCGAGCCACCCATTGTTTGTCGCTGGGAGATGCCAGCAGAATCCGGCCAGTCCGATCCGAGCACTGCACCTCCGCCAACTAATCAAGATGAACCGGAAAATATCAACGATATAACAAAAACAGCCGAACGCGGACGTAAAAGCAGCACAGAATGCATCCCTCGTAGCGTTAGCGCGTTGAATGATTTCGACATTTTAAATATACCGTTTGGTATTGACATCAAGAGCGTCATGGAGGATTATGTGAACCCGCGACTGCCTGATGGGATGGGTATATGCCTACATCCTGATTATGTAACGGAGGGTGGTCGCCTCAGGAGTAAAACGAAAAGTAAGAAAACAAGACCAAAGGTTTTATTCATTGCGCGTCCGGAGAAAGTCAACAAATCATTATTCCAAACGGAAAACAAGGCGCAGAAGAAGGTCGTAGTAGATTTTATAGAACACAATGAACCTTGTGAACTATTTTCTAGTAAAAACTTAAATCCGAAACTAAAAACTCACACAAAAACACAGCAAATTGAGAACGGAATGGAAGCCATTAGAAAGCCAGAAGAAAGTATAGAATGTTCAAGTCTGCAGAAAACCGAAAAAAAGCCCCAACAAACACGGTATATGTTCTCTCAGTTACTAAAGGTAAGATTAAGAGGCGAACGATTTTTTTTTGAGGATCCCAACAATTTTTGTTTACTCCCCAAAAAAAAAACAAAAAAGGATATCGAGCAATTATGTGCCCGCAAATTCTGCCCAGATCATCCAGTGCCAGCAATCTTAGCAAGCAGCTCTTCAAATACGCGGCCCACTCTAACAGTATCGCCAGAAACTGAATTTGCCGAAGTTATGCCAACTCAATCATCGTCATCGCTAGGCCGAGAGACCTCAGTGGAACCAATTGTGGAATCAGAAATGAAGCAGTTAGAAAACCAAAGCAGCTCCGAATTTGACGAAACCGATGACATTGAGGGCTACAAAAATTTACGGGCTCTAAAAGGGAAGCATGGACAATCCGTTGCAGAAAATCGTGGCGATGACACCCATACTAATAATAATAGGTAATAATAGTATAGTGCGAAATTCTTGCTTAAGGAAGCAAGGAAACTAGGAAGGAAAGAAGGAAGTAGGAAAGGAGTATTAATAACGTGTGTTTTGTACACAGGTGCGCCATCTTTTATGTCGGTATGTGACTGTTTGGCCGCATTCCAAACACGACGTGGACGCTCTGTCGGCAATATTCTCTGAGTCAATTGCACTTTATACAGAAACAAATGCAAATCATCTTTCAAAATGTGTCGCAAGGTGGTTCCACTGTCACCAAAATACTGAGCGCGCTGACAATACGACACATGTGGGCTCTCGGCAACACTCTCTCTTAACGCTTCAACCAGTTCATTGGAACGTTTTCGGCGTTGATGAACGGCATGTCGACGATTTCCCACTGTCTCGTGCTCAACAAAATTCGATACCAAATAACGAATAGTGTTTAAAAAAAAGGTGCTTCTTGGCCACAATATTTTCAACGATATCCACGGCTATTTTCAATGTACAGCGTCACTATTTCGGCGCGTTGTTTTGGTGTGAAGCGATCCATAGTTCCAATTGTACTGAACTGACGTTTCAAAAACATGTTTACTCTAGTTATTACTGTAGTAAATTTACTCTAGTTATTCAAAGTTTACATACCGACATAAAAGATGGCGCACTAAAATATGCACCCTAGTGCCTCTCTATTATACTCGTATAGTAGAAAAATGTGATCTGCTTTCATTATTCTTAACGGTGTGGGTTTTAAAAACCAACTTGTCGAAATGGAAATTATAATATTTATTTCAATGTGCCTCGCTTAAGTTTAAAGACGACTCTAATTTCTTAATTCGATAAATTTTATTACACTTATTTTTGAAGAACACTTCTTATTATTGAAGAATTTTTTAAAAATTTTATCTTTTTCCCATAAATTTGTAATTGTATTAGATAAAAGTACCCGCCTTTTTGCAGGCGGGTCAGATGATGAGACCATTTATCGATTCATGACAGAAATAATGTTAAAAGTTCAATTTGAAAAGCACAATTTATAGATATATCGTTTATACATACATATGTATGTTCATACATAACTGCGACGATATTGTCTATCCTTTTATCAGTCTGTGTCCCAGAATGTGTCCCTTTTCTACTTCCGCTGCTGTTTGTGCGAGTACATACGATCCACTCGAACTTACGAGTAAATATATTTGTTGATTATTTTTAGAAAGATAACAAATACAATATCGAGTACAGCTGCGGTAAGTACGGTCGGGTGGACCCAAGGTAAATGGAGCACACGTGACGTTCATTACGTCAAATTCAATGAGGATAAATTCACGATACAATTTCGGACAGGACGTTTAGGTAAATAATATTTACCGCAAACTTGCACAGCAATACGTGTGCGTTATACATGAACACATAAACACATAAAAAGCCTTTACACATGGCAAATGCCTTCATACACTATACATAACCTACATAGTATATATAAAACCTCATAAATTATTAAGCCAGACCTTTTCTATACCTCTTCATATCCTTTCTTTTAATCTTTTTCGGGCTTTTATGATGCCTGCGGAGCAACAGGCGTTTTTGGCATTGCTCTAAACCGTTACAGCAACATGCCATACCAAGCATGGGAAATAAAACCGGACTTGAAGAGGTACGAGTATATACATAATTGAGTTTACTTATTATTACGATCAATTTGACGTGACACTATTTCGTAGCAGCCCCGGTAGCATTCTCTTCAGCTTCACCGCTTCCATTATAAGCTTCGACATGACCATCACGTCGGCTGGTTTTTGTGTGGATAGCTTCCAGGGCGGCTGTACCGAATCTATTAACGCAATTATCGGCAAAAACCTTGCATTGCCTAAATTGAAGTCAATACTCATCAGCTCAGCGGTGGACATCTTTCCCGAAGACGATACCTTCTGCTATACGGAAGGTTCATGTGAGAAAAACTTCGCAATGGAAATGCATCTGTACGCTTGTATGGCAGCATTCGGCTTGTCCCACAATTTCAGCTGGTCACGCTGGAATTTACTGGCCGGTGGCCGAACGGCGGTTCTGTTAATGAGAGAACTGGCCGTAGATAAAAAAGTGGTAAGTGAGCGGCGCGGCATACACTTGATGATGAAAGGAAAAGAGGTCGGGCGTGATATTTCGGCGCTGAGAACTTAAATAGAGCTTAAATTTCTGAAGTTTCGTTAAATAAGGTCTGTCAATTTGTGTGATCTTATTGCAGCAACTTCATTTTCGAGGTTTTTCACACACTTAAAAGCGGGGCAAAATGAATTATTGAAATTTTTTTCATTTACAGAAGAAAAATAATAAGTATTTTATTCAAAAAAACCATTCTCTTTTAGCCCAACTTCTCGACTCTGTTAGTAACTCCTCTAAAAGCTACCATTATCGACAGTCTTGAGGTATCGGCCAGCTTCAATCCAGTCGATATTCCTGGTATGGACTACTATGCGGACTTGTATCAGTTGGCTGCAGCCCGTTGCCAGCCGGGCAGTTTGCACAAACAGCGCTATATGGAGCCGTTGCTACGTGACAATGTAACCAACATCCTGAAAGCAATAAGACCCATCAGTTTTTGCTAACTGGCGTCCATGTTGACGTCTAACCACAACAACAACAACAACAACAACAACAACAACGATAACAGCCACAACACAAAGGAAAAAGTCAAGTCAAGGAGAATGAAAGAGGAAAAAGAAAAACGCTGAAACTAAAGGCATCCCTGCCTTAAATTTAGGAGGGAGCGAGGGAGGGAGGGAGGGAGGGAGGGAGGCAGGGCATGGTAAATACAGAACTTCAGTTAAATGAAACACTATAACAACAATAAAAATCTATGTCAAGAGGAAGTACTAAGTACTCGAGAAAATAAGAATGGTGCGCTAAGTACGCGCCGTAATGATGTTATTATTTAAGGAAAGAAAAGCAAAGACCTTTTCCACAGACGCCAATTATGCGGACTCATGGAAAATATTCCCTCAAAATGTGTTATACGTATACAATAAAACCAGGTTCGTGGGTTTTCGCTTTTAGATGACAACTGCTATCTATCAAGAAAAAAAAGAGGTTTTTTATTAGTAAAAACTCTTACGAAAATAAAAAAAGAGGCCGCATAAAATGTACTACAATAAAGATAATATGGAAAGGTGCCATCTAAGACTTGCGGTTATTTTTTAAAAGCATTGCATTTTTTGTTGACCATTTTTTTTTTGTTTCATTGTAAGTTTGTGTTGGAGTAAGTTTGCAGTGTTTGTATGTATTTCGTTGTATTCGGAGCACATCAGTAAAAATCAATACAACACACTCCTACCAAATAAACAAAAGACGTAAGAAAATTTCTTAAAAAATTCTCGTTTTACGTTTTCTCCAAATACGACAAATCATCATTATTAAGTGACTCGTATTGTTGTTAATACTCGTAAAAGTGTATAAGTATAACACTTTACCGCAAACGAAACTTAACTTAAATGAAGGAGGTAATTTGTTTAAAAAGTTGAAAAGCAGAAACTAACCTTTTTGCACTCGAAACGAACGTTTTAAAAAATAGAAGAAGAAAATCAATAACTTTTGTATTTAATTGATGTGCTCGAAAGAGTTCAAAGGAAAACTTTTCTGTTACGTTTTCATGCCGCTGCCCTTTCTTTCTTTCTTTTTTTTGTCTCTTTTACTTCAGTTTATTAAATTATTAACTTAACAATCTCAAAATAATGAACACTATTCTGCCAGAGAAGCAGAAAAATATAACAATTAAATATCTTTTCATTTAAAATAAAAAGATGAAAATATCATGAAGTACTTAAAAGAGGAAAAAAGTACTTTGAGCCATTTATTCGTAATAACGCCAATTTAAATGTTTAAACAATACAATACACAGTGTAAAAGTAAAGTAAAATAAAGTAAAATAAAATAATTCATTGTAACGTAATGAGCAGCCTTCCGTTACGGAAAAAGATGGCGATCTACATGCCACCGTAAAAAATTAAAGAAAAATAGTGAAGCAAAAATAATACTCTCATTCAAAGTTAAAATGATAAGAAGAACAAAAAAATTCGGTACAATAAGTCACCGAATTTTTATCTTAAAAAGAAGATAATAAAAAAAGGCGGACTAATGAAACCCAAGAAATTAATAAAAAGTATAAAAAGGAATAACAGCGAAACAATGCGAAACCGCGCAGGAGACCGAATACAATGGAGAACATAAAATGGCCTCGAAGGCCGTGGGCTAAAATGCCGTGAGCTGCTGCGGTTGTTGATAAAAATTCACTGCCGCAATTAAAAAAGCGGCAACCGTCAGAGAAGAGAAAAATTGCAATTTAGTGGTTGGAAGATTAACGAGCCCTAAATTTGGTCAAAACAAACTGACAGTTGGCTCAGCAGCAGCTGAATGTCAAGATTGCCTGAGACTGAGGCAGGAACTGCCTCTGACACCAACCAGCTCCATTTCTCTGTCACAGGAAATAACTTAAGTGACCTAATTTGTTGAAAAGTACATTAATTGTTAAAGCTTTTCTCCTTCTTATCTCTCTCTCTCTCTCTCTCCGTCTCTTCTTTTGCTTCCGCTTTAAGTGCTTTAGCTTCTTTTTGTGCTGTACAAATACTTTTTAGTGAACAATGACTATTCGCTGAATTTAAGCATACAAATACACGCGAATATGCCACAAAAACGCAACGACAAGAACAATTGAAGATGGTCGACAGAGAGGAGGTATGTGTGTATGTGCTTGCTGTACCGAAAAAGGGAGGGTGAAGGACGCAACAAAGGCACGCAAAACTAAATATTATTTATCATTGCAGCAGGACGCTCTCGTGTGTGTGGTTTCGTGAGTGTGAAAGCAGAGCGGAAGCAGATGCGCTGTTAAGAGCGGAAACTGTGGTAGACATACTGTTGTTTTGTTGTTATTGTTGGCGTTATTGCTGCTGCTGCTGCTGTTGTTGTTGCAGTAAATGTGATGTAGTTGCAGATGGCTCGAATAGCGACAAAAAATCGAATGGACTACGTTCGTAACAGTTTGAAAAAGGAAATTAGGCAACGGCTAATGAAATAACACGATTTGAAAATTATCAATAAAATAAAAAAAAAATTATTAAGAAAATTATTACTCATAAATTAGATATTATTAAGAGGCCTTATAATGCTGTTAGTGCGAGTAACAGTTAAAGCTCTTCCGAAAATTAAATCGTAAAAAAAAGCCATAGCGTCATGAATGGTCTTTACACTGACCGCGAAATAAGGCTACAAATACTGAAAGAAATTATGGATAATTAAAGCTGGCAATTATTATTAATTAGAAGGCATTTTTATTAAATTCATAATAAATCGATACAACAAAATCCTTAAACAAAAGGTACTTTTATTCTATTAATATAAATTTACCGAAAAATATTAATTATCATTTGAAAAAACTACCGAAGAACATAAGCCTGAATTTTCCACTACACTTTTACTGGTACCGAGTAGTACGAATAGTACTCAGAGTGCTTTGAGTATTCGTTGCTCAAATGAAGTTCGTAAAATTTTTCACCGTAATTTGTTGGAAAACTTTTCCCTTTTCCTTATTCCTTTTTCATCAACGATGGTTCATTAAGCAGAATTCATTCGTTTCTACTTAATAGTAGTCGCAACAACAACTATGCAACATTACAACAACAACAACAACTACAACAACAACAACTCTACCCAACAACTTTTCATAGCGAAATTATTTGTGAAATTAGTTAAAATTTTTGTAAAAATTAACTTTCTTTCTTTCTTTCTTTCGGTGTAAATGAGCTAATATTTTGGCAAAGCAATGTCGTAAGATAAGTATGATTTTGTTTTCGTATAATAGAGTTAAAACTTCGTTCTGTCCGTCCGTTGCAAAAACTCACGAAATGACATAGAGACAACGAACGATATTGCAAGCAAGAAGCTATTTCTATGGTCATAAAATATTGAAGCAGTCAAAATGAAATATTGCTCATATTGTTACGAAAAGCGGCGTTAGCATTCAACGTAAAATTTATGCCGGCCATGAGAAGCATTTAAATTCGTTCATAAAAGGATGCGGAAAGAAAGGATGAGGAATTTAAAAATTCTCTACGGACTCGCGAGGACACCACAGTTTTTCTCATAAATCAAAATCAACTGAAAGGATAAGTGAAGGGTAATGTTTATGTCAAAATTTATACCCATAAACTTGTAAAAATATTACACATCAAATAAAAAGGCCACCAAAAGGAAGGCATAAACATTCAAGAACAATTGCGCGAAAAGTGTGCCTGCATAAAATCTCACCAAAGCTTCTTCACTTTTAAACAACAACACAAACAACCACAGCAAATGCAAAGCTCTCCGCATCATCCGCATACCCACAGTCCCACAAACCGACCGACGGACCGACGGACCGACAGACACACTTACTCTATCAACCGCGTAACCGAAAATGCATCACATCACCGATGCATATGCACAGGTAGTGGTTTCTAGACTTCTCACCGCAGGCAAGAGATGCTCGATGCCATTGTCATTGCTGGTGCTGCGGTGCGGTGTGTGCGGATCCGGATCCTGTCGAGGAAAAGCAACTTAAGTAGTATTAGACGAAGTGGTTGGCACTCAGAAGGCGCAAGCGATTTTGTTTTTGTCGAGATTTTCAAACGATGGCGATTAAAAAAGCTGTGATAATGAACGGCAAGCAATCATCCGGAAAGGCAGAGAATTATTAATTATATTGGCTGGTAATGTAGCAGAAGATGTGGCACAGGATATTGCTAGACATTAAAAACATAATTATAAAATTAAAATTTTATATAAAAGTTAAGGAAGGTTTAAGGAATTTAAACTTTCGAAAAAAAAGACATTTAAAAATTTTAAAAATTAGAAATCTTGCTGCAAAAATGAAGACATAATTTTAACAAGATATTGCCAGACACTAAAAAAAATAATAACAAAATTAACATTTTATATGATAAGTTCAAGAAAATTAAATTTTCTAAAAAACCAAAAAATTAAAAAACCCAAAAATATACAATAAGAAATCTTGCTGCAAAAACGATGAAATAATTTAAAAAAGATATTGCTAGACATTAAAAAAATAATTATAAAATTTTATATGAAAGTTAAGGAAAGTTTATGAAAATGAAATTTTTTAAAAAACAAGAAAATTAAAAAACCAAAAAACTAGAAATCTTGCTGCAAAAATGGAAAATTAATTTACGCGAAAAATTTGAATATTAATTAAAAAAATTAAAAAAATTAAGTCGGCCTGAAAGAGTTTTTTTATTTATTTATGTTAATTCTTTTTCTTATTTTTATATTTATAAAACCAATAAATACGGAAAAGTAAAAAAAATGAATTTTTATTTATCAATTGAACAAGTATTAATAGATTTTAGGCTTCAAGCTACTTCAAGTGTTTCACCACTACCAGAGACCTAACGAAAATGCAACGTAACCTGACAAAACCTACATTTTCAAAGGTCAAACTAACTATTATTAATATACCATTTAAACTCTTCAGAAACTACGAATATCATGATCTATCAGTTGAACTATTCTACCGAGCAAAATGAATCGCTATAAGTACAACAAAATCTTTGAATTGTAAGAAATTTTTATAGGTTATGCTCGTAGCCATGGTAAATATCTACACTAAAATAAATACATCCACCCCTTTTCTTAATACCACGACGCTATATGTGTATATAGCGTTCAAAGTGGTATACTATAAATCACAGTTCAAATACCTTTTGCTTATGGCACGCGATTTAAAACACTTGTTCATCACCCAAACGCTTTTAGTAACTAATAAAAACGTGTCTGGAGTTCTTTTCTCTGTATTGTAGAGCTGTCGTGTACCGTTGTATGTGTGTATGGCTTTAATATCGCGTGAGATATTGCTTGCTTGCATTTATTAAGTTGAGCTAGTTGAATGCCTTCAAGGAGTTAACAAGTCGCTTTAAAAATTTCAACATTTCTTTTTGTGAATTTTAAAGTATTCTAATTTGATTTATTATATTGCAAATGCAAAAATACAAATGCAAAATATTTTGCTTACTAATATATATAATAGTTATTACCTAGTATTTAGTTATTATCTGTCTGCACACTGACAAGCAGCAAAAAAAAAAAAACCAAGTGCAGGGAAACACTAAAACACATTTAATGCTGCTTCTGTGCTTAAAATCATTCTATTCGTTTTAATTCTATTCAGTTCTTTCGCTTGACTTTCGTTTGTCAAGATCAAGCCAAGATTTTTTTCATTTTTTGGCACCTTCGGGTAACTTTTCCGACATGCAGTACAAAACCTTTACTCTTGAACTCGTGAGATTTTTGAATTCTTGATACTTGAACTCTGGAATTCTGATGGTTTTGCTCTACCATTTGCATAACGCAGAAATTGTTAATGCCATCATCCTTTGTTAAGTTTAGTTTGGACATAAACCGGTTCAACCAACCCTGTCGGAAATTGTAATGAGCAACAATAAACATATATAAGTTTTTGAAACTCTTAAACAAAACATTTTTGGCTGATGCAAAAATTAAAAGAAAATTAAATATTAAACGATGATTTAACATTAGTGAAGCCATAGGAAACCAACCTTGATTACTTTTCAGTTAATGTACGTACATATATTATATTGCTCCATTCTAATCCGTCCCTGCCTCTCCCTAACAGACGCCATATTCAATATACATATATGTATACGAGTATGTATGTATGTATGTGCCAAGTGGAACCTACTAAAAAACTCAATTCATACTCTTTTGAATGCAATCGAAGGAAAGCTTCTGTGAAAACTTTTTACTATAGAAGCAGGTCAAAGCAATTATTATTATGAAAAGAACTTATTCGTGGATGGCTTAACACTCTCTCGCTAATTAAATCGATATTCAATAATTATTTTTCTATTAGTTTTCTAAGAAGGAATTAAAGCAACTCTTTCTCATCTGCATATTTTCCAATATTATTGCACTAAAAACAGATTTCACGCTTTTCAGCGATAACTTTTGTAAGTTATTTCTTTAACTCTAAACAAAAGATTTCTTAAAGTAAGAATAGTTACCCATTTTTAATACTTAAAAAAAAAAAAGATATATTAAAAAATTAATATTTTTGTAGCATTTCTTCTAATTTTTGTAAAAAATTAAATACATTTCAATTAACCGAAAACTAAATCACCCGCCAGTGACAAAAGCAACCGTCTGAAAGGAGGACTTTTTTTAAGAAAAAAATACGTTTAACTTGATTTATGGATAGCTGTCGGTCGACTCTTGCAGCCAAACCGCCATCAACAACAACAACAACGGCAAATTCATTCATTCATTCAATTTTCGATTAAAGTCGAGTGTAACAACATCATCATCATCGACACATCGCAGAAGATTTCTTTTTTTGTGCTCTCTTTTTTTTGCTAGATTCTTTCATTCAGTTTTCTATTTCTTCTCTCTTTTTATTTTTATTTTTTTTTTGCGCACAAGGACAAATTTATTTTTATCATCGATGTTGATCGTAGAGGAATTTATTTACTTTATTATCGATTTAGTATATTTGATTATATTTACTCTTAAAATAAACTACGAGTAGATCGATTTAGTGAAAACTTGATGAGATTGTGGTAACATTTTTCACTTTTATTAGATTTAAGTATTTAACATTTTGCAAATAATATTCCTCAAAAATCTTTGTGGTACCAGAAGAGCATAAAAATACCGAGCATCATTCAAAGCCAGCGACTACGAAGTTCGTAAAGAGAAATAGGCCATTATGACGCGCGCTATTAATATCAATAAATTTAAATTATTAAAAGAAAACCAACATAGAAGTTCCAAAGAGTACACGGCGGTGGTACCTACTTTAGAAATACAAAGAAGCCAGTAAAGCCGAGCAAAGAAAATAAGGTTAAACCAATAAAAAAAGAAACTGAAAAAGAGAAATAGAAAAAGCAGAAAATTTTAAAGAGAATAGTCCTTGTTAAGAACTGTCCCACAAGACAATTGCAGATTGCAATTTATTCAGGAGCCAAAATTAATTGCATTCAGCCATACATTCTGCGAACAATTGAACCTAAAACCTTACACACAATGTCCGTAAAGAGGAAGAACGGAAGTAAGCGAAATACTCGTAGTAAAACGAAAATTTGTGAAAATAAAAAAACGAATAAATGGCACAAAACTAAAGCAAAAAGGAACTTAAAGCAAACTTCAAAAATAAAACCTGATAGAATCTAACGAAAGCTAAGCTGTTCGAGGATGAATGATGAATGATGATAGTGGTTGTAAGAGATTATACTCCTTAAAAATGAAGGAGTATAATCTAAGAGGGCCAACTCTATTTTCTCTTTCTACACTAAAGCAAGTATTATGCGAGCATTATATAAAATAAGTATATACAAAAATACTTCGGGAGCAATGAAAAATACTAGATGGCCAAAATACAAAACACAAAACCAGAGAAGCAACAACAAGTCATTAAATTTCAGGGTCAAAAGCAACAATGTGTTGTGACGAGCATCGGTGTATATGAGTATCCAGGGACATACTATTAATATTTGGGAATATAGCAAGTCATACGCAGTCAGTCATCATCACAGCTACTCGCACTCGTACCGTCTTTAAAGTTTTTTAAAAGGAAATTTAGTAAAATAACTTGTAGAAAACTTTAAGATAATTTTGTAGAATAAAATCGACAGCAATAAGAAAAGTTAAAAACAGGATTGCTCCACCGTTCTTCTAAGACTATCTTTTAGAAAATAATGATAAGTCTCAAGGGCTAAATTTAGCAGGTGTTTTTTTAATTTTTTAAATAGATTTTAATCTACTTTGCTACCGCTTTACCAACCTCCCATCCTCAGAATATCCTCAGAACATCCTCAGAACATCCTCTTTAAAACAATTTCGAAGTTACCGCCGAAATCCTAGGTATAAGACTTTGTTGTACGAGTTGTCTCGTTTCAGGCATAAAAACAGAAAGAAAGAAAGAAAAAAAGAAAGAAAGAATAAAATTTTCTTTCTTTCTTTTTCTATCTGCCTTTCTCTTTCTTTTTTTCTCTATTCAGGTATGTGTATATGTATGTATGTCTATTAATATTTTTCTTTGTACAAGTTTAGACCATCTTCTGAGCAACTTTGTTTCAGTTGAGCTTTGTTAATGTGCAGAGATGCCATCTGGTTGGCAATGGCCATGGTATAGTGTTGTTGTAATTTTAATTAGGTTAACTAATAGCCTTTAGTATTTTCTAATTATCACCATTACGAGAAGTGTTAAAGGTCTTTAATAAAAAGCTCAACCTGTCTATCGCAAATTGCAAAATTGACAGAAATTAATGATGTTCACGAGAATTGTTATTGTCCAGGAGTTGTACAGGCAAGGCTTGAATATTGGCACATACCATTAATATTAATTGGCGAATATTAGGTACATGCCATTTTTTAAAAGCGACCATTTTATTTTGCACTTAGTATATAACAAAAATAGATTTTTCGTTAACTTTATCATTTATTGATTTTATACGAAAATCCATTACTTATGTACAAACTTTTAATTTTTTACACCGTGGATAATTCTTAGAAAAAAAAATATATAAAAAAATTAAAACATTAAAATTAAATTAAAATATAATTACGTGTACTCACCTTAAATCAGATTTTTATGCTTGGGTGTAAATAATTTTTTAATGAATTTTAATTTAAACGTTAATAATGTATGATCGGTTTTAAGTATCTACATAACAGAATTATTGTAATTTACTTTAAATTTTTTATTATTTATAATTACTAATTTGTGTTTTTTAAAATACAGATTTAGTGTTTTAAAACTTTTGGATTTTGAATTTTAATTTTTTTTGGGAATGTAAATTCATTTCATTAAGTACAAGTATTACATTATTATTTGTAGGTAATTACATATAATTAACACTGATTTGCCTTTTGTTTATTTATTTGTTTTTTTTTTTTGAACGTCTATTAAATAATTTAAAGTAAAATTGATTCAAGCATTCTTCGATATGGCAATATTTTATACAATTTGACTTTTATTATGAGACATGTTGAAAATATGACATGTTTTTGTGTTCCCTAAAGTTGTTTTATTTATATTTTTTTTTAATTTTTTTTTTTTTTTTGTATTAAATGATTTATGATATGTGTTGTGGTTGCTGTTGTAGTTATTGTTATTGTTATCGTTATTGTTATTGCAGCCGATTTGCTTTGCTCTATCGAATATTGTGTAAGTTTAATTGTTTCTGGAAGTAATAATTTATGTAATATATTTTATTATTTCGCTTCGACACTGCTTAATTTTATTAAAAATTATTTTTTCGCTTTTTTCACAAACTTTTTGCCCTTCCTTTCACTATTTCTTTTGATTATTTAAGAGATGGTCAACAATAATTATATTATCAAATTGTTAGATAATTTATTTTTTAACAAAACTCAGGCGTTTTTGGGATCACGTTGGCCACATAAACCATAAGCATTATAATACTGGCATAAAATATTAATGGTTTTTCCAATTATGTATTTTTATAAGAAGTAAGTGAAGTGCAGGCGAAGGCAAGAATAAGGCACGTCTAAATAAAACACCAAACACACACACACACACACACACTTATACAAACGCTCCGAGTGCTGCAACGCAACAGTAAGAAACGTATACATACAATATAAAACAACTGAGCTCACAGATTCTGCAGGAGTGGAGCATGTTCTAACAAATTCACAGTAAGAGAAAATACCCACACATACACACAGAAGCTCACACATAGGCAAACACACATACCATCACAAAAAACCAACCTTACACAGGCCTTTCCTTAAAATGATTCCGCTTTTCCGCTTTTCCGCTGAGACGACCATCTCTCTGTGTCCACTCTCTCGGTGAACATACATATATTCACACACACATATGTACATACAACAATTCTTTCTTTAATACACTAAATCCTTTCCTAACATAAACTGTTTGTCTGAGCGGTTTCTTTTCTTTATTTCGTCTCATTTCTCTCGGCTGTAATTTTTTCCTCTGGACTTTGAAAAAACTTGTTATCTTCTTCGCCTTCATTAGTTTTGAAACGGGAAGCTTTTTTACTGAAGCTAATCTCTCTTCCTTTCTCTCTCTCTCTCTTATGTTCGGAAGGTGACAAAGTTGTAAAAACCATTTTAAAAACCGTGCGGAAACCAATCGGAGATTCCCAAATTCCACAATTAGAGCTTTTTATCTCAAACAATAACAAAAAATTTGCAAAATATTTTTTATGTTAAAAAAAAACACATTTTGGCAATTTGTCGTTAACCAAAAGACTAAAGACTAAACACTGACTTAATGGTTTTTTTTCTTCTAAGAATTAAATTTATTTTCGTTAATTTAATTGATTTTTTGTCTGAATTCGTTCTCTTCAATTTTTTATTAAACTTAATTTTTTTCATTAAAACTTTATTTTAAATTCTGGTTATTTTAAAAACGTTGTTATTTTACTTTCAATATAGTTAATTATTTTATTAAATAATCATTTGCCAATTACTTAATGTGTCTGACTTTAGCTGCAGTCGTCTCATTCAAGGACATACCATTCAAATCAAAGCAGCCTACATATGCACACACGCACACACACACAAACACACACAAACACACACACACAAACACACACATTTACAGAACAAAATCTAGCACTTTATGTACCTACTTTTTAAAATTCTTAATTTTCAACTTTTTAATTTCAAATCAATCTTTAACCCTTATGTAGCGTGTCTCCCCAGAGAGTTTTTCTATTTCTTCCAAACTTTATTTAATCACAACAACAACGAAATTTGCAGAATAACAAAACCGCAGCGCAGCACTAAAAAAAGCCAATAAATGTTGTTTTCTTATTTTGTTTTTTTTTTCTGCCATTTGATAAAAATTTAGAAAAAAAACCATTACTTTTTGGGAAAATTGAACTGGTTTTAATTGCAGAAATCCAAAACCGATAGCAGTTAGTGAGGAAGAGCGACACGAAAGACAGTACCCGAAGACGCAGCGCGCAACTGAAAATTGTTCACAGTCTAACAAAAACAACCACTTAGGCGACGGCGACGACGACGACGACGACGACGACGACGACGACAGCTGCGGCTACAGCTACACGCGCAGTTCTTGGCATCGCGGCGTTTTCCCAGCGACTGTCCGAGCTTGCTGGCTGAGTTTTCTGGAGACCAACCGCCCCACGCGTCACCGCCACTGCTGCAGGCAGGTAAAAGCATCCTACCTCATCGCAGCTCCACCATCAAACGAACCGTGCGCATCGCATCGGTTCGAGAACCGAACCAACCGAACGAACAATAAAATCAAGAAATGAACGAACGAACGAAGGAACGAAAGAACAAACAAAAACAACAACGAATTGACAAACTTTACCTTGAAAGCAGCAACAGAGGCAACAGAATCAGCAATCGCAGGGCTGGCGGATGGTCAGAACTTTTGGGGGAAGGTGCTGAAGGGGTAAGAAGAGTTTTTTTTAAAAATATGCAGAATGCAAAAAGTACCAAACACTACAAAAATGTACATTTTTAAAAAGGAGAAATTTTAGAGAGTTTCAATAGAAGTTTGACTTATTAAAGAATTTATATTATTAAATTTATATTATGTAAATAATCATGATTTCAACTTATTATTTATTTATTAATTACATACATATGCATGTATATATTTTTTTATATAAGTTTACATTAATTTTATGTTCTTAATAGCATAAATATTAATAAAAATATCAAAACTTCTCACACTTTTTCTAAAGTTATATCGCGCTTTCAACCACGAAATAAACAAGATATCTAATTTTCGTTAAATTAATTATTACTTTAAAGTTAAAAAAAATTAGAGAGAGATTTTTCTTTATTAAAATATAAATAAATACGAGTTTATGTCATTTTATATTTATATGAATTAATCAAATAATGTATAAATCATATTGTACTAGAATGACGACTCTAAAAATTTTTAAAATTATAACATTTTTTTTTATTTGAAAATTTATATGGTAATAAACAACTTGATCATCGATTTCTGTTACTCAATTGCATTTAAAATTCGAAAAAAATTTTCAAAAATCGCAGGATATACATATCGTGCCTACGAGTATATAGTTACTAACAATACCATCCCTGATAATTTAACAGCAGCCAACATCAAAGCTTTATAAAAGCAGCCGCTCTTTTATGCGACGCAGCACCAGAAACTTTACCTTCTCATAGCAAAATAATTATGCCCTTAAAGTAGATTGAAAGAGAGCGAAGTTCGAAGTTCGACCCTTCGTAATGAGAGCGCAACAAGAGCAACCAGAGCGAATGCGTACACTGCGTCCGCGACGTCATCGTTTTAGTTATTGTAGACGTCATTGCATATCAGCAGGAAAAGCGAAACCATCAACACCAACAACAACAAGAACTAACATTGAATAGCGAAGAAAGCTCAATGCCACGAAAAGCAGGGAAATGTGCCAAAAACTTTAGCAACCGTTGAACTGAAGAACTGTCAACAGTGCTGCTGTGCTGCCGCGCTGCGTCCCCATTTTTTTTTTACCAGACACCATCACTACAGCTTCTTGTGGTATTATTTCGACCAGTTTCATGTGGTTACACTTTTCACAAACCAACAAACTTTTCTGTCGAAAATAAAACGAGATGCATTTGGAGAACGAAAGAGAACCAACCGTGTTCCGTTGGTGCGGGTGGAGGAGGAGGAGGAGGAGGAGGAGAAAGTGGGCGAGAACACGAAAATGATGAGATCTCACAGACTCACAGGATTCCAGTTGAGTTAAGTGGATGGTAGATGAAGAGCAAAGAGACGCGATAAAAGTGCAGAAAAATCGTAATAATAGCAAATATCTGCAGTCAGTCGAAATTCTGCGTTTGGTCCTTATTGTTGAGCATCCGCTAAGGACGAAAACGGCTAGAGAGAGAGAAAGACTAATTGGCGGTTGGGGAGTAAGGAGTGCAAAAAAAGGAGAGAAGCTGGAGAGCGACTGATGTGATTTAATGTAATTTTTATTTTTCAAAATAACATTAAGCGTTAAGAAGGAAGAGGAGGCGGATGAGGAAAGGTATATGCATCAGTGCTTGCTTATTTACTTGTAAATGCTTAAACTCATGGCCGCCCGCCCTAACGCTTAATACTGCGAGGCTTGAAATTTATTTACACGCTTCGTGGAAACATATTTTTCATATTTTTTTAATCTGGATTAATTAAGTTTAGTTTCGCTAATTAAATAAACACATCTTAGTTATCAACAGAATAAATACACGTTATGATAATTAAAATTAATATATCTCCTCCGGCTTATTTCCGGAGATTTTCAGAGGCACACGCCACGCAGCTTTCCCCGAGGGCCCATAATGCCGTTAAAACGTCTCTTTTAAAACTATTCACCAAATAGCACGAAACAACAAAGCGAATGCTGCTGCGACACGCTGAGATTCGTCAAAAGCTCATTTAAAAAAAGCCGGTCGACTTCATCAACTGAGGCCGTATATCATATTGGCCTAGTTTGCCAACGGGCTCAAATGAAATCCAATGAGAAACCAAGAAAAAAGAATCAATTTAAAGTACAATATTTTAAAGATGTTTACAAAGAATTAGAAAACAAAAACAAGGAAATTTGAACAAATAAAACTTCGGCGTTATCAATAAAATTTTAAAGAGCAAATTAGTCACATCCATGAACTATTTGTATGTGAATATATGTATATCCATATGTCTGAAATTTTATAGAGCCTAAAAGAAAACCTTCTTTGCTGGCTTCCACATTTTCCAAAGAAGCCTTTCCATTACAAATTATTTATTTGCATTTTATTTTTGTTCCTATTATTTTACTTTTTTCATAAATTATTAAGTAATTGCATAGGAATGAGTGAATTATGCGTTTAAATTAGTGTCAAAGAAGGCACGGCCTCAAATTGGTTTGTTTTAAAAAACAACATGATAATGTTTCGAAATGCTGAAATTTATATACAAACTACTTGGAATCTCAGAAATTACTCCAAAAGTTAATAACCAACTCTGTCTTTCTATTTAGTTAAGACAGCAACCAGGCTACAACGAGCAACGGTTATAGATAGTTATATTCAACTCGGCGATTGTAACTGGTAAAATCGTCGAATGGCTGAGGTTGTTTACACGTGTTCGTTATAGCTAAGATTCGCTTTGGTGCCTGTTTTTTTGAGCTGTTTTGTCTTTTCGCAAATTTAAAAGAGATAATATATGCAACACGCAAGAATTAGAATTGCGCTGTAATCAGCGACCAGCGACTAGAGTTTTCAGACGCCATAAATTGATTACAATCAAGCGTTCGCTACAGCGACTCACCTTCTGTATGAGTTTCTCATCATTGTCCATCCTTTTACGACAAGTTGTTTCTAAAAAGCAAATTATAAATATATTTAAAAAGCAAAAACAAATTATACTCACTTCAATTCACTTTTCTGCTAATTCTGCTGTGTTAGAGTATTTCTATTTCGTTAAAACGAAATGTCAAAGTATTCTAAACAAACCAAACTGGCAAACTGACTAAACTCGCAGGGAAAAATTTTATGAGGGGAAATTTTATTTTTTTTCTCGTTTTTCATAAGTACCAATGTAATTTTGACAGCTACTAGTCGCTAGCGACCTGACTGTGTTCGGGATATTAATCAACAAAATCCTCTCGCTAACGTGAAGTATTTTTGCATACAGTGTCTTCTTGCGTGCCCGTAGACAGTGGTAGGTGCAAAGGAGGTAAAAGTCTACCACGATGATGTAGCCAAGAAGATACAAACAACATTTCTTTTAAGGTAATGTTTTTAAAATAACTTTGTAGTAGTTAAAAGTTGGAAAAAGTTGAAAAAAATTATAATCGGAGTGAAATTTGAAGATAGCAAAACCAATTTTATGACATTTTTAATAAAGCGCCCTTATCTCTGGTATGCAGCATCAAAGAAGTTTTAAGGGCTTCAATCATAATTACTTTTCTTGGTTAACAACACTGAAATGAACTCGTTGTGTATGCTACATTGTTCTTCACCACTGCGCAAATGGACAGACGTTTATAGTTTTGTACTTTATTTAATATATGTTCCGTTACTTTTAAATGACAGTGAAACTTTCCATTGATGAAGTGAATTTAGTGCTAGAACCGAGGAGTCAAGCGCGACACAGTGCCAAACATTCACAATGCGTGTAATAAGAAGCAAACCTACATATCTGTTTTTCTAAAGAAACTAATTTCTCATTATTCTCAGATTTTGCGATCTCAATATCAAAAATTCAAAAAAGACAATGCCGCGGGACCGGTAACATCGAAGGGGTCAAAAACTAATCAAAGTCTCTCCTTCCAGTTCAAGGGCGTGGAGCAGTCGTCATCTCAACTTTGCTCCGACTTACCAAAGTCTGCTCCTTCCAACACCAATTTGCACGATATTTCTGACGGTACACCCGTGATAAAAAGGCCATTCCGTTCCCGATCCGTTTTGACTCAGAACGTTGAAGAGACGATAAAAAGTTCTAGTTCCAAGCCACCGTTATCTAGAAGTCGCCGTTCGACTGTATACTCTGACACCAATGAGACATCTTTAAAAGATATAAAGATCAAATTGATAAATGCACGACAGTACAAGGGCACCGTTAATGTGGTACTCCATTTCTACAAGGAAAGCCCCGGCTGGTACACCGACTTCTACCGCAGTTACGAAGGAGACCTCTGGGAGCGGATAAGACGTGTACCGCCAACCAAAAAAAGCAAATGGTTTTTCTTATGCAATACCTGCGGCAATTCTGTTGCTTCATTTGGTAGGATTAAGGCACATATGAATTTACACTTTGGGTTTTTCCCCAACAATTGCGTCGACTGCCCCAAAAAATATCCGTCAAGGCAGTCCCTGATGAGGCATCGTAAGGTAAACCATACTGTTGACGTCCGTTGAAAGTAAATAGACAAGGAGGTGATGGACAGCTGCATTATGGTGCATCAAAATGTTGCAGCGGCTACGATATTAATGTTGCAATTACTTTCTTGTTTGAAATTTTAACTTTAATATTGTAGCCACTGCTGCATCATCTTTTTAGCATCTTTATTTTATACGTTTATTGACGCAATGAAGCGTAAGCTGGTTTTAAGTTTTCAGTAGTTGATAAAATTTTGGAATTCATTACATTTTTAGACAAGGAAATTGGTAAATTTCTTATTATTGAGAATACTTTTTGAGAATACTATGACTTCTTTTGTCTCCTTCTTTCTAGTTAATAAGTTTAACGCGTAACTAAGCTTTACCTTGACAAAACGGTTTCAATGCGAAATGAAAAGCCATTCACTCCAAGTGAAAGAAAAGAATTTTATTTTTTATTTCATTTTTCTTCTCATGCGACATATGAATTTTTCCCATGCAAATCTTTTACGATCACCAATAGTTTGCGATTTGAAGTAGCGCAATCAAATTTGGTGCTTTTCCCTTTATATTAATATTACAATTTAAATTTAATTATTCAAAAATGCTATAATTTTAAGCAGAATAAATATCGATATTTTATAATTTTTCCATTTTTATAATTTCTTCCGTGATTATTTTATAAGTTTTTCATGTTTTACATCACGATTCCGTGGTTATTTTATAAGTTTTTCATGTTTTACATGGTTGTTTCTAAAAATCTAAAATAAACAATGATTGACGAATTAAAATTGTATGTGTTTCATTTCGGAAAATGATTCGTGTCTACTTTTTATACCCCACACCCGTAGGGTTAGAAGGAAAGATTTATGCATATTCAGTTTTTTCGTTTGCATCGTATTGTATTAAAAGGGGCAGATACAAAGATGTATTGTTTATATAACTTAGCGTCACAGAAACAGATGGCATCGCATCATCCATTTCTCCAGTTTCTCATCATCGATTCGTCAACGCCAGGTGTAGGATATACATATGTTTATATAAGCTTCGGGCTGGTCGAAGTTAACGCTCTTACTTGTTTATATACTAAAAATTATTCCCCTTAATTTTTATAAATATTAACATTATTTCGTAAGCGATTTTAATAAAATTTCAATTAATTTAATTGAGCAAAAGCTTTGCTGCTGTAGTTTTCGCATTTATTCATCGTATCGGATTTAATTAATTAATTAATTAGTTATAAATAAACTGCTTTTAATATCATTTCAAAAAGCATTTTATGGTTTTTAAAAATGCTTTTGTATTTTTAAGATTTTAATCGCTTAACTTTAATTAATTTTAATTGCTCTACTTTTTAATTTAAATACGTTAGATAACATATTATCACTAGTATGCTGGTTATTAATTTATATTTTAGAAAAATGTTCAATATTAAAATTTCGCATATTAATCTTTTCAGTTTTTAATGTTTTTAAGACTCGTATTTTTTTTAATAAAATTAGTGATGATGTTAGTGAGAACTCTTGCTGGCAACACATCGTCAGTATAAACTTATAGTTTTTCAAATGGAAATGAATACAATCAACTTTCAGTTTATGCCTTCCGAAACAGGCAGATTTATCATTGATTATTATTACAAAAGACTAATTAATACTTTTTAAGTTCTTTTTCAAACAATTGCTTTCGTCTGGTAGTGCATGATATTACGCTGTAATATTTCTTTTTCGTTTATTTGGCCCAAAGCAAATCCAATAACGTTTCTAGTCTTCGAAAGTATTTAATATTAATTCTAGATTTACGAGTACATATATTTACAATTTGTATATTTTGAATATTTTTCATGTATGTATTATTTTAAAGTAAACACAAATAATGAACCTAAAGGAATTAGCTGCGCTACAAGTTTAATAATCTCATAAAAGTTGTATATTTTTTGGAAAACCGCTGCTTGTGTGTGAAAATTGGATTGGATTGGATTAGATATTATTTTTCGTATTGTTTTCCGGGACGGAGTAGCTGGCCCAAAATCAACCAAACCTACGGAGTGGTTATCAAGCCTCCGCAATCGAAATGCTCCATCCATTCTAAGGCAAGATATTTCGAAATGTAATGTACATACTTATCATAATTATCACGTATTGCGAGAATCTACGTTGGCGGAATTATGCACGCCACCATTAGTTGCTGCTGATTCTTTTTGTTTGTTTGTTTTTGTTGTTGTTGTTGTTGTTGTTAGATAATATATCATAACAACAAGTTTTATTTATTGAAATCACAGTCTGTATGTGAGAGAAATATATATTTAAAGTATATTCATTCAGTTTTAACACTTTAATTTATTTCTTTTAAGTTTGTATAGTAATAATAATGATAGCAGATTATTATTATTATTTTAATTGAAAAATTGTCTACATAAGTTCTAAGATTTATTTCAGTTTTATTGGAATAATTGATGAATTTTTATTTATAATATTTTGTTTATTTTGATAATTGTTTCTTTTGTGTGAGCATGAAAACGAGAAAAGGCGCAATCGCTGTTTAATTTTTTGTTTTTATTTCATTGACGAGAGCGTTATTAAAGAGAATCATAAGGTTTGGTTTTCGGCCTTTTCCGTGGAGTTTATTATTAATGCACGAATATTTTTAATTGCTTTTTTTTAAATGCTAAATTATCTGTAGATATTGATTGCAAGAACTCTAAATTAATTTAGCTACGAAACTTATTTTTTAATTACTTGCCTTGACTTGATGTGACCTTTAAACGGTTTGCGTTTTGCTTCGAATTTACGAAATTTTTGCGTTTACAAAGGATTTAGAATCGAGTTTTGATTATTTCAAGGGTCTTTTATTTTTCGCATGACTTTTAAGGGCTCCATTTCAATTGGTTAGAAGTCACATAAACCTTCACACTACAAGCAGTTTCAAATTATCAACACTATCCGCATCATTTGAACCATAGACCACCGCCATCAACACCCCCTCCCCCCTTTTCCACCCCCTTCACCCCACTCGCCAAAATGGACACTTTGACAGCGAAAACTTATGACTTCTAAAATGAAAATGTATAGATTTTAAAAATTACAAATGATTAATGAACGAAGATATATAGCGCGTTAAAACGCAATGCTCTTGCGTCGTCCCCCACAACCCCCACCGCCGCGAAAACCCATGCCACCACCGCCGCCGCCGCGCGGCAAACCGCCATGCGAAACACTTCGACCCATGCGCGCCTCGCTACTGCGTCGCTCGCGTGCTTTGCGCAACAAATCGGACGTACTGGGACGGCGGCTGTCGCGCGCACTCGACGCACTGCTGCGCTTGCACGACGTTATGTCCGAGGTGGAGGAGCGGCGTATGTTGCCGCTGGAGTCCAGGATGTACGGCGACAGGAAATACGGCGACGGCGACGGCGACGGCGAGCTGGTCTGCGAACGTGCTCCGTCATAGCGACTGATGTGCAGCAGCTGCGAACTGGAGCGATTGTCGTCGTGCGAGCTGTTGCGGCGCGTCGAATACGGCGACTGCGGGTAGTCGAGCAGCAAATTCGCCGACTCCTCGCAGTCGACCGCTTCAATTTTTAGGTACGGCGGCATGCGGTTGTTGGTGGCCGTCGAGGAGGGGCAACGACTCGAGGGCGTATCGATTGTGATCAGGTCGCTGCCGTTGGCGTTGTCAATGCTACCGATGCCAACGCTGGCCGCCTCGCCGCCGCCGCCGCTGCCGCTACCACCAACTTCACCGATAACGCAGAGCGATGAAGCTTGCGATTGGGTGTTCCTTTGGTTGCCATTGCGCAGGCCCGCGTAAAGCGACTTGAGATGAAAATCGAGAGACTTGAAGTTCAGCAGCGAGCGACGTTTCTGCGGCTTCGACAGTGCGGCGGTGGCGGCGGCAGCGGCATCGTCGTCGGGCGACGAGTGCGTTGCGGCAGCGGCGCCGTTATTGTTTAAACTAGTTGGCGTGTCGCCACAGCCGGTGACTGTGCTTTTTGTTGGTGTTGGTGTCGTTGTATTTAAGCTACCTCTAAATAAGTTGAAAGGGTTATTGTTGTTGGTGTTATTGTTGTTTAGCGAATCTATTTGTATAATTGTTGCTGTAGGCAGAGCTTCTAAGCAGGACTCATTTTGAAGTGTTGCTGCTGCGGCGTCGGCGGCAACAGCCGCCGCCTGAGTATTGATTATGTTGTTAACGGTATTATTGATTAATAAATTTGTATTTGTAGCGTTATTGAGTAAAGTGGATGATCGGGAGGAATTTGAAGAACGTAATTGTTGAAGCAGTTGCTGCTGCTGTAATTGTTGTTGTTGACGCTGTTTTTCTTGTTCAGTATGCTGTTGTTGGTGTTGGTGCTGCTGCTGCTGCTGCTGCTGCTGCTGCTGCTGCTGCTGCAGTATTACTTGCTGCAGGTCATGCTTACTAACGGTTGTTGTCAGTGTGGTACTGCTTAGGCTAGTTTTACGGCTAATCGCTTTCAGAAATTTGTTATCGTTATCTAAAGACTCCTTTCGTCACTGAATGACGCAGAAGCCCTGCTTGGACGCGTCCTTGGCGGCGGCATCGGCCTCCTCGCAGAAGCCCTCCTCCTCATTCTTGGGTGTCTCCGGCCCGCAGGGACCGCCGCTCAGACTGGGCGGCCCCTGAGGGCAAGCGGATTGTCACCGAAGTGCCAGCGTCGAAATCATTGGCGGTCGCACCGGTTTATTCTCCAAGATGCGTTCCAGCTCCAGCATGACGCTGGTCGAGAGGCGCGGCAGCAACTGCAAAGAGGAAGGGAGAGCAATAACCCTGTTCGACGTCTCTCTCTTTCTGCAGTTTGACGGCTCCTTTCTTACCTGCAGCGACTGCAAGCTCTGGTGCAGCTGTTCGGCTGATGTTGCGCCCAACAACAAACACTGCACCGGCTCGTGCTTCAGGGACCAGGCGATGGACAGCTGCGTCGGACTGCATCCCAGCTTCTCGGCCAAAGCGGCCAAATCGCGCAGTCGGTCCGAGTGGCGACGGCCATCGTCGGCGCGATCCTTGCCCCAGCTGCCCTGCGGCGAAAGCGCGGCCTGACAACGTGAAAAAAACCAATGAATCTTAACCTCGCCTCGATGATGACCGCATCGGAAAGGACTCACATTGCGATTGATTTCATCCTCGGTCCAGGAGTAGCTCTTCGTCTTGAAGGAGCCTTTGGGCAGTAGTAGCTTCTCGCCGTTCTGTGCGTCGCCGAGTGCCATCGAGAGCGGTCCCCACGCCATCAGGCCCACCCCGATTTTGTTGTACATCTCGGGCAGGTACAGCTCGCACTTCTCGCGGCAGAACATGTGGTACTCGGACTGCTCCACGATCGGCGTGATGCAGTTGAACTGGCGGCAGTTGGTGTAGGCCTCCATGACCTCGACTTGGGACCAACGCGCCGTGCCCCAATACATGGCCCAGCCCTGCTGAATGACGTAGCTCATGGCGCGTATGATCTCTGGAAGAAAGGCACAGAAACCATTGGAACCATTGAAGCTCGTGGCCGGAGCAGCTCACCTTCCATCGGACACATGGGGTCCGCCTTGTGAATGATCACCACATCGATGTACTGCAGCTGCAGCCGCTGCAGACTCGCCCTGACGCATTCGATGATGTGCTTGCGCGAGAGGCCGCGCTCCTCCGATCTGTCGAGAAGGAAATCATGACAGGCCGGACTCATGCACGCTCGCAACACTTACTTGGTGCTCCAGTACACCTTCGTTGTGATGACGTACGCGGTGCGCTTCCAACCGGTGCGCTGCAGAATCTTGCCGATCTGCGTCTCCGAGTGCGCTTCCGAGATGTCGAACAAGTTGATGCCGCTTTCGATCGCCAGCTTCAAGATGGCCTCGGCCTGTTCGTCGCTCACGCCGGGCGAGAAGACCGGCCAGGTGCCGAGGCCCACATTCGAGATGCGCAGCCCACTCTTGCCCAGATTTTTGTAGCGCAGCCCGGGCGTCGGCGTCGAGCCGTGGCGCAACGGTAGAGCAGGATTCGAGCCAAGGCTTATTGAGCGACCTTAAGGCAAGGATGAAGATGTAAAAAGAGAGAAAAAGACAGAGATAGAGAGAGAGAGCAAAGTAGGAATAAATGTACGAGTATTATTAGTACAAAAGTCGTTAATATTCAACGGACGAGTGTGCAGGAAGGATTTCGAAAGCATGCAAACGAAGTGAGTAATTTTAAAAAAACCTAAAAAACCTAAACTCAAGCAAGGTCTCGAGTAAGAAAACAGTGCGTTATGTTTCGGTGCAATTAGTATATCGTATAGAGACAAATTGTCAGTACGTTACGCTTGGCTTCTGGTAGTGCCGCCGGGGTAAACCCGGGCTTGTGGGCACACTCCTTTCTTCCACGCTTTAACGTTATTAAATATTTTTACTACTTTCTTAAAAGGTTACAGACAACGCGCAGCTGCACAAACCGTAGTTAGTAGTGATTATGAAAATGTTTATAATTTTATTAAACAACAACAACAACAGAACGACTCTATAGAAAAATAAATCAAGGAATCAAGGAACATTTAAACAGAAATTCAAGAGTACGATAATAAGAATTATGTAACGGGATGACGCACCCGTCTTTTATGTCGGTATGTAAAATAGAATATGACCGACAGGCCGCCCACGTCGCTTGGAATACGGCCAAACAGACACATACCGACATAAAAGATGGCGCACCCTGATAATAATAATACAATTATGACTAACGAAAAATATGCCTAAAAATAATAATAATAACAACAACAACAACAACAACAACAATAACAACAGCAGCAACAACAACAGCAGCAGCAACGATATACAAACAAAAACGGTTGCAACAATAAAAAAAACTAAAACTAAAAAAAAAATATACAAGTATATACAAGTACATACATACAATTGTACATACATACATCATACTCGTACAATAAAAACAACTAAACACAAGGGAACAACTAAATTTTGAAGCGGAAGTAGTGAGAATTTGATACCGAAATCAAGATGGCCTCCCGTACCACTGAACTCCTCCATGCAATCGAGTGACGCTATCGGGGCCCGGCACCTAAAAGCAGTTGAGGAAAAAGAAGAGGAAGAAAAAGGAAGAGTAACAAATTAATAAGAAAAGACATTCTACATTGATAAAAACCGAAAGTTGCGAAAGTACTTCAATTTTCGCTTTTAGTTATGATTTTATTATGTTTTAGGAAATATTTGATATGAAACAAATCAATCAATACCTATACTTAATTTCTATAAACTTGTTTATATATAATTTATATATTTTTATATCTTCTTCAGAAGAAAATCGAACGACCGAACGAACGATCGATCAGGCCGCAACGAGAGCGTTTAAACGCCTTTAGTGGTCTTACTTGCGTTTCTGGAAATGGTCACTATTTAGCTACAGAAGTCTCTAGCAAGGACGTCAAGCTGACACGTGGGTGCTATGATACCTCATACTTAAAACAACAAAACATTTACCGTTTTTCCATTTCCTTTTTCGTTCGTAAAACGAATGAATTTGTTTTAATTCAGACTCTCTGGCAGGAAATTAAAAATTAGAAACTTTCAACTGTACAAACGAGGCTTAATTGGGTTAAAGGACAAACTAACAAAAAAAAAAAAAAAAAAAATAAGGAGAAAAATAGTAAAACAGTTTTTTATTGTAGAAATGAAATTTCCCTTTAGCTAAAAGTTCGTAAAAGTTATGTTTCTGCTGAAAATTTTACTCAACAACTTTTCAAGGGTAGGGTGGTTTTTGTTTTTTTTTTTGGAAATTGAATTGAAAAAAGAAAATTGAAAGAGAGAGTGACACAAAATACATTTTTTTTCTGCTAATTTATTAAAGGAACGAGAAGAGAATATATATTTAAACATAATATATTGTATAATGTCATAAACCCAAAGGATGGATAAATTTTAATAACTTTTTAATAACTTCATACAATTTGTATATCATTGCAGATGCGAAATAAAGGAAAGTTTTCAGAAACAAACACGACGTTTGACAGATATTCTTATTCAACATACTCAAGCTACTTTTGGATAACACTAAACGATATCACTAAAAATTCCTAATTTATTTAATAATATTAAATTCAGTTTTTTTGATTGGTTTGAAATCTCAAAAGGAATTCAGTAAGATTCTTATCTTATCTTATTCAATATAATTAATAAGATTATTACATTTTTCACATTTTTATTAGTAATGTTACTAACAATTTTTGGGCAGATTTCTCAATCTAATCATGTTGAATTTGTTCGCGCAGGAGAAATAGATATGTACGTAATGCATAGAAAATACACACATACATACATACATTAATTATGTACAATTAAAAAACCATTTGATAGGTAGGTTTCTATATATATTATCCAACCTTTGGTTGAGTCTGCGTAACTACGAGCTAATTATAATTATAATAATTATTTTCGTGTAATCAAGTGAGTGTGTATGTGTGTGTGTGTGGTTGTATGTATGCATGTATATATACACCCTTTGTGTGTTCACCTGTGTTGAATATGGATAGAAAGAATTGTGCTACTCTTGTTCGCAGTCCGCAGTTAAAGCGTCATCTCGCTGTTGCCTGGTGGGTCGTGGGTCACCGTTGACCGGTCCCGGTCAGTTGGGAGCTGTTATAACAGCAACGAACAGTAAGCTGCCGCATTGGTCTTCAACCTTTGACTGCCGACAATCGTCTGCCATAAGCCAGATTCGTTTGTAACACTTACAAATGCGTTCATGACCTGCTTGTTTCTCATCGTCGTCGTCGTCGTTGTTGTTGTTGGCGTTGTTGTTGGCGTTGTATACTTGTGAAGAGTGTATTTTGATTGCACTCGTTGTTGTTGTTGCATAACAGAGGACACTTTCCGGGGACTACTTAAAAACTTTGGTTGTTGTGCTGTTGTTGTTGTTGCTGCTGCTAGCGCTTTTAATCTTGCTGTTGAAGTGCTCAAAGAGCCTGCTGATTTTTAACAATCAACCGCACCACTATCGCCGCACAGACGTATCGCGTTCGGTGTTCGCTCAACCGCACAGCCGTTCTTTCACCCGCACCTTCCCACCCATCCACCAACACCAACACCAACACCAACACCGACACCATCAACAACAATAACAACAAGAACATTACCTTCAATAAGAAAAGCATGGAATTTAATTTGCATTTTAAATTCAACTGCCAACAAGTCCGTGTATGGGTGTGTGTCTGTGTGCGTGTGCAAATGTGAACATGTGTACACGTTTATGAATATGTAAGTGTGAGTTTGTATTTGTTTGTGTGGTGGTAGTGGCATGACACACGGCAATTAGTTTAAGCTGACAACGAAGCAACGACAATATTAATAACAACAACAACAATGAGCACACACACACACACACACACACACAGCTACAGACAATTCCCCTTAAATACGTGTTCATACGTATATTTTGCGTAAGTATGTGTGTGCGTGATTGCCAACGACGATATTGTGGCAAATCGATTAATAACCGATTTAAGCTTGATTTCGTTGAAAAAATTCACATATTGCTCGATTTATAAAAGTTTCTCTTTGAAATATTTTCATAATTTTTTTAGTAATCCTTGCTGCTGAATTTAATGATTCCGTATTTTTAGAAATTCCATGAAGTATTTAAAGAAAATTGTCGAATAATATTCAAAATCGCCATTGACTGGAATTGTTTCCACTGACAGAACATTGTTCTTCCTTCGAAGATATTGTGCAATATCTGATATATGGCATTTTTAAAAAATAGCGCAAATAACTTTGTGCTTAAAATACGTTACTAAAGGCTTGCAATGTTTTATTTTCACGCTGAAGCCGAAATCAACCATATAAAGCTAACCTGATAACTTAATAAGATACATAATGTATGCAGCGCCCTCACACCACCCCTCCCCCCTCCCCCGCGCCCCCTTCCCACCCTCTCTCCCCCTTCAATTACCGCTCATTATCATAACCATCATCTCCAGAATCGCATTTTAATGCTTCCCAGAATTTTTACCTGTAAATCGTTACCGGATTCAGTTCGTCGCTTGAGTTATCCATATTGTTGTTGTTGTCATTGGTGGCTATACCAAAGCCATCAATGCCAACAGGTCCCGCGGTGAATGCTCTAACGGTGTTAGCTGTGCCTCCAGCGGCGTCAGCTGCCGTCACAATAATGTTCGCATTGTTGATGTTGCTGCTGCTCAAAACCGATGGCACTGCGCCGGCCGTTGTGACCGCTGCGACGTTGCCACCGACAACACCATCAGCGCCACCGAAGCCAACACCACCACCACCACCGCCCGGGACGCCCGCGCCACCCGCGCCGCCCGCACCGCCTGGTCCACCCTCTGCCGCGACACTTGAAACTTCATGTATCAAACGTGAGTCACGGCCATCGCAGGTAGCCCCGTTCACGGCGGCAGCAACAACGTTCGTTGCTGTTGCCGATGTCGAGGGTGTTGTCGCCGCTGCTGCTGCCGCCGCCGCTGCTGCAAGGTTGACTCCGTTGACTTCGTTGCCCGTTAGATTGCGCAAGGACATCGACATGTTCGAGTTGGTGCAAATGTTTGTAATTTATAATTTTGTTGCTGCAATTTTTCGTTGCTGTTGTAGCTGTTTTTCAATTGTTACCGTCCGTCCGTCCGTCCGTCAAGTGCTGCTGAAAGTAATACGACTTCAGTGACTTGAGCTCTGGCTACAGGCGACAGCAGCTACTTCTCTTCCCCGACATTTTACGCTTGGTACAGATCGGTGCACATTTTTTTATGCATCAAAAAAAATTTAAAAAATAACTAGATTTGTTGCACTTGATTTATTTTAAAAAAAAAAAAATATTGTTGTCGTTGTCGTTGTTATGTTTAGCATTATTTTGTTGCGCGGTAATATTTTTTTATTTCTTTCGGTTTTTTGATGCATGTACATACATTTTTCGATTATTATCAGTTCTGTTTGTTGGATTTTTTGTTGTTTAAAATGTTTTATGAGAATTGTTGTTCCTTTGCGTAATCGTCAAGGAAACAAAAAAAACTTATTCGTTGATTAAGACTACAAAATTTTTGAACTACGCGGTTTAGAAAAGTTTAATTAAAGCTTTAAGTTTATTGAAGAGTTGAGTGAGAGTTCAGCTGAGTTGTTTTTTCGCTAGTTTTTGAATATTTTTTTGTTATTTTCAATTTAGATTTGAATTTAAATTTATGCATTTATTCGCTTTCATTTTAAGTATTCAGTTTCGGTCTCGGCTTTGCGTTTTTATTTACTATCTTCAGTTTCTGTGATGATCGTTTTGTTGTTATAGAATTTATAGAATTTGTTGCATGTTGTTAAGGCAGCTTTTGTTTGCGTTGAATTGTTGTTATTTTGGGCTCTTTTTTGTTGTTATTTTGCATTGGACACAGCAACGCCCGCAAGAACCCTTTCAATTAAGTTTCGTTTAAAAACAGTTTTCCATTAAATTGAGTTGATATATATAAAATATGTTGGTTTCTTTTTTTTTTTGTCACAAAAGTCACAAAATTCAAGTAGTAAACAGTTTTTTTTATAAAGAGAAAAATAGCTTTTCCTAAAAAAATTAATATAAAAGTTCGAAATTAAGTTTTTCTTTCTCATGTAAAGGAACACATTATTATTTTTAGCGATTAACGATTTTTTAAGTTTGGTTCAAATTCGATAGTATTCAAATTCGAGCCATTACCAAAGTGCAGAAGGGTTCTCATGCCGAAAACCAATCGTTACTGGATTGATTGATTGATTGATTGATTGATACTCTCTCGCACTACAATCAATAAAAGTACAAAGTACAAAACGGAAAATGGAAAAACACAAACCGGAAGAAGACAGTCGTGCTTATGGACGACGATAACGTTCATGGTTTTCTTTACCAAAACAACAAAAAGTACAACCGAGAATAATGATTTTCAACGAACGCATAGTATTGTAAAAGGGTTGCCGAAAGGCGTTAAAGGAAGAAAGGAAGAAAGGAACAAAGGAAAGAAGGAAGGCAAGAAGACGGAACACATTAAGATAATGAACGACATACACCATATTGAATCATTTTTATTCATTACTGCATGCATTTGCACTCTTATAGCATTTCGTTTGTCATCTCACTTGACACGTTGCCAGATTTTGCGAATAAATTGCAAAAAAAATATATATTTTCTGAAACTGAACGCAATATTTTCGAATGCTCGAATGATGTTTTTTTAATCGATTCCAGAATTTAAAAAAATTAAAAATTAAATTAAAAATGCCAGAGTGCGTTTCGAGAAAGAAACGGCTAAGAATGAACTGCTGATGGAAACGGTTCTGGAATCAAAACAGCTGGAGTTTTCGAAGAGCTCACCAGAGCAGCAGAGACAGTAACGACAAGATTTTCCAAGGGTTAATTTTTGTTTGTCTGAAATACGTGTTAAAATGGTTTTAGGCAGTAATGAAATTAAGTGCTCCTGCTGCTTTGGGAAAATTTCGATCGAAATACTGAGCAAAAATAAATTTTAAAAAAGTATAAACAAAATATTGGCCAAAAATTAGTTAATAATAAATGAGTTAAAATTATTATAATAAGAAAACTAAAAAAAAATCACATAATAAGTAACATTATCACTGCAGAGCATCCTCCTTGGCGTCCTCCTGCTGTATATCAGGCAGGCGTGGGCGGTCCTTTTAGAATATAAAAGTTTTTATCTTTGGAAATTCTAATTTTAAAAAAATCTCTTTGATATCTTGATTCGCAAGTTTTCCTCTTGGATGATTCTTAAGTTATTGTACTTGAATATTTAACCTCAAGACGGAGGAATATTGCAGCATCCAGCAAGATTTTACAGCTTTCGTCGTCACACTCGACTGTAATGAAGTTTGTATGAAAAGAAAGAAATTCCTAGCAACGTTTTTCCGAATGAAATGACCTTTGAGAGATTGGCTGAAGATAAACGCTTTTGCAGGAAACTGAGGTTCAGCGAGGTTCTTTGAAATGATTGCGAAAACAACTAAAACTGATGCTTTTCTAAGGTTACCTCGGGCTTACTTTTTTGATTTGATGATTATATTACGTAAAGAGTAAACTGTTATGTTTATGATCTCATGATGCTGAAATAGAACAGAATCCTTAGCCTACAAAAAAGAGCCAACAAGCATGAAGCCTGTTTGAACGATTTAGTACGTGTGGTATTGAAGACGGTGACGGTGCGGTTTTCGAAAAATCTCGGCGAAAAAATTATAAACCTACAAAAGTTGGCCGACTTCCAGCCACCTGCCAAAGAGCATGCTGATGCGGCACAACACAATGCAAGACACAACACAACACTCGCAGATAATGCATTGCGACAGAGCTATAAAAACGGTGAACTGCGTGGCAGGCGGCGGCGGCGGCGGCACTGGCTTGTGTCTGTTGTGCGCCCATTCATTTCCTCTGCATTCTCGCTCCTGCCGAGCAATCGTCAGTTCGCCGCCCAGAAAGTAATGCCGCAATTGCAGCTACAAACACTGCCAGAGATAAGATTACGCGGCGACACACTGACGACGACGACGACGCTTAACCTCCCAAGAGAGGGGGTCACTCGCTCACTACAATGCTCGCGCCTGACCCATCGACCTACAGACGCCATCGACCCAGCGGCGGTTCGGGTAGTCGTGAAAATGTGTCAATAGGTTGCAGCGCATGCGTTAAATTTGTTCGCTCTCTTCAACTCTTTTTGTTTTTTTGCCTCTAAGTTGCTCTCTCAATGCAGCTCAAGTGCGAAATGGCTTTTCACCAAAACGGCAGTTACAACAACAACAACAACAACAACAACAACAACTACAACAAAATGAAGAAGAAAACGAAGAGCATAGGGCGGCAGCTGAGCCGAAATAGTATTGCAAAATGTTGCCGGTTTGTTGTTCATTTTGCTGCCGCCTCTCCTATTGTCAGCATCGCTTAAAGCTCTGGCGTCAAGTCCACTGATGCCCAACAAAACTTTCCAGTCGTTCCAAATGCTTCAGCTGCGCTTTATCTCTCTCTCTCTTCTAGTTTTCGCTCAACGATTTAGCTTTAGTTTTGTGGTCAGGTTGAAAAGTTTTTTACTGCTTTCTTTTTATGATTTTGCCATTTCTTTTGAGGCTTAAGAGGATTTTTCGTTAGTTCTTTTCTTCTCTAAGTTTTTGTTTCAGTTAAATGCGTTGCCAATTTTTGCTGCCACTAGATGGCAACGTCGCTGCTCTACTTTTTGCCGAGCATAAGAATTGTTGGGCGTTTAAGTACGTGCTTGGCATATCATGTAGGACAGATTGACAGGCTAAAGGCCTGTTGTTCATTCTAAGATGCTGCGAGTGTAAGGATTTGTTGTACCAACTCCAGGGAAATCAGAGAACCTGATGTTAGCATGATCATGCCAGAACGTGCATAAAGATAACAAACTATTGGCTTGCGAAAACTTCCGCTTGCGAAATCTACCAGCAGGCGCCATTCCTCTTGCGGCTGCAAAAGCTTTTTGTTGGTTTAATAAATAAATTTCATTGAAAAGACGTTTAAAGTAGAAGTTATCGCATTTTGCCTTAATACTAACGAATGAATGGTGAAGGTTTGCGAGATAAATGCGGTCGATTAATAAATTTAAATTATTATTGACGATGGCTTGCGTTTTAAAACTGGACCACTCAGAGATTACAATTGATGGAGCAGCTTTTCTGGTCACAAGCTTTTACCTCTCTCAAAAGCTCGCAACTTGTCTTATAATCCAAAAACCATTGAGAGCAGACTGGCAGCGATGTGAGCGATTTACTCTAAATAAATGAGAAGCCAGAGAAGCGTTGACTGAACTTGGAAATGAGATGCGTTATGATCTGATATCTCGTATGGCATTCATTAATGTTGGATTTAACGCAATCAGTGCTCAACAGCGCGACAACGACGAAAATGACACACTTTCGACAACATGTTACGAATGTCACGCCACACAAGCACACGCACACACGATTGCACCTGCTGCGATGCATGCACACAAAGCTCAAACACACGCTCGTGCATCACTTGCTGCCATTCTCATCGGCCGCCAACTTCAGGGCCGTCTTCAGGAGACTGGCGTGCACAACGACCGCCTGCAATCCGACGCCAACTTGGTCGAGCCAGAAAATATTAAAAAGTCTCATAAATTCCGAAGGCGTCAATTGGGCGCCTACAGCGCCTACAGCGCGGTGCAGAGTTGAGAATAATAGTCGGCCACAGTGAAGCCTCTTTTAATTACACACACTCAATATCACCCGCGAATAAGATTCGCAGTCGCCGCGAAGAGGTGGCGGCATAGTGTCGTGCAGGTTTTCCGTTTCCGTTTTCTCTCTCCGACAGTTTCAAGCGGTTCTCGAGGTAGAAATTTTTAATATCTTTGTTTCTCGTTGAAAAGTTTGTTCTGTTGTTTTTTTTTGCATTTTTTTGCCTATAATTTTTTGTTGTTTAGGCTTCATCATGCACCGAGCACCATGCACCATGCATCATGCATCATGCACCAACACTTGAGATTTATTCGTCCGTTTGCTCGTTCCTTCGTTGTTTATTTTCTCATTTCGATTTTGTTTTCGCCTTTTAAAGGTTATGCAGTGGCGTTTAGTTGCTGCTTGACTGTCGGCACGACATGCCACATGATGCCACTGTACCACTGTATGTCGAGGGAACGTATGTATGTTTGTTGAGGCTTTTGTGTGTGGTGTTTTTTTTGCTTCCAGCTTCTGGTCCATCTTTTCTTCTCGTGTGTGGTTTTTATTTCTTAAGCGTCTATAGAAATTTGTTGCTTTTGTTGTCGTCAGAATTAATTAAGAAAATCCTTAAGAGAAAATTCAAAAACTAGTCAACATTGAAAAAGTGCAGCTTTTGTAAAATACTGGTTTTTTTTTTTTGTGTTTCTAAAGTCGGCTTATGGATAACCAAAAGACCTCTTTCGGTTCAGGGTGAGTTCTTTAAGTAGGTTTATGTATAAAGCGATATGCCATCAAAGGAACAAACAAAAAGGAGAGAAAAGCACTTCATAGAGCCAAGTATACTACTTAGAAACAATAAGATCAGATGGTTTCTCATTGAGCTTTTTTATTCTTAATTTTTATTAGTTTTTAGCGTGAGTTTCTTAACGATTTACGAGGAGAAAACCTTAATATTAAATGTCATAAGTTTGAGTTATTGAAAAGAAAAGTTAATTTTGTGAACTCATTACCACTTTAAACTCATAAGCTTTTAGGATAAGCTTTTAGAATTGTGAATAATATGATTTTTGCATTATTCTTGGTCACCAAAGAGCTGCAACAATGCAAGCTGCGACAATACAACTTGTTCAACTTCACAATCTATTTGTGTTTATGCGCTCCCTGAAAGTATTAACAACAACAACCAAAGCCAACAAAATTGGTAACTTTGTATCACCAACCACATGGATAATACAATTAAAAACTACACCAGCAGCAACAGCAACAGCAACAGCAACAGCAATAAACACAACAACGATACAAGAGAGAAATTAAAAATTTTAATCAAATTTCATGAAGTTGATGTTTTTGCTGTTGTCGTAACATGTATAGATGTTGTGTTCTTGCGTTTGACTCTGACTCTGTCTCACACTTGTCACACCGAGAGAGTGCTGTTCTTGCTCTATATTATTCACATTTGTTTGACAATGGCAACATTGATATTTTCGTGCCTGGCTTTGTTGTCGTTGCTTTATCGTGAAGCAATTTACCTCGACAATAAGACGAACAATTTTAATCGATCATAAATTAAAACAAAATGCGAAGGTCCCCAGAGAGAGGTTTTCTATGTCAAAAACTGCGGTTAACCAAGGATAATTATGACGTCATTGATCAGCGTGAGTGATCAGTGTTCTGCAAAACTATGCATTGAAAAAGTTGCGCGTATGACTGATGAAATATCGTATACCCCTTATAATTATATTTCGATTTCGATTTTTCTGATTTATCATCTTTATACTTTACATTCTATTATTTAGTACTCTTTAGTACTATTTATTAGTACTATTAGTGCTATTTATTAGTACTATTTAGTACTATTAATACTTTTTAAGACTATTTAGTACTGTGAGTACTATTTATTAAGACTGTTTAGTACTATTAGTACTATTTAGTACTATTAGTACTATTTATTACTGCTATTAGTACTATTTATTAGTACTATTAGTACTATTTATTAGTACTATTAGTTTTATTTATTAGTACTATTTAGTACTTCTTCTGACTCTCTTTCTCCTATATTTGCCGCTTTAAAGGAACAATCTTTGCACCATTCTAAATCCATTGTGGTCGCCGACCATTTTTGATTCGTTTTTTCAAAAACAGGCGCAATCAAATACTTTATAATAAAACATGCACATATCAATTACTCGCTGTAATAACATTCAGCCTGATAAAATACATGTCGGCACGGCAACGTTGTTTTATTCCAATAATCAAACACAAAAAGAGAAAAAACACTCACTAGAGTACAAAAAACGGAGACCGTGAAAAGTTGCCCGAAGGACGTTCAGTCCAGTCGCTAAATTATTATCTTACCGATAAATCAAGTCTGCACGATTCTAACAGTTTAGAGCTTGTTCCTGACACCGCCATGGCCACTCCCCCTTACCACAATGTTCCCTTCTTTGCGCCGTTTTTCTACCAAAGCGCCGTTTTCGGTTAACAAAAAGAAAAGCGTAATAGATTTGTTTCAGATAAGTAGCTCTGGGCTTAAACGTTGTACGAGTATAGAAATTATCATTAAAATAATAACACTTGTACTTATGCTACTTATTATATTTTCTTAATTTAGGTTTTATTGAGTTATATTTTTATATTTTCTTAAAAAAAGTGGCTATTTAGATAACCTCTTAATTTACTTGAAATAACCTTTGAGGAAAATTATGAAGGCCGCTTATGTCTGGGAGTTTTTCTCAAGGGTTAAGGTATAATGCGCTTTGTAAAGTAGGTCAAGTGCATACGTAGAACAGAAGGAGGTCGCTCAGAAGTAGCTCTGCTCAACATGAACATGAACGCTAACTACTCTTGATCATCAAAACCGAAAAGTGCATGATGAAAGGCAGGAAAACTTAAAGAGAAAAGAGATACGGTTTAAAACCTCAGCGAATATTCCTTAAGCTACTTTTGAATATACATACATAGTTCAGCACAATACACTTCCTAAACAGGGCAGGACATGAGCTTCTTTAGACAAGAAGGGACGAGTATGATTTGCCAAAGCTATAAAATTTTAATCAGTCTGTGGAAGGGCAAAAAGTATTCGTGTGTGTGTGTGTGTGTGAGAGAACGCCTACGATTGTGTTGGGTTGTGCGATAATGATAATTAAAGTAATTACAGTCTATAGAGTTTTTAGTTGTGCTTAAGTTCTTTTGTGCGCGTGTGTGTGTGTGTGTGTGTAAGAAGATTATTACTTAACTTTCTGTTTAATTATACAATTATACAGAGCTACACACCAAATATCGCGATTAATTCGAATTTTTTCAGAGCGCTTTGAGGCTAAGCCTCGCGTTGGTAAAAATTTTCAGTTGGTGAAATATAATTTTCTTCTTTGGAAAATGTTCCAAAAACCATTAGTTGAATTATTATGTATGTATTTTCATTTTGGTTTGGAGATTTTATTTATGATTAGTAAAAGAAATTCCAGCGATTTGACAGTCAATGCTTTTACTTTAATATGAATAATTTTAGTATGCACAGATTTTCCTTAATTTTTCTTTGAAATTATTCAAAAGTTCGACTTCGTAAGGAAGTATGTCGGAAAGATTGACGGATTGACAGCAGTAAAACTATTTAAGAGTTTGAATTTGAGGAAAAATATACGACAAAAAAATGTAAAAATGAAATGGAAAAAGAAAGAGTTTCAACGTCAAATACTTCATGAAAGGGTTAAGTTGCCCTGATGAGAATGATGTCTCACTCGGTGGAAATGTGCTTGGGATTTTATGACTTCGGAAATAAAAACAAAATCCCATAAAAAATGCTATGGCAAAAAAAGAAACAAACAAATACAATATAAAAACGCTAAAGCCTTCACAGCAAACCTATTTCCTGTAGCAGCTACGAGTATATAAAATATTCAAAATATAAGCAATAGGTTTATAAAAGACTTATTTATTCATTGCAAATATTTCTCGTCCAGAAGAGAGAGGAGAAATTTAAGAATTTTATTGTGAAAAATGAGAAGGTTTTTCAAAATTGAAAAGATTTGAAAAAGGAAAATATTTTTTTTAATTTTGATGGAATAATTAAATCAATTAAATTAAATGTAATATGGATAAATAAACGATAAAATCTTTTACGATATGATTATACGTTCATTAATTAATTTTCTAGATCGTTCTCATCTCTTTTACAATCTCAAGCCTGCATTAAAAAAGTTTCATTCAACGGTAAATCTTCATTTATGCTCTGTCCTCATTTCGTAGCATTCTCTTTTTTAATTAATGAGTTGTGATGTTTTTAATCAAACAGCCGTCGCTGAGATTGCCTGAGTTTGTCAGATGATTTACAAGATTCAGCGAAGTTAAGACTTCGAGACTTTGCACTTGATTGATTGTGTCACTAATGGGTTCATTGCGAATTATTGCTAGTTTGCACTTCTTCTTACTTTTCTTCTTCATCATACAGAATGCTTTGTCGTCACTTAAAGTTTTAGGAAACTTAGAAGAAGAAAAAGTATTGCATAGATTTTCATAGAAATCCAATACAGAGATACCCTTTTATGATCACAATAATTTGTAAATTTAAATGTAAGCAATTTTTATCAGATGATGCAAATTAATTAGTTCGAGAATTTGCATTCTGAGAAATGGTTGATTAAATGGATATTGATTTATTGGAAATGTAATACATTGTGCTGTGCATATTTTACATAGCATACATTCCAAAATGCAACAGTCGCGCCATCTTTTATGTCGGTATGTAAACGTTGAATAACTTTAACATTTCTCAACCGATTGACTTGAGTAAACATGTTTCTGAAACTCAATTCAATTGAGTACACACACCTGATCTCTTGAAATAATAAATAAAAGTAAAAGCATTACAAAATGAAGGCTTTGTTTTTCATAATGTCGGAATTTGCCAACTTTTTAACCAATTTTCTTCACTCTCACGTACTTCTTCTTTAAGTACGTTCTTAAGTTAATTATGCTAACGTAAGTTGAATCTTTAGTAATTCTTTTTTTGCTTATCATCTAAATTATATGAAAACTTATTAAAAGTACATTTACGAGCCCCTCCCTCTCTCTCCCACTCTATGCGTTGCCGTGCATTACGGCGATATAAAATAGCTTTCAAGATTTACGTCAAAAATTAACACCAAAAAAAAGAACTCTAAAAATAAGCAAAATTCAACAAAGTAACGTTCTGTAAATAACTACAGCTTGTGCTGACGGCAAAGCTACCTCAATGAAAACTACCTCATAAAAACTTTGGTACCGAAAAGATCCTTGAACATTTTGTATGTATTGCCCTTTTGCAATGGGCATGATAGCGCCGGCCACAATGAGTTTATACCAACCGAAATCTACGCCAGTTGTCCAAACGCGTTATTAGTCTTACTTTTTTGGCTTCAATGTTTCGTTCGATCATTTAAGTCATTACGTTTCTCCTTAATTTACTTTTTCGTTCTCAACTCTTTTCGTCCGAATTTGGAGGTCCGAAATTGTAGGAAAAGAATGCGTAAAAATTTCAAAACAGAATGAGAACACTCTGAAGGCGGCGAAAAAATGAAAGGAACGAAAAGACGGTTCGTCAATTAAATTTCGAAAACAATGGCAACCTTCTGACCATCTGTTCTTAGCCCAATCTGCATTTAGCCCAATCGTTCTGTGGACGAATTACGTTTTCACTATGAATGTTTCAATCACCCACACGTACACACACACACACACACACACACACACACACACACACACACACACACATTGAGGTGTAAAGTTGTGCATTCAAGCAAACCCATGGTCAAATGCGAGTAACCACAAACACGCAATGTCGACACTCATTCTGACCAACATTCGCGTCTTCACTGTACATACATACATACATACATACATACGTACGTCCGTATTTCATCGCGATTACTTTAAACGTTTTGCTATAAAGCATTTTTTCAGCTGGAATAATACAATGTAATTATAAAAAACCTTTGTAGTCGATATAATTTACATACGTCATTAACAAACGCGTTTATTATTTTTCGAGCCTACTAGTTACCAGAGTAACATCTACAGTAAGGACATGTCCTTTTGTCCGTCTAGAGTCTGGACAAAAGCGTGGTTTATGATTTATAATGATTAAAATGTGGCGAATTTTTACAATTGTTGTAAATTATCGTGATCGACATTCCTTGACTTCTGTCTTGTATTACATTTTATTAATGTACAATAATGGCATTAAATTAATGTTAAAAATTCTTGTTTTTGTAGGATTAATGAAACTATTTTAAGCCAAATAAAATCGAAAATTGTGCGTTAAGCAAGATTCTAAAATTAAAACGAATGACTTATAAAAAATTGTGCGTAAAAACAGTAAGAATTTCATTGAACTTTATCTTCAAAGACTTTCAAACGGATTAAGTTTAAATCGTGTAAGAAAACTAGCATAAATATAACACAAAATAACTAAATGTAAACATTTAATATATTTTTGTACATATCTTAAGTAATGCTGCTTTTCCGCTTTAACCGGAAATGCATTCCAGAACCGAGAGTGAGTGAGTCACCGCCACAATGAAATTAACCACAAACCTTCGTTCTTCAAAATCAAACAATAGAGCCATAAAATGAGAAAAACAGAAGAAAACGACAGAAAAAACACGCGTCAATAAAAAATGCATTTGAAAACAAAAAGGAAAAAATGCAGCGCAAGAATGCCGCAGTTTTTGCAGCAGCACGTTTTTATCCAATAATTGGCCGAACGGGCCGAGGCGGAAGAGGGGCCAGCAGAGAGAGAAAGGGTATCGAAAGAAAGGAAGGAAAATGAAACGAAAAATACAGAAAAAATAATACGAAAAACTACGAAAACACATCAAGAGTAAGTAGCAAATGTTTTTTTTTCTTTCTTTGTTTTTTGCTTCAGAAGAAATTGATTTTCGATTAATTGACCTTATGCAGTTCTTCCCATGATCGCATGGAATACGTTACTATTTTTATAATAATTTACTATTTTAATTTTTATTTTTTCTTTATTATACATATATTATACATGTGTATGTATATGTAAATATTATATCCGTAACACAATTTTTGGCTATTTTTTTTTTTAGCACAACACTTAAGAGACGAGACTCTACACTGGTTACCGTGCTTCGATTAAATTTTCCGCAATTACGAGTATTTTTCCGATTATATTTGTATTGAACTTTAGAGATATTGCAACCTTTTGTTATTGCATGATGTTTGTTAATTTTCAGTTTGGAGGAAATATCCTTATTGCAGGCAATTCTTCGTTCCGCCTTCGTATCGTCTGACACGCAAAACACGTAACACCGCAATGAAGCCAAGTCTTGTGTCTCGAAACTTGAACGCAGGAGCAAAATCATGTTTTGAGGCGTGCACGTGTTTTTTATGTCGCGAACAAGAGACAACGAGAATGAGAGAGAGAGAGAGAGCGAGAGAGAAAGCTTCATAGCACAAAAGAGAACTCAGAAAATGTCTCCTCAGAACAAAACAATAACGAAAACATCGCAAAATAAAAAGAAATCGAAGCAGATTTTGGTGAAAACCTTTTGAAGCGCAGGAAAAAGCAAGCTTTAACTATGACAGAAAATTATCGCTTTTCTGCCAACGTATGTGTGTTACATCAAGTTGTTTCAATCAAAAAAAGGATTAACACTCAGTTTGCTCTGGTGTATAAAAAGTTGAGTTCTTTAACTTCAAAGCTTTTGCGGCAATGTTTCAATTTCCAAACTTTGAAAGTTCTGTTAAAAGCTCTTGTAATGTAAACAATGTTCACAGAAGCTTCTTAACCCTAAAAACCCTTTCATAGTCCTGAAGTTTTATAAAAAAAGCCTTTGTGGATTTCAAAACATTTACGATGGCCAAATATGAATACATTTCTGGCATAGTTAAAGCTTCCTTCTTTCGCCTCGAACAAGTTTTGCTGTTAAAAAGCTTCAGTCAAAAACTATAGAATATTCATCAGTGGTTTCAGAATTTGCTTCAGTGGTCTTCACCAAAAAAGTGTCTAAATTTTTTGGATTTTCTTACAAAATTAGAAACTCATTTTGGAACAGAAACCGTTACCATTCTGGGTTTGTGTTCCAACTGAATTTTAATTTTTTTTTAAACTACCAAAAAATGTATTGTATAAGTAATAAAAAATGACATATATATAGGGTGCACCATCTTTTATGTCGGTATGGGGCTGTTTGGCCCCCAAAGTTGATAAAAACTGTCTTTTCTAATAATTCTATTTAATAATTATTAGTTTCAGTCTTTTAATATGACAATTTTCAATACGAAAAAGTGTATTTTTTATTCAATTTAATAAATAGAAGTTCAACAAACTCACTGGGCTTTAATTTAACGAATGGACGAATTTAGTTGACCTGATAATTTTATGCAAACATTTTTGAAATCAAATGGCTCGCAATTGCAAATTCGTTAAATTTCAAAGGAAACGCATAAACAAGAAGAGACTATAGTGTCAGTTGCAGATAAAAAAAAGTTCCAATTAATGAATAGTAATTAAATTGTGATTGTTTTTCTTGGTTGTAAATTTAATTGAATTTCTTTTTATATTTCCTAGAATTTCTTTGGAGTATAATGGCCTCTTTTTTAACACCCTCAGTTTTTTAATGGATGATGTGAAAAGGAAGAAGTGTGTTTGTGTGTGTGTGTCAATACCTGACAGTCGTCTTATGTTTGTAAAATGCTCTTCAAGTGACTTATAACTAGCTGCAAGTGATTAAAAATAATTAATAAATATGAAAAATTTATTTAGAACCTTTAGCATTTTGCAATTACGAGTATTATGCGACCAGCAGTCGACAAACGCATTGTTTGTTTGTTTGTATTTTGATACGTCCGCCAGTCGTAGCACTTTTACGTTTATACACTATTTATCTATCGTTCTTTGTTCCTTTTCTCAATGCTCACAGAATAAAATACAGCCTTTAGGCATTCTGCCAAGTAGTTCATTGCGCATGTAGTGATGTTTCAAGCGAAGTAGTGTGAACGTAGTGCGTTACGTTGGGGTGTGTGTGTGTGTACTTATTGCACGCAAATTCGTTCGCTGAGAACGTTGACGTTGACGTTGACGTTGCCGTAGCAGGAAGTTGCTTTTTGTGTGTCTGCTCAATTTTTTGGTTGGTGTGTTTTTTTTAATACTTTATTGCATTCCCTAATAACAGTTAGCAAACACTATAAATTTTCGGGCAATTTGGTACCGCTCAGTCGCTGACATTGTTGTTCTTCCTTTTCTATTCTTCTCATTTCGTTTTTTCACTTCAAAACAAAAAATTGACTGCAAGTCGCCCAAAAATTATGCCAAAAACGATAATTGTGTTCATTCGCATGAACAAAGTTTTCTATAAAATAAACAACAACAACAATAAAAAAAAAACATGCCAACGGTAAGTAAACTTTTACCATAAAATTGTGTATATTTGACAACACATACACACATACTCGTACATGGTACATAATTTATTGCGCGTGCACGCAGGCGTATGAGTGACGGCATTTCGCTCATTTGTCTGTTTGGCTTCTTCGAAAGGCCGCTGCGCCCACGAACGACCTCAATAAATATCAATAAAGTTCTACTAACTAATTTGTCCGCTTCTTTTTTGATTTCTTTATTGAAAGGAATGCACCCTCGCTGGTGTCGAATTTAGCATCCTTCGATAAAATTCTGTTTTCATATTTTTCTGCGGTTTCTTTAACCATCATTCATGTCCCTTCAACCATGTTGGCTCCACAATTTTGTGGTCTTTAATTTACTTTCTCTTTACTCTTTTGTTAGCTTATTTAAATTTATTTAGAAACTTTTTAATACTAACCAAAAAAGTGATACGAGTACTATAAAGACGTTTATGTTTTTTCGCAAATAATCGCACCAACTTTTTTAAACCAACTTTCTAATTGCAATTTTCATTGAAAAAAAACTTTTTTTAACCTTCAATACTTGTTTTCTCGTCTACAGGCTATACCAAAAAGCCTGTATAACCTCAGAACCTCATGCAATATTTCTCCAATAATAGATTATTTCACAGATCTTCATAATCACTTCAGTTATGAAGCTTAATTATAGATTCTAATGAAAGAAGAGCACAATTCAGCATGTTATCGTACCTGCTTTCAAATGGTCTGGTCAAAGCTTTATTGGCCGACAGGAAAACCGCTAGGTATGGTCGATTGAAGCGATGGAAAAATAGTATTGTTGATATTTCTTGTTAACTTGTTATCAATCACTTTTGATTTAATGCTGTACTTTTTGTAAGACTTTTGTAAGACACTTTTTGTAAGAGTTAATCTGATAATTTAATAGCAACGGTTATAAACATACGAAAGTTTGTTGTCAAAAGCCGCTTTTACACCAAGCTCAGCCACCGGAAAACGCGTTACATCGCCTGATATATACATAGGTCTTTGCCGGCCAGATGAAAGTAACTGAGTGCCATTGAAGCAACCGTCGCTTCACAGCACATTTTTCAAAAATTAAAGATTCAGTCTCAGTGCTGAGACTCTTCATTTGAGACTTTACCGCCCCCTCTCGCCCCCTCTCTCCCTTCACCATTCCCACCATCATTACCATGACACTCTCTATTCACGCACAAGCCCATTGCGCCATCTTTTCCTAAATTGTGATATCTTCGCTCTCTGCTGGGAAGCCTTTTGTGAAATTATGCCGAGCAATATTTTTGCTGTCCACTGAAGCACGCACGTGGTGAGCATCGCTTTACTCATTCATATTTTCCTTCTATGCTTCTATTGTTTGTTTGGAAAATTTTTTTCTCTGGCGAATCGTTGTTTTTATCTTTGTCCCTTCTTACGAGTATCATAAGTTTTTGTTTTTGCCAGCAAAGAGAGAAAATCAGCACTTCTCTTTTGTTGGCAGTCAACAAAAAATTATTCTCGCTCTCTTTGGAATTACTTGTGAATTTGTGTGAGAGAAAGAGCGAGAGAAGGCCCATTTTCGTCCTGCGCTGAAAAGCTTTTATTTAAAAATCTGGCAATTTACTCAGGCGAAATTTTCTCTTGCGATACACTCAAAACTTTGGATACACTAGAAAAAACAATTATAATTTTCTTTTGTTCTATTATTTTTCCTAATTTTCTCAAACTCTATCTGACCTGACAGCTCAGTTTAAAAAGGACATGAAGCAACGCGTTCAATTTAACGTAAATTACGTTAATTTAACGTAAATAATTTCCAAATTTTAATTACAGAAATGAAGTGAACTTATTGTGTTTCAATGATATTTTTTTTCGAGCTAAATTTACCATTTCAACTACAAATATGCAAAACAATACAAAATGCAAAACAATACAGTACAAAATATAAAAAACGTACTTATCTTCTTAATAATTGTTACCTTATAATAGTACGAATTATTTAGAACTTCTAGTTTGTTTTTAACACCACATTCAGCAATCTCTACTGTCGGTTAATTTCTGAGAGACTGTTAAAATGGTATTACAAAAGCGACTAGCGATGGCCAGCGACTTTCAGTAATCAATTAATTTCAGTAATCAATCGATATTAACATTTTCCTTAGTAGAGCCCCAATTTTTGCAAAATATATTTTAAAACTTACTTTTACATCGAATATATTTTTTTTACATTTTTATATATAAAATAAAAACTTAAAAATATTTTTTGTTTGGGTGTAACGAAATCAAAGAAAATTGCTTTCGGCAAACGACTCGAGAAGTATACGTATTTTTGAGCTGAAATTTTCAGTGCAAAAATCTGCCTTGATTATAAATCCCGTTTCAGAACCTCTCTATCTAGTTGTTACTCTGATTGGACCCCGATTTTCCACCATCGGCACTCTTCTGGTAGACTTTTTTCTCTTACCAAATTCTTTTACACTACTCCTCAGGCTCTTTCTTTTTCTTCGAATACGTAATTGCTCTTTAGTCCACATAATATTTCTACACTCATTCTTTCTTAACCTCGGCTACCTTCTATTCCTTTTATTTTTTTTTGTTATTTTGTGTTGTGAAAGCTTTTAAAGTTAAGCTTTCTTCTGTATTTCTCCTCAGACAAAAATTTCTCTTTTCATCGTTACACAATAAATTTGCTATAAAATAGTTATTTCGTTTTCTATCCTTATTTTTTGTCCTCTTTGTTTATTTCTTGGAAAATAATAAAACTTCAAAATTCGTAAAACTACTTGGCTTGGTTTATAATATTCTATTTTCCTTCTCGCCAGGTCACTCCCACCCACTCTCGCCCTCTCTATTTGCGCGCATTTGTGCTTTAATTTAGCATTTGACTTTTTTCTAATTTTTATAGATTGCTTTGTGACAAAAAAACGAAAAACAATTTCTAGCAAGATGACACACTTATAAATGTCCTCGAAATACGAGCTAAAAGCGTGTGTGTGTGTGTGTGTGCGTTGAATTTCATGACGTCAAAGTGACGGAAAATTTACACAGCAGCGGTTATTTAAACAGATGCATTCAAGTCTTTGAACTCTCTGACGGTCAGCTGCAGATTACTCTTTCCCTAAACTCTCTCACTATCTCTCTTTCACTCTCTTACTCTCTCACTCACTGTCTCTCTATCTCTTGAGGGACCGCTTTCAGTATTATCTTTTAAGCTTCAAACCGATAGTCCTTCCTTCGTGATAGTATATCATTCGAGAGCCAGTGACCTCCTCTTACCATTATATACTCGTACATATATTTAGATCACTTTTTTATGGTTTTAACTTTGCTTTTTATTAACGCATTCTTATAATAATGCACTTTTTACTCCTTAAAGCAGAAGCGTGGCACTAATAAAACTTTTCGAATCGTGAAAATCCAACAAAGGACTTTAGTTTCCACAAATTATGAATATCGGTTAAAAAAGGAATAAGTTTTTAGCGCTTGAAATTCTATGTTGTTTTTGCACTTTGTGGTTAGCAAACTTTTCATTTTGACCCTTTTCCAGATTTAATCAACCTTTGAAATTCAATTCTTTTGGTAGAGAGAAACGAAGAATGCTGATTTTTCGATTTATTCGAAGCGTTACGGGCGTTAAGAGCTACTCAGGGATGTACTTTTCCTCACATCACTTAAATCGCTCAAATTTGCTCAAATTTTAATTTAAGATCTTAAGAATTTTTTCAAATTTAAAATCTTAAGAATTACTTCGATCAATGACAAATTTGAAATGTCTTTCATTTCAAAAGTTAGGTTTATAATTTCTTTGTATAAGCTATATAAACGCGCTATGGTTAGGTACTTACCACACACACAACCGGTTATCGGTTCAACGGCCCTTCAACGCTCCCATTACCCATTACCCAATTCCCAAAGCCCCGAAGGTACTCACATGATACGATGATACGCATCCGGCTGGGCCTGTGAACAGGTCAAGGATTGATCAGATTCGGTGGAGTCATCCCGCAGAGTGGCGACTCCAAGTGGAAGGATGGGGATTATGGCAGCTGTCGCAGCAGCTGCTGTTGCCGGAGGGCCCGCCACCGCCGAATGCTTTGGAGGCGGCGGTCCAGTTGTATTCTGCGGTGATGGTGTCGTGCTTGCGGACTCCTGCTGACCAAGAGAGAGAGAGAGACAATTATTGTTACAACAACGATCTACAATGGGTGCATTGTGCGCCGTTTGAAGCACCTTAAGTTCCGCTGCTGCCTCTGGAGCTGAGTAACGCTTCCGTTCGTACTGTATTTCACGTTCGACGGAGCGACTACGAAAGGCTGGCGGACAGGAGCGGTCAGGTGGCGTCTCTTCTTTGGCGGTAGGAGCGCTGCTATGCGGACCAGACGTTGTCGCCGTTGTCGTCGCCTCAGATGATGTTGTTGTTGTTGTTGTTGTTGTTGTTGTTGTTCTTGTCGGTGTTGTTGTTGTTGTTGTTGTATTAGCTGTATTAGCAGTTTCGGCACTTCCGGAAGGTCCTGCTGACGGTAGTGCACTAGTATCACTTTGATCTTGCTCTTGTTGTTGTTGTTGTTGTTGTTGTTGTTGTTGTTTCTGTTGCTGCTGCTCCTGCTGTTGCTGTTGATGTTGGATTTTATGTTCTTCGCGCTTTTTCTCCCGTTCCTGCTGACGCCGTATCTCAAAATCGAGCAGACGAGCCTCACGCGCCTCTTTGTGCAGCTGAAAAACCAAAAAAAAAATGCGCCAAAATTGCAGTTCGATTTTTTAGAGCAACTGTTAACGGTGTGCTAATTTTTCTGTTTTGTAATTTCCGCGGGCGTTGCCTTTTTAATTAAATTTTAAGCCTCGCTTGCGTACCTTGTAGTTGATGGCGTCTTGTTCCTCCTTCTTGGCCTCGCGTTCGTTGCGCTGCCGTTCGCGCTGCTTCTCTTCGTCCGTTTGCGATGTTTTGCTGTCTGAAATTCAATTACAACAAAGTCATCGCTTGCGTTTTAATTAATGAGTCTTTAGGAGACTTCTTGTTGTTGGCAAGAGAGCATTTTCTTCCTTGTCAGAAGAAACGCGGAAACAGAAAAGCGCTTTTCAGGCAAGAGCAGAAAGAAGAATGCGGAAACCATGCACAACCATTTTGGTTTTTCAGAGATAAGTCTCTATGTCTCTCTCTCTACAGAGACACTTTTGAAGGTTTAGAGAACTATATACGCGTATTTCTATGTGACCTAAGGAAGGTCGTAGCATGCATCTAAGGTTCTACAGTCGGTCGACTTTCACAGCAGCGCATCGCTTACACGAAAATATTAGAGAGAGTTTGAAAGGTTGATAAAATAAAAACTGAAGATATATGTATGTACATACGAGAACGTGGATTACAAAAAGGGTTACCATTATTACGAAACTTATACAAAATGGAAAGCATTCAATAAATATATAACTTTCTTATAGTAAAAATACTTTTCCTTTTTTATAATTAATTTAATCAGAAATTATAAAGCTTCCAAAGTTCTAAAAAAAGGTTCAGTTTACCAAATTATCAAATGTTCCTAAAACCTATATTTCTGAATAGATTTTTCCAGAGATTGGAAACAATTTCAAACAAATGAGAGAGATATTACTAGAAAACTAGTTGAGGCAAATAGGCTCAATCGGCTCTCTAAAGAGAAACGGAACCAGCAATGAGAAGTACGAGTATGTGCTAAATTAGTAAAAAGAAAAAGCGTATACACGAACCAGAACAATAAAAGACAATCAATTAACGTTGCAATTTGTCGTTTTTCGTTAAATTTTTACCAGATTTTCGCATGCAAAATTGTGGCATTAATGTCGAATGTACAATTTGTCGGTACAACGGCCGCACACAAAGTTGTAACGTTAATGGCCTGCATTAGGACTAGCAAATTACTTTAAATTCTACCATAACCCTTGAGTTGGGCTGAATGTTAAAATAAAAAATGGCACTCTTTGAAAATTCACTTTGGTTGTGAATTGTTAAAACTAGGTTTAACTTCAACGATCTTTTAGTTGACGTTTCCAAACTTTCACTCAATTAGAATTAATAGTATTTTAATTATTTGTAGTTTGTAGTCACGTGCTCATCACATCGTCTCCACCACTGAAGCACTTACACTTTCCTAAACTTCCTGATTCTGAACGTCTGGTCGTGGTGGTAGCACGTACCACCATTAAATATTTAGACAATTTCGGGGGTGGAGTCATTCTGGTCACACCGGATCACTCATGCAATGGAATCGATTCGATTGGTTTGAAATAATTAAACGTTTGAGAAAATAATAGAAAATTAATTTACAAAAATACATCGAATAACATCGAAGCCAGCCAGCCAGCTTCGGCGTGTCACCAACAAATGCCAAGCACTGAAATACTGAATAATTTTCTAGCAACCAGTTTTGCGCTAGTCGGTAAAGTTGTCATTAGGGCCACAATCGTGTGTAATCCTTTTGTTCCGTTTGTAACATTACGTTTCTTTTCCGCTTGCTTCTGCCACTTTTTATGACTGTTTTTAATTCTATGCCATTCAAGGCTTGAACAACCAGGAGCGTGGCTTGCTTTTTTCTTTAACTATATTATTCAACTTTTACAAGCTGTCATTTGTCATTTTAAAAAGTTACTTTTAATTCTTCTTTGAATGAATTACTGTCAATTTTAAAATTCATAACATCTAAAAGTTATATAAATTTATTTGCTTTTAGGTACTGCGCCATGCGGAGAATAATTTGAATGCCAACTTTTTTTATTTATTTTTAGTATAGCAAAAAAAAAATAAAAATACATATTATTATTAATTGTGTGACGTGTGTTACGTCCATCCAACTTCATCATTTTTTTTAATTAGAACATTTTTTCTTTGTCGCACGCATATGTAAAGTACGTTGCAAAAGGCTAATTGGCCCCTTTTTAACCTTTTCATTCTTGCACTCTTCAGAGTAAATGAACAATTGCATACGACATGCTTACGAATAGTGAGTAGAAGGCAGAATTCAAATGAGTGGAAAACAGGAAAATGAATATGAAAACGAAGAAACTGGTGGCACCGAACCACTCGAGCCCTATAATATGTGCGCTATACTACACACGATGCTAAAACGATATTCTTCACAATTTAAAAGCCTTTAGAAGTAATAACAAGTTAAAAAATTAAAGTAAATCACATCTTAAAAAAGTCCATCAGAATCTTAACAACAACCGTTTAAGAGGTTTTGTCTTTTTTGTCTTAAAAGGGCAATTCACACTTACTTTTATGAGACGTCATAAGTATAGGAACAGAATGCGGCGATCCGGCGACGGAAAAGCAGTCGCTCTCAGTAGCACGTCTCACATACGTCACTCAAAATGTGTTGCCATTTTAAATTCTGCGTGTGCGTGTACAATTGCACCAATTGTATTGTATAAATTGTGTACAATTATTATGGTTTCTGTTTACATTTTTTATAACAATTTATCACCACTTCATGAATTTTAGAGTTCAGTTTCGGTGAAAATGGGCAAATGAAAGAGCCGCCGCCTACTGTGAAAAATTTGACGAAATTCTCGACGATCCACTTGAGTTCGGCGACAGCTTCGCTTCTTAAGTCTCCCATAGAACTCAATAGAAAAAAAGAGTCGCCGCCGCCAGGTCGCCTTAGAGAAGTTGTTGCAGTACTCGTACACTTGTGCCTCTCTCATATACTATATGCCGAATAAAGCAGCGAAATCATTCGTTTTCATTCAATTCGAGCTGGTATTTCTGCCGCACTGCACTACACACTGCAATATTATGCCAAATATTTGCGTTTTTATTACATATTTATAAACTGACACTTGTGTTTAGTAATAATAAACGTACTATTCTTAGGAGTGTGGAAAACAACGGGTGTGTGTTTGTCACGAGGCAAACGAACCACCGAATTGGAAATTCCAGCGGCGCTCACTTTGTGCGAGTACTGTTCTACGCTGGCAAAATATCAGTGTAGCTTCAGGCTAAAAAACGGAAGTACAATTTTGTAACGATAACAACAACAACAACAAAAGTTAAAGGCACAAACAGAACAAACTTTTCAGCTGTCAGACGATTGACATGGTTTGATTATTATCGATTTTGTATAGCACACGATTTGTGAATGTTTGAAAAGTCAACCAGAAAAGAAGTAGGAGGAATGCAGAGACAGAAGAAGAATAAACAGAAACGATAAGGCAAGAAATAAGATAAAAGGAAAATAAGTTAGAAGAAACACAGAATGTTGTGAAAGGTAAGAACGTACGTACCTACTTTTTTCTGAATGTTTAAAAAACTTTAAAAGAGTAAGAATAAGTTTTGTTGAAAAGCGAAATTGTTGTTTATATTTATTTAGATTTTTGGGCAATAACTAAATTGATGGCTAAATTTTATACAAATAAAACCACCAACTAGTTCAACTATTCAACTGGGTTTTAAACTAGTTCTATTCTAACTGAATCGCAAGCATAACAGAAAGCATTGAGCTGAATCGAATGACCAGAAATAGTTAAAAATATGTAGGTATGTACACATCCGTAGAATACGTTAATGTAAAACAAACGAAAAATAATTTCAAAGGATTGGGTAATATTTTTTTGCTCTAGAAGTTTCATTCCTTTACTTCTTTCTTTAGTAGAAAAATGACGTAAAATGACGACTTGCTTTGATAAAGAAAAAGTATTCATTTATTCTAAAAATAAAAGAGTATAATAAAAAACGAAATGCGATAAGAGAGGAACCAAATCAACATTTTATCGTATAATTCATACTTGATAACAAAAGCTATACAAAAGTCATTAACAAAACTATCTACAAACTCTACGGCATTACTTTTTTCAAGCCTTACCTCTAAGTTCTCATTCGAGTGAACACTGTAAGCGACTGTACGGTACAGTGCAGTGTATACACTTCAATGCCGCTAAACGTGAGAAAGTGAGTGTACTTGTTTTTGTGATTCTATATCCTAGAACGAACGGGGCTTATTTGATCTTATGTAAAACTCGGTAACGGCTACTTTACTTTGGATTACTTTGGATTTTGGATTTGTTTACACAAAGTACGATACGATACGATACGATACGATACGATACGATACTTTACGAGTATCTAAACTGCAAAAGATACAAAAATTTGTACAATAGTTAAACACTAAAACTGTTCGATTTCAATATAGATTAAATTAAATGAGTGGATTCAATTTTTGCTCATGAGTTGAATAAACGAATCGAGTACATATTTTGAAATCAATAAACAATTTGCGTTTTACTAGCAGCTTGGAATACGACTGGGTAAGGATTGAATGAATGAATTCGCGCGAATTGAATTGTAATGAATATTTCTTTCAATAAAATTAATAACAAAGCAGTCAATCAGTAAATCAGTTCAACAGCAACAGCAATAACAAATTAAAGAGTAATAATAAATAGAGAATTAACATTTTTTAATATTCATCAGAAATAAACTGAAAAGAAGTCTTTAGAGAGCACTGACTGTTCAAAGGAAGACACATACAAGACACAGATAAAACAATACATACTGTTAATTCATCATCAAATAAACACACACAAACATTCGAACACACAAACGCATAAACGCATATACATGATTGGAATTACGATTCAATACAAAACGATTACTGAACTGGATTAGAAATCGAATTGTAAATTAAAACAGATAATCATACTAATCGAGCTGTCTTCACTTCAATAAACAGCGTTTAGAAATTAATTCGACAAGAAAAAAAAAAAACTTTTAATAAAATAATGCCCTCTAAATGTACACAAATTTCATTGTCAGTAAAGCTTAAAACGAACGACCGCAATTGACTGAAATCCAAACGGTTTAATCTGCGTAACACTATAACAACTAAAGTTACCTGAAGGCTCTAATACTGCACGAAAAGTGTTTCCCATTTCGGTGAATTAAACCAATTGAACTCTTGATAAATTACACTATAAATTCTTGTCTCGAATTCCGAATCCAGATTCGAAGACAAGGCAGACTATTTTAGTCGGAAAAAGAATTCGGAAAGACAAAGTCCTGTTGTTTCGTCTGTATTTTAGTCCTGTGTTATATGGGGCGTTTCTCGAGAGTTTCTCAAAAATATTAAATTCAAGATCAAAATGTCGATGTCTTTCTAATGTTTGTAAATTTTCTCTGAAATTGTTTGCATTGAAATTGATTGCAGTCGAATACGAAAGACTGTTCTGTCCAGAACCAGCTTCGTTCCTAAACTATTCGTTAGGCGAAGCGCCTCCCACCCACCTCCTTCCACGTAGCCCTTTGTCAGCATTTAGAATTTATTTTATTAACGTATCTATTTACCTCTATAATTTTTTCCTTCCATTAAATAATTACTAAACAATTCAAAACTAACTCAACACAAAATACATTAAAAACAAGAACGAACCACAACAAAAATCCTAATAAATACAAGAGATTATGAAATATTTAAAAACAAAAAGAACAATTCAACATTGCTTCTTCGAGTTTCGGAAGATGAAGCTTATACTTATACTTTTCAGAACGTACGAGAACAAATAAATCTGGTTTTTCATAAACCAAAGCGAGCGTAACTTACTTGAAGAGCCTCCACCAGCGCCTGGTGGCGGATAAGAGAACCAAAATTGATGTGCCAGTTTGGTGGGCCCTGATGGGCTTTCTGCAAAGAAAAAGAGAGAGTACAGCACAGTTTTAGTAAATGTACAGGCTGACTAATTTGCTACAAGTGACTTAAGTCGTCAAACATTCTATCAGTGTCTCTTTTTGTGATTTTTGGAATGGAATAGTTATAAATTCCATTTAGAGCGGCCAAAACTTTATTTTTTTTTCTTTTTTTTTTAAAAAAAAAGAGATATTTGTAAAAAAAACACACTTAACAAGCGAAAACTTGTTGCTTCGGTGTGCCACTTTTAGGAAAGATTTAGATACATAGATAAATAAGGCAGAGTGAAAAAACTGGCAGCCGGCCAGACTAATTTTATTCATATCAAACGACACAAGCAGTGTTTATTTTTACACTTCGGCACATTAGCCTTAATCTGTTTTGCAGAAAGGAAAATCGAAAGCCGCCATCTGTCATTCTTATTGCAGCCGTCGAAAACAAAACAGCTGATTAGAAAATTTATTTAATAGTTGGCAAAGTTTGAATGGTTGAAATGTTAACGGTATTTAACTAATTTTACGGTTAATGCATTAAATTTCAGTCTTAAAATCTTAAATCTACAAATCTTAAATCAAAAAAGTGTTGCACAAAAACTGAATTTTAATTAATAAAACTTGTTAATGCTTTCAGTTCAATATTTTTTACCGATATTTGGTAACCATTTGATAAATATACGAATATTGTCGCTTTTTTAAAATATAATTAAACACTTTAAATTAATTTCTTTTTAATTGAAGTAATTATTGCAACGAGAAAATATAAAAATATTTATAAAAGCAACTAAATGTACAATAAAAACAATTATACATATAAAGTGAAATAATTGAAACAGAGGAAAAATTGAAAAATTTTGAAAAATTTAAAACAAGAAAAACCAAGCCTGAGAAAAATTTTACAACAAGAATTAAAGCAACAACAAGAAAATAAAAAACTCGACATCATGAAGAAACTGATGATTTTTAGAAAATTTAAATTTTAAATTACTCTTCGCGCGATTGCTTTTTGCGATTTGAGATTCCATTTTCAATAATTATGTACGATATTTTCTGGCAATATCAAACGCTTGAGTTTGTGTGTGTGTGTGTGTGTGCGTGGGTGAGTGGTATTTTTGGTATTTTGGCAAACAACAGCAGCGTACAAAATAAATACTATTTTGAATTAAATTCTATTGTGTATACTTATTTTTGAATACACTTTTCATACATTGTGTATATTTTCAACGCACTCGCTGAATCGTTGTCGGTAAATATTATTCCGCTTTTATGGATACTAATATCATTATTCTATTCGATTGATTATTTTCAAATTGGAATATTTTCACAACCAATCAATTGAATTGCACTCAAAATGGAGTTCAACAAATAAAATCAACTTAGTGCGTAAAAAGTTGTGTTGTTATATTGTACGCAGTCTTTCGCAATAGTATTTACAAAGTCTTTTTCACGTAAATAAGACGAAGTGTGGAATGAATTTAAGCGTATTTCGAAATTCCTCACGAGATCCGAGAACGAGGCAAAATTCTTAGTCAAGAATTTCTCGAAAACATCTTGCTCCAAAATATTTTTGAATAATTTTTCAAGGCTCTGAGAAATAACGCTCAAATGTTAGAAGACCCATCAGCTTTTATATATGTACCTTCAAATTGGGCTTGGAGGTTTATTTCATTTTTGACAAAAAACTGAAAATGCTTTAAATGCTTTAACTGAAACTAGCTTATGGTAACTTATGGCCTTAGTTTATCCGCTATTGAAAATATCTATTAACATAAAGACCAATAAATATCTCTTACACAACGAAAAAAAAGGAAATTTATTATACTCTATTATTAGGTATTTATTAAAACTTTGAAGAAATTAAAATATTGTAATTTAGGAAAACTCTGAAAAGCACATACTCGTACATACATACATAAATCGCTTAAAAGCCCCAAAAAAAAAGGAAAAAAATTAAACATTTTTGCAACATTGTTTTCTCATGGTCGGTCGAACAGTGCGCAACCAACAACAGTTTGGTCGGCGAATATTGTTTTGTTTTTTCATCTTTTGTTCTCTCCACCAAACGACCAACGATGTTCATCCATCTTCACTCTCCTTCCTCACCACTCACTACCACTATCCTCCTTCTACTTATTTCTTACTGTTTTTCCTCTAAAAACCCTCAAAAAGTAGTTGTGGACAAGAATTACTAAAGGTGGCTCTTCTGGTAAGTTTCCTCTATCGGTTTGTAAGAAAAAAAAAAAAAAACAGCAGAAGAAAAATTGAAAAATTTAAAAAAAAAAACAGCAGAAGAAAAATTGTAAAATTCTTCTCCTGCAAGAAGGCTTGAGGAATTTTTTCAACAAAAACTTCTTAATTCTTACTATTTATTTTGATTGAGGTTTCCGAGTTTTGGTTATGGTTGTTTTTATACAATAGTTGTTGTTGTTGTAGTTGTTATTGTCTTTCTCACCGCGTCTCAGGTCATGGCTGTTGTTTTAGTTTAAAAGCCGGAGCCTCTGCTGCGTCCAACGTTCTTAACTGTTCACAAACGCTACAAGAGAAAAGAATTCAACCCTCAAGGAAAGTATGCAGTACTTGCGCAAGTGATTAACTGAATAAATGGAAGATTGATCGCTTGCATGAATGAATCAGGAACGAATGGAAGATATTCCGTCTGACTGACTTCTTCATTTCCGATTAGTTTCAGGTTTTGTGCTCGAGTTTCATTTTTGGCCTGTGTGTGAATTGTGTGCAGTTTGGTAGGATTGTGTTGGGATGTGGCCTAAGAATATGAGAACACACCGGTGTGCTGATGTGTATAAAGCTCATATGTCTATAAATTCCATTAAAATTCATGAGTGATAATCAGAGCTAGACATTTCGTATCCTGTTTCTCTATGTTGGATTATATCGAGAAGTGACTGACAATCCGGTTCTTGCCGGTGTTTTGCGATATGATTTCTTTGCTAGAGACCAAGAAGAACGTTAACGTTGACTTTGGAAAAATACAAAAATGTATTGGAATAGACATCCTTAAAATCGGTTTAATAATTTATTTATACTAAAGTTAAACAAGTAGAAGTTTTATAGTCAATAATTACTCGTAAAGACTCTTTCGTATTAATGAAAAGCGGTCGCACAAAATTCCGAATTGATTACTTCCTGACACCATTACAATTTTGACACACACACACACACACACACACACACATTGCAAGACATTAATTAATTTAAATGTTCTTGTATTTTATTTCTACATGCTCATAAACTTTCGCTTGACACAGTACCTATACATAAATACACACACACACACGTTCTAATTCTTCTTCTACACTACATTTGTGTAAAATGTTGGTGATATCCTCCAAGGGATGTCTCATAAAATATTAACGCCCCGGGACGGACCAGCTGACGTGAGGACTCGTTGAAATGAGTAAAACATGTAACATTGTATGTACATATTAGTAATAAAATACTTCTAAAATGCATTTCATCTTTTCAACACAGAAAATATTACAGAATCTACGAGTTTATCATGAATGTCAGCCACCAACAATCAGAGAAACTGTCACATTTTTCCTTATGATATAAGTTTGTAAAAAGACATTTGAGCTAATGCGTTATAATTTGGCTTAAATTGGAATTTACTTTTTGTTTCTTCCTCTCTTTATTGTCAGAATTCAAAAATGATTGCCGTTTCAACGCTACCGATAGTCATTTTGGATGAGAAAAGTGAGAAAGAAGTTTTTGCAATATTCGTAGCATAATTTAAATAATGCTCACATTATAACTGACAAGTCAATTAGTCAACAACTCAGTCAATCAATCCTCCACAGCTATATCACCCTTGGTATAGATCACCTTGGTATATGTCACCCTTTATAGATTTGATTTTTATATTTGATTGAATGGGCTTCCCATGAACCACTAAAACATACATATCTTCTGCCTACTTCTTTTTTTTTTAAATTATTTTTTTAAAATTTAAAAATAAATTACATTTTTAAAACGACATCTGATGATGGTCACTTCCTTTAGTATTCAGAATCAAGTTGATATAATATACCATAATTGCAAGCAATATTCAGTTATTCAGTCTTTCTTACTAATTATACCTCATACATTATAATACAATGCAAATTATACTCGTCGGAAAAAGTTCGCCTTTGATTAATGCCGGATTTTACAAAGGCACTCGTTTTCTTCTTCATCATCTTTTTCATTGCTTCTCGTTTTTACATATTACTTTCTCCATTTTGTGTTTTTCTCGTTTGCACTGAGCGTCACGTCACATCGCATTGGCTTCAATTTTCTATGCTTCTTCTTTGCTGCAGCTAGTCCTTGCATGGCCCTTATTTTTATCACTGATTTAATTTATGTTATCAGCAGGCGGAGATTGTTTTTGTCTTTCTCATTTTCTTCGACTGCCATTTCGTCCTCTTCTGTCAGTATTCAGTTTATTGTAATGACATTAGAGCAGGCAGCAACAGATCTTATTATTCAATAATCTTTTGTGATTTATTTAATTTTTTTTTCCTCTTAAATTGAGTTATTACTGATAATAAGTGATTTCCAGTGAGAATATTGTAAGAATTTAAGAGGTAATGATTTTAATATTTTATCCAATTAAGCATTTCTTAATATTGTGGAGTTGGCTTCATTTCAGCTTATTCGAATTTCATATTGTGTAATAATTATAAAAATTTAATGAATTTTTTAATATACGCAGCTAAAAATTTTAATGCTCCCGAATTATTCTCACTCTTTCCCTTTTAATTCTCCCTTAAATAAATATGATTTCTAAAATCTTTAATATTTAATAGAGCCAGATGCCAAAAAAAAGCAACCGCTATTCATTTAAGTCACTTCCTGTGGCCACTTTTTTCCATTTTTTTGTGCTCTTCGCTATTATTGTTTTTGTTGTTTCATTTTTGGCATTTTACCCTTTGACGCCTAAACAATTTTCCATTTTTGCCATTTTTATTGTTAGCTTTTTTTTGTCCTCTGCCAGATAGTTTTTTAGTTATCGATCGCCAGTTTTTTATCCGTTGCGCCATTAATTTTTTATATTTTCAATTCAATTGGCAAGCTCGCCCTTTTTGCAGGTATAACCTACTAAAGGGTTATACTGACTGCATGTAGCATCAACGAACCAACTTTATAACAATTTAATATTGATTTTGCAACTCGATTTAAAATGCGTGGTTATTTGCTAAAGAAGCCAATTTCTATCACAGAAAAGTGGAATCGATTCATTTCCGAATATTTGGCTGTATAATTTAGCATAAAATGCAACTGTTGTAAGTGGCAGTTGTTTAATATATCTCGAAAAGTTTTTGAATCTTTAAAACGCTTAAAATTATTAAATAAATAATAAAAAATGTAAATAATTTTCAAAATGGTTTATTTATAATTTTCAGTATTCAAATATAATGAACTTGGTGCTGATTCTCTGTGAGAAAATATGAAATTATAAAATCTTCTGAAAATTTTAAACATTTCTTAAATAGACTGACGACTTCATGTCGTCATGTTCGTGATGTATTGTACAATATTCTCATTATTTACGCTTGATTTTGTGCAGTTACTGTCAGGCTGAAAATGTGCAGTGTTTATCGTTGATCGACCTCTTTTAAAAATTAGTTACTTTTAAAAATAGTTATTCAAATTTATTTATTAAATTTTAGCACAAAGAACAGGAGAAGTTGAAAGAGATCTTCTTTCGAAAATTTTCAAAATTTAAACTGACATAAACTGACTTACCGGAACACTAATTAAAAATTCACTCGTTTACATTAACATCAAGACTAATTAGTTAACTAATTATATTCGAGCACTAGTAGGTATTATTCGTTATACTTATATTTTTTAAAGTTTTAACAAAATTATTGTTATTGTTATTAAAAACTATTCCAGCGAAGCAACAAACACAACCGCCCACTTTTCAGCTCACTTACAAATGATTACTTTCTGTTGCTGCTGTGACTTTACTAAAAAGATTACTACGTTTCCGACTTCACCCACGCCCACACCCACTCTCTCAGCAGTCCTTTCCCAAAGACAAAGCTCTTTTGATTCAAATACAAAGCTATTACGTAATACTGCAGTTTTCTATGCCAATATAATAATAGTTGAATTCTGTCCTTCTAAATTCAACTGAATTTATATTTTTTTTTTTTTTAAGTGGTAAACAGGTGGGAGGAGGGTGGGGGGGAGGGGGGGGGGAGGGGGGGGGGGGGGAAGTAAGTAGAGGGAGGCAAACTTTATGACATATTTTTTTAATACATTCTAAGAGAGGATCATTAGTTCCATACATTTTTTCTATAACAAAAAAAAAGGAAAACCGAAGATGTTTTTTCGGAAATTTCGAAAATTGATGTTTCGAAATAATGAAATAATAATAATGAAATAATGAAAAATTACATTTCATTTTAACCCAAATTGACATCGTAACCCAGACATCTTAACCAAAAATCATAACCCAAATCGTTCTTTTGAACAAAATGAAGATCACAAAAAAGCATTCATAAGTTTGGGGAGATTATTTGGTGCACTTTTACTGTCAATTTAAGAATTTAATAGAGGTACTTTTTCATTAAAGAGAGTTGGTTTTCCGTTTTATTGACCGTACTAGTTTACGCTCGCCACTAATCATTTAGCCTTTAGCTAGAAAGGAAAATTTTTAATTAAAGAATTCGAGACACTATTAATCTGTAAGAGACCACAAACACTTACACACGCACACATTCATATTTCGTTGGGGATACACTCGTGCGCCCGCATACATTACCCCATACCTGCGCACCCATTAACAACCAACAGCACGGAATGAATTACATCATGAGTGACCACATACAAGGATGAACCATCAACAGAGCAGTTGATGTGACAGCAAACTAATGAAGGTACTTGAGGAAATATCAGCCACAAACTATACAATTATAAGGTTAATTTACGAGTATTTTCGACATTATTGTTGGCGATGTAGAGTATTAAAATAAAAAGCAGTCAATTAATGACCAACCAATCGATGGCCACGTTATAACCAACAATCAAATCAGCCTTTGTGTTCTGGCAATATCAGCCACCAAAAAGAAGTATAACAAAAACAGAGCGATTACATACATGACCTGCACAATTCTCAGAAAACTCAACAATTATACAAACGTACGAGTAAATAAGCGACAGACTTGAAGAGAGTCTGTCGAAATTCTGCACAAATCAACCAAATATCTGCACACAAAATATTACAGAGATTCTGCAGCAGAATTTACAGCCTGTTCTCTGTATTTTCTCTGTAAAGAAAATAAAAAATTTCTCTGATAGAGTTTTTTTAAGCGAATAACTCGTTGGGATACGACTCGTTTGGTCGTTTGGAAAATAATTAGAGTTCAAGTTGGAAAAAAAGTAGGACGATTTCAACAGCTAGAATGGCGATTTCTAAAAGGAAACTATTTAAATACAGACCTTTAGAAGAATTTCTGTACACCGAAAACATACATTTTAACACTTTTTATTTTTAACGTTGTATAAAATCCAAACAAACTCACCTGAAAACGATTCTTCTGAATGTGATCAAATTTTCTCACTCTTCCTTCGTAGTTTTCTGCTCTAAGTATTCTGTAAATTGATTTTAATGGCCGGCAACTTGTGGTGTTTATCAAATCTCCATTTAATTTTTCTCTTCCATAATTTACTCTGTGATAGTTTAACTTTTTGCTGTTAAAGCAAATTATAGTTTTTTAAAATAATTTATGTATTAGATCTTATGCAATGCGGGCCACTATAAACGCACTGAATTGTCATGTATTTTTGACAGATAGAAACAAAGAAAACTTCTTAGCTTTGGTTTTCTATGAATTTTAAATGATCTGATTCTTTATTCCGTATTTCTTCTTAATTTTGTTCTTTCCTTAAATTACTAATATTGTCTAAATTTTTAACATCATGTTAAATTAATTTTGTTAACATTGCGATTTTAATTTCAATTTTCTTTTATGTTATACATATATTCTTGCTACATCACTTTTGAATAATTTAGTTTACTGTTTTTATAATTTAATTATTGAGAATTCTACTCTGAATGCAATTTGTTAAGTTATAATTTGCATTTCTATATTTTTAAAATTTTTATGTTGAAAAATTTTAATTGGTTTTGATATATAATGTATATTCAGTATAGATTTATTATTCGGAAGAGGCAGAGAGAATGTTGAAGAAGATGAAAAAAGAGCTACAGAGCGTCTGAGCAGCTAAAGGCATCAATAAACTACCAGAAATTTCCTGCCAATATTTTTTTTCATTCTACTAAATTTTTTTTGCATTTTTTTCCACTATTTTATATAGAAAGATGAATTTGGATATTGCCAGATTTTAAAAATTATTATTATTTTGTATTTTATACCTACACATATAGTTCTTTCAAACTTTGTTAAAGAATTGAGTCTAGTTTTGGGTCACTTTTTAATAAATTCAATTTTTCAAGGACATCCGTTATTATATATGGTAAAGTTTGGTTGAATTTCAAATGTTTTTTGTCTACTTAAAATTGTTTTTGATTAATTCTAGTGCGTTCAATTTATTTTCCACATTTTTAATTTCAATATTGAAGTAAATATATTTCAGCAAAATCCTTTCCATGAACAAACGACGAATAAACAATCCACAACCGCTCCGTTCAACGAAGCAAAGAGAACTGAATCGAAGTCAAAGTGTAACGAGTGGAGCTTATCCTGAAAGACTCTCGATGCTGCTTTGGGGATGCTGGGAGTAGTGTTGTTTGCTTTTCGCTCGTTCTACTTTGCTACTCTTGCTCTTGCTCATTAGTTTGTGCTTGTGCTTGTACCAACATTTCTCACGAAATTTTAAGTTTTGTTGCTGAAGAAACTGCCACCGATTTGTTGCTGGGGCCTTTGCTGTTTTATCATCGGATTTAATACAATACAAAATGCACTTTTTCTATTATTTCTATAAAAACAAATTAAATACATAATGGAAAAACTAAAAACATTTGGGGAAAAAAAAAAAAGAATAAATACTAACAAGGAAACTATCTATCGTTGTTGCTGCCTTATCTCAGTACAAGAGCGGCGATGACGATTACTGCAAAGTCGAAGAGCAAATTAATAAAAACTTTATTGTTCTTCTTTGTATTTTTTAATTCGAATTATTCTTTATTCTTGCTGCAGTAAATACGAAATTTAGTAATAGCAAATACTTTATGTTCTTCGATGTTACCTATTATTCAAAATAAATTATTATATAAATTATTATAAAATATTTAGGATAAATTTTAGAGTGATTTATTTTAGTTATTTAGCCAAAACAAGAACCATAGAACCGACAAACTGATGTTTAGTCGTTGACATTATAAAGTCCCTTTAATCAACCGAATCAACGAAGTGATCGAAGTAAATAATCCTTTTTAAGTAAAATAATGGTGATGCTTTTTACAATTTCAAAAAGAATTCTCATCTCTATTTGGCCGTGAAATACTTTTGTTTTGATTCATTCATGAAGTTTGGGACGAAGTAATGGAGCGTTGTTTGGAATTGAAAATGGTGTAAAGCGGACCAAATGCTAACTTTTTTATATTATGTAAATATAAAAACCAACTCAGCTTATACCAATTAAAAGAAATAAACAAGATTTTTTTTTAAAATTTTCTTCTTAAAAAGGGTTCGAAAAGAGATTTTCTTGTTAAGACTTCTAAATATACATGATATTATATACAGATTTTAGAAGCAAAAAGTATTTTGCGAGATAAAAACCTCAATGATCTCAGTTTCGTAAAATATCTGTAAAACTAAATAAACCTATTTTAAAGTAATATAGTATAAAATGGATTACAAAGTCGTATTTTGGTTGTCGCACAGCATGAGAGAACTCTCATTAATGTGTTTCTGTATGTATGTATGCATACATATGCATATGAATAAAGTCAAGTAGAGACGCAACGTATATTTTTTAATTGAAGTATTATGCAGAATATGTTAGAATTTTTATTGTCAGCCAAAAAAAAACTTCAATTAACGAATTCTTAAAAAACTAACATGGACCTGCCTGTTCTTGATTTTAATAACTCTAACAGTTTGCCCTGTAAAGGCACAAACACACACACATTTTTACACTTCGCACCTTTAGCGGTATCCTCATCTTTACTCGTTAGATGTTTGACACAACGTTTACAACACCTTTAGCAACAACAACAAAGTTACTGCAAAACTCAAGCAAATAAAACGCAGATGCAGCAGTGTGGAAGAGAGAGAGCACGAGCTACAACGACCCTTGCATTCAGCCTTCTTTACCGTCTTCCAAATTTCAAAAACTGATTTAACTTAACTTGAAAACAATTTGTCAGTGGGTGGTATTGAGGAGCTTACTTCTTTGTCTTATAGCTTCAGTTTTTTGAGGTTTTCTTCAATTTTTGATTTGCTATTAGTTTTACTGTTGTGTAGTAAGTATATATATTTAACAAAATACAAATAAATATATATACATATAACTATATATAACAATATTCAACAATTTTCACTTTTTCTTCTGGTTTTTTGTGGTATTTTAAAGCTTAGGCCGCGCGAACAAAAATCGAACAGACCGTACTAGTGAGAGTCAACTAATATTCTGACAAGTGAGAGCTTTCAACGGGAAATGCCTGCCTCATCATCATTTCGTCTCATTTCTGTACGCACTCTGCAACAACAGAAAATCAGGTAGAAAAATCAGAAGAAACCGCAGCAGCCCCAAAATATGCCAATGAATTTCTCATATTCCTTAAACAGCTGCTGGCAACACTGCAATGTAAAGAAAAATAAAAGTTCATCCCGAGTTTTCTGCTTGCATTTGATTATATTTTCTCTCTCTCTCCCTCTTTCTCTCTGTATGGTTGCTGGGAAGACCCCAACAAAAATATTGTTGTTTACACTGGAAAGTATCGTAGTATGGAAATAATCAAAATGTGTGCTACCGATTCTCTACTTGACGTCAGAATCGATTATTTTAATGGCACATCTGGCATAACATTAGACCAATAATACCTTTTCGAGTTAACATTAATTCAACGGTGCGCGGTCTGAAAATATAGGGACACATACACAGCACTTAAGGTGAAAGACTCTCTAGAGCGGGAGAGTGAGTTACTAGAAATTACAGAGAGTAGAGAGTGTCTCTGCTAACACCTAAAATAAATTGTAGATTTTTATTTAAAAGTTAACACAATTTACCCTCAGGCAAGAATCCAACCCGAGAACCCCGATTTCCGGCATAAAGAAATAACTTATCTCCTATTTGATTGACAGCTCGGCGATATTGTTGTTCTTGTTCTTTATTCAAAACGAGATGCTAAAGGAGTGTGAGTAATCATCATTGTCCAAATTTAATCCCAAACTTTATCTATATTGCTTCATGCCAGAGAATTTGTGAGAAATTTCACGACTTCAATTTCGACTTCACGAATAATTACATAATTGCTAAATAATTATTCTTATTATACAAATAATAATCTTTTTTAACCCGGCTACACTTATTGGGTCCATTTGGACCCAAAGCCTTCTTTAAACGTTTAAAACTACGAAACGGTAAGACATATCTGTCTGAAATTTTTTGGCGGTGAATAATTAAGTAAAATCTTTCGTTCGCTAAAAATATTTATTTGCAATCCTTTTTTATTGAGGTGTAATAAAGAAAATTACACATACGTTTTTTTGGGTCCAAATGGACCCAATACAATCTTTTTTGTAAATTCCGTGTAAAAATTTATAACAATCATAGAACCAATAGACATATTGAGTGGAATTTTAAATATTGTATTATGAGAATATCAACGGGTTATAAAATTACGCTTGCTTGTCACCCGTTTCCATAATGAGGTCAATAAAAACATTTTACGACCTCAACAATGTTTTTATGAAAAACCTTTTTTTTCATAAAAAAATACATTAGTCCTGATCTGGTGGTATGTGTTCGCACTTTGACCAGGCACAGGTAAGGAGACAGGAGTAGATAAAAAATTGTATTCTACAGGTAGTTTGCAGTTTTTATAAAACTTTTACCTAAAACCAGTGCAGTTCATTGGCATGGCCGTTTGCATTACCTGTATGCAAATATTTTCGGTATTTTAGACGATAAAGATTTTGGACGGCCGATTTTTCGCCAAATAATATCTTTGAATAGGTTCAGAATGATATCGAGGGCTTTGCGGTTTGACGATTATTCAAGTCGACGCCTACAAAGCTCATCTGATAAATTTGCACCCAAACGAAAAATTTGGTAAATGGTCCGTCTCTCTTGAAAATTTTTACAACCCTCATGAAAATGTTACCATAGATGAGCAACTAGTAGCATTTCGAGGACGCTGCAAAATTTCGGCAATACATGCCATCGAAGCCTGCAAAATATGGCATAAAATATGGCTATATTTGGAAGATCTAACCCTATTTTGGCAAATCTTTATCTGAAAAAGGTGAAAGGTAACTTTGGAAACGAGTGACCATGGACCTTGTGTAAGGACTGAAAGACCATAATGTTACTGCATATAACTTATTCACGTTTTACGGATTGGCTCAAGAGTTGCTTCGAAAAAATATTACTATTGTTGGAACTCTTAGAAAAAATAAAAGCTGCATTCCTCCAAAACTTCTAATATGCAGAAATATACCAATTTACTCCTTAAAATTTGCATTAACAAATGACCCTACATTGGTCTTATACCAATGAATTTCATCAAAGTCACAAAAACCGATTTAGAGGACAGTTCCTAGAAAAATTAGACCTTGGCCTAGCATCAAATTTGATACAATCAAATTCTAAGGACAAGCCGTTGGTTCGAAAACAAGTCCAAACAACTGATGACACTGCGAAATCATCCAAAAGATTAAGGGGCCGGTGTACATTTTGCTCCAACACCGATAGAAAAGGCAACAAATGTGATGGATTTATCATGCAGCAACTGCACAAAATTCATTTGTAAAGAACACAGAACAACACTTTGTAATGAATGTGTGAATATATGCTGTGATTAATTTTGGACCATTATTAAAATTATATAATTTTAGCACATAACTTATTAATATGCTCTATTTAAGGCTAAAATAATAATAAAAACCACAAAATTAAGGGGGTTATTCCTGAACGCCCGGGCCTTTAACTCCCATGAATTCTTCTCAATTATGCTTTGTTCATTTTCGGGTGTTTGCTGGTAAACAACAACAACAATGGAAAATAACAAAGCAAAATCGAGAAGAATTCATGGGAGTTAAAGGCCCGGGCGTTCAGGAATAACCCCCTAATAATGGTATGGCCAAAATTTAAATAAATCAGTATGGGTCCAAATGGACGAAAAAAAACACATTAGGTGTATTTTTTTTTAAATGTAGCCGGGTTAATTTAAAAAAAAAATTATGAGGTATTTGAATTAAAAAACAGTGAGTGTTTTTTTACATTTAAAAAAAAAATTAATACATATTTTAATATACAATAATAAAAAAGCAAATGCCGCCTATCAACGCCGACAATTTAGCAGAGCAAGGTTTCGATCCTCGGACCTCTGGGTTATGGGCCCAGCACGCTTCCACTGCGCCACTCTGCTAGTTATCAAACTTTGCTCATTAGCTTCATTTAAGAGAAGGTTGTAAGTTTCTCTTTTTTACGTACTTACTGTACACACCTTTTTATTCGTTCTGTACTCAAACAACACCAAATAATGAATATAACGAGCAATATGTTGAAAGTAACTAACGAATGCATACACAATCAACGAGTAAAATTAATTTAGGAATGATAAAAAATACTCGGCTATTTAAATTTTGATTTTGCTTTTGCTTTATTAACCTTTAAGAAACCTTTATGAAATTGCAAGTCCTTTTTTATACATTTTAACTATTTACAAAATTTATTAGTTTTTGTAACTTCTTAGATTTGATTCCGTGATTAATATAAAACATTTTTTGCTCTTTTGTGCTATCTGTTAAATAATATAATACTTTGATTATACATACGTATTCACATATGTAGATATCAAGTGATCTTTTATGTAATATTTCGCAAATAAAAAAAAAATAATATACATATTAAAAAAACAGGAATTAAAACATAAATTAAGCTTCGTTTAGAATTCATTAAAAACTGTTAAAGGTTTTTCAATTAAATTTTATTATCAATCAACACTTTTAATAATTACAAATTCTTCTAAAACGCGTTGCACACTTTTTAATTTATTCATTGTAAAAAATTGTACACCAAAAACGTCCAAATCGCTGCTGAGTACATCCTTAATGATCTGCACCGTGTGGCGTTCCGCTTGAGCGCGAAATAATTTTGGATCGCCGCCTCCGGAGTGATCAGTTTGCAATAAATACGCGGTGGGCGGCGGCGGGCGCACTCGCATCAACTCGCTGGCGCGACGTAAGGAATGCAGTGTGCGTGGTACATATACGCCAATCATAATCGGTATAGTGATACCTTTCGAACGGCATTTCCGAATAAATCCGATCAGTGTGATCGAATTAAAGCAGGTCTGGGTTATGATAAAATCGGCACCGGCCTGCACCTGAAAGGAATATTTTAAAAAATGACAGACTACTGACATAACCAAAGAATACTATATTCAGAAGAAAAAAAAAAGTTTGCATCGCCCTCGGAAAGTTGTGCGAAAAAAAACGCTGTCGCGCAAATCTTTTTTATTGCATTATTGTTTTAATGAAATTAATTAGCGCATTATTAAAATTAATTGCTCTACAGATTATTTCAATTAATAAATGACTCTAGTGCTTAATTTTAATTATGGTAAATGATATCACACAGAATTAGTTAATAGTCTTTGGTTACTCTTATGGCTGAAGCGGTTAAATAAATCCCCTTTTTTACTACGTTCTCTTTTGTAGTTGGAATTATCAACAAAGTATTTCCCCTGAAATCGATATTAACGTATAGTATACAGGAATAACCAACACCTTATTCTATTTTCTATCTATATTTAATATTTCTTCATAATTCATACCTTCTTTAGCAAATAATCCATATCGTCCTCTAACGATTTGGCATCAGAATGACCCTCCGGATAGGCGGCAACACCAATCGCTATCGAATCTGAAAAATTACTTTGTCATTAAGTAATTCAATAAATTACTATAAAAAATAATTCCAGTAAAAATAACGAACTTATTCTCACACTTACTTCCCCTCAAACGACGTATCTCTTCGATCAGATCCGAAGCATGTGCGAATTCTTGATCGGCTTGCACTCGATCGCCGCGAACCACCAGAATATTAGAAAAACTCAAATTCAAAAAATCCCTCAAGCGCTGCTGATCGAGACGATAACAGGTGAAGTGCGGCAGAGCGACGGTTCGCGAGCGCAGTTGCATGGCGAAACGTATTGTTGCCGCATCAGCGACAGGAACACACGCATTCTCGGAATCCTGCCACAACCAAACTACGGACGTGAAGAGCGGCAGTAGAGCACCGAAACTGTTGTAGTCCAACTGAAGCGCGGACTGGCCGCCGCCACCCGAACGCGCTACCAATTCGATGCCGTAAAAGAATTCTCTTCGTTGTATGCGTTCACGCATGAGATCGGCCAAGTTGTGGTTGCCCGGAGGCAGTTGCCGAGGACTGAAGTTTACGGAGATCGCGGAAGAAGCGCTCGTATCGTTGCTGGCCGCGCAATTTGTTGTCGCTTGCTCAATATCTGAAATGTAATGCATAGTGTTGTTGTTGTAACAAACCGCCGATCGCTCTGAAGTGCTCTTTCGGACTGACTCCGAAGACCAAAAACTGAACAAACGAACGAAAGCTTTTTTCGAACGCGGCTTTTCTGAGTGTTGCCATAATGACAGCTTTTCTCTGATTTTAATAAATCGATTTATTTGGTTTTACAATGCTTAATGACGTTGATAATTTGTTAAATTGCGTTGCGATATCTTTGTTGGTATAAAAAAATTCTTAATACAAATTATTTTCTACCTGAAACCAGACCCAAAAATTTCCTCTAGTCTAAGGGTAAGTTTTAATAATAAAAATGTGAAGAATTTATTTCAATTTCTTGTTAATTTATAAGACGTAAAAGTTCTTTAGATCACAAAATAATTTCTCTGCGCAAAATTAGTCTTGAGAAAGTAATGAAATAAAAAGTCGGGCGGATCCGGGTCCTTTCAGAGTTGTTGGCACATCGCATTTAACCCTCGCGGAAACTCTAAACCTTGAGGACCATAAAAACGTCTAAACTATAAAAACTAACTTCTTTTATTAAATACTAAACGTTTGTGGTTGAACTTTTTGTTTTTAAAATTCTCGAATTTATTAAATTTGGAATTACATGGTATTTGGCAAATAATTAATTTTTTATGTATATTATATGTATTCTTAATTTAATACAAACATACATATATGTAGGTAAACATAGAATATGTATATTCATTTAATTTTGTTAATAACATTGTCATCATTAGTAATAAAAATTATTTAACAAGTGACACATTAAACATACTTTAACGCAACCAAATCTTTGTGTTTATTATGCATTAAATAAATGCTTAATTATAAACAAAATTTACCAATTCTCGTTAACTTCTTTGTCTTTTCTTTACTTAAAAACATTACAATAGATAATTCTTTTCGCTTCTGCATTCGTAAAACGATGTATAAAATCATAAAACAATTTTCAATACTCTAAAAACCAAGATTTAAAAATTGTTTCAAGGTAAAATAAAATATTTATTGTTTTGTTTTGTTTTGTTTGATTTTCTTATGAATTCTAAAAAACATTACAATACAGTTTACTGATGTTCGTTAAATTTTTCGACAGGTTTGGATGCTGATGATGATGATGATCATACTGATGGTCATCCGGAAATTCCTCACAAAACCCATTATTACAACACACATTCTTAAATAAAAACCAACGTTTACAGTGTGTTTTTTAAATATACAAATTTCAGTAACCTCTTACAATTATCAATAATTTCATTTCTTTTCTTCTTAAAAAAGCGTTAGCTACTTTTATAAAAAATTCAGTTTATTCATCTTTAATGCTAGTTCATTTTTTATTCTTTTAATCTGTATTTTAATGTATTATTAAGCAGTATTATTGAATTAACTATAAGCTATCGGTGTCATTGTCTTTCTGTCATTTTTTCTTAATACGTTGAACAATCCATTCGAGACCTTGATACAGGCTGAAAAGAGTATTGGAAGAAAGGAACGATTATTGGTTGGAACAATTGCGGAAGCATTCTGTAGCGATGGATGCATGTACATATGTATGTACATACAAACGTGCACTTACCCTTCTCCGGTGAGCGCACAGCATGCTTGAATATGCCACTGATGTTTCTTAATCGATGTCAAATCCAACTGACGTGAAATCTCTGCAGCTGACATCGAACCCTTCAGATCCTGCAAGAGCAAATTAAAATTTCTTATCTCTCTCTCACACACTCACTCTCCCTTTCAATCGTTTATAGCCAGACTGACCTGTTTATTGGCGTAGACGAGCAGACTTGCTTTGCTGAGATCTTCGTGCTGCAGCATACGATAGAGCTCCTCTCGCGTCACAGCCAGACGTTCACGATCCGTTGAATCGATGACCATTATAATGAACTGGATGAAGAAAAGAGAGCATCAGCCGAGTGCCAAAACTGGCTGGAGTAAAGCTGAGCTGATAGAGTGTTCAACTTTTTGTGCACATACCTCTGTATTTGTATAGTAAGTGCTCCATGCGGCGCGTAAACTCTGCTGGCCACCCAGATCCCAGACCAGAAAGTGTATATTACGCCAAACAACCTCTTCGACATTGGAGCCAATCGTTGGACTTGTGTGTACCACTTCGTTCATAAGAAACTGATAAAGGATCGTCGTTTTGCCAGCATTGTCTAAGCCAACCATGACGAGTTTATGTTCTGAAAGGCGAGAAAGGGGGAAGAAGAAACTTAGTATAAGGGTTGTTTGAGGGCATGTAATGTAGAAAAATTGATTAAGATGAAATAAATCTCCATGAGAGCTTCTAACAGATGTTCAGTGGTTATCGACAGACCTGACTCACTTCAAAGAAGGCAACACAAAGGATCACAAAAGAGTCATTGTAGTCTTAACTACTTTTAATGTGAACTAAGCTTTGTAATTATTATACTACTTGTAAAATATTGTTGAAATTAATAGAAATTAATCCCTTTAACTTTGCAGTCTTTTCCAAACCTTAAATAAAAACCTCATCCTTTAAGGCCAACTCTATTTAAACAAGAATTAATTGAAATATTTAATGGAAATCATGAATTAAATCAATGCAGCAATAACGTGGAATCAGGCCCGAGTCAATGACTACAAAACCAACAACCTGTTGCCTCGCTATTGTTGAAACGATCTGACGTTGATTATAAAAATATGTAAATATGTTATTAAACAAAGCATTACATACACACAAATTCAATTTTCACAAATTACAAACGAAAAAAAAAGCAGGAAAAAGAGAAATAAGTAGTTAAAGAAATAAGAAAATAGTTGGACTGAAAGTGAAGCAGCCAATCTTAAAAAAAAATAGTATTGTGCTGGAGAAGCCCGAGTAAAATAAATAACAACGACGTCGCTGATCGATCATCGGCCTTTAAAACCAGCTGGTGTGATTTTTTTTTTTGTAATTCGGCTTCTTACTGACTTCTACTTATGAACACGATGACAACAATAGCAACAACAACAACAACAACAACAACAATGACATCAGAGGTTATCTAACTAACGACAGAAGAAGCATAGCACTGTACACTTTTATAATTTGAAATGAATGTATTAAATATAGTAAAATAATATAAAATTAAATAAGCCTAAAGATTTCCTTTTTTTATACCGAAATATTTGTTATTTGTTCTTAATCAAAAATTCTACAGATTTAAATTTCACTTAAGGCTTTACTCAAATTGAAAACATTGCCAAAGGCGCATTGAATGGAGTGTCACGCAGTAGCTCATTTGGAATTTTTTTTTCAAACAAACTTGAGTGTATGAAATACTATAAAAGCGGCAAATTATTATAAAAATAAAACAAGCAATGAATGACATAATCAGCGCGACATTTCACAGATTCGAGTTAAGCTTCAGCGCTTAAATCGGATTTCAGCTGCTTCATTTTATGGCAATGTTGTAAGCTGTATGACGGCAGCAGTAGTTACTAATGAAATATGTATTTTAATATTTGCTTCTCACTTAAACTTGAAGTGTCCACAATAAATGTTCAATAACAAAAATTATTTCTTTCAGTTTTATTTGTTTTATTAATACTCTTCTTGAAAATTAATACTCTTCTAAAACTAAAAATCCTTTAAAGAAATAAAATTATTATGTATTTCTAAAATTTTGATTCCTTTCCTGCTAGAATCTGAAACTATATATTTGTCAAATTAATTTATTTGTGCTTTTTCCATCGTTAGTAGCTAATTTTAAACGTCGTATTAATCTTAAGCCCAAACAATGTTGACAGTTATGCTGCTAATAATATTTACTTAACGCCTGCCACGTCTCGACAGCATCAGCAATGATATGTCAGCGCAAGAAATAAAGCATTTAAACCAACCAAAGCAACGACCGACCAATTAGTACACAACAACAGTAGTAAAAATGAGGGGAAAAAATCGTGCTTTTCAAATTTTCTCATGTATTTTATTTGAACGTTCATTATGTACCATGTACCAAAAGCCAAGCAGTACGAGAATCGCAACTTTAGTGTACCGAATCCAACAATTAACCCACATTCGAGTTTAACATTGAATAAAGGCTGAAGAAGAAAGGCATCGCAGTAAAGGAAGCCCAACAAATAAGTAAATAACTTGATATGAGTCGGAGAATGTATGAATATTAAGTTATAAGTATGTAAGTCATACGCCAGAAAACTTAGCAACGACTCAAAAAAGGCACATTCTTTCGTCAAAAAGATTTTTTTGTGAAAGAAGAATGTGAAAAACTAATGCACATTTTTATTAAATTTGAAGTATTTTTTTGCACAAGGTTTGTAATCGTAACTACGCGGAACACTAAATCGAATATGACTGAGGCAGTCCGAGGCATTTAATATTTTTGAAATAGTTACGAATATTAATAAAGATTAACTTCTAAGAGTTTATTCTTTCTTAGCATAAGAAGTATCGTATTAAGGTCTCTAAGAAAACCAGCACAGCTGGTTAAACAATTTTCTATGTATATTAAAGGTAGTACTAGCTAAAATAAAGAAATTTCTTAATTAAGTCATATCCATTTCTGCTCATAAAGCAAAGGAGATTAATATTTCACAAAAAATACATTATCTTTTAATAAAACTTCTCTAAAGGAAAGATAATAAACTAATGTAATGCACCGTCAACGATTAACGAACTATTGTTATGAAGTTCAACAGCTATAAATAATCTACCTTCATTGCCAAACATGCTCCAAAGCTTCGATATGAGTAGACCCATGCTTGGCAGTTCGCGAAGTACTTCTGCTTGAATTTAGCACAGTTAGAATAAAGACGTCTCCAAAGTGCACACCGTTTTCACAAAAGTATCGAAGTGCGAATACCGGATACTGCTTTCATATGAGGCTATGAAGTAGCCTCACTAATCTAGCTACTCGATTGGACTGCTTGCTGCGCACAAGTTAGAAAAAAACAAACGCCAGAAATCTCAGGTAAAACTTTCACTAGCAATGGAATTTGTTATCGCTGTTTTTTTTTGTATTCGTAACTCGAAGCTTGCGTTGCGTAGCTTTCAAGCTGCTGCTGTTTCGGCGACTTGAAGATCAGAGTATAACACGAGCAACACGTAAATCGAGTTGCAGGGTATCCCGTGCAGCGTTGGGCTATTTCCTGAGGTAATATAGAATGGTGCTCCGTGCACAGCTGGCTGATGTTGCGTTTCGTGGTGCGTTGCAAGTGAAAGGACGTCTGCGAACACGATACGTGTGCTCTGTGATGTGCTCCAAATTACCGTTTCTATCTGATTGTGCAGTTTTCATAGCATTATAAATATTTCCATGATTCTCACTTTGACAATTTATCATTTATTCTGTGCAAACATCTTTTCTAAAATCATAGTTCCTAATTTTGTTTAAGTTTTCTTTTTATTGATTTAAGAGTTCAACTTTTTCTTATTATTATTTGACACAATATTCATTTTGTCGTAAAAATGTATTAATTTAATTAAACCTTATAAAATGAGAACTCTTGGACCAAATCACTACACATTTTACGAAATCTCAGATTTCTAGAACCGCTTCAAAGCCTCGACGCAAAAAACATAGGAAGCTGCGGCCGTTTACACATCATGTTTTATATTTTCTTTACACTTCATTTTCTCGGTTGGGTTACAACGGTGCAACATACATCACAAACATAACATACATAATAAAATTTTGTTCAAAGAGAAATCATTAGCTAACTAAAGAAAACCAATCTGCCGGTCTACGTGCATGAACTGAAACGGCCGAAATGAAGGGCTTATTATATATGCACCATAACGGCTTAGAAAAAAGCACCATAACAAAAAAAACAACAACAAAATTGGGGAGTTTGTGCTGTCCTCAATCTGTTTCGGTAAAACATGCATTTTCCAACGATTTTTCATTTTAGTTTGATTTTTCGCGCAACTTTGCTATCCCATCAATAATTTTCTCTCGTTCTCTTTTGCACAATCGTTTATTCCACAATGTGCCCTTATTCCCTAACCCATGCAAAGGAAAGAGAAGGCGAATATGTAATTGAAACCGAAGCCTACAAAATATAAATAAAACAGCATATATGAGAATGGCAGATAACTATGTCAAAATCCCTGCGTATGTTGAATCTTTGGAATCTGCAAATTTCACAGTTGAGCAACTTTCAACTTTTAGTTTCAGACAGATGTGCTTATAACACAAGTATCGTTACCGGTTTTGTAAATGCTTGTCGATCCTTTTTAGGAAGCGAACAGCTGAGTTAAAATAGCTGAATGTAAGCATAGAACATGTTTCCCAAGCAAGTGACCAGAGCGCTACCAATAAATATGCATTCAAATGAAAACGCTCTGTAGCAGCTACGGAGCTACTCCGTCTCATGAATGCAGCCATTGTTTGTTAATTCTAACATTTTATAGGAGGAATGTTTATCCTCAACCGGATTTCGTTTTATATGATCTTTCACCAACGTGTCGGTGACAACTTCTTTATTTAATTTTGTCTTCCTTTTCAAAACATCGAGTAGAGCACTCATTGTATGAATAAATGCTTTACAAATTTTTCGCCAATCTGGCAGCTAAAATTTTCACTCGGTGGTTTTTTTTTGTTTTTGGATTTTGTTTTGGATTGGATTGAGCCTGTTTGGAGAAGTCTCGTAAAGTGCCAAATCCAGCATTGAATTTTGACTAATATTTCAATCAAAAAGTACTAATAATAGTTAGACATTAATTATTGAGTAACTCTAACAATTGAATCGATTCCGCAATTTACCGAACAGCAGTAAGCTCGAAGTGTCGTACCTCGAACGCTGATTGGAAATGTCTAAAAAGTGTGTACTACAATGAAATCTCCCTGTAATTTGTTTGAAATTATTTGTTATTCTAAGTAGATATGGACTCATCATACCAGGTAACCAAAAAAAAGCAGTTGGAGCAAATCCCAAAATGTCGAAACCATCTATATTTGACGAGAGCAGTGATTCGGATGATGCCAGAGACCAGCCTAAGAATTGTCAGATTGTACCCAGTGCCCTGCAACGTCAATTAGTGAGTTTATAAGAACAAATCAACAGTGGTTTAGTAATTTTTTCCATTCTACAGGCGCGCAGCCAACAGGAAAAAGCACTTAAAGAAGACCCGACGATTTATCAGTATGATGAAGTTTTTGAGGATATCGAAGCCAAACGTGAAGCTGAAAAAGAAGTAAAAAGCAATGAACCCAAGAAACCCAAATACATCGCACGATTAATAGAAAGTGCAGAACGCCGCAAAGTTGAGAATGAACGACGCATCGAACGGCAGGTCCAGCTGGAACGTGAACAGGAAGGTGACGAGTTCAAGGATAAAGAATCATTTGTTACTGCGGCATACCGTAAGAAGTTGGAGGAAATGCGAAAAGCAGATTTGGAAGAAAAACGCGACGATTACTTGGAGAGTATCGGTGATGTAACGAAACAGAAAAATTTGGATGGTTTCTATAGACATTTATACGAGCTGAAAGTAGGCACAACGAAGGAGGTGAAGAAGCCTGACCTACTACCAACAACTACAACGACTAACACTGAAGAGCTTTCGTATCAACCAATTAAATCACTTAAAACGCAGCAAAGAGCATATCGTAAAAGATGTTCATCAGCATTGGAAGAGGAGGAGGAAGAGGTTGAGAAAACTAAGATCAATGCCGACGATTGCAAGACGCCAGCAAAAAGGACACATTTACAAAATAATATTGATGCAGATTCCGATTTTAGTATTGATTCTTCATCAGATGAGGAAGATGACGAAAAAAAGAAAAAATCCGCTGAAGAAAGTACTTCGGCAGCACAATTAGGGACGAAAGATGATAAAAAATCTATGTCAGAAGTGAATGACGTGAAATTAAATGAAGAATTAAAAAGCGATCCAAAGAAGAATGGCGAAAATGATGAAAATAAAACTAACTCAGAGGATATACAAGAAGCTCTGCCAGCTTCTACACCGCTGTCGAAGAAAGACAAATCCGAAATTTGGAAAAAACGGACCGTGGGCGCGGTGTTCGATGCAGCTGTTAAGCGTTATTTTGAGCGTAAAGCAGCGAGAAGTGTTTAATTAAATTAAATTCTTATTTATTAGAAAACATATTTTAAAGAAAAAGTCTTTTATTCTTATACAACGATATAAATATTTAGAACTTTAATTTTAATACAATATTTTTAGCGTACCAGCATGCCCTAATAATTTTAATGTCTTTGGAATGATATTTGTAGCCAATGTCCAAAGAATGATATTTGTAGCCACCAATTGGGATACTAACTAGACTTCGCCTTGTAAGTAACCTTCCACACTTCAAAGAGGCAAATAGTTGAATGGAACCGGTAGAATATCGCCAAAGGCATTGATACGTGTGTTATTATTGTCCATCCCCAAACTCCGAAGAATGCCAGATGCGTTTCCCGGAATACGGCCCGTCCCTTGATCAGTGTGTTCACAAACCAGATGGCAATGTTGGCCACTAACAAGAAGGTGATGATTTCGCGTCCCGGCTTACGCCGCTGCTGCTTGGCACCTTTGCAACGGCGATGGCTAGTATGCAAGATGAACAGAGTTTGCAGCGACGTCTCCATCAAGGCAAATACTTCAGCCACGATACCCTCGATGCGATCGGGCACAGTGTCCCACTTGGAAAAGTAGCTGCCGAATATGCTAAACATGCCGTACAAGTATACACCGGTTTGCGCTACAATCAGCAACATATTATCCAACTCCATGCTGTGGTGCTCATCTTTGGTGCCCTTCACAAATTTCAGATCACGCATTAGAAGCATTCCTAAAGTTGAAATTGAAGTTAAGAGTTAAGAGGAATGCAGCAGTGATGCTGGCGCAGTGAAGACTCACCTACGATTATTGCTGAGGCGCAGAGGAAGTATATTACAGTTTCCCACAGAGCGACCTCTTGCGTCGCAATCAGCTCGTAGCCCGGCTGCGTGAACAACACGAAATACATTATCATCGAAATGATGGTCATCACGATAATGAGGATGCCGAAGAAAAGACCTTTGTGCGACTGCGAGCAGTCGACGGAAAAGTGGTGCGCTGGCTTCTGAGCCGAGGGCTTGATGGAGTGTTTGCGGGTTCTGTCGATGTCCGGAATAGATTTGACGGTCTTCCACATTTCGTACAGGATGACGGCACAAATCAAGGAGTACTCGATAGTGCAGGGGAAGAGAAACGGCGAGACCTCCTGTACCAGAGCGCCCATGATGTTGGTGCGGGTGCAAGCGTTATGCTGGATCGCATCATTGGTGACATTTGTGATAATCTGGCGCACTGCAGTGTCAGTAGTAAAGCCGTAAGCGTTTCCTGAGGTATGCGAGGAGTTTGACAAGCGTTGGGAGGAGTCGACTAAACCCTCTTTTTCAAGAGTCAACTGCCCTTTAACGTCTTCGAAGCCAGAGGGTAGTAGGGCTTTACCAATAAAATCGTGATAGCCTAAGTGAAAGATTTCGTGTTTTGTCTCCTCAACAAGCACATACAGCCACTCGCACAGATTGGTCGCCACCATGTGCATCAGACCGAAACGCGAGGTGACCTTGTGCCGCGCCATATCCAGATACGAAGTGTTGAGGAAGATGAACTGCACCTGGACTATGCACAGCAACATGCGGCATATGGGCGTTATGGCAGCGAAGATGTTGCGGCAACTGGGCTGGCCGTTCAGCTCGAAGAACTGACCAAATTCCAAACCGGAATAAACCATGGTGCCGATGGCGAAGGCAATAGCACCAACGCGCAAATAGAAACTGCCAAAATGGCGCACCTTATGCTTCAGGTGGATGTTGTTGTTCTTCTCGTCTGAAGGTTCACACAAGAAGGTAATGTGAAAGGACTTAAAGGCGCGTAAGTTACTCACGGAATGTTTTGAGGGCACTAAAGATGGTGCGATTGCGATAGGCTGACACATACACAAATATCACAAACAGTATGCTGACCGCGTAGAGGTACACATAGAAACCTTGATAGACATAGGTTGGAATCTGCTCGGAAGTCACTTCAGTGATGGGCAGACAGACACCTAGCAGCACGAGAAGCTTGCAGTAGAGAGCCGAGAGCGCTGAGCTTATGGTGTCACTGCAAAGAGATTAAAGTCAGTGAAATCGAAAGAGAGGATGTTGATGATAATTTATATTTTAAACGTACTTGGCTGTTCGTCGGTTCTTCTCTTTCGATAACTTGGCCTGTGGGCTTTTGGCGCCTTCATCTACTGTGAACGTGCTGTCGGCATTGCTGAGTAATGGCGAGCTGCAGGCAGACGAGGCGTGAGCAGGCGGACGTTTAACTTAATCAAGAAAAGAGAACAAATTCAAATTCAACCAACCCCAAACTCCTCGGATACCTCGGCGAGTGACCACTTTTTGCTTCCTTCTTAGTACTACTATTGACTCTGGTGGTCAGAATTTCTTGCAGCAATATCGAAGGGCGACGCGAAATCTGGAGCGACTGCGGCGGCGTCAATGAGTAGAAATTGGATTCCACTCTTTGTAAGTTTGAGTCTGAGGGTAGCACGGGGGCCCGACGCGCAGCTGCGGCCTCTGTCACATCAAGTTTGCCTTGTGACCGCACCAGAGGCGATACGGGCAGTTGGGTCATAATCACCGTTTTATGATGGCCGCACTGGCTGCAAGGACTCCGTTTGATATCGACGAATTCAACAGACAGAGCCGTTGACGCGGAGGCCTGATCGTCGGGACTCCTCGGTTTGGGAATATAAAGCAGCGGTAAAGCAGCCGATTTGTTTCTGCGATTTACTTTGTGCTCATCTTTATCCTCGTTGAAGGAAATATGATTGCTGATGGAAGAGGATTTGATTGTTTTATGTCCGTTATAAAAATACTTACTTATGTAAGTATTATATAAATTAAAATCGCCGACAGTAGAGAATAGAAAAAAAAATATATGTCGTAAAATTACAAGAGATTTTACCGTACTCTTATAAAAGATGGCTTAGTCCGTTTTACTTGAAGACCGGCGAAATAAAAAGGATATTATTTTCAATAAAGTTAATGCTTAATTTTTAACCTTTATAATGTAATTGACCTATTTTAAAATTTTATTAATTTTAATTTTCAAATGAAATTCCATGACCGATATATTTACCAGCTCGCTAACGACTAAGAATTTCGAATACACGAAAAAATAATAAATTTCATTCTGCAAATTAGAAATTTTTTTTAATGGAAAAATCTAAAGATGAAAGCGTTTACTGACGGCGACGAATTGATGGATAGGTTCTAACTCAATTTAGATCGGACGATAACACTAAAGAAAATCGCATTATTTTGCTTCTAAAAGGCCAGCAAAGTGTGTCTTTTATGAAGAACAAAGTATAAAGTAGACATAAGACCTCGAGGATTAAAAATATTTTTTATCAGGTGTCAGTAAAAACCAAGCCATGCACTAATATTCACATAGTTTTTGTATTTTCAAAGAAATACACTACAAATTCTTTCCAAATAAACTCATGAGTTTAAAAGCAAGACCTTGTTTGAACATATTTGTCAAATTTTCTTACAAATGTCACGAAGCCGTTTAAAAGAATCATCAATCATTGAATATACATACTTAATACGATATAAAAAAAAGTTTTCTTTTAACGAAGTATAATTTAATTTATTTGATTTCAAGATACTGCAAAATCTTCGATAAACTTGTATAAAATTTGTAGAGAAAAAAAACTCGACAAACTGAATCGATTTGGTTCTAAAACTTTTTTCCTTTTTTTTGGGAAAATGTCTGAAACTAATTCGAGGCGGTAAAGCCCTTCTGGGATGACAGTTTATGATGGCAGATTGTTATGGTAAAAGCCATCTTCGGCCAAAGCTGTATATTTTAATATGTTCAGTTAGAGTAAATTAAATAAAAATTATAATTCTTATCCAGTATGAAAGAACGTGTCTTAATTAATATCGATTTAATATATACTAAAAAAAATAGAAAAAAATTGATTTAAAATTTTATTTAATCTCAGCGATCGACCATGTAATGTGGAGTGTTGATTGTTGGCTTAAGTATCAATGAGCACGTAAAATCAACGTTATATACATTCCGCTCCATGAGTTGACAAACAAGTCTTGTTGGAAAATTGTATGAAATTTTTGAAATGAAAAAATATAGTACAATAAAAAGGTTACAAACAAGCTTCACAAGTGTTAAATGTAGTCTAAATATAAATATTTATACAGACAATTACATTGCAAAAAATACCATAAAACCGTTACTTATCAGTGATGATCATTGATCAACAACTGATTAGTAGTAATTAAGCCGCCACGGCCAAATTGATGGATAATGACACAATTAAGTGACCTACATACGATCACATTTCCGCTCCAAATAGTTGAATTTAGAAGCTCTAGATTCATATATAAAATCTTATAAAAAGTCTCATAAAGCTTATGGCGCGTCTAAATAGAGCCCGATGTACGTATGTAGAACAGTACAAGCGCACATTCGAAATAGTTCTGACCAATTTTACTAAAACGAGTAGGCTGAAAGGGCTCGTCATAGACCACAGCATTGTTTTGGATTTTTCGGATATCGATTGTGTGAGCATATCGATCACGCAAGCAATTATTTTGTACTAAACAATAAATATTGCAGTTGTTCCGAAAAACGTTACTCGGCACGCCTGTATTATATATTTTTTATATAAATCGTCTTATTATTAACGCACTTTCTTTCCCGTCTTCCCGCTCCTTCTTCTATGCCGGCATAGTGTACGCGGTGCTCTGTCCTCGTCACAGTAAACAATTCGCTGTTCTTTGATCGAGAATATAAGTTATTAAGTGACATGCTCGATGCTCCGTGATTGACTGCGAACTGATTGAAGAGTGATGAAAAGTTAAGATAGATAAAGTTGATACGATACGATATATACAACTATCTTGAGAAAACACTTATAACAGACGTTTTTAACCGTAAAGCGCCACAGTGAATAGAGGCGCCCGGGTATCATTTTGACTTTTGAGCTCGTATTTCTGCTCGCGTTTATTGTTTTCGCAATTTTACTTAGAACAACTAAATCACAATGCAGTGCAGTGTAACCGCATGAACAAGTCATACGGTTTATTCTTGCTATATCTGTCTATGGAGTTGGTCCTCATCCACTACCTGAAGCTAACTCTTGACATTTGTGTATATGTAATAACTCGCGTAATAATTCGAAGACTAAATATTAGACAAAAACTAACTTTCATACTCTTTACGTTAAAAAATGTACTGAATAGCTATTTTTCATTAACAGTCAGTCGGTAATTCTTAGTCTATGCTACTAATTTCGTTTGTTAAGCCAACGTTGTATGAATAGAATGTTCGTTGCGTGAACGGTCTTATCACAGGCTAAAGTGAAGCCACTGCTATCTTCGTTTATCACGTTCAATTTATTTTGTCACTTTATATCGTAGCAGAGTTAGTAAATTAAAGACGTTTTTGACACATTAAATAAGAGCTTTAAGTAAATACTTGAATATAATTCGAGTATTACCATACGAAAAACATACGAAACGTTAAAAAAATTTTTTATTCAAATTCAAATCAGTCTGTTTAAAGCACTACAGTGTAGTTCTCCCTCTTATCGAGCCGCTCTTTGTTTTACGCGACTACAGTTCCTTTCAAACTGTTGACTCTTGAAAAAATAAAAGATTGGTAGTTGAAGAAATTGCTGCCTAAAAGTAGGCAATGGATTTTTCTCAAAAGCATCTTACAGACAAAATTATGTTTTAAACTAATTACAATACTCGATGCTGAAAGAATTTTGTAGAGTTAATTATTTTTTTATACCATGATAAAATATTGTACGATAATAAAATAAGAAATAGTTGTTACCAACTACGTGCTAACCACATATGATGTATTGCTTTGTTTTTCCAAACACACAAAATAAAAATAAATCGTAAGAGTGAGCGCCCCCGCCAAGAGCGTGGTTAAGAAACAATTGGAATGGTGGAATGGCCTCAGGTATTTTACTGCCTGGTTTGCGCGTGTGTTTGTTCGTAGAGCGTGTGTGCGTAGAAGGAATAGGGACAGGGATGGGGCCTTCATATGCCGTAGTAGCCTTCTCTCTAAGCATGGGCTAGGTGTACTCCAATATACAAAATGTATCTGTATTGCTCAGCTCTTAGGGAGGTTTGCTGGAGGCAGCTAGCTCATATTTTGCCGCACAAAAACACAAAAACTGAGGGCGGCGTTTTAATGACAAAAAAGCAGCAACATAATGCATTATTCATGTAAGTGCATACGTACATACATAGGAGCTCATCATCATTTAGCCATACTTCTGCTTCCATTTTAAAATCCTCATTAACAAGTTTATCATTATCATTGTGTGGACGTGACGAACTCTTTCCCAACGTACTCGTAATAAGGTTGACGATGGCGTTGCAAACGCGAGGGCCTTAAATTATGTTTTTCCTACTTCGTCGCCGAAATTTTTGTTCCGATTTTTTGGGTGCTCTTTTTTCACAAATGCAAAAAAAAAAATCACTGCATTAATGATGGAATTAATGATAGCTGCAATGGGTTAAATATTTAGGGTGTGCTTTCATTGGAAGGATCTACTTAATTTCGTTTTCTGTTCGTTTTCGGTTTGTTTTAAAAAAAGTTTTTAACAAAGTTTGTGTCCCTGAAGGGCGTTATTCCTTACGAATAATAATCGTATCAAGAATTTTTAACGCTTTAAATAGTTTAATAAACTTTAGCTGTACAAAATGCACTCTGTAGCAGCGCCTAAAACGAATAATGATAACGGTTTTAAATTACATCTAAGGATTTAATTTGTGACATAGACGCCGAAACAGCAACAGGAGCCCCCTGCTTCTTCTGCAGAAATATTCCTGCCATCATCAATCCTTCCTCTTTCAGTAGCTTTCAAATCCATAAAAAATCGTGAAGAATATCTTAATAATGTACAAAAATGTACAAAACTCACTACAAAAACAACACTAATAACAACAAGAATATTTACAAAACCAACAACAACATACAGTTACGGAGTGTAAAGATGAAGAACAAGAGTAAAACTTGTCCTCTCATCATAGATTCAGCGCCGATTTGTTTCTTCGTTGTCCTCTCGTTTGACTTACAATCGATTCTATCGCCACGCTTTTTTACATACGAGTATTATTGCCTCTCGTTTCAGTCGTGATGCCGTTTTTTTTTGTTTTGCTTCTCACTTTTGTTGGACTTAGGTCCGTCCGTGCGTCCATAGCATAGCTTTGCGCCTAAACGGTGCGCATGCGCACACAAATATTTTTCCACATTCGCATAAATTGTACACAGTTTATAATAAAAGCGAAAAAGATTGGAAAAACCTAAAAAAATTGAAAGAAACATTTTTTTTTAAGATCGATGATGGTAGGTGTGCTTTTGCTTTTGCTCTGGCTGCATGCAGTTGCTATTTGTTGTTGTTGTTGTTGTTGTTGAGCACTGCCTACTTGCTTTGTTGCTGAGATCTAGTGGAATATCCTGCAGGCTGGCTGTATGCCGTCCCTCAACCTCTCTCCCCCACTCTTCGCGAACACCCTTGCGCTGGTTGTTGCCACTGCTATAGAGACGATTGTTGTTGTTGTTGAACTGAGATTAACATATCATTTAAAATTCATGTTAAACATATGTATGCAGATGCGGTCGATAGGAAGTCGCGTAGCGTAGGATTTCCCCGGCGGCGTTATTGCGCCGCTTGAATGGTGTTCGGCCCGCGCTGCAGCGAACGGATGAGCCCACAAACTGGACAGAGGAAAATATTGGTATCCTTGGATTTTCTGGGATGTATTTGAAGCTTAGGCGATGTCGAAGGCAATCCCAGCGAACAGTGTCGCCGACACGGTTCTAGACTGATTCATCGCACAGCAATTCAGCGCAAGACAAATTCAGCGCAAGCAATTCATCGCAAGCAATTCAGCGCAAGATGAATTCATCGCGGGACAAATTCATCGCAAGCAATTCAGCGCAAGACAAATTCATCTCAAGACAAATTCATCGCAAGCAATTCAGCGCAAGACAAATTCAGCGCAAGCAATTCAGCGCAACACAAATTCAGCGCAAGATGAATTCATCGCAGGACAAATTCATCGCAAGCAATTCAGCGCAAGACAAATTCATCTCAAGACAAATTCATCGCAAGCAATTCAGCGCAAGACAAATTCATCTCAAGACAAATTCATCGCAAGCAATTCAGCGCAAGACAAATTCATCGCAGGACAAATTCATCGCAAGCAATTCAGCGCAAGACAAATTCATCTCAAGACAAATTCATCGCAAGCAATTCAGCGCAAGACAAATTCAGCGCAAGCAATTCAGCGCAACACAAATTCAGCGCACAGCAATTCATCGCGCGGCAGTTCATTGCGTGGCAGTTTATCGTAAAAAAATTTATCGCGAGCCGAAGCAGAAAATTTTATGCATTAAATTGCTTTTAAAAAAAAATTCCTCTCTCTCTCTCTCACCCTTTAAACGGTTTGTTGGGTGAATTGAAGACGCGTGCAGCTCTTTCACTGCTTCCGCTTCACACTCGCTCTGCTGCGCCGCTTCAGCAGCAGCAAAAAAATAAATTATCGAATAGAATAATAAAGAATGAAGATGTTTCTGTGACCGCAATTTGTTTTTGTCATTCAAATGGCTTATTTGTTTTTGTTTTTGTTTTGTTTCAAGCCGTCTTGGGTTAAGGTTTCCGCAGTCTGTGTGTCGGTCGGTGCGACGACAGAGCAAGTCTTTAGTTTATGACTTCAACATTTTCACTGCATTTCATTTGAGTCCACTTCACCACCGGCCCAGCCACCGGCAACAAGCAGTGACCGACCGTGATGGCGATGGCGATGGCGATGGCGATGGTGATGGTGCTACTGCTGCCGAAAGTTAAATCATTTGAATGGCAAATTTTTCGGTTTGGTTGCTTTCCTGATCATAAGCTCGTGTTGGGCCTTGAGCCGGGTCCGTGTCCGTGTCCGGGTTCGGGTTCGGGTTCGGGTCAAAAGAAAAGTACGACCACTTGTACCTATGAACCTGCGCAGGGACGCTGGTGCGTTTTGCAGCCGGCCAGAAACCAATCACCGCGACTGGATCGTGTGTTGGTTGAGTCGATCGATCGGTCGGTCGATCGATTTATTGGTTGGGTGTGGACAATTTAGTACCACTTCGGAATGCAGCGCATATAAATTAAGATATAGCCGCTTGCTGTTGCAAGTCCGACCGAAAGTGGTGCGAAATTATGGGGCGGAGGGGAAAGGAACAAGAATCTTTATGTTCATGTTGAGATTTTCGGTACTTTTAAAAGGTTTTTTTTTTTGAAATAAATTTTATAATATAACATTGAATAATGGTTTAATAGGATTATTTGATAAATGCACTTCGAAATAAAATCTTTGAAGGAAAAGAGTGTTCGCTTTTTTTAACACGGATTTTCCAATGAATTCTTTCGAATAATAATGAATAATAACGTCATTATTGATCTATTTTTTGGTCAGATTTTTACTTTCAGGAAAGAATACAAAGAAAAAGCACAAAGTTGGAAGTCTTTTGGGTTCATCGCTCAGCTTCAGCAACGTTCATCGTTCGTTAATGCTTGCTGATTTTTTATGCACACGATTTTTCAAATTTTTCCTTATCTAATCAAGCGCAGAGTCTTCTTTAAATTAAAACTTCTTTTTTACACTGTTTTTCAGTGCGCGTATGTACGTCAGAACGTGTTCATGTTGCCAGACAAGAGCATGACAAGCAACATGCCGGCAACATAAACTGCTAAAACGCTGCCGGCGAGCAGCGCTTGAATGCATTGACGAGTACTATCAGCAGCAGCAGCAGCAGAACTTCACCAAAAACGCACTTTGGCTTTGACTTTAGCTGAAACGGTCGACAGTCGGCAGAGGGCAGAGGGCAGCCGGCAGTTGGCGGTTGGCAGTTCGGGCAGTTGGTTGGTCCGAAGGAATGCAGGCGATGAAATAACGCGCTTATTCTCGGCATAACTGAACGTGCGAGGGTGTTGCTAGCGAGCGGTCACGATTCATCGATATACACATATTTTGCGTCCGTCTATCTGTGTCTGTCTGTCTGGTCTACCTGGTCTGCTCTATTGATCGGTCTAGCGATCGGTTGTTGTAACGTTGAGTTGATACGAAATTGATAATGCCAGCCAGCGTTGATGCCCTGAGAGCTCGTCTAGTTTCAGACGGAGCTACTTTATTGCCGGTGATGATTTTTGGTGATGTCGACAGCGTTGGTTGCTCTTTTTTCTGTTATATTCTTGTTCGAACGATAACAGCAAAGCACAGCAACAGCAATAACAACGAGCGACTTTCTGCAGCAGCCATTTTCATTTGTTGCTGTCGTTAACCACTCAAAGCGATCGTCAAGCATCTTATCAGAATGCGTTTTTCGATTAAATTACAATTATTTTTTTTTTTAAAGAACTTGCTTACTTGCTTGCGAGCTTTGATCCTTCGTCAGTCCTCCTTAGACTGACTTCAAATGAAAATCGAGTCAAAATGATCGACATTTTTCTTTAAAAAAAAAACTAGAAACATAAAGAGAAAGCGTCTGGTTTTTGTTTCGTAGTAGTTTTAGAAAAGCTGGAAAACCTTTTGGAATCGGTTTCCCTTTTTCCAGGCTGCTTGAGTATTTCTTAGCTTGCTAATTTGTAGGTGCTGAGATTGATCACCAAACCGTGCAGCGTTTTTGAGGCAATCATTTTGATCGTGGTGCGGCATCGATCGATGCTTAATTCGATGCTTCTGTGCTTGTGTGCTATTTTCTGTGCCTTCAAAGGAATTTGTGCCTTCAAAAATGTTGGTGTTAAACTGTTGGTCAACGAGTTCAATTGCCCGAAGAAGAAGAAGAGAAAGGAAATGGAAAAAATTTTTAAGTAAAAATTGCATAAAAATTTGATGATTTTTGCAATTGCAAAATTTTTTTACAGTTTGCAAGATTTACAATTTGTTTTGTATTCGCATTATGCAAAGAGAGAAACTTTATTTTAGCAACTTTTGAGAGATATAAATTGATCAGTCTATATATTAAATACGTTTTGATGTTCAAAAGGGTTGAAGGGCTGGATTCTGGGTCTAGAGAAAGCTCCTCCGTGCAATTTCCATCACACGATGCTATGCTCGAAGAAATTTACAATTGACTAAATCGAAATAAAAGTTGCATTGATCGCAGCAACCACTGAGGTAAGCAATATATTCGTTATGCTTTATTTAACCGAACTGAATCCAAGCTGAATCAGCGACTCATTTTCACAAGCCATCCTTATCAGACGCTTAATAATGGGTGATAATGCGTCAAATTTGCACACTTCGTTCATCTTTTGCAACCAAATCGACTGCAAGAAAAGCATATGGAATGTGCTATAGGAGAATATATACGATATATACGATATGTATGTACATATATTCTCGTATCGTGATTGTGTGGTTGTTATGGCAATTGCTGGCGGCTCTGACGAGCGTGCAAATTAGCGCAGATCACACCGTTTGTCCACGACCGCCTGCCAATATCGATTATCCTGCTTGCTTTTGTTGTTATTATTGTTGTTATTGTTGTTGTTGTTAGCAGAGTTCACATTTTTTTGGTGATAGCCTGAGAGAAATTGATCAGCAGCGGCATTGATCTGCGAGCGTAGCATAGCAAAATTTCACGATCGGCATCATCGATCATGAAGTTTGATCATTCAGGTGCTCGCTGAATATGAATTAACAGCAGCAGCAGCAGCAGCAACAACAACAACAACATGAGCAGTAACATGAAGGAAACAATAACGGCAGCAGCAGCAGCAGCAATATTGCAGTTCATAGGCCAATTGCTAACTGGCTGGCAATACTGACAGTTAGTCCTATCGATTTGTTGGTACATCACTAGAATTTTGTTCTTCTCTCTCTCTCTCTTGTTGTTGTTGTTGTTGTTGTTGTTGCCGCCTTCGTGGCATTCGTGCATTTTGTTGTTGTTGTTTTTTGGTTGGATATTTTTGTCGCTCTCGTAGTTAATCTTACACTTTGGTGATGTTTTGTGTCGTTGGCCACAATACGATAATAATTTCTTTGTCGTTTTTGGCGTTGCGCTGATCGCGCTCGCTCGCTCGGTGGCTCGGTGGCCCGTGGCGCCTGCCCCATCTTGTCGATTCGCCGCTAAAAACCCTGCCGTTCGTTGTCCGCCGCTTGCCCGCCGCTCGTACGTTCTGTCCTGATGTTTGCCATTCGAGAAGTTGTTCGCATGATCAGTCAGCGACTCAACTGATCATTGCAGATGTGGTCGCCACTGCTGCTGTTGTTGTTGTTGTTGTTGTTGTTGTTATTGTATATCGTCGTGATCAGTTCGGGTGTTTGCTGCTGCTGCTGCTGCTGCTGCTGCTGCTGAGCTGCATCTGTTTCAACCTGAAGTTTATTGTGTTTGGGTTAGTGTTGTCGTTGTCGTCGTTGTCGTTGTTGTCGCTGCCGTGGGCGCTTTTGTCCTCTCAGCCTTTTCGCGTTGTTGGCGAATCAATGGTTGGCTCGGGTTTGGCGATTCGATGCGGCGACAGATTCGTTGCGCAGCCCGCCAACTGCTGAGCGTACAGCGTGCAGCAACTTCAGCCGGTCTTCGGTGTAATAAGCAATTTTGATTTGGAGCAGATTACACACAAAACGGGAAGGGGGGGGGGGGTGTGTGGAAGAGACGCCCTTCGCTATTTCGAGAGTCGATCGAAATTAATCTTTCGACTCTAGGAAGTACGTGCAGCATTCTTGAAGTCATTCCGTCCGTTTCTTGCCGTCCGTTTTTTAGGGTTGCCTTGTGAGAAGGGTGTTAGGGGGAGAGGCAGGGAGCAAAGGGGGGGGGGGGGGGAGGGGCGGTGTAGGAAACTTTGTTGCGGGAAACGTGAGCCGATTGCGATTAACGATATCTCACTCAGGCTATCGATGCTGCTGCTGCTGCTGCTTTGGCTAGTTCTGCTGTTGTTGTTGTTGTTGTTAATGGTGCTGGTGCCGTTTAGCTTGCCATCAGGGACAGCACGGAAGCTTCTGCTTCGAAATTGTTTCCCATTTTGTTCGGCACTCGTACACTTGACTTTGCCTCTGACCCTGGAAAGATGTTTAACTTAAGGCTTGTTCTCTGCTGGAGAAGGAGCGTTTACGTTAGCCGAGGCCGCCACCAATCGATCTTTGCAACTGCCGCACTTCGATTCGGGAGTACTCGCCTCATTGTGCCTTCGATCGCTTTGCGTTGAGCTGTTGTTTTTGATCATTTTCACGCTTTTTCGCCGCTGCCCGAACTGGCTCCCGAAATGCCCGAACTGGCGGAGCATTACATGCACTTCAAGCGATTGCTGTTAGTCATGCATGCATGTTGGTGTTGTTGCTGCCTGCGGGCTTGCTGCCGATGGACTGCTTCAGATTAGTTTAGTAAATTTTCAGCGCATTTAAAGTGCTTTTTATTGAAATTTAATTGGCGCTCTTTGTTCGCGCGCGCTGTGGGACGAGCAATGGGAGGGCAGAAAAGTGGTGGAAGGGTTAGAAGTAGCGGCAGGTCGCTGCTGCCGCAAGGGTTAAAAAGGGCGCATCAGAGTGAGTGTGAAAACAGGGACAGGGTCTCCCACCAACTGCCGAAAAATTGGAATATATTAATTCTTTTCTTTCTTTCTTTCTTTTTAGTGATTCGATAATATTTGCGATATATTTCATATTTCGCGTATATTAGTTTTTTTAAAAAAAAATAAATGCAAAGAAATTTCTGCCGTTTTGAGCTCTTCAGCGCCCTTCAGACCAACTCTTCGGTACCGTTCCGTTCCGTTCCGTCCGTCTTTAATAAACGGTGTTGTTGTTGTTGTTGTCCTCCAACACTCAATTTTCGCCATTAGAATTGCGTGCTTAGCGTGAACGAGTGCAGTTAAAAAAGAAATCACGACTTCTTGGTCACCGATTTGCGCGCAATTGTTGCTGCTCGGCACTGCAGAGCTCGCGCGTTATCCAGCTGAAAAATCGCCGCAGCAAAATCGCTTGAGAAAATAAAAATGAAATTAGAAATTTTGCAATACGCTGCCACGTAGACACACATACTTTCACACAAGTTAACTATGATCGCACAGGTTAATGCCGGGCACGACGACGCAGTTTCGGTCTCTGGCATGATCTGGCGCATTTCAGCAGTTTCACGACCGCCGATCCGCAAGTTTTGGTGGTTCGATGATGATGGCTCGCCGCGTTCGCAGTTCCTATTTTTTCGCCATTAATGGTCCAATTTAAGATATTACCGCAACAATGATAAAGTTGTTGTTGTTGTTGTTGTTGTTGTTGCTGTCGCTATGCTCGCCATCCGTGGTCCGTTGATTGGCGTTGTAACAAGTAGGCGAGATGTACCTACTTTCGACACAGCCAAACTTAGTTTGGACGATTTTTTCGGCAGGCAGTGAAGATGCGGAGAAAACAACAACAACAACAACAACAACAACACCATGAAACCGCATGAATTGCAGCAGCAGCAGCAGCAGCAGCAACCACCACGAGGCCCATGCCTCACACCACTCGATCAGCCCGAATGTCTTCATGAGTCTGGCATTATTGCGTAAAGCGTGGGTGTTGAAGGGAGTGAAGGATCCCCCCAAAATCCGCAGATCGGCGGTGGAACGAAGGTACCATATTTGAGTGCAAATTTTCAGAAGTAATCGAAGTACCGAGTGCCACAAGAAGTACCACAAAAATCAGGTAACAACAGTGACAACGACGACTATCGTCAAATCAAGAGCGTCTTGACGGACGACAGATCGGCTGACCGTTAGACCAAACCTCTGGAAAACCAAATGACCCACCGTTACTCCAATCAATCGATTCAAAGCGGTCGTGTTGAGATCATTTTTGAGATCGTCTTCTATGAAACGAATATTACCTTAAGAATGGCATTCTTTGCGATGACGACTATGCTGAGAATGCTGATGGTTTGGTTGGTGATCATCACCAGAATCATTATCGTGTCGTGGTGATCACAAGTGAAAATTACCCAACGATCCGCAAAGTTCACGCTCATCTCTCTCTCTCTCTCTCTCGCTCAAGTCTCGCTCCGTCTCGTTACGTACGTAGACGTTATGTGAAAATTGCAAGAACTCTTACGTTCTAGGTTCTATTTGCGACGGCATGCCTCGACCACGCTGCTGCACGGTCTTAAATTACTGAAATTATTCTACGCGATGAAATCTTCGGTGCTCGTTTAGTTTCTGGCGGAAAAACGGAATTATGTTAACCGCGTAGCGAAAAGTGGTTTCGGGCAATAAGAGAGAGAGAGAGAGAGAGAGAGAGAGAGAGTGAGAGAGAGTGGAGATCAGAGACTTAAGCAAATATAATTTAGTGGTATTTTCTTCTTTTTGCGCCAGAGACGGTTCGATCTGGGAAGCTGAAGTCGAAGGAAAAAAGACAGAATAAAAAAGGTAAAGAAAAAAAGAAGTGCTAAAATTTTTAACTAATTTAAAATGTGAAGCCGATAAACGATTCTTCAGTATTTTTTTTGATTTTTATTTAAATTAACTCGTGTTTATTTACTTAAAATAGCACACATTTTCATTAAAAGCGTACTGATTTCTTACACGACGATTTTTGTTTTTGTTTTGCATATAAAAAGACGATTTTCGGAACGATGTCGTCTCTTGGAATACGGGGGTTAGTTTCTCTTTCGTCCTCGTCACCGCCCTCCTCGCAGAGAATGACTTATTGCTCTCGAAAATCACAATTTCTTATATTATTTTAAAAGGATTTCCATGTAATCAGAAGTTGAATTCTTAATGGCGATGAAGTAGGAAATATTGATTTTTAAGGAATAAGGAAACGCACATATTTTGCAACAGTAAAACGGGAATTGAAGGGTAGAAGGACGGGTACGGGATAAGTTGCATACGCGTATAATGTACGAAGTAGTTCAATAAATGCAGAAGTCTGATAACTGCAGAAACAGTTATTTTTGGCAGCTTGTGCTGCTGCAGAATTGTCAAATAAACAAAAATCAAACGCTTTTTCGATATACGATAATTAAGAATTAGATGATATTTTCGACATTTTTATTTCCATTATTTATTTATGCTTAACCCGTTTTTATTGGAAACTAATTTAGGGCTGGTTTTACAATTGTGACGTCAAAATGTAGTTGGAATAAATTAAGTAGATACACAGCTGAATTCAATTTATACCGAATTTATCCCGAACGTGAATGTCATTCGGCTGCGTCACATTCGAAGCAACGGCTGCGGTGTCCGAGCGGTTAAGGAGATGGACTTGAAATCCATTGGGTTCTACCCGCACAGGTTCGAATCCTGTCCGCAGCGAATTTTTTTTTTCAAATTTTTTATTAACTAATTTTTTTATTCTCTAGTTAATTTTTTTTTTATTTTATATGTATATAAATAAATTGCATTTTGTTTTGGAACGAAGGAAGCGTTGTTGTTTCAGTTTTTGTCATGTTTCAAAACATTTTGGTTTGTATGAATGGTGAATCATTCTACGAACAACTACAAGAGAAAAAAAAAATTAGGAATACAAATTTTGCTTTAAGTAATTTAATACATACATAATTAATACATAATTTTCAATGGTTTTGGTAATTAAAAATATAACACAGTACAGAAAGTACGATATACTCGTAACATTTTGTATTTATTTACTCATGGTAATTAAGCTTATTTATTGTACAACTACAATACCATCACTCAAGTTGTTAGCCATAATAGTCGGTAAACAAAAACAAAGGTTTTTGCGTTTCGAGGATTTAGTATGGGCACAATCTAATCTATCTACTGTTTACTCATTTTATTGCATAGCTTTTGTTGCCGTTTAACTCATTTTATTTTATTCTTTTGGCTCAAATTTGGCCAACAGTTTATTACGATGTCTCAAATGCCAAATGTGACCAAATGTGACCAAATGTTTGATGGCGGGCTCTAGTTGGTGGTGGCCGACTGCATGCGGTACATCATAGTTTCATTTATGGCTATGGCCCGGCTTCATATGTTACATCATGACATCTTGCGTCTGATATGCAAATTTATCGCAAATGAAATTCAGTCTGATGGAGCGACCAAACCGAAAGAAATTCACTAACGGCAGGTAACGATGAATTAATTTGAATTTTAGTACTCTTTGCTTCTATCGGTTGCGCTGGCTTGGATAGGCAATGCTGATTGGCCAACGAAGTTGGAAAATTTGGTTGTGACTGATTTAGGGTGAAAATCTTTACTAACTGTATCTGTTGCAGGCTTGACAGAACAATCAATATACCCAATATTTCAATAATCTTAATACAAGTTATTGCGTTTCTGATGGAAAACATTGATGAAAAAATAAAGTTATGTATATGTTGCAATGTACATATGTATGTATGTACTAGTATTATTATATACATAGCAGATATCTGAGAATTTCAGTATCGAATTACGTCACTGCTAATTTCAAATTTACGCACCTAATTGACAGCCCGTTGTCAGCACATACTTACGTAATGACATTACAATAGTCAACGTCATTGACGCATGCACTAAAGCTGTCAAATCACGATTGCCAACTCAGTAACTCATCGTGCCTTTCACTCGGCTCATCGTTCTCTTAATCACTCCACTCTCTTCCTTCTATCTCTTTTTCTTGCTTTCTTCATCGCTATGACTATTTATTGCGAAAGTGCCTTTGGACATGCGTTTGCCTCTTCATCGATCTGTCATTGTCAAAGAAGAGAATTTTTCAACTATGCCAAAAAATAACAACATTCGTTACGTGTCGCACTTTGTTTTATGCCGCCGACAAAGCGGCAACGCATGCGCGAGTATTAAATTACAGCAACTCTCTCATTTCTACCGCCGAAGTACGACCAACGAACCCATCGAACGATCGGGTGTCGTGCAATAATTATGTTGCAATATATGGAGCTGCTGGGCCAGCGTGACATTGACAGCTGGCGGCCAGCGATAGACGACAATTTCTTTGTGCTGCTGTCAAAAGTACTCGTTTATAAAATAGACTTAGCAGGATCACCACTAGAGAGCGCTTGTTTGCGACTACACGGCTACTAGGCAGCACAACGGCACAACGCGTCTGGTCGACGCGCGTAAAAAATGGTCAAAAGCGTGCAATAAGAATCCTGTTACAAGCAAGAGCGTCGATGAGGGACGAGAAAACTTCACAATAAATTGTGCTGCTATCGAGTAAGCTTCGAGCTAAGAAGGTAGTTACAAAAGAAGGAACTGGTCCATTGTTTTGACGGAAAGATATTAGTCTAGTCATTCTAACGAATTCTAGGAGTGCGTCGCGCTGTTGCGGTTATCGAAGACACCATACATAAATTTTCTTAAAAATTCATTAAATTGATTCGATTCGATTCGAATGCTTCGAAGAAAATTTCAACAACGTCTTCTCTAATGAAACTCTTTAATTCAAAATGTATTATTAAAAGTTATGCGCAAATAATAACTTTTGAATAAAGAAAAGAAGAGAGACAGAGATAGAGAGAGAGAGAGAGAGAGGGGGAGAGAGGGAGAGAGGGAGAGAGAGGAAGTATACCTGCTATGTATACTTAATTGTGTTGACTATAAAATTGTAATTTCAATTTCTTTCAGTCCAAAAAAGGCACTTTCTTGCCGTCTTACCCATAGTCACTTCAGTTTTATTTATTTAACCCCACCCCCTTCCCCCTCATTACCCCCATCAAACACCACATCAAAAACCGAGGAGCCATCTCTCTCCAAAAATCTGGCCACCATGCCACCGTAGAGTAAAAAGCATTTCGTGGAGATTTTTTGTATCTTTTTTGAAATATTTTAATTTGTTGTCGCTGTTACCCAGAGAGGACGAGCGTGTGTTAAGTTAGCTGCTGTTTCTTGCTTTTATAAGTATGTATACGTGTGTACCTTTATCCTATGTGTGTCATTGTAAGTATATAACTGCGTGCCGTGACCGGAGCAATGGTCCCTATACTTTCAAGTATTCTTTCCATGTCTTCTCTTAGTCAAGCCTTACCCTTGCTCTCCGCCCGTGTAAACAAGTCAGTCCTACCATCGCAAGAAATGTATTGTTCAGCGAGCATAACATTTCAGAATTTAAGGAATTTAGTATACACAAGTGTTATATTCGTATGCTATACAAACTGAGACTGAGTTAATGGCTTGAAAAGGGAAAGTGTTGCTTACGATGGTGGTTGGTGGTTGGTGGTTGGTGGTTGGTGGTTACTGATGACGACATTTTAAAATGGTTTATGGAAGGTCAGTTTTTTTCGACCTTGCTCTTTGCTATATACTACACAACAATATGCTCTTTTTGTTCTTATGCTTATGCCATACATATGTAAGCTTATGCCAAAAACTTTCTTCAATGACTTGTTCTTCCGTGACTTTGGACTAATCTGACAAAATTTCGTTGATCCCCACCAAAATTAAAAGCTATCCACGCCACTGCCTTGGCATTTTTTAGTTCTTTCAGGAATGACGAACTCTCTGTAACGCAAAATATTTTTAATGGATCTACGAGTATATTAAGAAAATGCCGCAATGCCGGCAACCTGACGATAATAAATGTTAATCCATTAAGCTACTGTCAATAGAAAATATGTCAAAACAAGTTGAGGCGCTGGACGGACGCATGCGGGAAGCCCATCAGGCGAACGGCACCATGTATATGGCTACTAGTCGTCGTTTGGAAGTCCACAACAGGGACAGCCCGAACCGGAGGCCACTCTATAAATTATGACATTAATATTAAAATTGTTGCCTTGAAACTAAAGCAAATAATAAAGACATCAGTATTTTTATGAATTTAGTAAAACACAACAAAAAACCAAAGCGTTGTTGAAACCGGCGAGCGGTTCCTGTTTGGGTTCTGATTGCAAGCCTATTTTTATGCGAATACGATAGAGGGCAACAAACAACAACAACCACAAACACATGCTGCTAATTGAGTTAATTCTGCGAAGCAATTCGAGCAGTTTAATCAAGCGGCTCGACGCGTTAATCGTCGAAATCAATCGATGAATTATGCGCAGCAGTTAACGCAGAAATCGGTGGCAACACTGGCAGCTGCAGGAGCAGTAGCCGCAGTAGCCGTAGTAGCCGCGTCGTTGCAAATGCCAGCCACGCCCATGCAGAATGGCTAATAGTCGACCAGGAAAGGATTTGCATCAGATCTTGATTAAATATTGCATGCGGATTTTACAATTCGATTTGAGATGTTGCCACCTGGTTGGCAGGTTGAGGGGAAGCAAGAAGAAAACAACAACAACCGACAGACAGACAGACACACAGACAGCCGAGAATCAATCGAAGCAAGACGAAAAGGTAGCGCAAATGCAATACTTCGTCGCATTTGCGGAGGCTGGCGACAAAATGTTCAATCCGGCGACAGCAACAGCAAAGTCAAAAAGATTTAAAATACGAGTAGAAGCAGCGTAGTGCGTTACAAGAAAAAAAACAATCACCTTAATCCTTTCATTCATGAACCATTAAACAAATCGTAAGCGCTAAATCAATTCCAAAACGCAGCAGACCGCGCTCTCTTGGCGCGGCGATCAACCGCGCTGGCCACTCGCCCGCCCGCCCGCCCGCTGCCCCAGTTGCCCCTCTCAGCCTCCAGCTCTTCCCAGCGAAGGCACCAAGTCAAGCAGCACGCAATCACTCACTCATTCCGGACGTAAATGCTGCGTTGCGGCAGCGCTGAACTAATGCCGGCTTTTGATTTCGGCTTAAAAGCGATTGGTGTCGCCTTTTGTGCACACAACTAGACTTAGAGTTGCCACCGCAGTTGGTTCTTCTGTTGGTTGCGTTGGTTGCGGAAACGCAAAAATGCGTTGCGGCGAAAACGATCAGCTCTTCTCGCATTCTCTGGCAGCAGAAATTGAAAACTCTGGCAAACGCAAGCCTCTTACGAACGTCAAAAATTTATTTAATAACGATCATAAACATTTTTCTTGTTAGAGATTAGGCTTCTTTCTGCATACAATTTGGCATCGTTTTGATGATGATGATGATGATGTGTGACTTTTTTTTAAAGAAAAGAAGAATTATTTTAAAAAAATCCTTTTAACTTGAGTGAATTCACAGGAAGGCCTTAAAAAATTATCGTTAGGTAATTAATTTGTGCTTAACGCTATTTCATTATCAAAATAAAAATTTAAATTTCGGGATCCTGGCAACTCTGGCAACGCATTGTTAGCGTTAGCCGTCGACGTGGTTAATGCGTTTAAAGCGTTTTGCCAGCAGTTCATAATGGTTCAGCTCAGGTGCAAATTAGAGCACGTTCCCTGCAGCTTCTTCCTTCTTCCTTGGTTTCGTCTTCTTCTTCTTCTGCGTTCTTAGCAACACTTTATCAACTGACTGCGGCTCATTCATTGTGTTGACTGCTATAATTTTAAGTACAACTCATTAATCGCAATCGGCGTGTACCTGGCAGCACTTCAGCAGCAACAACAACAATAAAAACAACAGCAACAACAACAACAACAACAACAACAACAACAGCAAAAGAGCAACGATGCGTTCTTAAACCTGCCCCGCCTACGAACTGCTTTAACGCATTCAATAATCCAACGATGCGACACCGCCAGCAAACCCAAAACGACTGCTTGTCGTCGTCGTTGTTGTTGTTGTTGTCGTTGTTGTCGTTGCCGTCATTGACAAAGTGCGAATCCATTCAAGCGAACACAGAGCGCAGCATCGTTGCGAACGGCTTAATTTAATATTTACGCAAACTGGCAGCCACCGACTGTGACGCAGCAGCAGATGTTTGTTGTTTTAATTGGAAAAAGCTGGCAAGGAATGCGCCGAGGCGTGTGCCGTCGCCGTTGCCGTCGCCGTTGCCGTCGTCTTTTATCATTTTTCAGACGCCTTCGAATGATTTAAATATGGAAATCATTCGGTGAACTGGTGAGCTGGTGTGCTCTACCGAAGCTGCTAGGTAGAGCGGGTTGAGGTGGTCAGGCGGGCGGGAAGAAGGTAGGAACAAAAGTAGGAGTAACTGGACAGGTGTATTTTTCATCGGCGTTTTGAAAAATGCATTCCGGGAGTTGATTACGTACTTGCATAAATTCTCGCAGCTGGATTTAATGGGAATGTCCCTTAATAAGTCCCATTAAATCCCGGATATGAGTACATGCCATATTTCTCAAAATTCGAATAACGTCCGTTAATGAAAAAGCTTAGCATAACGCTTATGTATATTGATGATGATGATGGTAAAGTATGGAATCTTTGAAGTTCAATGGCGTTATACAGAAAAACTAACTGTTGATATCTCAGACAATTATTTGACACTTTCGTCATGCAGCATAGACGAGAGAAGCTCTCGTTAAGCTCGCGAGAGTAAATCAAAGAGTGCCGCTTAAGCCAAGGATTAGTGTAGCAAAGAGATGGTGCAAGAAAACCGATTCTTTCTCAACCGGTTTCACTTGATTACAACCTTTCCTCTTTCAACCACCGTCATTGAAATTAACTCGCGCATCATCATCACCAATTGGCAACACTTACGACGAATGCCATTAATTAATCGTTTCCATTCATTCAGACATTTTCAACTTGATAACCATGAAAGCTGTTGGTTGCAGCGTGCTTCGATTTGTCGCATTTGTCATTCATGGAACGAGCCTAAATTGTTTTGTTGATGCTCGATTGGCATTCTGGAGCACACACACACAGCAGAGTCGAGGCGTTATAATTCGACTAATTGATGAAAGTTAAAGTATTTAATTCGAATAAATGCAGTCTTAAAGCAGAAAAGGTGCTTCAAAAGGTGTTTACGGTGTGCGTAGAGCGTGAAGCATTGAGAGTGATGGTGGCTGTCATGAAAGAGGAGAGGTAATAAAGAGTTTTGCGATAAATAAAGGTTTCAAAAGGTTTAAAAGGGTGCATTTTTAAAGGAAACTCAAGTAAATAATTTTGATTTTGGTATTATTTGTTATAATTTGCTTAACGACATAAAAATAAATAATTTAGACAAAAGAGACAAAATTAGACAAATATTAGACAAAAGAGTGATTTTATTTTTGTTTAAGAACAACACATTTAGAGAAATATTAGACAAAAGAGACAAACTTAGACAAATATTAGACAAAAGAGTGGCTTTTTTTGTGTTTAAGAACAAAACATTTAAAGAAATATTAGACAAAAGAGGCAAAATTAGACAAAAGAGTGATTTTTTTGTTTAAGAACAACACATTTAGAGAAATATTAGACAAAAGAGTGATTTTTTTTTTGTTTAAGAACAACACATTTAGAGAAATATTAGACAAAAGAGACAAACTTAGACAAATATTAGACAAAAGAGTGGCTTTTTTTGTGTTTAAGAACAAAACATTTAAAGAAATATTAGACAAAAGAGACAAAATTAGACAAAAGAGTGATTTTTTTGTTTAAGAACAACACATTTAGAGAAATATTAGACAAAAGAGTGATTTTTTTTTGTTTAAAAACAACACATTTAGAGAAATATTAGATAAAAGAGACAAAATTTGAAAAATATTAGACAAAAGAGTGATTTTTGTTTTGTTAAAAGCAACACATTTAGAGAAATATTAGACAGAAGAGACAAATTTAGACAAATATTAGACAAAAGAGTGATTTTTGTTTTGTTAAAAGCAACACATTTAGAGAAATATTAGACAGAAGAGACAAATTTGGACAAATATTAGACAAAAGAGTGATTTTTTGTGTTTAAGAACAACACATTTAGAGAAATATTAAACATAATTCACTCAACGCTGATTTATCAACAACAAAATAACAAAGACGACATAATATCTTCTAAATTGTAATATTTTATTCAAAATTCATACAAAGTAAAAAATCCATTTAAAACAAATTTGATGTATCGTAAGTAATAAAACGAAGGTAGCCAGAAAATCATAATTACACAAATTTTCGGTACTATTTACGTATTATTAAATAGAATAATAATACGAAGTATTTAAATATTTTCTAAATACAAATTGGGCTGCGCAGCCCAACCATTTTTTCTGGGTTGCATTTCATTTCAGACGAAAATCGTGCGAACGATTCGCTCTAGGACGGTTACATTCGCAGCCGCCACGGTATGAAGTTAACCAATTTGGAAACCAAATTAAAAGCATTTATAAAATCAACCGGGCAGCGGCTTGGACAGCGACAAAGACTGACAGTCAGGAAGAAATAGAGAGAGAGAGAGACAAAGAGAGCCGGCGAACAAGACACACGGAGACGCAGCGAATAGCGATGGCGAGTGCAGAGTGCTCAACGGACTCGCACGACGCTTGCGCAATGCGCATGCATGCTCACTAACGTGCTCTCTCGTTAGCTTGCGTCTTGTGCAACTAATCGATGTGACATCAGTTGGCCCGACTGACGAACGAGTCCATTAAGCGCCGTTTAAGCCGGGCGCGCTTATCTGCCGCGATAATCTCAGGCAAATGAATTGGCTCAATTAACAGGTGGCCGAAATACATAGCTTTCGAATTGTAAGCCTGGAGAGAAAAATCGATGAAAATGGAAAAGGAAGGCAGAGGAAAACCGATAAAACTGGTTCACTGAAGGAACAAGCGCGCACAACAAACAATACACACACACGATTTGTTTAAAAAAAAAAATTACAAGAAACAAAATAACTGCAACAAAGTTGTTAACTTCGAAGGCAACTAAAACAAAAACAACAAGTTGGCATGTCTTACGGAATAAATGTATTACGTATTTTTCTGTAAAAATAATTATTCCATTATAAGCAGACACGAAGAAAATACGAAACACGAAAAAAACGGCCAGAAAAATTATAAGAAAAAGCAGCAACATCAGTCGACATGATACAGGCCAATAAATTTAAACAACACTATTGAAATAGTTAGTTTTGCAATGAACGTTGTTGTTGCCGTTGTTGTTTAATTTTTTCTTCTTGGAAACGTTTACATATGAACTTGATCCGCTCGAAGGCAAGAAGCTGTTCGCACCTTCTTGTTGCGTCCGACAAAAATCATGTCATACAACTTTTAATATCAATTTTGTGCAGATTTTCCGAAATTTGCGAAACTCCTGAAGCCTTAGGCTCGAATCGGCGAGGTGGAGACTGACTCCTGGATCTCATGATACTTTTGACCTACATTTCTACTAGAAAGTTTTCTTCGTAATATCTTTAAAATCATTTTAAATAAATGCAAAGTTTTCAACACTCAAACGATTTATTTGAAAAATACTCGTAGTATTTTCTGCTTTCATTCGAAAACTTACAAACACGAAAGTTGTTCAAAAACTGGTTTGCTCTTAAACGAATGAATGAAGGAATGAATGCTGAAAGGAATGAATGAATGTGGCATTAGTTTTGTAATCTCTGTTGTGGTGCGGGGATAGCCCGACAAAAGAAAAACAAACCACCGACCACGACCGTTGAAATTCGTGAATATAATAAAACAAACATTTCAGATTCTTGCTAATGACGTTTGTCCTAATGGCGCTGGCAAAGACTAACTGAATGCTGGTCAAATTCTAGAAAAACGTAGGCATCATCGACATGGTTGGTCAACCATTACAAGTAGCATTACAATATCTGACCACTAGAAGCAAGCTTCTGCAGCGCTTCTGCGAAACATTCAATTCGGTTAGTTTTAGAGACTTTTTGTTGTCAAGAGAAACATTTGGCACTTGTTGCAGGCAACACAATATAAGCTCGTAGTATGTATGTATGAATGTTCTTGCTTTTGCTGCACTCAACGTGCGACATGCGACATTGGCGACATGCAACAATCAAGTATGTGGACACATCAAGTAGGCAGCAGGCGACACAAGCGACACAAGCAGCAAGAACATTCTGGAGATCATGTTCCAGCAGTCAGTGTTGTTGACTGTGTAAAATAACTTTCGAAGTCAAGAGGAAAATTGTTTTGAATGAAAGGCAAAAATGCACAGAGAGATTAACTTTGGATAATTGAAAAAATTCATTTGAAATATAGTCGCCGATTGCGTGAATAAATTCGGTAAAGGTATATTACTTTTATTAAATTTTTTTAATTAATAAAATAAAAAATAATACAATATTTAATTTAATTAAAATATTGTTTTCGCTTTCTTTTCTTGCTCTTTCCAAAAATGTTTGAAAAATATTATATTGTATGGAAGACGATATGTTTTATATAAATTCAATATTTCAATAATACAATCATGTTAAAGATTTAAAATTTCATATTTAGTGACAAGTATCGAAGATATTTTTTTTTTAAATAATTAATCTTTTCTGCGTTATCTGTTATTTTTTATCTGCTTTAATTTAATCGAAATATTCGGGATTCTCTGAACAATTGAAAAGATTATTTAAGTCAAAAATTATCTACTAATTTCAAAACGTATGTTTCTGGACAACAAGTATATATGATGGCCCATTTTTTTACAAAAAAAAAAAGAACATTTTAATTTTTCTCTCCATGTAAAATCCTGAATCCTGAGCAAGCACTGATGACAGTGACAGTCGGTTCTCGTTTTGTGACTTCTGAGTGAGTACTGTGGAATTTTTACTAGTATCCCCGTCTTCGCGTCTTTACCTTTTGCACCTTTTGCGTAGTCTGGGAGTATTTACTTCACTTGCCTTCAACCTTCATCCATAGTGTTGGCGTCTTTCGATTTCAGGCACCTTTCTCATGGTCCAACAAAAGTCATGACAACCAGTTAACACGCCGTTACCTCAACATCCTCAGTCCACCCTTTCTCAGTCTCAGTCTCAGTGTCAGTGTCAGTCTCAGTCCTCAGTGCTTTCCTCTTCCCAACTTAGCGGTCTTGAGGTGTCCAGCGCAATTAACATACCGAAGTCTGAAGTTAGTCAAGGCGACGCGACGCGACGCGTTGCAAGTTCTTCTCTTCGCATCATTTCAGCGCGTCACACAAAACTTTAGCTGATGCTGGTGCACAATCGCCAAGTTGTCCTTGTTTTTTGTTCTTCGGACTGCTGCTGCTGCTGCTGCTGTTAGAAATTTGCTTAGTACCTGTCTTTCTCGGTGTTTTAAACCGATTGCTGCACTGCTCTTGTTTCTCTTGTTGTTGCTGTTGCTGCTGCTGCTGCTGCTGCTGTTTCCGCTCGTTGTCATGGAGCTGCTACAAGCTAATTGCGGCAATGCTCCGTGATAACCTTTAAACCGTGCAGCGTAAAATCGTCGCGCAGCAGCCGACAACAACGTTTGCTGCTTTTTCCATTGACGCTCTGCGGGCTGCTAATGTTTGTTGCGCCGCGCCGTTTCTCTTGGTGCCTGTTGGTCACAGCAACACTTGTGCTTGTGTTGTTGCTGGTGTCGTTTTCTTGCTTCCTTTCCGTTTCTTCTGCTCCTTCCGTCACTTGTTGCCGCGTTCGGGACGTATTTCTCGTGCTTCCAACATTTAAAGTTAAATTAGTTTTTCGTGCGGCAACGCAAATGCTGCAGAGTCCGTTCGCTGCCTGAGCATCTGCACTAAACGCTTCCTTCCACTTGACTCGGCCTGTGGCATTTTACTTCCTTTTACTGCCGGCACCGTCAGTGCTGCTGCCGCTGCTGTGAATACACAACCGTAACGCGTCGCTCGCGCCTGACACCTTCCGAGTTGCTGCAGCTTTTTTCGGGCAGACAATATATGGCGCTGGTACTTTTGGCCTTTGATGATTTCTGTCGCTTAACCTCTCTCTCTTGTCCTGCCGTTGTCGCACACAAGTTGTTGGCAACAAGTGGAAAAATGGCTTGTCGCGATCGGAATCGTGCGCTTGTTAAATATTTTTCGAATGTGTCCTTAGAACATTTTCAGCTGGCTTTTTTGCTTCTGTAAGCGCGACAGCGACTAATGGTTGTCATCGATTTGAGGTCTCTTGATCAAAATAATTAATTTTCTTTTTCTCTTGCAAAAAATTGCATCGTCTTGATTCGATGGACAAGTATACGCGGCACACTCTTCACCTTCTAATCTTGAAGCGGTAAAGAGAGTGGCCTTGATAAATTCAAGACAATTATTAAGTTTCCTTCCTTCCTTCCTTCCTTCCTTCTTCTGCGCAAAAATGTAACGTTACTGAAGACAGTAGAGTCGTGCGTTCCTCGGAGAGCAGGCACACGCGCCTCAGCTCACTCTAAAGCTCGATTCGGTCCATGTAAAACCTTCGTGGCTGCATCCACGAAGGAAAGGCTGCGCTTTCAATGTTATGCGGATGTCAGTATGACAAAAGGCACAGCACGAAACGTTAAACGTAACGAAAACCTCTCAGAAGAATGCAGTGCAGCGAATGACATTCAAGTGTTGTTGTTGTTTTCTTTGCTGCTGGTGCTGCTGCTGTTGATGCCTGCATTCTTTGCGCTTCAACAGCTCGGACTTGCCAGCTTGGTTGCCGGCGCGGCGGAGGGAGCACTGACGAAGTGCACAAAATCGTGAAGCGCGCGCTGTATTTGTTTCTTCTTTTCATTTTCGATTTAGTTTGCTGCTGCTGCTGCTGCTGCTGCTGCTGCTGCTGCTACGGCTTTAATGCTTGTCGCGTGCATAAAACTGTATCCTTGTTGATGTTTTCTGGTGGATTCTGTTGCACGCGCGATGCTGCTGCCTGAACTGTACTCGTATTTGCCTCAAACAATGAAAGTATTCGTTGTATGCAGCTGTTTATGATTGTTGAGACCTGCTTTTATGCGTTTCCTTCGTCGGGATTATCCAGAGGGTCAATCCATCCGTCCGCCCGACACACTTGCAGCAGCAGCAGCAGCAGCGTAACGGTCGTAAAAGGCCGCTTAGCAAACGCTTGGATTTTAATGCAGCTCTTCAGCGAATATCTTCGGGCTGTTATCGCAAACGTTGAGCGCATTAAAATCTTTAATTGTTGCCATCATCATTGTCATCACTGTCTTCACCAACATAATGAGCGACATTCACTGACGCCACTAGTGCCGGAGTCGTCAGGAGCACGCGCCATCAAACTAATTTTGATGCGACTTTTGTTGTCGCTTCGCAGCGGCGTTAAAAAAGCGAATTGAGTGGCTTCATTCATTAATAAGGCACAGCAGACGGTTGTACACAGAAAAGGCGAAAAGAAGAGGAAGAAGAAGAAGAAGATGAAGAAGAGCAAAAAAGGGAGCAAAAAAGGGGAGCGCTAGTTCTTTCGGCTTGCTCTATTTTTTAAAAAAAAACTCGAGCAGCAGTAGTCCTTTCGGTAAGCCTATATGGGTGTGTGTGTGCTTGTGTGTGTGTGTGTGTAATGCTCTTATTTCTCGACAGCATAATAAAAAATTGAACATTAGCAAACGTTGTCAGTTTGTTTAATCTTCTTGTAAAAACAGTCACCAGCTGCCGAAAAAATAAGAAATCCAACAAACACTAAATAAAACTCAATAAATTCCAAAAATTTATTTATTTCAAGAATTTGGGGTTTTTGTTTGTATGAAAGTGTTCGATCGATTATCGGTAGCGTGTTTTTTTTAATCATTATCTTAAAAATTTATGATCTTTTGAATTTATAAAATCTCCTGATGTTCTTCCTCTCTTCTTTTTCTTCTTCTTCTTCTTCTTCTTTTTCTTCTTTTTCTTCTTCTTCTTCTTCTTCTTCTTCTTCGTCTTCTTCTTCTTCAGCATTATCCATTCAAATAAAGAAGACTTTCTCAAAACCCATTTTTTACCTTCTTCTTTTTGTTGTTGTTGTTGTTGTTGTTCTTCTTCTTCTTCTTCTTCTTCTTCTTCTTCTTCTTGTTCTAAAAGTGCTTAGATCGCGTTTTCTGGGTTTTCTCAAAACCCATTTTTTACCTTCTTCTTCTTCTTCTTCTTCTTCTTGTTCTGAAAGTGTTTAGATCGCGACCGGGAGGGAGTAAAATGGATCACCTGCAGTGAGTTCGTTAAACACTCGGATCACTAAAGCGGCTCGACTCGAGGTTCGAGATGGTAACAAATTCCTTTGTGGTTAATTCCTTTCTAATTAGTAACCATTTGTCACAGTCACCGAGTCAGCAACGCGTTGTCCGCGTTACCATCGTCATCACCGAAATCAGGCTGTACCTAGTTCTATAAGAAAACAAAAATACGAAGAAGAAGAAGACGAACAAAACCAACAACAACAGTACAATGCAACAGCAAACAATTGAACGCACCAAAATCTATTTAGTCGCAACGCAATCGTGATCGGCGCTTAAAGTGATCAGCGGCAAGCTGCAATAAAATAACAACAACAACAACGACGACAACGGTGATGAATACTTGGTGATGAAGCAGGACTTGGGTCAATGAAGCGGTGTCCAAGCGGGTTACATCAACTGACGGTACACGGCGCATGGCCGACGGAATGCACTACGAGTCGCGACAGATTGCAGTACGGACTTTTGAAAACACAAATTGCAAGTGTTGTTGTCGTTGTTGTTGTTGTTGTTGTTTTCCTAGTTAGTTGAGAATGGTCTATCGTTCGTATTTGTTGCATTTATAAACGCCAATGCGTTCGATCAGTTGGTGGTGCAGTTGCTCTACGTCGCGACGGAGGACGCTGTTGTTGGTGTTGTTGTTGTTATTCGCGAACGTCTGGACGGCATTCGCATTTGTTACCATCAAGTGCGACATGATGTTACGTGTCAACAGCTTAATTCGCTGATGAAGATTTAAATCGAATGTACATGCGCAGCGCCGCTCCATCCGGATAAACGATGCGACGCGACATTTGTCTGCGTGTCTTCTCAACCTCTCTTCGCAACCAGACGTCGGACCCGCACCCATTGCAGATTTTGTCCGGGACCAATGAACACAACGCAACACAACACAACACAGCACAAACGCACTTGTCTCTCCGCTGAGCGCCTCGAGCGAACATATGTCGCTCGCAAAACGTCCTCGAACCCAACCGAATCGTAACATACGAAGGGCATTTGGTCTTTGGTATACGATAGCAATAAATGCGTTTTAGCGGAGTCGTGAAGCGATCGCTGTCGCCAGTCGCGAAGATTTATTATTGGGTAAGGATTTCGGACAAGGCGCGACAACGCGACAAGGCGACAACGCAAGTTGTCTTGCTCTGGAAATCTTCGCGTCACGCAGCAGTACATGGACACGCTTACGGTCTTCTATGACTTTGTCAATAACATTTAAACGAATTCACGGCTTTCAGTCGCGGACGTTAGTGACTGTGAGCATCAAATGCTGCATGGCTTTATAGAGATTTAACGTCACGATAGGAAAACAGGACTCTGAAACAGTCCTCATCAAATAAACAGCTGCTTTCATGGACAACGGAAAAAAATTCTAATTCTGGCAACGTCCACAAGCGAACACCGTTGTTTGGCAACGACAGGGTATGTCTTCTGTTGCACGTCAGCAGTAGCTGTGGCTGTCGTCGACCAGAACCAAAAGAAATAAATATTTAATTTTTAAAGCTCTCCGGAAAGAAAAACAAACTCATTTAGCGCTAATCGAAAAACTGCAAACGGTGCAAAAGTGTGAAAACAAACTGGACCGAACTGGACTAGGACGTAATCGTACCGTATCAGAAGAGTATAGCACACAACCGTGCACCGAAGCATGGACAGTGACCAATATAGTGACAGTGACCATGTGCATGGACATGGTTCTAATCGCAGAGCTCCTGCGAATACGACCGGAATACAAAAGTCGACATTTTGAGAAGTCGAAGGGCTGCAGAAGATCTGGCAGGACGGCCAAAAGGACTATTTCCCACGCGCCCCATGCACGAGGTCATCAATTGCGAAAGCCATGTCATTCGTCTTCGGCGGCAGCGAAGAGAACGAATCTGCGGACGACCTTTGCACGCCAGCTAGAAGAAGACCTTAGCCGGAGCGGAACGCAACGGAACGGAGCAAGACACAGAATAGTGCAATACAACAACAACCAAATAGTAAGAGTACAGTAACAAAAGGCAAATGAAAACCAAAAACAGTCAGCACGAAATTGTCAGCAGAGGATTAAAAAAACATTCGACGCGTTCGTTAAGCGCGTGCAACGTAAAGAATTCAAGACGTTTGGAACGGTCGGAACACTTCTGGCCCACACGCCGCTCACACGCCGCCAGTGTCGAATGACCGTAGGATGGTGGTCCCTGTTGCTCTGGCAGTTACTTTTGTTGTTATTGCCATGGACTCTTCCGGAAGCGGCAGAGGATGCGGCGCGACGCGGCGGACGGCCAAAGTTGCAAAATAAGGGCGATGTACCGCATTACATTTTCACTATTATTCGTATACAAACGAACGAGGCAATGAACCGAACCGTGAGCCCCAGCTCAACACGACGTTGCGAAACTTAACGCACAAAAGGACATTTGAAGGATATTCGGGCAGTAACAGCAGCAGAGTGCAAACTGCAAACAACATAAAAGTTTAGTGCAAAGAGAAAAAATGTAAAAAAAACACTGCGGAAGGACTTGGAAAGGACCTACTATACAGCATAATTAAAGATTAAATAAATGATGCGGAGAGCTAAAACCTGGTCGATAGAGTGGTCGCTATAGAAATATTTTAGTCGTATGAATATTAGATTTAAGGGTTCAAGAAAACAGATTTCTTGACAATTATGAAAGACCAAAGACCGACAAAACAGTTAAGAAAAGCTCTTAGCGTCTAAGGCTTCCCATCAAAAGGACAAATCGTACCACATTTCTTACAATTTCGGTACTCTGCTGGTTCAATATAGTCAATAAAGTCAACTTAAATCAAAAGAATATGATGAAAATGACCCGGATTCGTGGCTAATGTAAAGTTTGAACCAGAAAGCTTGCACCTGGACCACATGATGAAGCTGCTAAAGAGAATTATCGTATATTATTTCTAGCAATTACGAAAAAAATTGTGTTTATGATGTTGTAAGTGAGCGCCTCAAATTGAAATTGAAATGAAAATTTTGAATTTATTAGTACTAAAATCGAATTTATTATTTTTTAATCTTTTTATTGCTTACCAGGCGGTTATGTGGCACAGTGGATCCGCTAAAAATGCCACCGAGCACCCTGTATCCTGACCGTGTACCTATAATACAGCGAACAAGTACAACAACAACAACAACAACAACGCAAGTACTACATCCAGTCCAGCAGTGATAATAGTATTGACGGTTCGGTCGCGCGCTATGCTTGTTTTATCCTTTAAGACGCTGGGTCGGTCGGTCGGTTGGTTGGTACGACTCAGTTTAGTCGTCTCTCTTCATCCGTCTGAGCGATTTCGGCTCACCAAAAATCACGAATTAAATCGTGCACGACTATTTTGCGTGCTCGCATGATCGATCCATCCCGCTGTCGCAGGGCACCGGCGCGCCGCCGAGCAACGAACATCGAACCGAAGTGAACCGAATCGAATCAAATCAAATCGAATCGCCGCAACGCAGTGTAGCGTGGCGTAGCGCAACGTATCGTTAGAAATAACGTCAGAAATTTGAAATGAAGGCCATCGCACTGTCCCGCGAAACAGAAACAACGGCATAGACGCAGACACAGCCACGGACACAGAGACGGACACAGAGACGGACACAGAGACGGACACAGCAAGGTTACAAGGCAAGGAGAGCAGTTGATCATTGATCACTAAAGTATGGTGTAGAAGAGGACAAAGAGGGCGGAGCGCATTTAAGCTTTTGAAGTATAAACTAACGCTACATTAACTCTACAAAGTCACCAAAAGATTGAAAACACAATGAAGCTGTTAATGAACGAGCTGTTGATGATCGAGCTGTTAGTTAGAAGCGCGCTGATGATGATCATAATGATATGAAATGATGATGCTCGGGCTACAGTAAGGATAATGACGGCGATGACGCGATGACGCGTTGACGATGCGGACTATTTATGAATAAATGCATGATCATCAGGTTTTCCCAGCAGCGTTGACAACAATGATTGTGGCGGTAATGGTGATCAGCATGATTTCTATATTCCAAAACTTTAGAAATGAGTTGTTTCAGAATCTAATGGCAACTCTGTTGATCTGGAGGTATGCAATTGATGCGTTCTTGGGCCACTTTGTCCGCGACATCATAATTTGGTAACGCTTAAATAGAAAATCGCTGCATTTTTTATGGTTTTTTTATCCAATCTTTTGCAATTTAAAATCTTTTAGCTGTTTTGTCTTTCTATGCTTCGCTAGAACGATGAACACGCTACAGCTTTGCGTCAGGAACTTTCGACGCGTCCGTTTTCGATACAGAAAAAAGAAAGGAAATATGAAAGAATTCCAAAGAAAAGAAAAAAAAACAAAAAAAAATATAAATTAGAAGGACCCAAAAAAAAGGAGAGAAAATATGGCACCTTCAGCACTTGTTGTTGTTGTTGTTGTTGTTGTTTGATTCGGTTTTTAGCTGTAACAAGCCTCAACTTGGCGCAGCATGAAGAAACAATAGTAGTTCCTTAACACTCGTAACGTCAACAGGTACAACAACAACAAAACAACAACAACAACAGCGGCAGCAGGTAGAACAAACAACAACAACCAACAACAACAACAACAACACCGGCCACCAGATCCCGAAATAGCAACAATAACGTTAGCCACGTTACATCGAGCGATGCTTCGGTAACGATATCGCGAAATAATGAAAATTACCTTCTGGCCAGAGCGATGGATGGAGTATGCCGTGGCCGAGACACGGCTACGTAACAACAACACAACGCAAATTGTGCGATTTGCGGGAAAAGTCGTGCAGCAGCGCGAAATCATTGCGCATGGGCATGGGCACCGCTACGTTGGGCGCGCTCGCACTGAGACGAAGCGAACGCCTTCGGTGCGCATTTGGCGCTCGCTGTGACAACAACTCAGCGGTCGGTCAGTTCCGACGAGTGAACGAGTACGAACGAGTCTGAAGCGAGCGCTTGCATTCCGCACGTAGCGTTGATACGTTCTAAACGCGTACGCGATGCAACATTAGAGCAGCGTAGTTTGTCTTCCAAAAAAGGTTAATTTTCGCGAACGTAACACACACAGAAAAGTGTGTGTGTGTGTGTGTGTGTGTGTGTGTGCGTTTTGAAAGTTAGGAATATTCATTAAAGCCAATTCAGCAACGCAGCGAAGTATTTGTTGTGTTCGCATTCGTTGAAGTTAATTGCTCAACTCGTGTGAAAAGTTGTGTGGGAGGAAGGGGGGGGGGGGGGGGGGGGGGGAAAGGGGGTAACCTGCTGTGGTGGGCCAAGAATTTCCAGAAAGTGCCCGGATGGCTGCGAATCGGGCATTTCAATCAAGCCTCCTTCTCCGCTGGCTCTGAAGGAATTTGTTTTTTGACGAAATTGCTTTTGAGATTGCAAAATTTCTACAAACGAACATACTCGTTCTGTTATGGTTACCATAATTTTGTCCGCTCGATGGGTTCTCGGGTTAAGTGATTACTTTTCTACAAAGAATGAAACGGAAGAGTTGTTTGCGCTGTCAGTAAAAGCCAGGAAAGCAGGAGAAAGGAAATTCTGGTGAGGCAGTAAAAGACTGCGGAAAAGGATAAGGCAGAGGAGGAAGACAGGGTGGCACAGGGTGACACAGGGTGACAGTTATGGATTATCAAAAACATACCGAATTACATTGAAGACAACTTTTTGTTTTTTCGTAGTCTTTCAGGTTACTATTAGGTACTAATCAAACGCCTTTTGACCCCCTTCTCCACTCCCCTTTCCACCCACCGCCTTCCCTTCGCGGTTACGCCTTAATTTTTGGGCCTTTTTTATTAGATTTATACAAAAAAATCGCTACATTTCGACCATCAGCGTCTCCGGTCATTAGTTAAAAAGCCACTAATAATCGAATGGCAACGAGTAGATCCTCGGCCACGCCCACTTGTAATGCAAGCAGCAATTCTCATTGGTTAAAATCGAACATGCTGCGGCTGAATAAAACGAAGAAAGAGCAATTAGAAATAAACCAAAAACCTCGCCGTTGCTGGGAAAAGGTGCACAAAGAAGAAGAAGAAGAAGAAGAGTAAGAGGGAATAAAAATTTTTTCGAACAATTTTAGAGATGGTGAAAATGGCTTCATTTTATGCAAAAAAGTGCAATAGAAAAAAAAGCATCGGCGACCAACAACAACAACAACAACAACAACAACAATGATAATCAACGATGCTGTCAGACAGAGAGTATCAGTTGACGAAAGGGCGCGGTCGGTGGTGGTGGAGAGAGAGAGAGAGGGAGAGAGAAAGAGAGGGATAGAGGGGGAGCACGAAAAATGTACAAAAATCCCTGGAATGTAAACACAACAACATCTACAACAATAACTCCAACAACAACAGCGACAGCGACAGCAGAGTTAACAGCGTCGCCTGAAAACGTCATTAATAAAAACAAAAGCCATAACAACAACAACAACAACAACAACAACAACAACAACAGCAACGGTATGAAAGCAGCCCCCTCAATTCATCAAAATTAGCAACACAGAGTACAGCAACAACAACAACAACAACAACAACAACAACAGCAATGACAATGCCAGCAGCACCAATAACCGTAGCAAAAACTTTGCAAGCATTGCAAAAAATGGCGTTCAACGAATGCATGAAATTCAATTGCATGACATGCATGTGGCGTGTGTGTGTGTGTGTGTGTGTGTGTGTGTGTGTGTAGGTACATCATTGGGCACGGTTTTCGCAAGAGCAGCAAGATTAAACATTGTGCTCGTTCGTAGCAACAACAACAACAACAACAACAACAACAACAACAACAACAACAACAACAACAACAAAAACAACAACAGCAGCAAAGGCCATCCAAATTTTTCTAGCATCGCAGCACCGCAGTCGCAGTACCTGGACGCAATGTCATCTCCAAAACCGAGGCCACCTGCCGCCGCCCCTTCGTAATCAGCCAACCAACCAACGAACCAACCAACAGAGGACCCAGCACCCAACGGAGTTGGGGTGTCCGTGCCCAACCACGATCCTTCTCTCGTTGCAGGGTTGCAACGGCACCGGACGTTTGCACTTCGCTTTGATGAATGATGAGCAACGTCCATCTATCACACGATTGCCGCGCTCCTCGTTTTACTTCGTCCTTTTCTTTGCTGCTCTCTGCTCTTCTGCTCCTCCTCCTCCTCCTCCTGTTTATTTGCATTTTTTTCCGTTACGACACATTTTTTCTCCGTGTGCAGGCACCCAAAATGGATCAGCCAGTGCAAAATGGATCCTGCAAATGTGCAAGCCATGCCTGCCGTGGCTGCGTCCTTTCTCTGCGGTGCTGTCTGACGCTGAAAAGGCCGCCACACGCTGGTCGTGGTCATTGTGTATGTTTTGTGCTTTCCAACAACACCGGACAGGGGGCAGGGGGCAGGGGTTGCTTGCACCCTGCGCCGGCAATGAGCGCAGGAAAAAATGCAAAAAAGTGAACAAATGTTTCTTTCTATTCGCATGAACACCGACAGCAGCCATAATGGTGGAATTTATGCGCCTTTTTCAGGAGGAAAGGCCTCTGAAGAAGAAGAAAAAGAAGAAGAAGAAGAAGAAGCAGCAGAAGAACTTAAGACCAGCATCAAAAAGGACCAAAATAGGCACAGCCAGGGACGAAGTAAGCAACAATTTAATCGAATTATCATGTTTCACGAGCTGTATGCACTTCAAAGCTTTGATGATTAGAAGGAGAGAGAGAGAGAGAGGGAGAGAGGGATGGGAAAGAGGGGGAGAGGAAATGACAAATGAAGAGATAGAGCTACAGAATGAATGAGATTGATGACACCGAGTGCGCCTCATAACTCTATCCGCTTTATCCGGAAAAGCAAAAGGCTTTAGGAAAAAAGCAAGCCTAAATCACTGAATCAGCAAAGCCCAGAAAGGGCAGGGCCCAAATTCCCCAAAAAATTGTGGAAACCTTCGATTTTTCAAAGGAATTTCACTCGAAATGGCAAATGAATCTCCGAAAAAAATACGCTTGCATTCAATAGTATTAATCTTAATACGAGTCTTCAATTCAATTGAAAAAATTTCTTCTTAGCTCCGGAATTTGTCAAAAATGGCGCTTTGTCAGCTGCGATGAAGCCCAAAAAGCTTTTGTCAAGCGAAAGATAAAAACACAATAATAGCAAACAATTTTCGGTCGGAAAAAAATAGGGAAAAAAATCGGTAGAAAAAAAAATCCTGATACAAAACGATACCAACGAAAGAGAACTGCAACAACAACAACAACAACAACAACATTCACAATAAAAACAACAACAACAACAACAACATTCACAATAAAAACAACAACAAAAACAACAACAGCAGCGACAACGAAAACGACGAAAATAACACAACAAAAAACTTAGTCGTCATAACAATAGCGGCAGTGGACATATTCAACAACAACAACAACAACAAAAACAACAACAACAACTACAACTACAACACCACCACCACCAACAACAACACTAACAATAACAACAACCCATTTTGATATGAATGATTTTCTTTCGCAAAAATGTCACGTTTTTCATGGTCAAAAGACGCAAACACAACAACGCCAACAACGCTGACAACAATAGAAACAACAACAATACCGAAATAAGACCACAAGAATAGTTGGACATCGGCAACGGATCCGATTGTCGCGCATGCGCAGCAGATTGCTACAATTTTTCCTCAAACGAGAAACCATGTCGCTCTACATCGTATCGCTTCCCCGCGAAAGCACACTATGATAATGATGATGATGATGATGATGATGATGATGATGATGATGATGGTGATAATGTTGCTGCTAATAATGATGGCGAAGACAACATGGGTGGTGTCGGAGCGGTCGTGATCACCCTTTGTCATCGTCATCATCTGCAGCATCATTAATTTGTTTTGACGAAGCGGCCTGACTGCTGCTGCGATTCCGGAGACAGAGCACCAGGAGCCGGTGCACCGAACAGAGACTTAAGCGGTTGTGGTGGTGGTGGTGCAGTGGACAGAGAGAGAAAGAGAGATAGCGCGCGGTTGTCTGTAGCGATGCGAATGAGAAGATAGAACGGTTCGCGAGAATAACCGAGTCTCACGATCGGTTTTTTGCTCTGCGTTTTAGGCGTAAAATGCATCTATTTTTTGCCCGGTGCATCAAATCTTAACCCTTATAAGCTCTGTGGACTGCAAACAACTCAAAAAGTTTTTTTTGGATTTTCGGCTTCAAAATTTTTTGGGTTCAATTAACAACAACAACAACAAGGAATTTGCAGCAAAGTTTATGGAAATTCTTTTTAATAAAATTTTCAAAACTTGGGGAAAAAATTTATGCCTAAATTTTAGAAGAATTTTTGCATCTATTTATTGAAATTTATTCTCCTCCATGGCGTCGTGTGGTATCATCCATATGACACCACCTTCTTGGTCTCCATCCGAACAGTCTCCATCCGATCTCTATATTCGTGATCGTGATGCGTTTGATTCTTTCACTCCGGGTTCCGTTTTCGTTCGGATTCTGTTTGCCCGCCGGATTTTTTTCCGCTCTTTCTACTCTGCCAACAACCGCCTCCTGCAACAGAAAAGATCCAAAATTGATAACTTGCCACAGAAGAAGAAGAAGAAGAAGAACACGGCGAAAAAGCAAGAACGAAAGTACCCGCGGAAGATTGCCGCACCGGGAACGTCACGTCTGCGGTGATGCTCTAGTGCGACGACAAGAAAAGCACCAAACAGCACCGAGATACCGAAAAAGAACAACCAGCCACCAACAACCAGCAACGAACAACCAACCGAGTTTGTCACAAATTAAACACGTTTTTCCACAGAATTAATGAATAAACAAAAAACTAATCAGGGCTGAAAATCCATTTCATGCGAAGTTAATACAATTAGCAAGTTGTAAATTTTTAATATCTATCATCATTCATCAATTTGCCATCGAATCGAACAATAGCTATAGAAAACCGTAAGAATTACCAGTAATGTCGTAAGTAATGCATGCCGCGTAGCGACCAGACGATGAGCGCCGTCGCAAAGTCGATGGACGACGCAGGTCGCTGCCAGCGCCAGCGACCAGAAATAAGTTACGATGTGCGAATGCAGTTTCAGCAAGTGCCCAATTAAGCGGGCTATGAATGGCAATTACAACAACAACAACAACAACAACAACAACAACATAAGAGTATGAAGGAGCTAACCGGTGATCTACGGACCATGGCTAATGACAACAACAACAACAACAACAAAATCATGTCAAAAGAAATTACATCAGAAAATGCGTGCGTGTGTGGAAATGCCAATTAATTCACTTGATTAACAGACGACAGGGTGGTACAGAGATGATTTATTTGAATTAAAATATTGAAAAAAAATTTGTAGGTAATAAAAAAAAAAATGAAAGTGAAAATTGGCTAATTATGTAAAAATGTAACGTAGTGTCCTTTAGACCAGGAGTGGGCAACCGGGTGGTCGATCGCGAATAGCTCAATAATCGATGACATTTCAATAATTGTCATCGCAGACATTTTAAATAATTTACTAATTTACATTTTAGGCGATATTTATTTTATTATTTTCTTCTAAAGTTTAAATAAAGTTTATCTTTCATTATAACAACGCCCACAATGTACACACTTTTGGTTTTATTTCTTCTGTAACGCCCTGTACTGTACTCTTTCAGTCTATTCCTTTCTCCAGAGTCATGCAAAGTATTCTCTCATTTTCTATATCGCTTTTTTCGTTACATTTCAATCCAGTATTTGTAGGCTGTTCGGTACATATAGTAGGTCTGCCGAGCTGGTGTCAGACGTTCATTATCATAATAAGGCCAATTTTATAGATAGCAGCAGAGTTGTTGACAGAATGACGCGGGCCCAAATTGTCGGAAGAAGAATTGACGCGTTGTTCGTTTCTCTATAACGAAACGAGAGTTAATGTGTCAGATTGAATGGCGCGTAATTGTTATTGTTGTTGGTTCTCAAGACTGGCGGCCGGTCAGGCCTATCTCTCGTATTGTTGGTGCGGAAGAAGTAGGGCCCAGCGAGACCCAGCCGGCCAGTGCCTTTGCGAACGCATTCAACGCAGCACTGAGCAATGGAACAAATCGTTTGGGCCACGCAACGGAGGTGCCGGTGCCGGTGCCGCCGCTGCCGTCACACCGAGACGGTAAATAACTCATCACGGGCGAGATGAGCTCAAATTATCAATTATAATGTACATAATTTGGTTTTTACCACGACAATTTGCATACAAATGATGCAGCTGAATCTGTCCAGCCGTCTGACGTTGACGGTACTCGTAGTTTGTGGTGAGAAGAAGGTTGTCCGAACATACTCGTATGTTTGTGTGTCTATAAATGTGGGCACACCTGATGGATCCGAGCCAAAAAAGGGGTTGGATGCATTTGAAACGCACTCGTGAGACTTGGTTTTTGGTTTGTGGCTGCGGCGGCGGAATTGTTCCTTCAATTTCTTTGTACTTCGTTGGGTGCGGATCCGCGCCGTATTGCACCCTAACAACGCCACTGGTCTTCTGGGCAGCAAGCCTGCCAGCCAGCCTTCTTCTCACCTTGAACATTCAGTCATTCACGCCATTGTTTTTCATGCGCAAAATTATTGGTTACGCCGTCTGATCTCGTACTTTTTAATTTCACTTCACTTCAGTGCGACGTAATGACGGAAGAGTGAAGCCGTCTTGTAGGCCTTTTCCATGTTATTATTATTGTTCTAATTTTTTTAATAGTTTTTAATTGAGTTCGTTACTGAGTTTTCTTCAATAAATTAGTCAGTCAGTCAGTCCAAAAGTCTGATGGGAGCTGCCGTGAAAGAACATACACATAATTTTGCACAAGAATTTTGCAAAGTGAAATTTCTTGTAAACAAGTTTTAGCTTGGAAGTAAAGTGAATATTAAATTAAGACAATTATTGAAGAAATAAATCAGCTCCTTCCAAATGTTGCCCTGCTCTGCCGAACCTTTCCTGCGGCCTTGCGTTCTCTAATCTCTTCAATTCGAAAAAATACTCCTTAAAAACTTTCAAAATTTCAAATTTTGCTTTGAAAACTTATCACGATGATGCACGATCTGGTAACACAAACGGCTCTTCTTCTTCTTCTCGCGCCGTTTTCTTTTTTCTTCTGCTCCTGCCACATTATCGCACCTAGTCCATTTTGCCCCACGGGCATTCATTTACGACTTTATCGCTCGTAACGTGATGACGACGACTCTCGGTGGCGACGCTGCTTTTCTCCACTCTAACAGGCTGAGAGTTTTCACTGTCTCTAACTCTCGCATGCCGCGATCTGACATCTTAATACGTTGCCGCTACGGCTGCGGCTACCGCGGCCCACATGCCTACAACTGTGCCAACCGGGCCATCTGGGTCGAATGTAAATTTATTAAAATTATGCCGCTGTTGATAACATCAGTCACAACATGCTGCTGCTGCGTCAACGGCATGCAGTCGCATTACATAAATAAAGTTCGGTGCAGTTATTAGAAAAAAAAACAAAAATCAACACGCCGCGATTTTGCACTTAATGATGATTGGGACTGCGGCGCAACGCAGTCCCAACGCAGCGGCGTAACAACGCATAAATTGTCGCTGACGATGGCACTGTGCAATCGGCCGGTTGGTGTTGCGACGGCGGTACGGCAGGAAGGCGCACTAGCTTCTGCGTACCTTCATAACGTGGAAGAAGCAGCATCATTTGCGGATCTTTGCGACAGAAAGCCGCGCAGCAAGCGGCGTAAACTTCTGCGATGAATCTTTGGGAAAGATACAATGAAAATGTTAGCTGGTAAGCATCGCTTATTTCTCGCTAGTTTGCGTTTGAGAAAGTGTTGCCATTGTTGTGCATAAAGTAGCAACAATTGCCGCATTGAGCGTTGAAGCAACGCATCTGCTGCGGCGTGTAGCGATGAAACGGTAAAAAATGTGTGCTTTTTTGGGATTATGCACGTTTTTTATTTTGTTATTATCCTAATGGTTGTTGTTGTTGTTGTTGTTGTTGTTGGTGCGGCCGCTACTCTTGCTGCCGCTGCTGCTGTCGTGTTGTACAATTTCAGTCAACTCAGTAAACATTCAAGGATTATGGATTTCACACCTCATTCGAACAACATAAATGTCAAGCCATTTAAATGGACAACAACAACAACAACAACAACAACAACAACAACAACAATAACATAATACAACAACAATAACATAATACAACAACCTATAACAACAGCAGCAAGGTAACGACTTGGCTGACGCGTATTTTGTTGCCAACGGCAGTTGGCTTCACAATGACAGCAGTAGAACAATGACAACAACAACAACAACAACAACAACTACAGCAGCAGCAGTAACAACTGCTATTTATACTATAAATCGGTAGCTGCTGACATTTTTAATGATAGCGCTTGAGAGATCTAACGGACGGGCCACGCAGAGACAGACGACGCAGAGACAGGCAACGCAGTGACGAGCAACGCAGAGACAAGCTTTCGCAATCTAAATACAAAATTACAAAAACGAAAAACATTTATAAGATGACGACAAAAGAAGAAAAGGAAAAAAGAAGCATCGAGATTGCAACAACGCGATCGACAGTTCGTGCAGTCGGTACAGATTTATTGAAAGCGTTGGAGAACGCGAACGGAAGCAATCGATTTGAATGATTTCACATTTTGGTCCAAACCGAGCAAAATTATAGTAATTTTTATTGCGATTTTGGTGAGCATTTCCGTGAACGACTCTGTCAGAGGAAGTGGGACCGGCACAAATGGGTACAAATGTTGCGGTAATGGTGACGCAATTGGGTTGGAGGAATGGTCTTTCAAGGATGGTCTTTCAGTGTAAGAATTTAAAATGCAAATATTAAAAATTCATAAAAAGAATATGCTAAAATCTTCAATAATATTTGCTTAAAATACAATACAATACAATACTTGATGAGTTAAAAAATAATTACAATAGAATTTCGAGCTCAATTAGTTTAGTTTTCTCCAAATTATTGAATCAATATCGTATTGATATTATTCCGTTTTATTAAATTTCAAAAAGAAATCATATTCTCTACGCTTAAAAAAGGAAATAAATCCATCGATTTTAAAATATTGAAAACGATAGTGTTTCAATAACTTTTAGGACTCTTAATTCAACAGACAGAGAATGCTTTGGAAAAATGGGTTTCAATTAACGTCAGCCGTATTGAAATCAAATCACATTTTTTGTCCATTACTCGCTTGTCGCAAGCTTAATCGAGAAAAAATGGCGATATTAAGCTTGACTTAATCGCCGATTTTTCAAATCATGAACAGATTAACATGCACCGCACCGAGGTTCGGTTCGGTTCGGTCGGTTGGGTTCACTCAATGCTGTCAGCCCGGCACCAGAAACCCACGCGCCGGCGCAGCACGGCACGGCACGGCACGGCACGGCACGTCCAAACAGTGTTTGCTTTTCTCTCACTGCGGCTGCGACGCATTCATTCACGCAGGTGGCGCGGCGCGCGGCGCGACTCCGCATCTGACTGGATGCACCGAATCGTTACTTGAAATCTGTTCGTTCCCCTTCAGCGAGCTGCCAAAATACGATCTGTACGAAGAGTGGCCGTGTCGGGCCTGTCTGCGCGCATGTTGTGCACGTTGCTGCGCGGCAAGCAATGCGCGTCGCTCTGAATGCAAATGCGGACACGCAAAAGCGCGATGGGTGGTAAATTGATGTTTTCATTGGCGGCACTTTGCGGGCGGCTGTTTTGACAGCCAGCGCGCGCATTCGGGCACCGATAATTGAAACGGAGCGGATCAAAGGCGGCCCGGGCAGAGTCGGCGGGTCGGAGTCAACTGAGACGAAAGTCTCATGCGTCACGGCAAGTAATCGACGACAGCAGCGATCGGTTTTATTTGACTCAAACTGTGCAGTCGGCCCTAAAAGTGGCCGATCAATTAAGCATGCGCAAACGCATCGCGCAATCAAGGCGCTTGCTTCAGGCGTGTCCAGCTGCCGCGCTTCTCTCACTTAAACCGCGCCATAAATGTGCCGCACGCGCTAAAAATGCTGCATTTTTATCAAATTTTTTATCAAAAAGCCTAATTAATTTCGAGATATTGTTAACCAGTCTTTAACGCATGCGCCTGCCGCACACTCGGATTAACATTCCGATTCTCATTGCGTATTGGCAGCGCGCGCGACTCGGCCCCTGGCGATACTGCGTTGATTTATGCAGCGTGAATACGCTGCAAGCAGTAAAACGGCGCACACCCTCTGCGTACTCTCTCTGTTGGTCCATGCGCTCGTCCATGGGCTCGTTCCTTGATTTGGTTTTGTGGCTGCGGCGTGTGGGATTGCGCCAAGCGGCTGGCGTTCATTCGTCTCTGCCTCTGCTGGCTGAGGTCTCGCCAACGAAAGGAGGAGGCGAGGTCCAAGTGGTGCACCACTTCGGTCTTGTGGTATTCATGTTCCGTTTCGGCTTAATTGAGTTGTCAGTTGCTTGGAAGAAAGCAAAACAAAAAACGGCCACTTGACTTGATCTTGTTCATTTTAAACGAACGCTATTTATGCGGCCGGCAGACAGACGGACGTCCTTTTATCAATTTTGGAGCATCGATGATCCAATTAAACGTGATGAAAATCCTCAGTGATGTCGAATAACTGTTGATCCCAACGACGCTCCCTTTCACGACAACATATTTTTTTTTTAAATTATAAAAATTATTAGAAGTCACGGAACTAAGTCGGAGACTGAGGAATGTTCGACGGCATGGCGCGAACATTTAATCAATCCGCTGGTGGTCCTGACAACCGTGGAAGGCCGGCAACGGACTCGCCAGCAACAACAACTAGTAACAGAAATGACACAACAGCAGCAACTATAAACAAATGTAAGCAGTGGCGTAGTCGGTTTTTGTTTTTGGGGTCAAAATTCAGGGCAATTAAAAAGGTACAGGACGAACACGTTTAAGCATGAGAAGGAAGGAAAAAAATATACGTATTTCTCGGGGATGCTCTGAATTTTTCCCCTTTTAATTCTTAATTTCCAGGGAGGGGGAGGGAGGGGGGGGGGACCCGTGCCGCACTTCTAAATATGCCACTGTTTTTAACAGCAAAAAGTGCAACGCGTACGACATTTGAACGACATTAAATCAGCGACGGCGACGGCGACGGCGACGGCGATGGCGACGGCGTTGGGGAGACGCGGAACGCTGTTGTCGTGGCGGGGTTGACGCCTTCGGTAACGAGGCCGCAACGCAATTCGGGCCAGTGGCGCCCCGGAGCGGCAACAAGCGGTTGACGGTCTCCAGCTAGCGGCGGCGCGAGGCTGTACTCGGGGCTCCCGTTAGGCACGCCACAAAGAACCGTAACAACGCATCGGCGTTGTAAGAGAGGGGGGGGGGGGGGGCGGCGGCGGTAGGAGGCGCTGCGGAATGGAATACTGGCATGTGCGTTTATGTGTGTGCGTTTGGGTGAGTGTGTACAACCTGCCATGCAATCAGCGTGTGCGCAGGCGCGTAGGCGGCTCTCTGCGGCACTCTGCCTGGAGGCTCGCTGGAGCGACGTACTGCCGATCCGTTGGGTATTAGCGTTGGGTTAGCGGAGTGCTCGGTTCCCCGTGGAGGCTGCCACGGACACGCCATTCATTATTTCAATGCGTTGTCGTGGCTGCGGCGACTGCTCCACAGCTCAGCTCCTCTGGTTTCCCGCCAAGTGTCGGTCCGTCGCGACGCGTCGCGTCGCGTCACTCGCCGCAACAGGGCCTGTGCGGCGGTTTCGCAACCGTACGGGTACATAAGCGCTCAGCACGTGCAAATGCAATTCAGCAGTTCACAGAGCGCAGATTTTGTTCTTGTTGTTCTTGTTGTTGTTGTTGTTGCGGCTGTTGTTGTTGTTATTTTTTGCAATTAAAACGGTACCAAGAACCGCGATTGCGATTGCGATATCGAGTCACAACGACAATAGCGGTTAGCAACCCACATGAAGGATCCCAGAAGTTGTCGAGTCGGCCGCGAGACAAACCGAGATTGAGTTGAGCCGCGCTGAGTTGAGGTCTGAGGCTGGGTCTGATGCAGTCGTACTCAGAGCTCTGAGCTCTGTGTCTGCGTCGACGACTTCTACGAATGGACCAGATCGGCGAAGTCTAATTATGTTGTCATTATTTTGAAGATTTTCTGGACTGATATGCGCAGACTGGTTGTGAAGAGAGCACGTTGATCGAATGCGTCGAGCGAGACGAGCGAGTGATGGGCGGGCAGTGAAGAGAGAGAGAGAGAGAGAGAGAGACAGAGTGACAAGCAGTTGCAAAGAATTTCCAGTGTTTTCAGTTTGTGCTTTTTTGCATCGAATTCCTGACTCTTAATATTTATGTATTTAAGAGCAATTCATATCAGGATTGTTGTTGCTATTGTTGTTGTTGTGGTTTTTTGTTTTGACTTCAAACAAGCTCAATTTACGCAAGATCGGCACAACTGAGTCCTCCGCAAAGTGTTTTTTTTTTGCAGTTCATTGCAGTTTGTTTGTGGCCAAAGTGACCATTGTCAGAGCAGACCGCAACCGATCTCCTGTGCCCAGTTCTCCACTTCTCTCCTTTCTAATCATTCTGAAAGTCATTCTTTCGTTGACTTTTTTGTAGTATTCATTTGTTGCTGCTGCATTAGTTCTTTTGTCTCTTCGGACGCTTGCGTCTCTTCTGCTCCAATTCTCGTGTGTCTTTTCGTCATGTGACGCCACTCATTCCTTCCTCCCAGCGTCCGTCGTGCGACCATTCTTTTCTTAATCGACCCGTCTTCTGCATACTGCTGCAGTTGTCGTTGTCGTTGTCGTTGTTGTTTTTGCTTCGCCAGAATTGCAGAATTTTGTGTTTAATAGATTTTATTCGGCACTGATTACATGGTGGTACCATGTTTCCTGGTCACTCCGGCCATTTGGCGATTTATTGACATTTTGTCGGGCCTTGTCGGTCTCGGTCTTAGGAATCAGACAATGTGGAGCCGTTTATTGTTTTGCGTTTACTCGGAATGTGGCACACTCTTAAGTGAGACCAATGCGCAATCCGTACGCTATACGGATATACCTACTAGAGGTACACTACGATATATATCATTCCGAACAATCCACATAGATAAAGCGTTATTTGCTTTGTCCGGAAATTCCTCTATTACACGATTTTTGCTCTTGGCCTTCTTGTCAGCGAAGAATATTTCTTGCATTTTTGCATTTCATAAGAAATGCTCAAAACTAATTTAGGAGATATCAGCTTTGAATATTAACATTTTAAAGCCACCGACCGACAAAAAATTCGAAGCAGGACATTTTTTCAGATTTCAATTTTACTAAAATCTACCTCCTGACGGCTGCCACAGTGGTCAAGAAAAGTCCATTACAAAAATACATACCTCAAAGATTTGATGAAAATATTCTTCTTTCTGTTTTGAAAAACGGAAGAGTTTCTTTCCGAAAATAGAGCATATTTCGATTATTTGTTAAACAAACTCTCGCTCTCTCTCTCTCTCTCTGGCTCTCTATTCGCCGGAGGGTCTACCTATTTGTGCCGTCTGTGCCCTCGCTGTGCCAATGTCAATCTCGCAAGCAAACAATATTCGATTTAGAATTCATTTATTGAACGAATTCATAAAGAAACGATATCGTTCGTTTGTGTTTCGAGAGCGTGTGTGTGTGTTTTTGAGCATCCATCACGCGCCATGAATACACACACATACACATTTGTATTGTTTGTGTTGTTGTTGTTGTAGTCGCTACTGTTGCCAGTGTTGGGCGTACTGAAAAAAAATGTCATTTGCATAAACAATAGCAGCCCAAACCACGACAACAGCAACATTTGCCGCAACCATTTCTAGCTTAACTCTAGCTACCTCCGCCTCCACCTCCGCCTCCGCCCCCGCCCCCGCCTGCAAGGAAGCTCTACACCTGTCTGGCCTGTTTTTGGTGGCCTTTTTTCGGTCCGTTGTCGTCAGCGTTAACGTGCTTGACCCATTGTTGCCGAGTTGAGTTCAGTTTCGAGGCTGATTTTGCATTTTCTGCAGGCAGCAATTTCAAATAACTCAAATCCGTCCGTCCCGGCAGGTTGTCGTCGATCCGTCGGTGCGTCCCTCACTTGTCGTTGGCGGACCTTCCTTTGCGTATGCGAACCTCACCTTGCCGGCCTCCTCCTGGCGTTATGGCGCATGCAAATATCCTTCGTCCCTTTGAGCGTTCGTTCGTCTTCGTCTCCGCCTCCATCTCCGTCCTCAGGTTCGTCGGTTCAACGCCGTTTTAGTTTGTTTAACATCAAATTTTGTGAGACGTAGCTCACAAAAACTCCCGAAAACCGTCAGCACGTCGCAATATTTTTCCCCGGAAACCTTTTCTTTGCTGTCTAATGAAATTTTTTTCGAGCGCGTTTTTTGTGCCTTTTGTTCGAAAAATGTCCGAATGATGAGCGCTGCCAATTTTTATGACTTGACTCTTTTTGCTTCTTGCTGTTGTTGTTGGCTTTATCGTTATTTTTTCTTACTTCGAAGGCTCATCGATATATTCTTTTAGTACAACAGTGTGATGTCGTTGTTGTTGTTGTTTTGGTCGACTGATTTTATACCTTTGTTCAAAAATTAAATTCTTTGTGCACATTTTTCAGTCTGGCAATTTTTTTTTGCTCCATTTTTTTCTCTTTTTTTTGCTTTTTTTGTTATAAAAGTGACGGAAGTGTAGCATTTTTTTGCGTGGATTTTTTTTGTTGTCCATTTTTTGCGTCCTCTTCTGATAAGCATTTTCTATGCTCGGCTGCGCGCATCGGAACATTTTTTCAACGTCTCACCTCTTTTTTGTGGTCGTCCGTCGTCCGCTGTCCGTCGTGCGTCGTCCGTTGTCCGTCGTCCGTTGAGCCAACATTTATTGTCAAATTCCATTCTGAAACAAAATTGAAGCGCTCAAAAATTAATCGATATTTTAAATTTTCAGGCACTTCCTGCGTGCATGTTATCGGGAAAAATATCATTCATTGTGTGTTGCGTTGAATTTATTCTGCTAAAAAATGCCCGCCAACTTTTCTTCTCTCACTCGACTTTCCAACGGCTTTCATACGCGCGCATCGGTTCCGCCGATTATTGGCCTTTTTCATTGGCCGCCGGTTTGTGTGCCGGGAATGTGTGCGTTCGTAGCCGCTGCTCCTGCAACGAAGCGCTGTATTGTGTGTGTGTGTATAAACTCTCGTATATTTTGCAAAGGCCGCCTTCGGCAACTGCAATTAATTTTACCCTTGTTAGCAGCAAGCGTTGTTTGCGTTTCGTTTTGCATGCTTGTTCTGCTTCTGCTTCTTCTTCTTCTTCTTCCTGTTCCCAGCAACGTTCGCGCATCACCTGCATCCATTGGATACGTCATTCATTCGATGTCGATGTGTTGTTGCTGTTGTTGCTTATTTTGCAATTCATCGAATGGTTGCCGAGTGCCGGCAGCCGTGCTGGCTGCAGCCTTGGCATGCAAAGTCCCGGCTGACCAGCGTCACCCAAGCACCCTGCGATACACACACTGCGGGTGATTGGCTGCCCTCACGGCGCTTAATTGCATGCAGAGCGTCGTTAGTGCAGCGCAACCTGCAGCACAGCCTGCAAGTACCCGAATACTGGGTACCCACTCTTGTTCAGGGAAAGAATGATGCATCTTGCAGGCAATGAATGGAAGCGCTACGAAACGTTGAAACCTCAGAAAGCTGTGAAGGTCAATTGCAGTCTCGAATTCGACTCAATTCCAAGCCGTTTTTCTCCGTTTTTAATCAATTTAGATTCTAGCCATCTAACCAGAAGGCGTCCATAAATCTTTAAATTTTTTCCACTGTCAAAAGTATTCGGCACCGAATCCGGGTAATCATCAATTGTGTAAACAGCAGTGCCTGCCGCCCTGGCACTAACCCGGAGATCCCGCGCGCATCCATTGCCATCCGACGCCTTTATCGCTGTGACTTCGACTACCGGTGCTTCGGTGCTGCTGATGACAATGACGAGCAGCGCATCATCGATTCTGGTTTGTGCCGTCATCGACGACGCCACCATCACCACCATCACCACCATCGCCGTCATCGGCTGCTGTCGTTGTTTTTACTGCTGCTGTTGCTACGTAGTACGTACATATGAGTCGGTACATATGAGTCGGTCCGGTACAGCTTTTTGCGGCACGTGTGTTTGCGGGGCCCGGCGAGTGCTTGCAGCACCGTTCAATTCACGCTTCATATGCAAAGTTTTTTCCATTTCTTGACCAATGCCAAACCTCGATGCGACCAATCGCGAAGAGCCTGCCGGTTCGAGGTGCGCGGATTGCAAGGACTCATTCAGGCAGTCAGTGCAGTCAGTCCATGTCCATGCGTTGTTGTGAGCAGCACAAAAAGCCAATTGCAAAACGAAAGGGGCTGCGGGTGTGGGGGACCCCCTTAAGATTAATATTAACAGCAGCAGCAATAGTAGCAACAAAAAATCGGCGATTCTGATTGCAAAATCGTATGTACGTGGCAACCATCGTTCGCCCTTCCTTCTCAATAAGGTCCTGCTGCATGTTCGAAGGCTTGGGGGGGGGGGGGGGCGGGTTATCTCTTTGTATGTGTGTGTGTGTGTAACAATTGTTAATTACTCTGCCCCGCACTCAAGGGTGTCCCTACATTCATATGAAGCCGGCATGAACAAAGGAATTTGCGATCCAATGCACGTCGATACAACAACAACAACAACAACAACAACAACAACAACAACATAAAATAACAATTTAAAAAAAAAAGAGACAAGATTGCAATTTTTTTTTGGAAAAACTACTGAATACTGAAAAATATTTCGTTACGCTACAAACAAAATCTTCATCGGTGTTGAAGTCTTTATCAGAAGCGGAGGCGGAGACACACACACACACACACACGAACAAGCCCCAAATAAAACAAAAAAAAAAAAAATAGAAAAACTACTCAAACGAAGTACAAAGAAGGAAGTGGATATGTCCACAAGGATATTTGCCAATATCCTTTTGCTGTATTGACCGCATTGATGAATGCAGAAGCTAAAGCAGAGTCGGTGGCTGGTGCCTGCTGCCCGTGCAGCTCGGTAAAGGCAACTCAACTTGCCCGCTAAACAAACAAAGAAACAAAAAAATGCACAGAATTTGCAAAATATCGCGCTTCATTCGTTGCTCTCGTTTTCCAGCAGAATAATTGAATTGGAAAGCACGATACACAAAAGATGGCGAAGATGACAAAAGCGAAGGAATGAGAAGCAAGAGATTCTGTCTTTCTTTCTTTGTAAGGGGTAGGAAGAAGGGGCGTATGTAGAAGGCATGCTCGAGGTAAACGGAGGGAGGAGAGGCCAATTCTGGCAGAGGAAATGTATTGTAATGTAATTACAGTTGAAGTTGTTGGTGGGGCCTCCTCCTTCTGCTCCTTTTATCGTCATCGCATCGCATCGCATCGCATCCGCTTTGCTGCCTCACTGCTGCTGCTGCTGCATGCGAATTAAGCATGTGTGCACACACACACACACACCCTTACTTTATAAGACCGTGAGGATCGTTACGGCCATGGACCGTTCTGGTGCGCAATTGGTATGTAGTTAGTTATTAGAGATTTTGTGGTCAGGCGTTTGCGAAGAAAAGTATTCTTTTGTGCGGAAAATATTTGCAATTAATATTCGCCGCTTCATTTGCCGGCGACGCTTCAAACTTCGACTTCTTTCGATTAGCACTTTTTTTTCGAGCCGGCTATTTTTTTCCATCAGACCACGATGAGTAATGAAGCATGAAACAATAATTATAGGAAATATCCTTTCAGTGGAAATGTGGCTTTTTTTTTAATTGCGAAAAAGGAAATAAAAAAAAGAGCCACAACTTTTTTTTCACAAAATGAGCCTTTATCGATTTAAATTCTGATAAAATGCTTACGTTTGTGGTCTCTTTAAGGTTTTTTCCTCTGTTTTTGACCGTCTCTTCCATAAATCTTCCCAACTGTCGTATTTGGGTGAGCTTCGAAATTATGCAAATACTGCGCGGGGGTTAGAAGGGAGAAGCCATGGAACACCCAGAGTTTAGCTTTTTCCCATGAAGCAAACGGTATGCAATTTCCAAAAGACTAATTTAGCCCTTCCTGAGCACAAGAACACAATATGTATCGTATCGTATCGTATCGTATCTCCTCAATGCACCGTACGATGCTTAACAGAAAATCGTAATTAAAACTTAGCATTAAAAATTACTGCTAAGTGTTTTCTCATGCATTCTTAACCTAACTCAGCTAAAGAAAATCCATCACGTATATTAAAACAAAGCTAATTCAAGTGAATAGAGATAGAGAGAAAGAAAGGGAGAGAGAGAGAGAGAGAGGGAGAAAGAGTCTTCTCTCGTCATGGACATGAAGGAATCTTTCATTTTCTTTTAAATTTGTGCTTTTACGGCTTTTTATTTATTTCCTTAACAGTTGCTGCCTTCTGAGCAGCCTCTTCATTACTCTTAAGGTAATGAATGAATGAATGGCTTGAATGATTGCCAAAATCCTCATTCATTATCAGTTACTTTTGTCGACATTCCGCTCCGCTGTTTGGAAGATATGAAGAGTTCATTTCCGCCGCATTAAAACTTTTATATGGTATGCACTTAGGTATTTATCAATTCTGTACTTCCTAAAAAGAGCATTTTGCTTCATTGCTTTTACACTATATTTTTTTAAGGAATTTTCTTAAAGCAAGGTAAAAATAATTTAAAATTTATTGTTATTATCGTCGATAAATCGATAAATTTTGAATTTTATATTTTTGCGATTTTATTAAGTGGACCTCCGAAATCTGTTTGATACTGTTTTGTGGCCAGAAAGACTCGCTCGTTCTCAGAATCCAAACTCTTGACTAGTTTACAAAGGTTTACAAATTCATAAAATTTCATTGCTTTTTATAATTTATAAAAATTATATTCAATAAATATTGCTTAAAATATACTCCTAAATATATTTTATAATGTTTAACCTCTTACATTTATCTACCGTTGATTGTCTATTATTAGCTTAGATTAGTCTAATAAATTTTTTCTTTTCTTTCATCTTATCTATCGTGTGTATCTTATTAGATCCAAATGTAAAAAGAAAAATTTCCAATTAAAAAATTAACTTAACTTCAAAGAGTGAGGAAAAATAGAGTCATAATCTTTGACACAATAAACAAATATGTATTATAGTACAATAAAAATGTTGATTATGTACAGTTTTGATTGACGTAATGTATTAAAAAAACCTTGAAAGCGATTACTTTTAACTAAAAGTCCGTTTCTAGTTAGTTGAAATACATCATTTGTCAGCTCGTCTAACAAGCCCTCGGTAGCCGTGATCGTCTAGTGGTTAGGACCCTACGTTGTGGCCGTAGTAACCCAGGTTCGAATCCTGGTCACGGCAATGTTCACAAAAAACATTGTCACGGCGAGGGCGTTTTTTTTTTATTCAAATATATAATTTTTTTATTTTTTAATCATTTTTTTTAGGTGTCGAATTTTATTTTAAACTGAAAATATTTCATAAAAATAAAATTTATGAAATTATTTTTTTGAAAAAAATTCAAAATATACATATTTCGTTTATTAGAGCCAAACTGAAAGAGTCAAATAAAGCGTGAGTTTAATTAACTTTGATTTATCAGTTTTTACACATACATTTTAAAATAATATGTTTTTCGACTTAAATATGAGTATAAGATACATATATGGCGGTTATATATTGCAATATGTGCTTAGTAAATTTTATTAAATTTCTACCGTACGAATATTTGCGTTTAAAATTATATCAGTTATTTTTTTTTTCTTTTAAATTCGTTATATGTACATATATCTTAAATACCGTAGAAAATGTATAAACAAATTTATTATATATGTACATATGTATATATTTATGCTCTGCCGATTTTAGAATGGTTCAATCTTTTTACGACAAGACAAAAAAGACATAATTCTAACCGTATATAATCTTATTTAAATTTTTATTTTAATTAATTTAATTTAGTATTTATTAATTTCTATTATTACTTCAAATAGTAATCAATGAAATAATAAATAATTTCTCTTATGATATTTATAAGATTAAACTGAATTAAAATAATTTTTTTGGTGAGGAAAGTGATTAAAAATTTTCCTAATCACCGAAGGAGGGTCATCACTTTCTTCAATCTAATTAAAATGCGTCTCAGTCACAATAATTCATTTTGTCGTGCGACAGCCTCGTGAGGACGGTCTCGCGAGCGAGGTAAATGTCACACACGGAGTTACTTACTTACATACATCTGGATATTCTGCCAGCCTGTGATGATGTGCTTGTGCGTTACACGCTGCCCGGCGTAACAGAGCAGCCGAGGATGCGGAGATGCACAGAGAAGAAGGCCGATTCGGCCGCATTGTATCAGTTTCACTTCATCTTGAGTGACGTGCGCTTTCAAAGCGTTGGCATAATGATGGACAGACGGTGATGGCGAGTCGACGACTGTATTGCGCCAACGTAAACCATCGCAACCAAATACGCGCAATAAAAGAAAATCCTCGTTTCTTCTGAGATGAGTTGAGACAGCGAAGTGATTCAAGTAATGGCATTAATACGAGTACTGAATGATGAATGATTGAGGTGGTACGGTGGCTAGTTTTCTGTCGGTCCGTCCGTCCGGCCATCCGTCCGACCAAGGCGTCCAGTTAGCCGGCCTCGGCTCAGGAGTTCCGATAAATTTGTGCAATGGCGCTTTGTGCGGCACGTTGCAGCGATGCAATACGCCATGCGGCAGCAGTTGTGCCACACGCTGACAGCTGATGTTCGGCTGAGCCGAAACAGTGCGTAATGAGTTGCGACATTTTAATGAAGTCTCGCGAAGGCATTCGGCGAGCGGACGATGTTGCGGTGCGGCATGCAAATCTTCTCGTTGGCGTGCCGTCGCGACATTGGCTGCAGAAGGCGATGGTTGGTTGGTTGATTGTCCATGCGGTGGAGCGACTCATGGAGACGTTCATGTATTATCGGCACACACACACACACACACACACACACACACACACACACACGTTCTTACACAAATGCTGACAATCATTCAGATCGTTTCATTGCTGTCAAGCGGGCGCTGATCTGGTCTTTAAGATTTGACGAAGGCTCGCTACCGTTCGTTCGCTGCCATTGTTTACGGAATGCGGATCGTAAACAAGGCGTTTAATTGAAAGGACATGAAAATCATTCCTTGCTACGACGCTGCTCTTTCTCCAGGTTCCTCTTCTTCTTCTTCTGTCTTCTGTATAAAATCTGACTGGTTTGGAATTGAGTAGTGGAAGGGGGGAGGTTTTCGGATGCGGGTGTAGGTCTTAGGACCAATTTATCGTAATTTCTATCGGCTTTGTTTAAAGATTTGATGTGTCATCAATTTCGAAATAAAATCTCAAATTAAATCTCAAAATAGTATGAATTAACGATAACGGCCTAGATGATAGATATTCTAAAATTTAGCCAAATTTAGCTTAACAATAACGGCATAGATAATAGATATGCTAAAATTGAACTCAAATTTAACTGAACGATAACGGCATAGATAATAAATATGCTAAAATTTAGCTAACAATAACGGCATAGATGATATATATGCTAAAATTTAGCTCAAATTTAGCTAACTTTAGCTAAACGATAACGGCATTGATAATAGATATGCTAAAGTTTGGCTAACGATAACGGCATAGATGATAAATATGCTAAAATTTAGCCTAAATTTAGCTAACTTTAGCTGATTTCGCTTAGCTAAATTGTATTTTTTATTTAGTTCAGTTTGTTCGCGTTATTTAGCGTTATTGTTATTATCGTCAGTTTCATTTCATCCGCCTTAGTGTTATTATTATTACTATTATTGCCTTCTTATTATTATTATTATTTTTATTATTCTCATTGTTGTTGCTTCTGTTGTTTTTATAGCTATTCGTTTTTATTGCCATTTATTTCACGTGTCTGACGGCGTTTACGTAACTTATACGAGTACTGCCGTTATTGTTGTTGTTGTCAAGGTTATGTTGAAGTCTACGCTATGCCACAGACTGTACCATGTCCTTTACATTTACTGTTACTGTTATTGTTGTTTGGGGTGTTTGTTGTTGTTACTAGAGTTCGACTGTTTCGGAAAATTTTTGGCAATTTTATTAGAGTTTGAACAAAAAAAAAAAAAACAACAAAACACATGTAAAGGGTCTATTTGCTTCACCCGGTAAGAAAATAGAAAAGTTTAATATTTTGCCGGAGTCCTTGGTAGATTATTGTCTTCCCTTCCTTTTCGATCTTGTACGTTGTTTTTCTTAATTTTGAATTATTTTCTCCATCATTTTAATCGCTTCTGCCTGTTTGTTCAGCCTTCCTTCAGGAAACCAGAAGTTTCCTTGTTATTTTGGACTTTTTTATGCCAACGAGCTCAGACAAGTTGAGCTCCAGGTTTTTCCATCCGCATTTACGTCGGTTGACATTCGGTCGGTTGTGTACCCGCTTCCAACACCTTTTGTTAGTCGTTCGGGCTCCTCCTTTCCGCCATACCATTTGTCCTGTTGAACACTATGCCGGCTCGTTGGCCCGAAAAGGCTAATCGTGCATTTTGGTTGTAAATCTCTTCCGTTTGTCGACATCGCTCCGTTACGTTTCTTCGTAAGTTTTGATTTCTGTCTGGCCGTATGTTTTTTTGCGGTTTTTCTTGGTTTTGAAACAAGACCGTTGTAAATTGTTTGCTGATTGAGTTTGAGTCCCGGACGTCTCTCTTTCCAAAAGTGAGCAAAACTGCAGTCACAGAGAAGCAGGTTTAATTAATAACTTCGTGTGGATTAATGGTCTCAGTTTGAGAGAGTTGATAAGAGAGAAGAGAGATCCATACGCGTATACCTTTTCTCATAAGAGCAAGAGAAATCATTCTCAATTCAAGAAGATGTTCGTTCTCGCTGCTCTAAACTTTTAGGCTAATCAGAGGCACCGTCAAACGCTTGGGGGGGGGGCACCATCACCATCACCATCACCAACATGCGACATGATTAATCTTTACTGATTTTAAATCATGAAATATGGATTTTTCTGTTTTGAGTAAAGTAACCACAAAAACAACAAATCTGGTAGAAAGCAGGCAACACAACAACAACAACCAAAACTAAAGCCGTAAGAACGACGGCAACAAAAGCTCGTGACAAAGATGTCAACAAATTATGACGTATCATTTTTCTTGGCGCCATCTTGAACTGTTTCTTTGCCGTCGTCTCTTTCAAACAGACGAAAACAGACAACAAAACAAAGAAAGTAGAGGAAGGAAATTTTAAATTAATACCCAAAAGTGAAACAACGAAGAAAAACTCAAAAGAGGAAAAACAGAAAAATAACAAACCGACGTAAAGTTTCTGTCAAAAGATTTGAAAATATTATTAATATTTGGCACCATTTTGCACAACAGCGACATTTCCCAAAGAGGCGGTGTGGAGGCGGCCGTATGAAACTGGGCGTGGCTGGAATTTACCATTTACCAAAGAGACAAAAAATTGCGGGAGGGGGGGGGGTGATCGTAGGAGCTACGTTCAACTGATGCCTTAAGGAATAGAAATTACCCATTAGGAGGAGAGAAAAAGAAGAAGAAGAAGAAGAAAAGAAGAAGGACAGAGAGCAAGTGAATATCAAAAACTAGAAAACTAAGAAGTGGGCGGAGGTGGTGGGAAGGAGGAGGTAGGATAGATTTTGAAGTAGGAGCAATGAAAGAAAAATTGCTTTTGAGGTCGCCGCACAAAATGCCATGACCGGCATCAATGTTGTCACTGTTGCCAACCGCACTATCAAGATTTGCATCCAACAATGTTTGGCAAAAATGAAATGAATGAAATGAAAATTTAAAAATAAGAAGAAGAAAAAACCGAGAAAGATTTCCAGCTTCGGCCTGGCGAGTCATAATAAGAAGCAAACATACATATTTTCGACATGAAAGAATTTAGCATCGTTGGCAGGTCGTGAAGTGGAGGAACAACATCCTCTTGTTGTTCGACCAGATCACGTCAGAGAGCGTAAAATGTCTGAAACTCTGCTTTGAAGGGAAAACAGTGAAGAAGAATAAGAGGCAGTTAAAAATTGTTACTGCCACATAGAAACTTTTAACTATAGATGTTGGCTGTAATGAGAAATTTCGTCGACTCTCCTCCCCCGCCGCGACGCTTTTTGCTGCGACATACGACATGCGTGCGTCCGAAACATGTCGTCGCAGCGACGCATCTTTATCGCAACCGTAGAAATTTATGCTTAATTAAAAGTGACTGCAAATGTGCCAACTCATGGACAGGCCACGAGACAACAGGCCATGACGTGGAGCGAACGTTATACGTAGAACGCCGTACGCTTAGTTCGTGCGCCGTGGTATCATCGATAGCAGCCGGCGAAGGCAATCTTCGGGGGGCTTCAGTGCCTACGAGGCCACACAATTAATGCGCCTCTAAAACGCAGGCCATTAACGACGACTACAACAAAGAAAAAACCACCACAACAAAAAGAGGCAAAAAGAGTTTTGATTTTTATTTTAATGAAAAGTGTGCTTCCTTGCGAACGTGCTCTCATCACGCATTCGATGTTGAGATGGATGCCTGCTTGACCCCCGGCGGCCTCACTGCCCACTCCGGGAAGTAAGGCCGCTCTTCTCAGGTTGATTTCTGAATACCTCTGCCGTTCTTGTTAACGTGAGCAGCACACGATGCAGTGTCGACGCGGCGGACTGGATTGGACGACGCAGTTCGCCAACGACGATCAAGTGCAACGATCTCTGCAGTTGCTCTCTTACTCAATTTGTTGCCGTCATTGTTGCTGTTTCTGCACTCTCTGCTAACCTGAAGCCTTTTTGTGTAGTCGTCATCGTTAGTGCTGTCGCGGTTGCGGTCGTTGTCGTTGTGGATGTGTTCATGCTGGCCGCTCCAGAGGCCACGGACGATGTCTGGGGCTCATTAGCTCAGTCTCCCACAACGTGAATTAAGATAATCTCACCAACGCCACCACTGCCGGCCGCGTTGTTGCTGCGCTAATGAATTGTCTCTCTGATTTCAGTCGAACGATTAGGCACACACAAACGACTGCACACACACTCTCTCTCTCTCTCTCTGCTGACGCTCACATAAAGCTTTTTGTCATCGTAACTCGTTATGTACTATTAAATATTTGCCGATCTAGTTTTCATTTATGGTTCTACTCATTTATTTAATGATTTATTTGAAGAGAGCTACCGATAAAATATATTGCGTTATTAGTTTGTTTAAACAATGCCAAATTATATCGACAGCGGCGCTCAGCTCAAGACACAAAATGCTCTCTTCTTCAGTCACTGATTAAATAACTGGCTCTCTTTTTTTTCTCCTTTGTTTTCAGAAAATTGTTGAAGTCAAAACTTGACACATTTCATACAAACTAGAATCAAAGCTAGAATCTTTTCACCTGAGTTTGAGCAGTCGCGAGAGCGACTAACTTGTAAAAAAGAGAATCAAATCAGTTTGAAAAATTGCTTATTTTTCGCTGAAGTTATGAATGTTGTTGTTGTTGTTGTTTTCATTGCTTAAATTCTGCTCACCAGCCGCAGTGTACGTACGTACGCATCAGATTGTTGCACCGCGAAGTAACTTCTTCAAATGCAACTTTGTAATAATTTCATAAATTGCTTCATACTTTTTCATTTTGGGTTATCTGCTTCCTTTGGTTCCCTGCCCTTCCGCCTTGCCGCCGTCTCCACGCCTTTCTTTGCCAAAATCTATTTAACGCAATCTTGAGCAATGTTGGCTTGTGTTAGTTTTTCATCATATTTCTTCGGGGCTGAATGGCCCATCAGTAGACTAAGTACGCACATTAATATTCGTCCTTGCGCGCCAGCTTACCCAAATACATACCTACCTACCTACACACACACACACACACACATTGACATACATACCAATCGCTGAAATATTTACACACAAACAAACTCAAAATGCTCTAAAGTACCCAACAGAGAGCCAAGACGTAACCCGAGTTCCCGTCGTCTTCACATTCCACTCCTCTCCTCTCCTCTCCTCTCCTCTCCACTCCTCTGCGCACGCTTTGATGATACTAAATTTATGCTAAACATCTTGGTTCGCAGAAGTTTCATCAAAACGTCGGCGATATCGTAACAGCGTTGCGTCAGTGGGCGGTTGTTGCTGGGGGACGTCGGTGGTCTGAGTTTTCTGGCAATACGTTGCTGTTGTTGCTGCTGCTTCATAGAAGAAGAAAAATGTCTTCAACGTAACCGATCTAGTGATGGGCATGAGACGAGAAAGGATGATTTTCTCGTCTGCCATTCCGAGATGAATTCAGTAACCAGTTTTTAGTCGGCCATTTAAAATGGCTTTTTCTGTATGAAAAAGGTTGGGTACTTTATTCAATGAATAGAAATTTAAACCTTCAAACCTTTCTTCTCCTCTCTTTTTACATTTTTAAGCGATTGTAAAAGGCTTTCTTCGAGACAAGACGATATCCCGAGACGTGACTCTTAACTTTTGAATTCAAAAGTCGAGATTCCGACCAACCCAAGCAACCACCAATCATGCATACAACCGTCTCACCAACAACCCTAACGCCTCACTCCGACTCAGCTTCAGCGTTTACTCTTTGTCTTAATCTTAAATGTTCGTCGTTCACCCTTCACCATTCTCAACCATTCCAAAAGCGGTGCACATTTTTCACCCGGATTAAGGTGCCTTCAAGGATAATGCATTCAAACGGTCCCAAAAATGCACTTTTTGTTGCATTTTAGGTTTGGTTGTGTTTTTTTTTTTTTGCTTCTTCAATTTTGTCTGAATTAAGGACACTTTTTTAGCTCTTTTTGCCATACAAAAAAAAAACGAGCATAAGCACCAACAGCGGCAGCAGCGACAGCAGCGACAGCACCGACAGCACCGTTAGTAACAACAGAATTCATCAATCTTTGCCAAAACTTTTGCCATTTCAAAAAAGCGAGAGGTTTGGTGCCTGACGGTTGAGGAAGAGGGCCAGAGCTCTGGACTAAGGCAAAGTTTGTGTAATGTTCGCTCGCTAAATGAAGGAGCGACGCGTCGGTGAAAATCTAATGTTTTTCTCAAAATATTATTAACAACAATGCTGCTGTCTTCGGTCGTGTCGAAACATCCGGCTAAATGTACGAGTATATAACTACTAAATCCTTAAGAAAACCTTCAGGATGTTCGATATCGATTTTTCGAAAGATCTATTAATCACTGTGAGATGATCATACCGAAATTATCGCCTTTGTCTTAGAAAACTTTTTTTAAAACTCTTTCAATATTAAAGTCAGGGAATGTCTCTCGTCAGATTTGCATCCTTTGAAAGACGGAAGGGCGAATATCGCAGAAAGTACCTAAGTCGCGGGATTACAATCGTAGTATAGAATTCGGTGATAGTACTTTCGCTGTCACGATAGTAGTAAAGAAGACAATGTTGGCAGATAAGAAATGATGAATAAGAATTTCTTAAAAGAGCATTTAAGTATTCCTTTGAAAAAGTGTTCAGAACTAAGAACAATTAAGCCAAAATACGATATTTCGAAAATATAGTATATACTGTAAAGAAGAGACACGACAACAGTCAGCCGTCTTGGTTTGCTGGAAAAAAAGAGAGACGAAAGGTATGTACGAACGTACGAAAGAGAGACCGACAGTTTTAGAAGTAAAATTTCAATACTGATTTTTTACTGCTCTTTTTGTTGTTGTTGTATGCTTGTATTTCTACTGACAATTACCCCGTTTTCAAAAGAGAAAAATGGTGCACTGTTAGAAAACTTTAGAACCACAATCACGCACACACCCACACACCAACACATATACAGAATTTTTTCTATGCGGCTGAATGTATGCATAGACATCCGGCAATATCCATTTCTTTTTGTTGTTGCCATCCATTTTCATGTTGCTCTGCGTTTTCACAGGCCGCTTGAGGCAGCGGCAGGCCCATGCAATTTTTGCTCCACACACTTGCACTTGTTTACAGTAGTTTTTTGTAGTTGTGTACGGCTATAGCCGTTTCCCCGGATGGTGCTTGGTTGGTCCTTGTTGGTCCTTGTCGGTCATTGTCGGGCACTTTATGCGTTTCGTTGCATGCGCACGACTTTGAGCAGCACACAAAAAGTAATTCGATTAATCATCAGCCAGCAATGGTTGTTGCGTTGCGTTGCGTTGCGTTGCGCCTTTTGCTCTTGTAGTGTTTTTTTTGTTCATTCTTTTCGGATAACGGTTTTTATTGCAACGACTATGGTCGACGCATGGCATGGCATGGCGCAGTGCAGCGCTGCGGTGAGCAATTTTCATTTTTTCGCTTGTTTCTCTGCCGAAGCGTTGGCCCGCTGTGAGTGAGTCCAGGACACGTTGAGGTTGGTGCGCTGCAAGCCGTGGCCTCTTCGAGGGCTGGTCAAGGCTCGAAGTCGCTCTTTGTTTTTTGTAGCGTTGTTGTTGCTGTTGTTTTTGAAAGCTGTCATGTCAGTGTTGCTGCTAACATATTTTTTGCTATTGCGGATGTTGTCCTTTCAGTTGGTTGCTTTCAATTTGTTGTCTATTGTGTCTGGGCGTTTCTATAGATACAAAAATTACTTACACCGTTCCATTAATGGCTATGATTTTCTCTCCGACAACAACTCGACATTTATTTAAATTCGATCAGTTACTCCTTCCCGGATTCTTTAGACCTTTCAGCAACACCCAAAGCGTTTGCTGTTTCGTTGGTGTCGTTTCATGGTTTTTCGTGTGGTCAACGTGCTGCCGCACATCGTTTAAAGTGCGTCAAACACTCTTAATTGTTTAGCTAAATACGAAGAAGAAGAAAAATCGCAGCAACAACGACACCAAGAAACGTTGGTTTCGTTTCATAGCTTTTCGTGTGGACAACGTGCCGCCTTAAATCGTTTAAAGTGCGTCAAACACTTTTAATTGTTTAACTAAATACGAAGAATAAGAAGAAGAAGAAGAAGAACAACAGCAACAACGACAACAAGAAACGTTGGTGTCGTTTCATGGTTTTTCGTGTGGCCAACGTGCTGCCGCACATCGTTTAAAGTGCGTCAAACACTCTTAATTGTTTAACTAAATACGAAGAAGAAGAAGAAGATCCACAACAACAACAACGACAACAAGAAACGAATAAATAAATGCTGCGATTAAGCTTTCAGCACGTAGTCAACTTTGTCACGGCATCAAGTGTGACACTTTTGCGAAGCACTTGCAGCAAATGCTTGCGTTTCTGCGTAATCTCGATGAGATGAGATCGGTTGGGTTCGAATCGAAGAAACCGAAGAAACACAGAGCTTCTGCTCTCCGACGATCCGACGATCCGACGGCCTGGGTTTCGGCTGAAGCGAGTGAGGACGCGTTTATTAAAGAGGACGCGTTAATGAACACGACAGAGCGGACATTCGTCGGGGTGGTCGCGAAGACAAAGGGACGCCACAGACCTCTTCACAGTGATCGCAGAGTGCTCGTTGATGCACCAACCTGGTTCACACGGACAGCAACAACGGTTAAGTCAGCGATCAGCGATCAGTAGGCGCGCACGAGGGCACGCAAACGCAAACGCCAACTGCGCAGCAACGCAACAAGTCGCAACTAGAGAATGCGCATGCAACTTTTGACGCAGTGCCACAATGCGAATATGTTTGATTTGCGATTTCACAGAACCCAGCAACCAGCGGATCGTTCGCAAGCAACGGCTCGGTTCGCCACAGAATGGAAGAATGGAAATTGTGGAGGATTCGCCAAAAAGTTGTGTCTGTGCAGGTACATAACGTACATAATTGTATTCATTATAATTTTTGTTGTTATTAAATTGCAGTTTCTTTAGATCTGTTCCCTCCCCCCCTCCCTCCTTCCTTCCTTCCTTGCTCTGGCCTTCTGAAGTCATGCAAAACGTAGTTGCACGCGTTCAATTAAACTGCAGCAGCGCAATTAATCAACGTGTTGCAGCACAGCAGCAACGGACGGACGGACGTGCATGACCAGCAACACTGTCGCTCGCTCACACTACGCACGTCAGAAGAACGTTAGAAGCAGACATCAAGAGCACCTTTTCATTCTGGAAGGTGCCGTGAGCGGCCAGCTATGTTTTATTTGCTTAACGACAAATCATCAAGATTACTTAATCGTAGTCGCATCGCATAAGCGCGGTTGCGCCCGCCTTTTCAGCGGCCAGGCCACAGCTACGGCTTCTCTAGTATGGCTCTACGCGCTGGCGCCAACCCCGTCACCCCTCATCTTCCGCCGCAAGACGGTATGAGAAGTTTCCGCTCGGATGAAGTTATTAATTATTCATTGCTGCCAGTGCGTTGCTTGTAAGCTGTCAATCTCTTTTCAGCCTCGTGGTTTTTCAACTGATTCGCACATTCTGAAGATCTCCCTCTGCCTCCTCTGGCGCCTCTCCTGGGACAACTGCTTTCCAGCGTGTATATGCACACATAAAAGTGTGTATGAATGCATGTGTCGCATACTTTTCGTTTGATGGCTGTTGAAAAATTGTTACCAAGAAAAGTGTTGCCCAGAAAAGTGTTACTAAGAAAAGTGTTAGAGCGCCTTCGGAGGCGGAAATTAACTTCAGTTGGCGCAAGAAACAGGTGCCAACAAACAGGCCTGAAAAACTGCTTTTTAATTACTATGGGCCGCTGTTTATTTCCATGAAGCATTAATTCTCACGCTTCTCTAAGCTTCGTCCAATTAAAATGAAAAATTGAACTGAATTAAAGTGAGCTGCTTGGAATAGATCAATTAATGGCGTGGAATCAGTGAGACGTTGTTGCCAAGAAACGGCTGCGTATAGAGCGCGCGTGGTAAAGGCCCGCACTATGTTTAGAATATTATAAAAAACGAAACGAAGGCAAACAAGAAAGTTATATTTTGCCTACGTTGATTTATTCATTTATTTTTTTTTTTTATATTCAATGAACACGCAACACGCATGTTAATACTTCGTTTAACACCTTCCTTATTCCTTGGTTACCAATTGGTTAGAAAGAAACTGCTTTTAAACTAAATTAACGCTTAAGTGTTTTCTTCTGTTATCGTGCGCGGCAGCAACTTTACTTTATGTGCTGCTGCTTGAAGAGAGAAGCAGGTTTTAGGTACCCATTTCAGCCGAAAAGTAATTAATAATAACACAAAAAAGTTCAATCCGCTGCGGACAGGATTCGAACCTGTGCGGGTAGAACCCAATGGATTTCAAGTCCATCTCCTTAACCACTCGGACACCGCAGCTGCAGCGACCGCGTCTCCACAAGACGCATACGAAGCAAATTATATCCAGTTTAAATCAAATATGTATGTAATTTGTATATAAAATCATAATAATAATGATAATGTGAATTTACTGTATCATTATCATGAAAAACATATGGAAACGTATTTATATAAAAACAAACGTATTTATATAATGGAGATAAAAGAAATTGAAAATTATGTGTTACCGGCTAATTTGTATAATTTGTATAATTAACAAGTTATTACAATGCAATTTATATTTGATATTATGTAACATAATTACTTGTTTATATTTTTCTTTTCTTTCTTTTTTTCTCTTCTATTATTCACGTTACATTTTCTAATTTTTCTTCATATTATTTAATATACTGTTGGTGCTATAATTAAATGAAAAACGCAAATAAAATAATTATGCCCTGCAAAAATGATAAGCAAAATTAAAATCGTATATAAAAAAATTATAAATTATAATAAATTAAGTGCTTTTAAAAAAAGTGTGCGTCGGCCGGGAATCGAACCCGGATCAACTGCTTGGAAGGCAACTATGCTGACCATTACACCACCGACGCGCTTCCTCTACTAAGATCTTACAAATATGTTTTTAGTAACTTTAAGTTAATTGTCAGTGGATAAAGAAAAAATCCTGAACTAGCAATTTTTTATTTTTTAACCCGTTTTATAACTTAATCATTTGCTATAGTCACGTGAAGTATAATTTCTGAAAAAACTAGAGTTTATCCAAGTTTAAGAAAAGAAAGAAATAAACAATAGTTACAAGATTTAATTTAATTTTTCTCAATTCTGGGCTGTTTCTGGCTAAATTATAAGATAACATAAGCATTCTATAGCTAATGGTTTATAAAAAACTGCAATTGCTAAATCTAAAAGCACTAAAAGCAAAGCCTAAATACTAAATACTAAAACTGGCAGCAGCAAAAACGATAAATATGTAAATCGTTGCATATGCGCTTTCCTGTTCCGCATCACTGTGCCGTTTCCACGTACCTAGGTACCAGTGGGACACCCAAAACCAATGCCAAGCACCGAACACACGAGGGTGCCGCACCAGCTTCGAGAATCCGTTCAATACCGAATCAATAGAGGAGGCGGAGCAGCCAGACGCATGGACTATAAGTTCGAAGCTGGTTCGAAACAAGCATAATCGGAATATGAGAATGCATACTAGCGGCTAGCTACCAATAGACGTGTTTGATAGGCGTGTGGGAGAAGTTGGGAGGGTCCGTCGGTGAAGTCCGAAAGTTTTACAAAATAAAGCCTATCGGTTGAAGTGACCGAAATGAACGAAACGGAGGGATGTAGGGATGGCTGGGACAGCCTATAGTGCACTTCCACGGTGAATATAGACACAACACAAACGTCAAAGTTCTTCTGTGGGTTGTGGGAGAGAGAGGCATGATACATGGGTTTGTGTTAATTACTGAGAGCACGCCACGAATGGCAAATGTAACAACGTCCGTCATCGCATGGCGGCCATGTGCGGCGGGAGGCCCTCCACTAGTGCGGCATTCGTCGTGAGGCGTGTTTGGGTGTGAGGTACGCCGTGCGTGCAGGTGAACTTTTACGACTGTGTGAGAGAGTGTGTGTGTGTGTGTGTGTGTGTGCTTTGAGAATCGATAAAGATGTAGGACGTATCGAGAGTATATTACTTTAGTATATTCAATGAATAGCGTTTTTATTCCTCTTGAATGCAGTTTATTTACAATAATTTTATCGAACTCACAGAATAACTCACGATGCCCTTGGAAAGAAATAATGAAAAAAATTTTAATAATTATTTATTACTAAAAATATGCTGCGGCTATTTTTTTTTGTAATGCTGCGAAAATCAAAAAATACTAAAATAATTCTAAGAAATTCTTTTCAAGGAAAAAAAAAAAAACGTGCCTTAATCCAAACGTACGAGTATGTAGGTATGTACCTTAATTCTGCATCACTATCTATCAATACATACATATATATATATATCTGTTCGATAAGTCCGTTTGCACTTACCTAAATATACACACGTTTACAGCACGAATAGGTTTCTATGGATATGGCTCCTACATGTATTGTATTTATATACATATGTGTGTGTGACTTTGTATATACATACATATACGTATATATATATAGAATTATGTGCATACGACCCATCATCGCCGCAGCTGCTGAAGTTACCGTGTCCGCCGCCATCCATCCTCTCATACCATGCCATTATCATTTACCATCGCTATCCTCTCTCTCTCTCCCTGTCTCTCTCTCTCTCTCTCTCTCTCTCTTTCTGTCTCTGTCTCTCCCTCTTTTACGTCTTTGCACTTAAGCATTGTAAAGCACTAAAAGGGATTTTCGGTGTCCAGCAGCAACAACAATGACAGCAGCAAAAACAACAAGCGACCGAAAATCTAACGAAGCAATTGCCTAAAACTAACCTGCACGAATATCCTTCATCAATATCCTGCTGCTGTTGCTGTAGATGTTGTAGTTGTCTTAAACTACGTTGTCGTTGTCGTTGTCGTCGTTGTTGTCGCTGTCGTTGTTGTTGTTACTGTTGTTGTCACGCAATCCTCATTCAACTTCTAGTCCTTCTAGTCCTTCTTTCAAAAATCAACCCATACAAGAATCGAAGGCTGTTCATCGCCTCCCACAATCCCACGCCCTACATCATCCCTACATGTACGAGTATTCGGGTTTTCACTCTATTCCTTCTCCCCCTCCTCCTTCTGCTCCGGCAAGTTTTCTTCGAAGGTCGCCTGAAGTTTTGTGTGCAGCGGCCACCAGCGGCCCCTTCTGATTCAGGTGCACGCCGCGTGTGCACATGCATAGTCAATGCTCATACCCACCCACCCATTTCCCCCCACCCCCTCAACCCCTCCCTCTCCCCCGAAGTCACAAGAGAACCAATGCGAGGCGTGGTTAGTGCATTGCGTGTCTGGTGCGAAACTCAACGGCGTCATCGCCGACATCGCCGACGACTGCGTTTCTCCTACACGCTTTTCTTTTTGCGAATTTTTCAAATTTCTTTCTGTTCTTCTGCAGAAGCTTTCCGAAGGACGGGCTGGACAGGCACCGGTTCGTTTGTTTTCACCCTTGCAGTTTCTTGTACGTTCTGCAGAGAGAATACTCGAGCGCGCTGACAAATTGAGAAAGTAAGAGACTCTTAAGAGGCTATTTCTCTTCGAAGAGGCGCACTGCACTGCTCACTGGCGCACTCACATACAGAGAGCAGCAACACTTCTGCAACGACTTCTGTATTTACAGAATTTCCTCAACTCAAAGAGGCGTCAGTGAGCGTTAGTGCAAATGCAGTTATTATAGATTTCTCTCTCTCTGTGTGTGTGTGTGTGTGTGCTTGCGAAGAAAGCTTTTTCGTAAGTTCTGCCGGTTTTCTGTTTTGACGCTTCTTTGTTGGTCTCTGCAGATTTTGAAATTTTACCGTCGGCACAAAAAAGCCGTCGATATGCCGACGGATTGCAATCGAAAGTTTAAAAAAAAAAAAAAATTTTTATTTATTTAAAATCAACAGTTTTTACCCGGCGGCAAAAAATTTGTTGTGGAAAAGGATTAGAAGAGCATTAAATTTCGTACAAAATTGAAATTGGTTAAAGATAATAAAGAGGGGGACAAGCTGCTGTTGAAAATTTTTGAAAAAATTTCAAATTTTTGTTGTAAAAGGTTTCCATGCGAGTCGGTCGCAAATGCCGGAATAAAAACATTATGAAAAAAAAATCATCAACGGACTCATTACGGAAGAAAAGACTTCTCAATGAACTTCTCAATTCCTAGAATTATCATAATTTTCATGAATTAATGAAATTTTGTGTAGAAAGAAACAAAAGTAGGTACCAAAAATTCATCATCATCATCATCATTTGGTTGAAACATGGTCGCAGCAGTTTCATTCTAATTTTAGAAATTTTTCAATACTTACAATTTTTAGACAAAATTTAGCTCAAAAGTATACACTTTTAATTTTACATCGATTCGAAATCGATAAATTAAAGTAATAAATTATATATTATAATGTATATAGACGACTAAGGTAAGCTTTTTTAAGGTAACACAATTTCTGCTGAGTTTACGAGTTATGTGCGATAAATTACGTATATACATAACTACCAAAAAATCGTATGGGACACAACAAAAATATCGTGACTTATAACAACATTTTGACAGTTTTTTTTTCTGTTCTCATGATTGCAGTTGTTGTTTTATTCTTTCGAACCCAAAGAAGTTGAACTAATCAAGTATGAAACGCTTTTATGCGGGCCTTTTTTCCTTCGATCGATTCTATGTAACTATTCGTATTTCAAAGCTTTTCCTTCGGTAACCTTATTATAATGACAAGACGCGCGCGTCATCGTGCAACACGCAAGAAGGAGAACAACAACAACAACAACAGAAGCTTTGACAAATACGAAGAAATTTTATTCTCAATAAACACAAAATTCAGTTGAAATAATTTACCAATTCATACAAAGATATAAACGCGCTTTGTCTACAACATGTAGCCATCTAAAACTCAAAATTTTTTTAAAAAAAACAGAATTTACTGACTTAAAGACTGACTTATTTGCTAAAGGCGTATCGTAAAAATTATATAAAATAAAGTATTTTGTAAGAAAGCTATTTGCGTGTTTTTTGTTTGTAAAATTTTTTCTTCATTTATTGTTAAATTATAAATTCAGAACGTCATTCCTCCATCCACCAACGGCAGAGCATCTATTTTTATAACACCTTAAATATACAATATTTTCGTCTAAAATCCTGTCCAGTTCGATTGTCCTTTACCGTTCTGTTACATACATCATTGTTGCACACATAGTTACGATTCTTCTTCTTCTTCTTCTTATTCTTCTTCTTGTTTTTGTTAATGAGAATACTGTTAAATTAATTTACTTTGTTTGACCTTTTTCGCTTAAATAGAATGGCATCATTTTAATAGTTGTTGTAGTTGTTATTGTTTCGGTTGTGCATAGTGTTGTTTCAATTTTCCATTTACCCAGTTTTGTTGTTGTCATTGTCCTTGTCGTCCTTTCTTGATTTTGTGTGGTTACTGCGGACGCTTTTGCTTTACTCTAAAGTAAAAACGATAATAATAATGTAATATAATAATGAAGATGGTGACAATTAGTGCCACAAAAATGGGAACAACAACAGCAAGCAGCAGGAGCAGCCGCCAAAAATCGTAAAAAGTTCAACTGCAATAACAACAATTGATGATTGAAAATCAATATAGTATAAACGGTTGAATTTGTTGTGAGTTTTGTGAGATTGATAGAGACACAGAAAAGCTTTTACGCTGCTGTCACTCAACGAGAGTTCAGAAGGTCAGGAGCGGTAGAGACGCGATTAAGCAGCATTAGCAGCCACATGATTGTCCAATATTTTATATAAATATGTCTGCATAATGGCACACACAGCGCGGCGGCTGTGGCCTACTTTACATTTAACACCATTCGAAATTTCTTTAAATCTAATTAAATGTAATTAAAAATGAATTTTCAATTATAAAAGGAGTTGCATTATTATTGAAGTATACTGTAAGTATACGTCTGAGATTCTAAAATAAATTGGTTAACTGCTATTGAATATTTAACATATATTTTCGACAAGAATTGACGTGCTTTTTAAACCTTTGCTGCATTGGAAAAAAAACTTACTTTGAGAATTCGTCGTATTTTCTTTAATAACCCAATCATTGAGAAGATCCAATGACAAATCGAAAAAAATTTTGATTTTCTCTTTTGGTCTAATTTACCAAATCCCGCTCATCACAATTTGGCACAACAGAAAATTCCAATTTTGTCTAAACCAAAAGAAAATGCGAAAAAGACAGAAACTGTCGTCACTTCATGACGGCTTTAGTTTGTGAGAGAGCTGTTGCCAATTTCTGTGCAGGCATTTTGTGCTTAATTTGTTGGCAAATGTAAGGACTTGTCCCGATAAAGTCCTCACGATATACCGCGAATTTTTACTATTATTCTCATTATCATAGAACAGAACGAAAAAAACAAAAAAAAAGCAGCTTGTCACCGAAATTTTCATCACGACAATTAAAATTGTTCCTTTCTTTGAATTGCGCCGGACATTCTACTGGATATCACATCATTATGCAGTTGCGGCATATACTATTTCGTATTTATATCGTTTGTACGTTATCTGTTTTTTTTTCCGAGCTATTCTTCAATGCAATGATAAAGGAAAAACAACAAAAAACAAAATTAAAAGCCTGATATTAGTTGGCGTCTCTTGTAGATGAATATATTAACAAGGGCGCAGTTGAGCTCCCTGAAATATAAAATGTTTGATATTTATTAAAAAAGGCCCGAAAATATATGTACAGACATATAAACAGGTGCGCCATATTTTATGTCGGTGTGTAACAATTGAATCACGTCGCTTGGAATAGGGTCAAGCAGTCACATACCGACATAAAAGATGACGCACCCTGTATATCTGGTATATATGTAAATGAAATGATCGCGAATTAATTAATGTAACAATTTCTTTTCAGAAAAAATTTACGAAATCCAATGAAAATTCACTTCAGAAATTGTGAAAACTTAGTTTTTATGGTATTGGAATAAAGTATGTATGTACCTATGTATGTATAAATGAAGTATTTACTATAAATTCATTAAAAAGGCGGCCCTGATCACGTTGATCCTCGAGAGCGCCATCAAATTCATTTTAGTACTTGGACAATCGTTTTCTCGCTCCGTTATTTTTCAAGTTTTTTGGAATTTTCGTTCTTTTCGGCCATTTTTACTATTTTGTGCGATTTATGTGTTCTTTTGTTTTTATGTTATTCGTGTCACGGCATTCAGTGCAGCAGCATCATCCGTCCAACGTCCATCCGACGTCCGTCCATTGTCCATTACGAAATAAAAATGTCACTCGTTCGGCTGCAATCCATCACTCGACGAAAGTGTCACGAGACACAATCGGAGGCTCCCAAACTCGAAGTGACGTACCCTGAAGACGTACCAGCAATCGCAGGGACAGACAGACGAGCCGACGGAACTGGATGCGGGCTGCGATGTTGCGCAACGTTTTTTCGGGTCGTATTTTTTTGGACCAACAGAATGGTCGCACTGAGGAGAGGCACTGGAGGACAGAAGGACTGCAATAAAAATTAGGGGAAGTATATATCGTGGTACCAATCGCTGGTACCAATGCGACGACGTGTGCGTGTGTGCGTGTGTGCGTGTGTGTTTGTGTAGGCGTTTATTTCCGGACCAGAGATTCTTTCAATTGGATGAACAGGCGCGCTCGTAACAATGCTGAAGGACACTTCATTGGCGTCAGCGTCGGTGTCGTCGGTGTCGTCGGTGCCATCATCGGCTCTTTGTGGAGGGCTCACCGCCTAAATTAATTGCGCCATGCGGCGAATGAAGGAACTGCAACAGCCACCAACGCCTCCAGGCGCCCCCTTCCTCCTGCCCCCTTCGATCATTCGCATCCAGGCGCCTCCGTTCGTTAAAAAAATGAAAGACACTCTGCCGGACATTTATCGAATTTTCTTTCGGTTTGACACGAAATGCGAAAGTACATACACTTCGCTTGTCCTTCGCTTCGTCCCTGGCTGCATTAAGTCAATCGGCTCCGTCAAGCAACGCCCGTCGCGAGGCCGCATCAAATCGACAAGAGCGAAAAGAGCACGAATTTTTGCAATCATCTGCGAAAAATGGCGACGCGACGCGTCGTTACGTGGCAGGCGGCGTCGTAGTGCCTTAGCTTCCTGTTCTTCTTCTTCTTCTTCTTCTTCTTCCTCTTAGCGAATGGCTGAAGGCTCAGTTCGGTTGGTTCTGGTTGTTGTTGTTATTGTTTTTATTGCACTTTCCGTCAAGCTTTGTTTTCGTCTTCTTCAAAAATTTTCCATTAATTTTCCATGTCGTGCCGTTTTAGCCTTCGTCATGCTGTCGCTTCCGTCGCCGCTTCCGCCGCCCGCCACCGCCCCTTCCTCTGCCTCTTCCTCTGCCTCTACCGATGGCGATTTCTTTCGGTGTTGACTTAAGTTTTTGTTATTGTTGCCGTTTCCGTTGCATGTTGTTGTTGTTGTTGTTGTTGTTGTTGTTGTGTCGTGATTCAATTGCTGTTCCCGTTCGGTGAAGCAGGACGGACCGAAGGAACGTCGCTGCGAGGACATCATTGATCATGTGGGCCGCAAAATGAACAGTTCTAGAATTTATTGAACCATAAACTGATGGTAGAGCAGAAAGGGTGGTGCAGTGGGTGGGTGGTGGAAAGGGGGGGGTGGTTAGAGTACCTTTCGTCGCCCCAATGGCGTCGGCGATGACGGCCTACTCGCTCCAGCTACGCTCTCAAAAAGGCTTTGCGTCATTCTGGCCAAAAAAAATTCTTGTTTTTTCTCATATTTTCCAAGCTGCGTTCGATCGATCGATTTCCTGCGCTCGAGGACTCATCAGGACCTGCCAGCCCGCCCGCGCGTCCTGCTGCCGCTTCAAAGTCTTCGTACTTGACGGAAATATAATTTTTGCTTTGTTATTTTAGAGGGAGGCAGGGACGGGAGGGACGGGAGGGGCGGGCGGAGGCTGCTGCTTTCCACCTTCTCGTCAAATGTTATTTAAAATCGAGGTTTCTTTATCGTAAAAGCATTTTCTTCGAACCGAAGGATGCGGATCTTCTGGCATTGCAAAGTCCGTCCAGTGACGGTCTGCGAAAATTGTACGGAAGAGTGCACGAAAAACGATTTCTCCAAGAAATTCCTTTATTTCGATACTTTTAAAATTATTAAACTTGACGTTCTTTGAAATATTGCCAAATTTTTAATTCAGGTTAATGACAAAGATAAAAAAACGTAAAGAGAAAATCCAGTTTTTCTAATAAACTTCAAAGAAACTCTTACAAATTTACAAAAATTACTATAAAAGCTTTTTTTTTAAAAGAAAAAAATTTCAAAATATTATTAAAATTATTTAAAATTGTAAAATAGTCAGTCGTGCGATAAAGAATCGTCAGACTGACGAATCAATCCAGCCGTAGTAGAAATTTTTTGGAAAATATTTTTTAACTATTTAATTTTTTAAGTAATAGATTTGGAAGTTAATATTCAAAATGGCTTTAGTTTTTGGCCACATTTTGAAATTTTTTAACCTTAAACTTTTTTTGTTCTTTTTCTTTTTCTTTTTCTTCATTTCTTCAGAACGCTTCAAATACAAATTGTTTTTTATTTAAAAAAGAACGACCTCTTTAGGTCTTTCTGAATTCGTTTTCAGAAAACAGAAAAACTCATCGCTTCAAACTAATTTCTTCAATAATAAAACGCATGCAAAAAATACATGAACATATATAAAAAATGCGGTAGCATTAAGTATTTACAATAAAAAATGTATTCATAAAATCGCGGTGTTTAAAAAAATAAGCAGACACCCAAAAAAAAAAACCATTAAAAAATGCGTATAGTATACGTATTACATACAGACATTTAAAAGGACATTTCTACAGAAATAATAAAAAACTTTGCACAAATTTTGGTGTGCATTTTTTCTAAACGTTTAAAATCGCATGAAACGAACGATATTATTGTTGTTGTTGTAGTTTGCTGCCACTTAAACTTAGTCTGGCATGGTAAGAATGTGTAACGATTTCTTGTCGGTGTGTGTGTGTGTGTGTGTGTGTTTTTATGAAAGTGAAAAGCTGCACCACTTTTCCACAATTGCAGCATCAATTGCTTTTGTTGTTGTTGTTGTTTTTACTCTTTTCCATATTCTATATAGTATTTTATTATGTTAAAAAGTTTTCCGAGAGTAAATCAGCGAGGACGAGCAGAAGCAGAAGGAGCAGCAGAAGTACAAATAGCAGCAGCAGCAGCAGCAGCAGCAGCAGCAGCAAAGGCAACACTGATTCCAGCTACCGCAAGAGCGCATTTTGCCACCAGCTCAGCAGACAGAATGCAGACAGTGAGACATAGACAGACGGAAATGGGCGGAGGAACGGGCGGAAGGGCGGCTGGACAGACGAACGGTTGATCGGAGGAACAAACGGAAGACAGGACGAGACGAGACGAGCAGAAGCAGCCGCCAAACAGACAAACGGAGGACGGAGAAAGTGCTTCAATGGCAAGAACAGAATAAGCGGCGGCGGCGGCAACGGTGGCAACAGCAGCAGCATCGCTATCAAAAGCACCACTAACTGCTCTACAAATACAACAACAACAGCAACAACAACAACTAAAACTAGTGGAAGAAAAGTAAAAGCTGTGGAATTTTATTATCCTTATTTTAAGTTTCAAAGTTATTGCAAAGTGAAAACTCCAAACAGTCTGCGTCGTCGTCGGCGTCGGCGACTGCAACAACGATAGCGTTGGTGATGACGATGATTACGTTGGTGCAGTTGGTAACGAATACAACAACAACGGCAAGGACGCGGACAATAGCATCATCAACTACAGCAACGAACATAATTTCAAATATGACGTCAGCAACGACTGTTATTCTTATTATGCGATAGTTTTATTGCTGATGTTGTTGGTACAATCGTGCAACATCACGATTCTTTTTACCTTTTTACACGGAAAACGTCGACTTCTGCTTTGTGAACGAAAAAAGAAAGAAAGCAGAAAAAATCAGACATTCCTTAAAGTGGGACAAAATTTGTAACAGTTCTCGGACCGTTTTAAATCGACGTATTCTAAGATTGAGTGCTATTGCTAGAGGGATATTATAGCAAAGAAGAGAAGCAGTATTCAATGGGATCTACCTATTATTATAGTTGTGGTTGTTGTTGTTTTTTTTTTTTATTGTAACAAACGACAATAGATTTAGTGCAAATCGTTTTGTTAATCTTAACATGATAATGATAAAGAGAATTGCAAAATAAAATCAGTATTCGATAAAGTTAGCGTTGTCATTGTTGTTGTTTGACGTCACTGAAGTTCTTGTGTGTTTATTTAGGAAAAACAAAATTTCCTAAATTTCCATAATTTGCATTTTCAAGCTGTAAATTGTAAGGAAGTCTTGTAGAAGAAACGCCTTTTCACATCTTTCGATGAGCTTCGATTGTAAAACCACTTTTAAATCTAAAATTCAATAAGAAGCGACCACTTATGCATTTTTAGGGGGGAAAAAAATTCAATTTACGTAAAATTTATGCAAAAAAAGTTGCTTCAATTCAGTAAAATATACTTAAATTAAGAAATTTTTTCTGTCTGTTTGTTTTTAGAAAAAAGTTAATAAATTACAATATTTTCCAAGTTTAAAAATGTATTTTTTTATTCCAATTTTGTTTTGTTTTATACTTCCATAAAACATTACCATTTTTGTGGGAAAAAAAATCGGAACGAAGCGGTCGAATAAATACGAGTTTCGGTGCTGTTGTGAATGTAGCGTCGGTGGTGTAATGGTCAGCATAGTTGCCTTCCAAGCAGTTGATCCGGGTTCGATTCCCGGCCGACGCACTTCTTTTTTTTTTTATTTTTGTTTTTAATTTTTTTTTTTAATTTTTTTTAAATTTTTTAGTATTATTTATTTTAGTATTTTTTTTTAATATTAAGATTGTCCTTTTTTTTATTTTCTAGAGAATTCTTTTTTAAGAAAAAAATGGCAACTACCGAAATTCAAGCGGCGACAGTAGCTGTGAGCAGTTCACCTTAAAGAAATACGAAATAAAGAATTTTAATTTAATTTAATGAATTAACGCTAACTAACGTTTGAATTAAAGTCTTCTTTGGCATGGTTTAATTTTTATTTATTAGGAAAAGTCTAATTTACAATGAATTGGAAATTATCTGAGCAGCTGGACACTTCCATTTAGTTATCTTGTTTTCTTAAAACTTATCATCATTTCTTCATGTCTGCACACTTTCGAAGCCTGCCCGTAGAAGCTTCTTGGCCTATGAATTAATTATTTATTCTATTTCGTAGCTTCTGATCGTTTGCGTTTTCACATTTCAATTATTTTCAATGGGCACATTTTTCACTCATTATTACGTTTTCCGCGCGCTCTCACTCTTTTACGCATACGTTTTACACAACGCCATTAATTATTTATGGCAGACATTTTTTTGAGTCGTTAAAGTAATCAATATTGTTCTGCTTGTTAACTTAATTGAGTGAGATTATTAATTCAACAACAACAACAACAACAGCGTTGACAGGAAAGTAATCAGCGATAAAAGTAATAACGATAAGAATCTGCGTGGAAGTGATCATCGTACCTCCTGCCTCCGCTCGACTAAATGAAACTGCGTAGATGTCAATTTTTATAGGAACACAAACGAGAAGAAGAGCAGATACGTGATCATGCAGATACGTTGTTACTGCTTCATCGCTAACAGTAGCAGCAGCAGCAGCATCAAAAGAACACGAAACAGGCAACACCACAGAACCACAGAAGGCGAGCAATAGACAGACAGACAGACAGAAGATGATTTCCTTTATGTTGTGGCGCGATTACGAAGATCATTAAATTATTAAATTCTTTCTGGCACTTGCATCGCCAGCAATTTGCTGCTGCTGCGTCTGTCTGTGATTGCTGCCATTCACAAGTTGTTGCCTCCAGTAAATGCTGCTGCAAGTGACGGTACAGATAAACGGCTATATGCGTTTCATGTTGCATTTGTTTTTGTTGTTATGCTGGTTTTTATTGTTGCTGACTATGATGGTGTTGTTCTTGATGTAGCTTTTAGCTGATCTGATATACTTTTGAAGTAACTTGTTGCGTCTAAATCTGTTACGGCTCGTTACAGGACATCTTTAGTTGGTGTAATCAATTTCTGTTTTTAACTATATAGTCCTTTAGAAGAAGAGAACATTAATCGATATGTCGATTACTTCGCTTTAATCGTGCGTCATAGCTCTGGAGTCACTTTCGTTGATCAGCTTCAAGCAAGCAAGCAAAAAAGCATATTAATTTTTCTCAATAAGTTTTCCACGGAAATCGTTTCAGTTTGAGAAGAAACTTCTACAACCATCATTCAAACTTGCTAAGTTGTTAAGTTGAGAAATTTTCTTACGAAAATCATGCTGATCATTATCGTTATGATCGCCAACAATAAAAATCAAAGCTGTGGGAAAAATCCATCGCCATTCGTCCGGCTAATGGGACGCTTTGGCTTTGTTTGGTTTGGTTCTTTTCCAGTCGAAACATCGAAACGATGCGGTAACGTGATTCTGTCTCTATCGTTGCTATTATTATTGCAGACAGTAGGTTTGTGTGTGACGGTCTGCTGTTTATGGCCGTTCGTAGCATTCGCCAAGCACTGACGCCAATTTACACATTTCTTCACAGTAAAGTTCGTTGTACCTTCGCTTCGAGATCGAATTTCGAAGTAGCTAAAAACAAGCTATTCATAATTAAAACAACAACAACAATGACGTACGTATTACATGCTCGTAGTTATAAAGAATTTCGGCGTGGAATTTGACTCATATTCGACACTTTCCGAGAATGGTGAATTATAGTATTTCATGTAGCATAAAACAATCAGATTGTTTGAAGTTTTCTAAATAATTCTCAGTTTTAGTCTGTTGAAATGCACTGAATTTTAGCACAAGTTGAGTATTAAATAAAGTGAATAAATAAAAAATTTATATTAATCCTAATTTATAAAGATTTCTAAGCAATTTCCTATGCTTTTTTTTTGGGGGATGAATCCAATGACGAAGGAACTTTTGCAACTCCTTTGCAAAATTTATCTAATGTACAACAACACCGACCACTCCGCCCTCCAACAACTCGAATGCCAGTAACTCCAACAACAGCAACAACAACGCCATTGTTGGCGAACGAGGTGTGCACCAAAGGTGCAAATCTCCACCAAAGTCAAAGCTGAAAAATTTGCATTAATTACGGCAAAAGCACCGACAGCAACAACAACCACGTTGGTGGGCAAAACAGCATTACCATCAGTATGACGTGTCTGTCAGAAGTGGCCGTGAGTGCGACTCATTAAAGTGTACTCTTAATTTGTTAGATACTTCTTTAATCAAACACATACTCGCACACACACACGCAGACTTACATTTCTCTGGCATTTGGATTTGCATTTCCATGGAAATGGATTTTAATCTCTGTCTGGCATGCGATACGCGATGGCAATTTGTTGCCGGGAGCTTCCTTAGACAAAACGTATTTTCTTCCTTTTTGCAGATAATTGCATTTTTTCCTTTTATTTTTTGTGTTATAAAAAAAACCTGAAGTAATTGAATATTAAAAAAATAGGTTTGTCTTAATAAATATTGCAAATTTAATAAAAAAAATTTTCCCAACCATTAAAAAAAAATTACCGCAGCCGGTAGGATTCGAACCTACGCTCCCAGAGGGAATCTGATTTCGAGTCAGACGCCTTAACCACTCGGCCACGACTGCTATGAGGGCTGGAGTCTCTATAGCTGTATATCTCTGCAGCGAAAAGATATTTCTAGTTACGTTTTCTTTATGAGAATATAAATATCGTATGTAGAAATAATAATTATTATCAAACAAATTAATCACTAACAACTGTGGTGCCTAAATAAGCGCGCTGTGCGTTGCGTCGTGCTTCCTCTTCTCAAAGCAACTCGGCCCTGAACCGAAATAAGACCGTTGCGCCAACATGTGCTTGCGTTCTTGTTCTTTTTATAAACAGAAAAAAATCTTTTGAAATAGAAGATGATAATATTTTTTTATTTTATTATTTTTTTATTTATATTTTTATAATATTAATATTTTGATATATTCAAATTTTGTTAAGTTAAGCATTATCATATATCATCTGGTTTTTTTATGTTTTTCAAGACTTTTTACGAAGCTCAAATAAAGTAAAGATATCCATAAATGTATATAAGATTAGCATCCAACGGATAGCATTAGTATTGTCCTCCGATTTGTCTCCTGACAAAGGTTTTTTCATTTAAAAACTTAGTGATAAATAGACCATTGCAAGATTCCTGGAAAATTATTAATGATTTCGAATTTATTTATATAGAAACGTTTGATAGCTAAATATTTTATATAATAACAATTTTAATGAATTATTCTGCACAGTTTCCTCTGCCGCTTTTTTTGCTCTCTGATATTCTCAGGATTCTTCACGAAATCGATGGTAAAGAAACTAAAAAAAAGTCACCGATTGCTACATAAAAGGAGAAGACAGGTTCTGCTTTGCAACCAGATACGTTGCTAAAAATATTTATGGCAATTATTGCTGTTCTTGTTGTTGTTGTTGTTGTTGTTTTTCTTAGATTGAGTAACTCTTGCAAAATAGTGGCACATCAGCGTAACCATAAAGATCAGAAGGATCAATGGAGGAAGCCGAATCGCGGTCCGGCGAAGGCTCCAGCAGACGCGACAGCATGAATATGGATTATCCAGTAGAAGGAGCAGCAGCGGCAGGTGGTGGCGATGAGCGTGAGGCTGAGGGCCGCCCAAGTACTTGCCACCGCATAAAAAGCGCTAACAACGAGCGGGCAAATAAATAGAAAAACGTACTCGTAGCTACCAAACAATTGCAGCCAAATCACAATTTCAGAGCAATGAAGCCGGTCGATTGCCGGCCCATTCAATGGTTGCGGGTAGGCGGCAGCAGCAGCAGCAGCAGCAGCAGCAGCCGCCGCCGGCAACAGCGGCAGCAAGTGGAAGCGATTAAATTAAAATTTACGATTGTGATGGGTGCGAGATCCAGATAAACGTGTGTGTGTGTAGGTACAGCAGTGCGTACGTGTGTGTGTGTGTGTGTGCGAGTTGGTAGGAGCCGCAGCAGTCGCCAGGATCAGCATCAGATCAGTATCTTGTAACGCAAAGATGAAATTTCGATTAAGCGCGACCGATTCGCGGCGATACCATGAGAATCGAGGCAATGATTTCAGTGCTGTATAGAGGCGGTGATGGCGAGGAAGGTGGGAGGAGGAGAAGAAGAAGAAGAAGATCCAGCTTCTGAGATGACAGTGATGGTAACAGCGCCACAACAAAAAATTACAACAACAACAAACACAACAACAACAACAACAACAGCAACATCAACAACGACATCGACAACGACAACGACAACAACAACAACAACAACAACAACAACAACAACAACAGCAGCAGCAACAACAACAACACCGACAACAACAACAACTTATCAATTGCTGCAAAAACAACTGTCATACAAGCAACAAGAGATTGTTCTCCCCGCCCTTCACCCCCCCCCCCCCCCCCTCCCTCACCGACCCCTTCCACTACGCCACCGACCCATCCACCAATCAATGCGTTTTGTTGTTGTTCATGTTAGATTATTGCTGTTAAACTGTTTTAGTTACTTGTTGTCGTTTTTTTGTTGTTGTTAAGGCTCTTCTGAGGTCTCGTACCTTGTCCCCGGGGCAAGCACCGTTGCAGCTTGCCGGGGTGCGTTGCTCTGGGGACTTGTTTGCTACCAGCCGACGAATCGTTCGACACTTTGGCATAATCGATTCTCTGGGAAGCGCTAGGACGACGACGACGCCAACGCCAGCCGTTTGTTACATGCGTCAACGATGCTGAGGCGTAAGTTTAATAGTCACTCTCTCTCTCTCTCTCTCTCTCTCTCTCTCTCTTTTTGGCCGAATGCGCTGAATACTATTGTTAATGTTGTTTGATCTGTCGCTGTGGTTCTTGCGTTCTTGCAAGAGTTTTCTCGCAGTGTTTTTGTTGTTGTTGTTGTTGCTGTTACCTTTGTTCAACTTGGCATGGTCGCTTTCGTTTTGCGTCTTCCAGCAATTGCTGTTACTCCGGGCATTACGACATCGCTTCTTTACGCAGTCGTCGCGCACAATAAATAATCGCCGGCAATCGGCGATTGCTGCTCGATGGTGCGATAAGGTAATTGGACCATTATGTCGAAAAGTATTTGGCATTCGGAAAATAATGGCGTGTCAAGTGGCGGCCGATGTGTAGCGCTGTGTTGGTGCCTGTTTGTGTGTGTATATTGACTATATAGTGAAAAAAAATTAGTTTTTTTGTTAATAAAAGCTCTCGCTTTTAGCAAAATTTTAGATTTTTTCTCAATCTTGATAGTTTTTTAAGCCTTTTCTGACTCTTAACCTAACATACATATTTCTTTTGTCTAATTCGCGGACTCAACGCAAAAATTACACGACACAACACATCATCACTTCCATTAAAACTCAATCAATTCAAGCCATTTCGTTTGAAGGCAGCGCCCAGCCCAGCCCAGGCCCGGCTTTTAATTAATTCATTGCTTGTACGGACTTAATTCATTCAACTTAACTAAAGATAGTTAATAACTCGCTTTAGTTTAAACATTTTAAGTCGTTTTCAAACGAAAAAGGCCCACAAATAAAAGGCTGGAAATGAAAAAAAATCAAGTTCCAAATAAAAAAAGAGTTACCAACTTCATGCATTCGCAGGCAGACGACGATGGACGGAAAGATAGCGTTGCGTGTCGCTCGCTCGCCTCAACGTAAAACAATACAAACCAAGAGCACCGCGAGAGATGCCCTTCAAGTGCTTTTGATTTGGGTTTTCTTTTGCGTTTGACTTCTGCATTTTATTAATATATTAAATGGAGTTATTAGCACGACTCATTCGAGTTTATTTAAATCGCTTTTCGAGCCAGTTTCTGCTTTTGACAGACGGACGAGAGCGCTTCTGCAGTCGTCTTCTTCACAACGAGTAATAATGCAGCGAGCGCGGCTGCTCGTTAATCCATTCATACGTTTGCACTCGCCTGCAGTCCAGTCCGTCTCTTCCCGCTTGCAACTTCATGTCATAAAACCATTATCTCCGTTTATTAAATTGTTTTATATTTTATTGCGATCACGACACTTGCTGCCGCGCCCTTAAGACTGTTGTTAATGTACGATATAATAGAAATTCCATTTCTTTTTTCCATTAATCCATCGTGTTTTCGTCGGGCGCGGACGGACGGACGGCCTCAGCGAAGACGGCCCGCAGTCGCCACATCCCGAAATTTATGGCACGCAGTCGTGAGGCCTCAGTTTGGAAATACGTAAATTGAATTCATTTCAATTTCATTAGTTTTCAAAACCGTCCAACCATTGCGACCATCAGTCGCGTCGCTTTGTCCCACGATACTCCAGCAGTATTTGTGCATTTTTATACCTTCCCAGTTGCCGGTTATCTTCTTCTATTTCGTCTGTTTCGTCTGTTTCGTCGTCTTCTTCGTTTTCTTGTTTAGTAATTTAGACTCTTAAGCAGCTCTTCGTGTATTAGCAACACTCAGTTCACCTGAGGTTTAAGTAATGAAGCGCATACGCGAGCAGCGAGTATACAGGGTGTGCCGCCTCCGATTTTCAGCGAGTAAAGAAGCTTACTGTTTTTGCTTTTGTTTTTTTTGGTACATAAATACCAAGGTACCACCATCAGAATGCATCTGAAGCGTAAATCCATTCACTGGAACGAATTTGTCTCTTTCACCTTACTTCATCAATGCACCCTGTACGCGCCCTCTGCACACACACACACACACACACACACCACATATATTTATGTACCCTACAAACACACTTGAACGATTTGTGAATCGCGCGGATTAGTCGTGTTTAAAATTGTACCTAATTTTTTTTTCCGTTTCGTGTCGTCTCTCGAGCTTTTCCTTATTTTCCATAAATATTCGTGCTTACTGCGAGGTCAGACGGCGGGCGAGTGAGTCTAGGCGAACGAGCAGCCAGCGATTTTCCTTAACGCTCCGCTAACATTTAATTATAAAGTGTTGAACCCTTCGCAACATATTCTTATTAAAACATCATCATCTTCTTCTTCTTCTTCTTCTTCTTCTTCTGTTCAGGCGCAATTTTCTGTTCTTGCAATTTAATCTGTTTTCGTAGATTAGTAGAAAAATGAACCATTTGAGATTCGTAATTAAATGTAATTTATTTCATAACAATGCAATTGAATGGTACGAGCACGTAACGCAGAAGAGCTTAGGAATAATGCACCTAATGACCACTTATATAGACACATGCCACCTCTACATATATACATACATACATATATGCATACTCCTTTTTACCGAATAGCGCAAGCGTAGCCATTATATTTTGCGAAATTTGGTTATCAAACTTGAAAGATCACCATAGAACGCGCCACCGCCGTCGAGAAGCTGCGAAAGACGCTTGTACGTATGTATGTACACTCGTACACACAAGCGTGCACACAAGCGTCATACGTCAAATTTGGAGAAAAACGGCAATCATGGCAATTGGCAAAAATGGTACGAGTATCTGATGACAAACGCTTTGAAATGCAAATTGCGCAAACACACGCATGAAAACTGCCGCAAACTGCCGCAAGCTGCTGCTGCAAGTAACCGCAAAGGCAGTAGCAACAACGACGGCAGCTGTCAAACGTCTGTCGCTGCGACAACAGCTTGACATTTGACAGAACACACTGGCTGGAGCCTTGAAGTATCAGTAGAGTCTCGCCGAATAGCGAGTGACTAACAGAGCTGCAGGCGACGCAGAGACGCAGAGACGCAGAGACGCTGAGCCGCTTAGCCGCATAACCGTGTGCGGCTGTTGTCGCTCCGCCAGTTACGTTTATGTGTGCAGCTGTTTATGGCGATTTTTTTCGGGCCGCTTTTCAACAAAGTTCACATTTTGCATACGACGCGTTGCGACAACGTGGTGACCGACCGTTGTCGTATCGCATCGCTGCGAGTATCGCATCTCGTTGGAATGACGGCTTGCATAGGTACTGCCGCCGCCGTTTCTGTGCTTAATTGAAAGATGTCAATGCGGCTGCGGCTCATGCGTCTGCCTTGCGTGCACGCCACGCAACGCAACGCAACGCAACGCAACGGTTGCAATGCGTTGAGCAACAGTTTGTGCGGGCTAAGATAAATTTCTAGCTTATCGGCTGCTCGATGTCGTTACAATACGTCGTAACGTCGCCATCGTCATCGTCATTATCGTCGTTGTTTGCAGTCGCATGGCAGTCTATGGATCGGCTACGACCGGCTCTTGGTCCGTCGGTTACGCATGTCAATGCCAGCAACGGCGGCACCTCCGGGTCAGAGAAGGCCATGCTTCAGCATTATCTGTAGGTTGTGGCCGCGCCGAGGCACGTCCCTGTCCCTGTTATTTTTATGGTAGTTGATCGTGCCGATGCCGGTGTCGCCGGTGCCGGTGTTGCCGTTGCCGTTGCCGTTGCTGGTGTTGGTGGCATGCTTTATCGTAATATTTAGCTGGCAACTTATGCGTCCAAACGCACATAAATTGGTCCAAACTGTTACCTCCAATTATTACCAAAAGCATGAGGATCTTCTGTGTGCTCGCTGTGGTGCACTGTGCCCCTTTACGCGGTGCCCCTTGTCGCAGTGTGTAGGAGCGCCAAAGCGTTCACGCACGCCACTTCGGTACACTTCAGTGCCGTGGAATTCCGTCCGATCGCGTCGGATCGCGGATCACCTTCGAGCTTCGCTTGGTAACGCATGGTCGTCGCTCGCTTGGCGGCTTGGGAGCCTTGAGATCTTTTGTGCACGCTCGTCGGAAGTTATGACGCACGTACTCTGCGCAGACACGACACGACAGCTCGTTGCTGTGAAATACGGACGTCAGTGCGGCACTGCCGGCCGAGTTCATAAAATGTGTTAATTTAGTTCAGCGGCTGCCGTTTCTGACGTCCGGGACGTCATCGTGAGCACCGAGCACCAAGGCCCGGCACTGCTTTTAATGACTCGAACAGCCAGGCCGTCAGGTTTGCCGGAAGGCGATCAAAATCCAAATCATAATGACGACAAATTAGTAGTAGATATTATAAATTGTACAAATTGCAAAGAAAAGAAGAAGAGGAAAAGGGGTAGGGGCGGGGGGAGGGCGGGAACACAGAAATATACAAACAATTCAAACGAATTTATAAATCGGGGAGAAAAATTAAAGAAAACTTTAATTGAAGGATATTTAGTTGTTGGCAGGGCAGTGAAGGGTGCATGAAGGGTGCATCCAGCATATTCTGGCTCAACTTTCCCCTCGTTTGGCGACCCCTGGCGTCTCCCTCTTGACTGAATTAAAAACTTGGATCATTTTAATTAATGACTTCTAGTATTAAATTTCCAAGGCTTTTCTGTTAAGGGTTAGTTTAAAATGGCGGCTGCCGTGAGGCTAGGATGGGAGTCGGTATTAATTTATCTTATTCTGACCGACGCCTCGGAATTTCGTAACAGTTTTGCAATTCTGGGCCTTATCTTGGTCTTCCCTTCATTTCTAACGCATAAAGTAAGAGAAAAAGTAGAGTTGGGGGGATACTTACCCCCTTGCCCAGTGAGGGCGGTCACTAATTCTAGTAAACTATATTTATTGATGCTGAAACATTTCTTGGTGTACACACTCGGTTCTCTTCAGATCGTACCCCTCCCCCCCACCCTTCCCCTCCCCCACAGACTTCTTCCCCTACAATTTGGACTTACCGTTCTCTAAGAAATTTTAACTGAGAGTTGAATGTTTTTAGGAGCAACAACAACACCGACACAGCAAAAGCAACTACTGTTCGAAGAAAAGACCGAACAGAACAAAAACAAACCTTTAAAAAAAATACGCCAAAAGGACATGAAGGATCTCGGGAGCCTGTAGAATAACAAACAGCCGCAGCAGCAGAACCATCAGCTGCATCATCGGTTCAACTGCAATGTCAAATGAACCGGCAAAATTCACAGAATGAAATATGCACGCCTGCGGGGGGTGGCCCGGGGTGCGGAGGGGTTGGTCCAGTGATGAGCATGGCCGCGCTAGAGCATTGGAGCGACGGAGGGGCTTTACGGCAAACTATCAGGGGCGACTAAATGACGCCCCAGCGACGTAAAGTGCTGTCGTTTATTCAGCAAACGGATGGAAAATATTTTGCAGAATTTTGGGGAAAACATTTCCGAGACGCGAGAGCTTCGAGGACGAGAAGGTCATACAGCAAAACATGGCGGCGAGGCCTTTGAACTATTGAAATACAGCAGCCGCGCCGCGCCGCGCCGCGCCGCCGTAGCAACAATACGAAGGCATTCTGTGGACTGAAATTCAGCTCAACGCAGTTCGAAAGAACAGACAAAAAAAACAAAAAAGCCTCACAGCACTTCTCCCTCTCTCTCTCTCTCACTCTCCCATCCTTCCAGCCTCCTCGTCACTAACGGACCCTCGATAAAAGTTGCAGTCAGCAACAGCCGAACAGTGCGAGATGCCTCGACGTTTGCGGGCGGCTACGCACGTAGCTCCGGACTATTTGTACAGAAGTTTATTAGTATTCCGCAGGAATCTATTTGTGCTGCTCGGTTTCCGTTTCCTCCGCCAGCATCCGCACATCACCGCGTCCGTACGGCCCCTCCCTCCCCTCCGACCTTACTCGCCAAAAATAAATCTTGTAATTTTGTGCGCAAAAGTTTCCTTTGGGACAACACTGAGTACGGCAGCGGCCATGGCTGTTGCTGCTGCTGCTGCTGCTGCTGCTGCCATTACCGTTCTTGCCATTACCGCCTCGCCTCGATGGTGGCGTATTATAATGTGATTACCCGCCGCCCCTTTGCCTGCCAGTGCTGCCATTTTCTACCGTAGACTCTAATGCGACGCATGTTCTGCCGTTGAACCGTTGAAGCATTCGTCCTTGGAATGTCCTTTCAGGAGGCGAGTGCTGCCAGTGGCGGCAGTGGCGGCAGTGAGCGGCCGCAGTCATTGCACTTTGTTGCGATGTAGTGCGTGGAAAGAATTCGAATGGCCGGAAGGAGGGTGTTGGCGGGGAGGGGGCAGGGAGGGCAAGAGGGACCGTGTTCGTGTGGCTGTGTGCGCGCCTGCCATTCATGTGCCAACGCCGCTGCGCCGTTAGTGCGGTTGAGCGAAGGAAATGTTTCTTATCGCTGCCGCGTTGCCGCGTTGCCGCATTGCCGCGCTGCAGTAGTCATTACTGGAAATTGGTTCCACGCTGCGTTTGCTGTTTTCTGTTTTTTTTTTGCTGTTTCTTGCTTTCTTGCTTTCTGCCGCCCTCAACTCGTTTTGTTCGGCTCCGAAATTCTGTAATGCGTTGCGTTGCTTCCTCTTTGCCGATTTATTTGGCGCCCTCTTATTGCGTGTGTGTGTGTGTGTGTGTGTGTGTGTGGTTATATTTGAATGTATGCATTTGGATTGATGCCGCATCCTGTGACAGGATGTGTTCGTGGCAGCGAGTACGCGGCGCTGCCACATTTTTTCAACTAATGCGTGGCTTATGCGGATTTGGCGCTACGCGATTGCTACGAAGCGAGCGAGCGAGGTCTTGCATTCTGAAACGCAACGCACATCCTTCGAAGGATATTATCAAGTTTAATACTGATTAATCTTCTCGCTCGTTTTCTTTGTGTTCGAGGAAAATTCTTTATTTTTTCTTGATCCATTGATTTAGCGTTTTTTGTAAAATAATACTAAAATAGTGGAAATAGTAAAAAATCAGCAGGAAAAATTCCTAAAAAATGAAAATTATAATGCATTTGCGTTTTAATTATATTAATTGAGAATTCTTTTAAAATAAAGCTAAACTTTTGTTCGTCGGAAAATGCATTTATCGCGTGCGGAAAAAGTCTTTCCACTAAAGGAGAGGTTCCCTGAATTTTTAATCTAAGGATTAAAAGAATAAGGATTAGAATAATTATGATAATAATCATGATTAAGCCTTCGATACTGTCTTAATCCATTCGAGAAATGAATTAAACGTCAATTGAATTTTTAAAGTCTTTGCGTTTAACACTTTCGCTCGATGTCGGCGACGCGACAAGACGACCATTTTGAAGATATTGAAGAAACCCAAATATTATGTAAGCTGAAGTATGTATAATGGAGAAGAATCGAATGGACACGGCCTTCTACCTTTTTGGCATTTCGCAATTGCGCAATTTGCCCTCAATAAACTCGTCCAGAAATTATTCGCTTCAGGTTTTATTTCAGAAGCAATTTAACAACGCTTACCTGCTTTAACGAAGACGAACAAGCCCTTAGAACAAGAACTGACCCACCCTAATGCAAAGACGCTTAAGTTCTTGGTGCGAAAATGGCTGCCCTTATCATTCCGGATCGGCCCAAATGAAGCCGCCAACCATCATGCCTGACTTTCAGCCATTGTTGGTTGCTGAGTTCAGATCTTTGCCTACGCGTACAAACCTAACCTACCCCAAGACAATACAAAGTATGTAAGGGTGGTTCTAAGCGTTGGCGTTGTTATTGTTGTTCGGTTCGACAAACATGCACGCGTTACGCAAGCCATAAATAATGTCGTTATATCGTTATGGCTGAAAAGAACCTGATTTCGTTCTCTTCTTCTTTCTGTCCTTCGACTACTTCTTCTTCTTCTTCTTCTTCTTCTTCTTCTTGTTTTTTTATTCTTCATTACAAAAAAGTACGTAAGAAATGTAGTAGTTTTTGGAGAGTTTTCTGTTGTTTTTTTTCTTTTTCTCTGCGCTCTTGCTTCAAGGCAATTTTTCTCAAGTAACCCGCACACCCGCGCACTCCCACACCCACACCCTTACAACTACATTGTGCACACATGCGTGCTCTCTCACTTGCTCCCTCAAAAAAGCCTTCATTCATTCGCCTCAATCGGGCCCTTCTCTTTTTCGCTTCAGTACCTTCGCGGTCATCCAACAGATTCTTGTCAACCCTCACGAGCGAACGCCCTTCCCTTCGCCTCCCAGCCCTTCCTGGTCATCCGGCAAGCGAAAACAACCACACACACAACTTCGTCAATGACTTCGCACGACTTTCAAATGACTTTCCGTTCTTACGTTTTGACATTAAGACGTGCCGTAATGTGTTCTACGAAACGGCACAATTTGGGGTAACTTTTATTGCTGCCATTTGTGTTGTTGTCGGTGGTGGCTGGCGCAAACAAATGGATGTTGCCCGAGGTTATGATTCGTGATTGTTACGCTGTATAGCTTTAAATGGATAGATTTTCTTTAGTTGATTCTTCTGCTACTTCAATTTATTTTCTTATAATTAATTGAATGAAATTTTTCGGATGACTTTTAAAGTAAACTCTTTTTCGATTTGAAAAACGTGTTGTTTTTTTTTCAAACGCAACAAAAGAGTACTTGTTTTTGGTTTCAGTTTTGTATGAAATAAATTTTCATAATATCGATTAATAGAAATTATTAAAATAATTGCGAAAACTCAAAATTATTAAATTATTTTTTAAAGTTACCGAATAAATGCGATTTACCGAAAGTATTTAGTATTCGTTGAATTACTGAAAAAAATATGGTTTTTTATAATTTTTAGTATTTTAGTTTTTAATATAGTATTTTAGTATTTTAATTTTTTACTATTTTAATATTTATTTTAAATAATATTTTTATATTTTTTAAGTTTAAATATTTATTTATTTATTATTATTTATTTCCCTTCACTTTTAAAAAGTCTTATGCAATTTTTCTTTAGTCCTTTGTTATTTATTTAGTAACTTTTTTATCAAAAAACTTAGAAATTAAAACTTTCGAATCTTTTAATCTAACATAATAATACATAAAATGCTGAATAAATATTAATATTATTGTATCCATATTGAAATCTTCTCCAATAATAAATATCGTTACATCAAAATTTTAAGAAAATTGTGATCAAAACTTTAGGCAAAAAAATTATAAAAATACCTTTTTTTATACCTTTGCTAAAACAACTCATTATTTTATAATATTTAATTTAAACTGAACTTCAATCTTCAAGAAACTGTGTATTTACAATATTTTTTGAATGAAAATTTTGAAAAAATTTTTTTTTCCTTAGTTTTTTAATTTTAATTTTAAATCTGTTATCAAATCTGTGATATTACCAATATTACTTGAAAGATGTACCGGAAAGTCTTTCAGATAATGATCTGAACTCAATTCTAAGGTTCGGTAACGAAATTCCGAAGTCACAGAACGCGTCCAGGATCAAATTTTTCCAGAATATAAACAATTACTCGGTGCCCAAGCTTTTCTGCATCTAGTCTCCGGCGTGAGCGGCACACGGCTGCAGAAAAGGATGAAAACGCATTTCGCGACTGACAAAATAATCGCGGGATTTTATCAGGTCGGGATTTTGTCGTTACGTGATTTTGCATTTTCAGATTTTGACTGTCTCGCCAATTCTAAATCCAACAAAAGAGAATCCAGAATTTCAGAATTACTTTGTAAAAATATGAAGAAGATGAAAAGAAGTCAATTTTGGCGATTTTGGGCCTTTTTTAGAGAACGAAAAGAAAAAAGTACCGAAGACCGAAGAATTACAGAAATTCGTTCCTAAAACAGTATTATTCTACACTCACGGACACTCTAACGCGTTTTACGTTATTTGGTGTGTTTTCTTCTTTAAAAAATAAAATTAAAATAAAATATTAAAATTTGATGCAATGGAAAATATTCTCAATGTTCTGAATATACATACATTAATTTTCTTGGTATCTTGTAGAAATAACCGCTTTTGCCCCTTAACTGCATTCTGGTCTAAGACTTGTTTCAGTCGTCTTTTAAGGCGTATTTCTTCTTCTTCTACTTCTTCTTCCAGCAATTATCCATCAACCTTTAAACGTCTAGAAGCGTACGTACGCTTCTCATCATTTTTCGAGCGTCGCTTTTTCCAGTCGTTCGTTTTTCTTGCGTTACAGTCGTCAGCACTCGCGCTGACGCACCGGCATTGATCGCCACATCTTGTGAACGAACGCGCTGCAAATGGCAAAATTATCTGCGCAACATAAAACCGAAAAGTGCGCAAAGGCAGCAAACGCGAAATCAATCTGGCCACGTTGCCACGAAATCCGACGGCTCTGCGCAGCGCCGCAGTTTAATGCTGGAACTATTTTCCATAAGTTTACAAGAGAGAGTGTTTTCTTCGCTGTTGTTGTTGTTGTTGTTGTTTCGCTTAATATGGTTGTTAAAGAGGTTTAATGTTATTGGTATTGTTGTTATTGTTGTTGTAGTTGCTTTTGTGGCTCGCGTTGTGGTTCTTTACTGCTGTTGACCTTTGCCTCTTGGTAAAGTGTGAAATTTGCCAGCCAGCGTTGCCAATGAATGAACCAATGAGTAGATGATCTGCGTCTGCACCGGAGACGAGACGCGTCGATGATGACGATGATGATGATGACGATGATGCCGAATGACAAGATAATGACCGCGCCATCACTACAACCCTAAATTTCTTCACAGCCAGCATGATTTTATAACTACGAGTATGTTCTTAAGTCGATGCTGCTGTTTATAATGATATCGGCACATATCGGTTTCATCCTGCTTGGTGAAGGCAATGCTGATCATGGACCACCCGAATAACCATAATGATGTTCGCTACAGTGGTTTTAGTGATGAACGCTCCAGTAAAAGCGTTCTTACTCATCGTGAAGCTGCCGTTTGCTGCCGTTGAACGTTGAACAACGTCGGTCTCTTGTTTAAAAGGTATTACGCGTTGTTGCTGTTGCTGTGGCTGTGGCTGTGGCTGTGGCTGTGGCTGTTGGCCTTAATGAAAACTGACTTGATGTTAACTTGCTGTTAACTTCGCTTAAAAGGTCAGTCAGTCAGTGTGAGGCGGCTGCCTGAAATCAGTTGGTTGCAGCTGCGCAGACCGAAAGCTTGCGCTTCATGCTTCTATCATCAACTGATTTAATTAACGTGATGCGTGCTTTTTTTTATTAACGAACACCTCTTTTACAATTAACCCTTTAATGAATGAAGAATGAAGTTGCCGGTTAAATGGGTTGGGCAGTTCTCACCTGCCGTGAGAACAACAACATACTCGATTTATACAGACTTGCTTTATGGTTTATCCAAAAGTAGCTTTAGGATGTTGAATGAGTATAGCTGTCAAACGCCTTGCTTGTTTCTTGGCATTATGTTTTATTTCTAACCCACAATGATAGACAATATTAATGATATGGTCGTATATGATCGTAACAGGGTGTTAAAATTATTAAAATTTATTTTCAAAATCAAGAAAAAAATGCCCATCGTAAATTACATGATTACGTTTTTAATATTTAACAATTCGCTTCTTCTTAATTAAGTATTGCTTCTTAATTGCTTCTTAATTAAAAATTCAATCTTTCTCATGATTATGTCCACCGTTTTCTAATTAAAAATCGGCAATTGGTTCTTTCGTTGGTCACGTTTACAAAATGTTAGCTGTTCATCATAAAGCAAAAGCCAACGCAGAGTAGAAATCGCAAAGAGGTATAAAAATGTAAAAAGGGGTGGACTTGCGGAAGAAGAAGAAGCTCTGACAAGAAATGACAGTGCTGTCAGTCGAAATGACGAACAACTCGAGAGCAATTGAAAGGATGCTTCTGTGTACCTGAAGGTACATATAATGATGTAACTACGACTAAAATCATGCATAGAGCGAGCATAGACGGTGTCCCGGTGTCCCCTCGAATGTAGCACCATCACATAATCGCAAACTTCGTGGGACGACCAGAGCACATCGTTCCGAAATTGCTTCAGATTCTGCTGAAATCCATCGAAAGGCAGAAGTGCATACCTTAGACCCAGCCCCATCCACCTACCCCGTCCAGCTGAAACCGTCGGGGCACCTCAAAGTAATTGCCAACGGGCGAGTGGAGGCGCACAGAGATACCGTAGAAGCCGTACCGTGCCGTACCGCCTGATTTTCCTGCCATTCCATTTCACCCCACAGACCGCTTTCGAGTCAGATGTTTTTTGCATATGCATGAGTTGTATGCTACTATCTATCGTAACTATGCGCTCCGGGGAAGGACTCCGGGGCGGTATGGGACGTTGATCGGTACGTGTACGGTCCCGTCTCCGGAACGTGTGTTCACGTTTGCATTCACTCAAGCGTATCCAATGATTGGCAGGCCATCTGCTGCCGTCAGTCAAAGGACTCTGGCGAAATTTGGTTAAAATTCCCAAAAAAAAGGATTACTTAATGGCAACCAAAAGTGAGATACATAAGAATACTGGTCCACTCGAGAGACAAGCAGATAAAATACAATACTCGTAGAAGAGAAGAGAAGAGAAGAGAAGAGAAAACAGTTGAGTTGACTGCTCGTTTGCTCGTTTGCTCGCCGCTGTCCTGACAAGGACATTCCAATCAAGCCTTCTATCTATCTCTACCTTCTATCACCAGCAGCCTTCGAAGTACCTGAGGGCGGTGGGCGGTGGTTGGGTGTAAGGAAAGGGCAGCTGAACAAACTCTAAAACTCTTTCGGCGACTCCTTCAGGAAACTACAATACATTGGTTGGCCCTGGGTCAGTTGCGAGGCAGTCCGCCGCCCATGGCTGTCCGTCGGAAGATGCCGAGCAAGAGATCAGGGACGTTTTTAATTCTCATGCTCTTTTTTTTTGTTTTGTCATTACTTTAAAAGTCCATGGAAACGGTTCAGTATATCTTTGGAATATCGAAATTTTCTTTATGCTCTTTACATCCTTAATGGAATTATTGCTAGGATTAATTGGCTTCGGTAATTGTTGCCGTAGTTTTCATTGTTGTCATCATTGTTGATCGCCGAAAACTATTGGAAGGTCTTCTACGATCTTCTCGTAAAAGTATTTTATATTGTTTCGATTTTAGTTTTCTGCATGAATATCAATGAATCAATGAATATCAAAATGGCCGTCGCCAGAGAGAGGTTAATGCTGATTATATTGGAAACCATCAAAGGGTAAAGCTAGCCTCAAAAGAATGTTGACGAGGACGATGATGATGATGATGATTGCTTTTATTTCTAATGCAACGTCGTTATTAATGGACGGACATATTTTGACACTGACGACAACGTCGTCGCGTCGCTGATGCCGCGGCGATGATAAAAAGTATTAATTTCGGCTTAAAGAAGTCGATGGAGGAAGGCCGTTGGCGGAGGCAATTTCCTCTTCCATAAAAGACAAAAACAAAAATTGCCAAGAAAATGTCGAAAACCTCATCAACACACACACACACGCACACGCACGCCTGCGATTTTCTAACGAGGTCGCTTTGCTCGTTATCCTTTTGGAGTTATCCTCTGCTGCTCCAAAAATATGCTGCGTATTTTTGTGCTTAAGCTAATAACACTGCTGGCAACAACAACAACAAAAACACCAACACCAACATTCGCCATAAAAAGAGAATGCATTCAAGAAGAAAAAAGAAAAAAGATGAAGGCCCAGAAAAATGCCGGCTGAGAGAAAGAAGAAGGCTGCTGCTGCTGCTGCTACTACCGCAGGCCCAGAAGCGAGGGCGTGCGAAAAGAGGGTAAAAAATTACAAACAACACAAAATGAGCAGCTTTCAAAAAAAAAACACTAAAAGTAAAATCTATCGATAACCGGCAAGATGAGCCCTGGGAGGACTGGACGCAACGCAAGAAAGCTGGACCACCCACAACAACGCACCCACACACCCACACACCCACACACCCTCACACGCGCCCAAACGGCAATCAATTTTGGTAAAAAATGTTGTAGCCTCAGAAACGGGGCGCCAAAGTCAGAGCGATAAACAAAAACACTTCTGGCGTCAAATGTTGGCTGCTCTGTGGCTATTGGGGAGGGGTAGGGGCAGGTGTGGGCGGGGGATGAGAGACTGTATCCGTTCGGCGGTAATGGCGACGATGGAGGTTCAAAAAACCGGCACGAAAGCGGCATTCGAAAAGCACTGACAGCAAAAGCAACAGAAATAATAACAACAGCTACAACAACAACAACAACAACAACAACAACACTAACAACAACAGCAAGCACAAGCTCAACAATGGCGCATTTATCGGCTGCAATGCATGCGACGCACCCACGTGACCAGCAGCAAGCCAACCAGCAGCAGCCCGGCCACCCGATGCGCCTGCAGACGGCCAACGAGCCAGCCATCAGGCACCGGCACCCCCACGCGCCCACCCCTCATAACCCCAGCCCCCGCCGCCGCCCCCGCCGCCGCCGCCGACCAAACAGTTCGACAGGAAACGCATTGTCAGTCAGTCATTCAGCTGGAGTCGGTGCCGATAGTCGTGCCAGCAGCAGCAACCAATCGCGTCGAGTGCTGCACTCCGAAGGCGTGGCCTGCATGCAACCCCCAACCTCACAGGCAGGGCTGCAGGTGGTGCAGCAACCACCACCGTGCGGCACCCACGTGCACCACGGCCAGCGCTACAACTGACGACTGCGAGAGCAGCAACGACGACGGCAAGGACACTCGAGTCTCAGGCGGCAGCAACAACATGGCGGACGCCAGCCCAGTGACAGGTGGAGGCCGGGTGGCCGGGGGGCCGAGTAGCCGGGCACCGAATGCAAGAGGCTTGCCGAAAACTGACAAGCAGAGTAATCAACGAACAGCGGCAGGGCGGAAGAGAGAGAGAGAGAGCCGAAAGTAAATTGTTATCGATGGCTGGATGGCAAAACATGCGAATCCGGTACCCAGAGGCGCACCACGTAGGTTCGATTGGGCCGGTCCTGCTGACTGCTGTTGAGTCACAAGGCGAAGGGTGGAGAGAGGGCGCGGAGAGAGGGCGCAATGCGTTTTTTAGACTCTTCGGCTTGTTCAATTTGTGTTGTTGTTTTGCGAGGAGGCCAGGATGGAGGGGTGGGGGGGGGGGGGGGGGGAAGAGGAAGGAATGCACGAAAAGATGGCGGAGAAAGAGAGGTGCTGCTGGTGCTTCATCAATTTTCCGGGAAAAAACAAAACAGTCATTCTTAAAATATAGTCTTTTTTTGTATTCTCATTTTTGGTCTCTTCTTTTTGCTGAAATTTCTTTTGGGCAAAGTTGTTTATGTAACGGCCCTCTTTTTTTGCTTTTCCTGCTCAACGGCTAAGCCCTAAGCCCCAGCGTCCGCTCCCTGCCCGCGTCCTCAAATCCTTCCTTCCTTCCTTCCTGCCTGCACTGCATTTTCCTCAAACGAATACTCTTCCTTGCAGCCATTTTTTAACATTTGTACACGACTGTGTGTTACTTTGATGTGTGTGCGTTGTCGATGTGTATGTGTGTGTGTGTGTGTGTGGGTTATTGTTAGTGTGGGTGATAGTCTTGTGTGTGTGTGTGTGTGTGTTGTCAATGTAGGTATAGTACAGTCCTTGCAGTCCTTCAATCTTGCTTCCTTTCGTGCGTTCTGCACATTCTTCATTTTATTTTACTGCACAACTAGAGACCAATTTTTCTTGCCAATTTTTAGTTGTCGTTAGTTGTTAGTTGTTGTTGTTGTTGTTGTTGTGGTTGTTGTTGTTGTTTTCGTTGTTGTTGCTTTCATTTAAAGTAAGGTTTTGTCGCGCAGTTGTTAACGTTGCTGGCGGTGTTTTTTCATGCGCGAGCACTTTTTAGTAAATCTTCAGTCGTTGAAACAAAGAAAGGTTTCTTTTTATATTTTCCTTCTCCTTCTCTCTGCTCGATATCGTCTCCTTCTTATTATGTAATGAGCTAGAAAATAGTACCCAAAAGAAATTACTTAAACGAATTAATGATCTCCGGATTTCGTCCCAAACTCGATCGTGATTTTCGGTGAAACAAGACAAGATGATCTAAAATCGGGAGCGCTCTGATCTGAAGTCTCTAAAAACGCTCCCTCTCATTCTTCGGATCATTATTTAAGGCCCTGATTCACAAATTCACTTTCAGGCATCGTCGTCGTCATCATCGTCGTCTAAAAACAGCTGTCGTCGTCATTTGCTAATCACCAGCACGACGCCGTCTTTTTAGCACGAGACGACACCTAAATTGCTGTCATCCTAAAATGGACGTTTTGACGTCTGCTGTCGGCCTTGTGTCACTATTAGCTTTTAGTCACCTCAAGGTGCCTTTGAGTCGTGCCACTGCAATTTGTGCATGCTAGCACTGAACATTTTATCTAGTACACAAACCTGTTAGCACATTGCAACTGATGTGGGCGTAAAATAACACAAGTCACTTTTAGAACAAGTGAGCTGGTGAATACGAATTCTGCCAAAAAGTGACTTTTCAGAGACGACAACGCCGAGTGACTCGGTGAGCTTGTCAGACTAAGATCAACCTTTTGATACAATACAAACAAATTGCAAACGCGGACTCCACAGACTTAATCTTTTCTTAAGGAAATGCTTTGATGACAGACCTCTCTACTAAAAACTAAGGACGTCTTTATTGAATCGGTTCATTTTCGAAATTATTTTCTCTTTTTTACTTTAGTTAATAATGAATAGATAGCATTTTTTCCATATACGCATAAACGGAATAAGTAGGTATGAAAATAGGGATGTGTACATATTTCTTTATATATATATATATATATATGTATGTATATACTCGTATAACATTATCTCTATATGTATTATGCGAGAGCATGCTTCTATTATGATGAATGAACACTTTATAATAACAGTTTTAATGTGGTTTTAGTGGTTTTTTCCATTGTTATTGTTATTGTTGCTGTTGTTGTTTTTGTTCATCACTCTACTTAAACTTTTTAACTGTGCCACAGGATGTCCTTGAGCTGAAGTCCTTGATGCTGTTGTTATTGGTGCGACAGCGTCTGTGCTGTTAACTTCTTTCCGTACTATTTTTATTACTTTTCATATTATTCTTCTTTTGCTTTTCTTCTCGGGCGCCTTCTTCTTCTTCATCACAAATCCGCTAGTTTTCGCTGCTATTTTACAACGTACATACATACATACATACATATGTATATATATTTTTCGGAAATCTTATTCCTTTCGCCGTCTTAAGTTTCCTGCAGCGCGCGCAGAAGACTTTGGTATTCTTGAAGTTCTCCAGACGCAGCAAACTTTTCATTTTTTTTCTTTCTTACATTTATCTACTATAAATACATATACGCTTGTGTGTGTGTGTGTGTGTGTGTCTCTGCTTCACTGTGTCTGCCAGCTATAAACTTCTTGGCGGCATATTTAAATGAACCGGATCACTGTGTTTGGGTTACTGTTACGAGCACAATGCTCATTCCGTTGCTCGCGCTTTCGCAGCATCCTTTTGTCCTTTTTGCTGCTGCATTCAGGGTGTATTAGCAGCCAATGCATCCTTGTACACAGACAGCAGCAATGACTGCTGCGATTGTATGGACCAGAGACGAAAACGGACGAGCTACAAGATAATAGCAGTTTATATACTACAAATTAACTCGCTATGGTTATGCATGTACGTGTGTCTGTGTGTGTGTGTGTGTGTGTGTCTGTATGTGTGCACGAATATGTATGTGCTCATGAAGCGTTGTTAGAGTTGTCTGGAATGAATGCATTTGTATAATTTTGCACATTTTATTTCCGCAAAGGATTAAAGTTGTGCGTCCTTGTTGCCTCCCTCTCGCTCACACCCTCTTGCTTCATCCACGAGTATGCTATCCTCTTCTGCGACGTTTCGAGATCTAGCGTTGCTCCGTCTCCGTCTGCGTCTGCGTCTCCGTTTACGTTGCGCTGTTAGAAAGCGAAACTTTCGCTGTGACGCCGCACCGCAAAGATACAGCGCCGCGGAGCCGGTGATGCTTTATCGGTGCTCAAGGTCGCGTCGCGGGTGCGACGCCCACCCACCACCGCGCGACGCTCACGGTTGCGTCATCTCGGCAAACTATCGCTTTGGCTTGAATGGGTTACGCTGAAGACAGCGCGAAGTGGTATCCTCGGTAACTATGACTACGCGCCGTTAAAAGTTGCTGCTGATTGTTGTTATTGCTGTGTGTCGATTGCTGCTGCTGCTGCTGCTTTCATAGTCGCAAGTAGCAAGTAGCAAGTCGTTGGCGTTGGCGTTGTCGTTTTTCTTGCTTTTGTTACGGTTCTGGTTGTTGTTGTTGTTGTTGCTGTTTTGATTCCTTTTAGTTATGCGAAAGTTTTACTATCGCATTTGAAACCTTCCTCTTCTTCTTCTTCTTCTTCGAAACTCTTTCCAGTAGCAAACAACGACGCATTTGCAGCATCATTTTTATGGACAATTTAATTTTATTTTTATGCAACACACACACACACACACACACAAAAGGACATTATAAACAAATAAACATATACATCTAAACACACACACACACACACACACACAAACCCACATTCAACGAAACACAAACAAGTTTTATAAGGAAGAAGTTTTGTTTGCTGCGTTTTTGTGAGCAAAATAAGTGTGTCTGTTTGTGTGTGTGTGTGTGTGTGTGCTCTTTTTCCTATTTTATTTCAGCGAAAGTTTTCACATTTTTATGAAAAAAGTTTCAGTCTCGCTACAAGCTCTAAAGAGAAATTTCAATAAACTTTCGCTTTCAAACGATGACGTCATTCCATTTATGTTCCATTCGGTCTTGCTGGCATCGCGACTACGTCACTGATTTCAAGATTTTCTACAAAATGTGTTTTAATCTGATCTCTTAAGTGTTGTTTTTTTTTTCAATTAAAAACGTATTTTTCTGTGCGAAAAACAAAAACTTAACTTTTTCAGAATTTCATAAACAATCTTTTCAAAAATTGTAAATTTTAAATTAAAGTTTCAAATTTTTCAAATTAAAGATTTTATTACCAAATAAAAAAAATCGAAATATATCAAGCTTTTATTACTTATTTCCTCTTCGTTTTGAAGCAAAAAATTACTTCATTGATCCATGATCTCGTCTCGCCTGAAAGAGTCTGCCGCCTCATTCTCGAATCTCGAATCGAACGCAATGCAAGCCGATATCGAAACGAGAACAAGAATGTCTCCGTTTTATGCGGAAACAACAACAACTATGTACGTAAATAAAAATAAAGTGTTGAGATTGACAAAAATTGATTTGAATTGAAGAAAAATGCATTTCATTACGTTTTAGTTAGTGAAAGATATAGATAAAATAGTCAAAGATAAGCTGGAATATGTTTTTTTTCAAAATATTCAAAATTGTGTGTGGCACCAAAAAGGATATAAAATACTCTCAGTTCTCTTCTCTCAATTTTAAGCGCTTTTTATTCCACTCTCTCTCTCTCTTATCTTTATCTTCTTCCTCAAACAAACGATAATTACAAAGTCTCTTTGAAATTAAAAGAAAATGAGCAGCATTTGCAGAAAATGCAGAAAACTATAAAATTCTCAAGAACTTTGTAATTCTCTTAAAGTAAATTTTTCTCATTGCTACGTAGAAAGAGAAAATGAGCCAAGACTTTTCTTCAAAATGCCACAACACTCTTCTTGTGTGTGTGTGTGTGTGTGAGAGAGTAACAAGAAGATTTCAAGAGAAATTCCTGAAGTAACAACCAACGAGTATAACCTTTGGTATAACTATTTGTGCATACTCGTTGTATACTCGCTCTCCTCTCTCTCCTCTTAAAAAGAGCAGAAGCAGGAATATTAGAGAGTTTTTCCTGACGTTGGTTTGAAGAAATGAAATGAATTCATACAACAAAAGAAAACAACTAAAATCGAGGAATGAAAAATACGAGCGTAGAAAGCAGAGAAAAAATAAAATAAATGCAAAAAAAAAATAAGACGAAAATTGAAGACGATGAAGCATATTTTTCTCAACCGTCTTGAGAACGGTTAAAAACGAAAATGGAGAAAAATGCTTTACGGCTTTAAAAATGCGTTCGTCGCGTCGTGTTGGCAACTTGTGAAAGCGATGGACGCATTTGCCGTGACATCAAGGCTCCGGGGAGCAAGCAGGTTGTACGTAGTACGTTCCACCCTGGACTGCACTCCAACTGATTGCTGTTTCTTAATGGTAGGTGTTGCTGTTGCTGTTGTTGTTGCTGTTGAGGCTACTTCCTCTTTCTTGGTGTTGCAAAGTAAAGATTTTGAAAGTTTTCCTCTACGAATCGTGGGTGACGTCGTCATTGTTCTTGTTCTCGTTGTAAATGTTTTTCTTTGCTTCTTTATGATTTCTTTTTTTGAATACATCAAACGCGCGTCTCACAATTTAAGTCGTTTACGAAGTGAAAGTTTGTTATTGCCATTCTTGGTATCAACGGGGTTGTTGTTGTTGTTGTTGTTGTTGTTGTCGTTGTTATGGCTGTTCAAAGAGAGCCATTCATTCTCGTAGCAAAAGGTGAGTAAGAATGTAGGTATGAATTTGTGACTATTGTTGCAAAAGAAAGGATTGCTGCCTTTGTTGTTGTTGTTGTTGTTGTTGTTGTTGTTGTTGTTGTTGTTGTTGTTGTGGGGCAAGTCTTGGAAACAACAAAATCTGAGTACCCTCGAAATTCTCCAATTATAAACTTCAATTTTCGGTTTGGTACCTTTTTTGTAAAAGACAGCAAAAAACGGTCTACATTAAAAATTAAAGGAAAACATTAAAACAAATGAGCCGTCCGATCCATCTGACCATGTAACCCCTTCGGCTGAGGCCCAGGACCACCGGGCACCTAACTCGGTTTTGTTCTGCATCGACAAAGGCTGCCGACAAAGAATTGATCACCGAATGTTTTACAACACACACACACACACACACACACACAAGCTGAACATTTAGAACAGCGCAGCACTGAACATAGAATCCTCAATACCGTACCCACCACAGTGGACCACAGAGTGCCCGTTCGGGGCTTCCGCTTCAGCACCCAGAAATAGTATGCACATAGTGATAATAGTTACCGGAGCGCCGCCATCAAACGATTTGCTGGTGACGTCGACATCAACAGCGACAGCGTCAGCGTCAGCGTCAGCGTCAGCGGCGGCAGCAGCGGCGGCAGCAGCAGTAGCCACCGAAGTTGAAGACCGCTAACCACCAGAAGCACCATCAAACGGTCATTAATAAAAACACAATTGCAAAAAAGGCAATCGATGGGATGACCATATCATCGTATCAACAACAACAACAACAACAACAATAACAACAACAACGCAGTTATTGTGAGCAGCAGGCGCAACCGTATAAAGCGGCATGACGTCCATTGTACGATGCGGCGACGGCGACGGCGACGGCGACGGCGACGGCGACGGCATCATTAACTAATTAGTGTCATTTGCATGTTAAACCACAACAACAACAACAACAACACTATCGATAGCAACAACAAAAACTACTCGATGCAATTGTTAATTGTTGCTAGTTTCTTTTTTATTCAGTGACCAGAAGCCAGAGTGACGTTGGCGTAAGGAGTGGTGGCATGGCTGAGAAGCTAAAGGCCGGAAACACTTCGCCGCCTCACTCACATTGGCAGCGGGCCGGGCCGGACCGGCCGGGGCCGCTGCAGACCAGATTGAAGAAGGCGGTAAAGGCGGAAAGTCAACCTGTTTCGCCATTTTAGTCCCTTCAGAGCTGCACTTGGTTGTCGTTGTTGTTGTTGTTGTTGTTGTTGTTGTTGTTGTTCGTTTGTGCCTGAGGTGTATACGGTTCGGTTCGGTTGTTCGCCATTTCTTTTTTTTGTTGGTGTCTTTTTGTTGCTCTGCTGATGCTAAGCTCGGTTTTTATTGAACAGAGGCCACTTGCCGTGGATCGATCAGGCGGCATGCGGCATGCTCAACACATACCGAACATGACAGTTGAACAAGCCGCTCTCTGTGTTAAATAGAGGCAGCGTCTTGGCGGCGCGGCGGTTCGTTGATTAGCTTTTGCTCGGGCAATGAAATGTGGTCGGCCGCAATGCGCAGGCAGCTATGAGTTGACAGCATGTGCTTCGTATGTGCTCGTGGATGGTCGGTCGGCTACCGATGACCGCCAGACTATTTCCTGGTGCAACGCGACACGCGACAGTGACATCAATTGAGATTTCGACTCATCGGCTTGCTTAAGCCGATCCGTCCGAATGATGCTATTGACGCTGACATCGTGTTTTTGTCGTCTCCGCCGACGGCTCTCTTGTTTGGTTTTCTTTTGGTATTTTCTGGGCTTCTTCAGGCGCCGCCACGTCAGTTACAATATCAAACTGGTCTTGACTTCTGTATCGATGTCAAAATCTTTTTTTTTTGCAAATTTTGGGCTCGTCTGAATTCGACCAAGCACAAACCTTGGCTGGCATTCGACTGGCGTTGACATCGTTGGATGCTTAAGTACGCACGAGAAGATTTAATGCAATGAATAGCAAAAGACCTTAGCAAGATGCGGTGCGGCGGTGCAAGAAGCTGGCAACTAAATGTACGCAGGCTGATCCTTCGGTACACTTCGAGAGAGCACTTCGAGCAGAAGGCAAGCTCTTTCGGCCATTGGCTGTCGTCTGCGGCCACAAAATGAGCACATTTGTAAAATATAGACGATGATGATGGGTTTGGGAAGGAATTTTCGGTCAAACCTGGTCAAATTTGGCCACTTTCAAACACTTTCATCATTAAAATAAAATTATTTATAAACGATTAAATTCCGCAGATTTAGCGCTTATTTCGATTTACACGCTTTTGTGTGCCAAATCGTCTTATTTGGACATTTAACATTTAAGCCTTCACCTTCTCTCTCTTGTGCTTTATTTCCTTCACAATCAGAATTCTCATTCATTTGTCTTACTTATCCTTAGCCGTAGATCCTGCTGCTGCTGGCGTGCATGCTAAGTCCTTAAATATTCTGAAGGCAGCAGGCGCCGAATCTGCCATCGAACGTCTGCCAAAACGGAAGCCAGTCTTCCGTTAAATTAGAAGCAACACAATGGAGCTCCAGGAGCGCCCAGCGTGAAGGATGCGAGGCCGCAAGTCGTTGATTTTCTTCGTTGAGATGCCGGAGCATGAGAAGTTCGACTAATCTCGGTTCCATTCGCCATCGCTTACTCTCTTCTCCCTTCACGCCACACCCCCACACCACCACCACCACCACCGCCCACCAGAAGCCACCAAAAGCCACAGAAGGTTTGCCCGAAAAATTAAGAAAATCCTTTTTTCGAGCGTTAGTTTGACACTGATTTAAGTTGTTAGAGAACAAATTAAAAAGTTGTCATTTTTATTATTGGTCTTGTATTTAGTTTGAAAAAAAAAAACGAAACAACACTTACAACAACAACAACAACAAATCGCCAGAAATAAAAGTGTCATGCTTTGAAAATCATAAATGATCTTCATTTCAGTGAATTGCTATCGCTTCAAAATTCGTTAATTGTCGTCTCAAGCTTTTGCTATTTTTTTTTTTTTCTTTTTGGTGAAGATGTTTTATTGTTACTGTTGTTGCTGTTGTTGCTACTTTTGCTTCCGTTTCCTCTTTTCTCTCTCTTTTGAATCATTATTATATCGGTAGAGTGATGATTACTTTAGAGTGTCAGTGCTTTTTTTATTACTTTTGCTTTATTTTTAAACTTTTCCAACGAAAAGTCATGAAATTATATCCGAATTTGGTGGGTTTTTCCCACTGTTTTATCGCTGGTTAATCGACAGGCTTTGTATGACTGCTATTTTTGTTGTTGTTGTTGTTGTTGTTGTTGTTTTTGTTGTTGTTGTTGTTATATTTATCATTGGGACCGACCGCATTTCATGAAAACATTAGCACTTGCTGGAATTTATCTTCTTGACGTTCTTCCAAGCAGTCTTCGCTCCTTCGTGCCTTTCTTTCTTCCTTTCTTTCTTTCTTCCTTTTTCTCTATCTTTCTTGCTTTCTTTCTGTCTTTCTTCCTCCCACCGTTATATTATTTCCTATTTTCTATATTCTTTTTCTATTTTTAACATATTCGCCTCAATCTTCATCTTTCTTCCTGCTTGTTTTTGTTTTTTCTTGTTCTTCCTTCTTCAATTTCAGTTTTCCTGCCATTTTTCCATTTTCCATTTTAACAGATCCTTTTGTTTTCTTCCCGTTTGTCGGTTTGTCGGTTTGTCGGTTCGCGGTATTCGCGTTTATTTGTCTCACTGTTTGCCCTTTTGTATGTCTGGCCGGCCACCTCTCGCCCAAGGTTGTGTGCCACTGGCCTCACCAGTCTGGCTGGTCTCGTCTCTGTCTGTCATTTGCTTTTATGGCCACCTTTTTATTTTCCATTATATAGTATTGCTTGATTTTTAATTTTCCTGATTTTGTTTTTTGTGATTGTTTTTTTTGTTTTTTTTGTGAAATTTCCATCAGACGCTTTTCCGCCATTTAAACCGCGCCCTGGATTTTTCACTAAATTTATGATTATTTCTTTTTTCCTTATTTTCTGGCTCTTTCATGACGATTCTTTCTTTCATTCATTTCGCAAGAAGTGCAAAAAGTGCCACGTGATTGTGACGCGTCACGCCAGCGCGAGCCCAGACAAGTGTTGCCTTTAACGATTTGGCTGCGTTTGTTTTTCGCTTCTGTTGTCGCTTCTTCATTTACTCGTATTTATAGTAAATATTTTTTAGTGTTTTGTATAATATTGTGAAAAGGTGCAGCAGAGAAAAAAATGAGAAAAATTGAAAAAACTAAAAAAAAATTTCACCATAATTCTATGAAAACTTGCAGACAATTTGGCCTTTCTCTTATTTTGTTTTATTTCGCAAACATTCAAACAAAATGTGTATCACAAAGAAAGTGATGGCAATATTTTCAGATTATGATATAGGTACACTCATACCTCGCTATACGGCCGCTCTTTATACGGCATTTCGCTACAACGGCCTTTTCTAATTACGGTAATTTTTCGTTTTACGGCCCATAATGCTTTGTTATACGGCCAAAAATTGCTCTACTGTTACCGATCTTAAGTTTATAATTAATTAATTCGTTTTACGGCCTTTTGCTTTAAGGCCAACTTTTCCGGATCGCCTCTAGGCCGTATAGCGAGGTATAGGTGTATAGACAATGGATAAGTTTCTCTTAATTGAGAAAAAGATCAAAGTCGTTTAAAATTGACGAATTTATTACTTCAAGAAATATAATAATTTTGCATTTGTAATAATAATAAGTTTTCCATCTTGAGGCATTGATGCTCATGCTTGGATTCTAATGATCGCGATTGCAATTAGACACAATGAAAATGAATGAATTATTAGGCCTGATAAGTTTGAAACTTACTATAATCATCTTAAATTAACAGACCACATCGACAGACCATATCAGAGTTAAATTAAAAGCAAAATTGTATCTTCATTGTTAATGAAATTCGCGGAAAAAAATACTATAATAACTCATTCCACGCTCAGCTGGATTTACACTTGAATGAATGGAGATCACGACGAGGGTCAATGACCCACCGCGGCTCGAGCCGCGTTGGTCAAGTTCAAGAAATTAAAAAAACAATTAAGAAAAAAAAAACAATTTATACAACAAAATTTAATAGTAGAAAATTTGAAAACTCTTCTTGGCCGAGTTAAGAGAAACAGAGTTCAAGCATTCAAATTCAAGCTCTAAATTAATCAGCATTGATCTTCATGCATGGTTCACTGATTTCATTGTCTAAGTTCTTCTTTTTCTTCTTCTTCTTCTTCTTTTTCTGCTTGGCATTTTAGTCTTAACAAACCCAAATGTCTGCGTTGCGCCACGTTTGTGCGTAACCTTTTACTTAAAAAAAAAAAAATAAATTAATAAAGGTAAGAATAAAAAAAAAAATTTAATATTTTCGTAATTTTTTATTTAAATTCTCAATTGATTCGCAATTACAAAACGCGTAAGTATTTGCCAAATTAATATCAAAAATTTTTTTTCTTCTTAAAAATTAATTTAAAATGTATTCGAAGTTGTGTATTTGTTGTTATACATAGCGTAATGTTTATAAAATAATACAAATTTAAATTTAAAATACAATTACAAAATTTATACAATTAAAAGAAATAACAAAAACAGAATTTCGACTCGCTAATTATATAATTTATATATTTATAACTTACTACTTATTTTAAAGTGAACAAATGAGACAATGTTTAAAAGTATCTAAAATGTTAAACGGGTTTTTTTGTGTTAAATTATGTGTTTTTGAAGAAAGACGTTAAAAAATAAAAGGCCCTTTTGGCCTTCCTTTCCATCCTTGCGCGCGCTCAACACTACTTAAAAAAATTTGCTATATTTTAGGTTTTTGTTGATGAGAAATAATTGCAAAGAATTAATTAAATATTCTCGCACCAAACTCGCACCAATAAAAAAACCATAAAACTAACGGTTAACTAAAATTTGTGTTTTTGAATATTTAATATTTTTGCTTTCTCCAAAGTCAAAATCTCCTCTTTTGAAAAAAAAAAATTCAATAAATTTATATTGACGGCTGTTTTCTACAATACTATGTATTGTATATTAATTTAACGGCTTATCGTTAAAAGAATTAATTTTTGTTTTGTCTTTGACGTGCTTTGTTTTGCGTTCTTTTCAAATCTCTCTTCTGCTTCATCTTCTTCTTATTTTTGGGGTTAATCTTCTGCTGTTTGCGTTTGTGCAAAATCCGATTTCGCACGCTTGAATGAATAATTTCTACACCAAAAAAACAAAAATTTGCTTAAACTAAAGCAAACTAATGATTTTAGTGGACGTGTTGTTGTTGTTGTTGTTGTTGTCGCTATCGTTATCGCTATCGCCAGCCCACTATAATGCTATTCCGGGTTATATTCAAACGCATTACCGAATAAAACCAAAACCGAAACGATAGAGTATCGTTTCTCGCACGCTTTAGATTTCTTAAAAAAAGGACACAAATTAAAGCAACGAAAAAAAAAAACGAAAAAAAAAAATAAAAACATGGCAATATTAAATGAAGCGCAAAGAATGCTAAGAGAAAAAAAATCGCAAACGAAATCCGAATACAAAAAAAGAATCTATTAATTTGCGGTTTTAATAGCTCCCGCTGACACAACAACAACAACAACAACAACAACAACAACAACAACAACAAACGAAAAGCATATAGTCAGAGCAGACTTCAACAATGATCGTTGACAGCGCTGCGCACACACACAAACACAAGCACAAAAAGGGAAAAATGGGTCAACCGCTCCGGCGACGAGCGTCCGGCTGTGCGAGTGGGTCCCCGCAGCCACAAGCGACTACGATTCGCCATAGGCTAACCTCAGATCTTAACGCAAGATGTGGCCCTCCGCCCCACCGCACCGGCGAAGAGCCCACCGTCTGTTAGTCCGATGGTCCGATGGTGCGACGTGGTCGAACATTAACCCGAATCTCGCGCTAACGCGATTTGTATCTCGGTATCTGCGCAAATGTGTCGCACCATCGCGTATTGAATTAGTTAGTATTCGCTGGATGGAGATCCGTTCGACATATGCGCAGTAACAACAACAACAACAACAACAACAATAACATAAAGCTGTATGATGAGGAGGATGAGCTGTTGTTGTTGTTGTCGCTGTCGATGATGGTAAATCTTATCTAAATTCGCAATTTCACCGAAGCATAAAAGAAACGCTTTCAACAGCGTTTGTTACTGTTGTTGTTGTTGTTGTTGTTGTTGTTGTTGTTGTTGTTGTTGTTGTTGTTGTTGTTGTTGTTGTTGTTGTTGTTGTTGTTGTTGTTGTTGTTGTTGTTGTTGTTCCGTCTTTTCTTCCTTCGAATTTGCAAATTTAATTAATCTCTTCGGAACAACGGCTTTAAGCCATTTTTTGCTCGCTCTCCAGTTTTTTTTGTTCGTCGGCTGAGGTCAACGAACGTGCGTAGCTGCGAAATTCGCAGCTTCGACAATAGTTGCGCGCGATAATTTATTTGAAGCGCCAACAAATCTGGCGAATATTTTTTTTTTTTTTTGCTCTTCGAAGGCATTAACCCACCGACTTTAATTCGACAGCAATAAATTTTTTCTACGAGTATTCTACGTAAATAATAAAATATCGCAGAAAAGAATGGTTGCTTCTTTCGAAGATAGTTTAAACATTGCTGGAAGGGGCTATAGCGTTATATACATACTTACATATATTAAGAAGGATACATAAGTACTAATATGTACATATGTATATATAATATAATAATGTATAATTTGTTAGTTTTTTTTTTTTAATTTATAAAAAAAAAAAGGTTAATTCAGTGCAAAGGTTGACTTTTAGTATAGAAGTTCTCTCCTATTTCTTCTTTTTTTGTAGTTCTTCTTGCTCTTTGTCTTTTTTTTAATTCTTTTTCTTCTTCTTCTTCTCCCTTTTGTTCTATCAACTAAAATAACCTTAAAAAAATTTCTAATTTTGAAAAATTAATGATATACATATTACATTACCTTCATAGAATTTATACATATATCATTCCTTCATAGTAATAAATATACTAAATTCAATTGAACTCAATGAATTGAAAGATATAAAAAGATTTTTATAATTTAATTTGCATAAAAGGTGCGTGTGTTCGGTACATCAATTTGAAATAGTGAAGAAAGAACAATTTATCTGCAAAAAAAACTCACGACTATAGCGTCGATTTTTTTCAATTACATGATATTTGTAGGTTAGGAAAAAGAAAAAAAAATTACTGGGTAGCGTAAAAAGTTGCATTGAAAAATTCTTTGAAAAGCTGTTTTCACGATACGCGCTTTCGCGGAACAACAGAGCGTTCGTTGCTCTGAAGAAAACGCGGTCTCTTGCCTCGAATTCTACAACACGACATGCCGCAATTAATAAAGGATTATCGCATCGCATTCTCCGTAGAGAAATGAATGAATACGACGACGCAGCGAAGGAATAAAAACACGATAATCCACCACACCCACAAAATAAAAAAAGGGCGTAAATACATGCATGAGCTCTTGAATGAACGAACGAACGAACGAAGTAGTTTCTGAGGTCGGTGAGATTATTACAGAAGTTTTTTTAAAAAATAGTGTTATTAAATAAAAGAAAAAGTGAATAAGAAAGATGAAGGAGAAGGAGGAGGAGAAGGAGAAGGAGAAGGAGGAGAAGAAGAAGCAGAAGAACAAGAAGAAGAACAAGAAGAAGAAGAAGGAGAATAAGAAGACATTAAAAATGTGTCTCTCTCTCTATTAGCAAATAAAACATGGCATGGTCGCTACTTAAAATATCTGAAAGAAATATAAAAAAAAAGAAATTAAAACAAAAACCAAAAATGTATTGAAACAAGAGCAACAACAACAACAAAAATCCACAACAAAAATTATTAATATTTTCACTGAAAATTTAAAGATTCCTTCCTCGCTCTATTTTTGTTGCCTTCCGCATTCACTTCCTCTCGTTACTTATACACGGTTACTTATTATCTGCTGCGTCTTCTTCTTCTTCTTCTTCTCCTCCTCCTCCCCCCCCAACGCCACGACATTATTTTCATATTATCCTTTATTATCTGCCCACTTCTCGAACAAGTTAATGAATAGAGAAGAGAGAGAGAGAGAGAGAGGGAGATTTTCTGTAAAACTAAAGAAAATAATGGCCACAACTAATAAATAAAAACGAAGAAAGGAACAAAGAAGAAGAAGAACAAGCACGTTTCCCAGGCAACCTCAAAGAAAAGAAAGCGTAAAAGCGGAAAAAAAGATAAGATTTTTAAAAACAATGCGAACAAAAGCATCTTTGAAGATTAGCCATAAAATATGGCAAATAACGCTACAAGTATCCGAAAGATACCAATAGAGAAGCTTTTGCAAAGGATTGTTTCCTGTCTTCAAGGAATAAAAGGAGCGGAGGAATGAAGGAATGAAGGCATGATGTGAGCACATGAACAACGAAAAGAAATGCTTTTCTTCAAATTCAGTTCTCTTTGAATTGCGGCTGCTTCCTCCTTCTCTCTGCCTCTGCCTCTTCGACGTCGTTTTCTTTTAGAGAAATCGCTTTCTAATATCGCACAACTAAAAAAACACAAAACGTAAAATACTCGTAGCATACTTATTCTCTTTCGGGTAGACCCGAATATATTTTGTGCAATTTTTTTTTTTTTTATTTTTTTGAAAGTATCGCATATTCTATAGTATATATGTATGTAAGTATTTACGATATATAATCGATATGGCACAAGTAAATCATTAAAGAAAAAGCTCTAAAAAAATGCATGTAAAGAAACAGATTAAAAGGCATCCATACATAATACGTACAAAAAGGAATAAAATAAATAAAATAAAAAATAACAGAGAGAGAGAGAAAAAAAAAAATAAAGGTAAAAAAAAGGAAAATGCTTTTTCGTCTTTACAAAAGAAATCATTGATAAATAAAAAATCCTTTTTTTTCTCGCTGGTTTGGAAAAAATGACCAAAAATGCATTCTGTCGCAGCAATTCTTTCGCAGACTGACTATTCTTAGGATTAGAATTTGTCATTAAGATGGGAAGAACGGATAGAGGGAGGAAAGGGAGGAAGGAAGGAAAAAAAAGGTATGAAAGACGGACGGACGGAAAGAGATACAGCTCGAAGTCATTGAACCGATTGAAAGTCTTTTAAATCTAAAGAGAGCAGAAATTGAGGAGCATCAAAACATCCCGGTTTATTTTTTTGTTTTTTTTTATCGTTAAAAACGTCGTAAAAAAGTTGAAGGCAATTCGAAAATGCGAAAGAGAGAATATTTTTCATTTATAGCTTTATCGTTTTTTAAGCGAAATTTTTGAAATAGAAAATGAAAGGCCACACATCATCAACTAACTCTTAATATTAAAAATCCGAAAAAAAACTTTCTATAAATCAGGAATATGTTCTTTTCTTTATAAAGACGAAACCTTTGTCGTTCTCTAGAAGAGAACATTTTTAACAAAAACAAAACTAAATGAAACTAAAAAGTTAGAGAGAGAGAGAGAGAGGTTCTCTTCTTTCGTTTGTGTAGTACATACATACATTTAAATTCTTTCAAAGTTTGCTTACAAATTTACAAAGTTAAACATTAACTAACTAATCTCAAGCATCCATATTGATTTCTCGAAATGATTCGGAAGAAATACCGGTAGCCGTTGTGATCCATGGCAAATAGTGCGTTACACGTGCGGCCATCATTGGCATCCTTACGTCGGCCGTGATCCACAAAGAGCGTGTTATAACACCGATCAATTCGCCAGTTCTTTCCAGAAACACATGACTCCCAGAATCACCGTCCCAGGGAGTTCCTTGGACCGTCACGTCCAAACAAATCTCTGTGTCGTCGACAAACAGACCCAGCGTCTTACATAATTCGTTACTAATTATTTGTACTCGGGTCCAGTGCAAACGTTTCGGTGAAACTCGGTTTTTTGCGGTTCTCACGCCCCAACCACTGCAAATGGCGAATTCTCCGACATAGTTCGGCGGACTGCATCGCATGGGCGGCAAAGGAATCGGTTTTATATGGTCGCAAAAAGGAGTCGCGGGAATACGTATGAGTGCGATATCATGCTCCCTCGTCTCCAGACTCCACCGAGGATGAATGTGAAAGTCTGTATTCCAAATAGCGTAACCTATTTCGGGCTCATCGCGATAAGCGGAACCCAGATAAATTTGTGCAAACTGTGCTCTGAAGAGGTTCAAATACCAGGCTAATTAGACAATTGCAAATAATATTTGATTGAATTTTGTTTTATTTACTCATAAATACAGTGGGCCGCTGTTAGAATCCAGTCGTGCGAAATCAGTGAGCCGCCGCACATGGTACGGCTGTTTTCTCTGCTCGTCACTTCTAAAGCAGCCATAAAAGGAAATTCACCCGTATTGGCTCCCTCTCCGTCGATTATGCGGCCCCTATCCCGGTAGCAGTCGTCACAAGCGGCGGCGGTTGAGGTTACACTAAAAATTAGTACCAGCCAGAGCAGCTTCAACAATGCTTTTTCCTCGGACATTTTGCCAACACTGAGCTGAGGTAAAAAGCGGGCTTGCTTTTTTAAAGGTACGGCATAAAACTATGCCCATAGGCATTTTATACATATACATACATATATGTATGAATATTCATCTATTAATTGTCATCATATTAAATCATCATATATTATCATTTACCATGTTTTCATCAAATGTTTTAGCCTTGACCATAAATTGCGGCAATAATCAACATATACCCATATTGTACAAGTATGGCCTATACCAAGCGTAATCGTAATTATTGTAATAACGTTATCGGTTTGAGGACAATATAAATTCGAAAGATAACACTTATTTCCAATAAGTTAAAAGTACGAATATTTCAAAATTTTGACCACTTTTATTATCACCAAACATCTGAACGTCTCTATACTGGCGCATACTCGTACATTTTAGATAAGCTCATTCCCTGCAAACATTTGAGCGATGCCTGGGCGAAAAATGTATATGGCGAGCTCCGGCAACTCGCTTTCTTATTGTCGGGGCAATAGTTTGGCAAGAAAGAATATGACGATAAATGGCCATCATACGGCGACTTGCTTTCTTACAGCCACGGCAATAGTTTGGCGATAAAATTATGACGATAACTGTCTACCATACGGTAATTAAAAATTAATAATAATTTACGATCGTTTTATGAGATCTAAAAATATCAAAATATACATACATAATTAACGAACATCAATCGTTTAGCTTCTAGGTTCTAGACCTCTCCAGTGCTAAATGTTCTTACCGTAGTGATAGCTATATCTAACCCTAACTTTTAGCAAATACGTTTCCCATTCTATATAGTATACGAGTATGTTATATAACACTGTTTCTCAAACCCTGGCCCGCTGGGCCGTAATCAGACCGGTCCGCGAAAGCTTTAAATATATACAAACAGCTTTCTGGCAACTAGTATTTAAAACGATCATTTTGTGGATTAAAATCAAAGTTAAAATGTCGAAAATATTCGTGAGCGCTTTCTTTTTTGACCATTCTGAAAAGCAACGATGTAAATGTTTATTCTGTTGAATATTTTTAATCGAAATGAATAATACTTTTTATTGCACGTTAGAGTTATCTCATGAAAATAAAACATGTAACGAAAAAGCGACACCGTTTGCACAGAGTATTAAAAGAGCATGTGATACCGTACTGAATGAGTATTAGGCGGAGGAGGAGGGTGGAGGATGGAGGGTGGAGGGAGGAAGAAACAGAAGAAGAAGAAGAAAGTTTTGATAAAATGACTATTCAAGTTACGACTACCGAAGTGTGATGAAATAGTTTCATTTTTAATAAGCGGGACTTCACGCTTTTGGAATTTTTCCTAATCTGCTCGCCTTCCAACATCTTTTAGGCTTATCTTATCTTATCTTATCTTATCTAAAATGATATTATTTTATGTCAACAATTCGTTTAGAATCAACTGAAAAATGCTGGAGCGTTACAACAATTTTTGCGTGGTATTTTAATTACTGGCGAATTAATTGAGTTTAGCAAGTAAAATAACACTGAAGTGTGGCCGCCCTCATGGCGTCTCTCTCTCTCACATACTTATTTTCAAAATATAACAATACTCATGCAATAACAAAATGGCGTTGTTACGTGTATGTCAAACGTACATATATTTGTATTTTGAGCTAATCTGATGCTTACTCGCTGCTTCTTCTTCTTCGGTGAATGAATGTATGCAGCAAACAAACAACAACAACAAACGCAACCGCATTGAAATCAATAAACTCTTGAAATCCTTTCGTAGCCAATTTCACTAATTGTTATTGTTATTGTTGTTGTTGTTGTTGTTGTTGTTGTTGTTGTTGTTGTTGTTGTTGTTGGCACATGATGTCCGTTCGTCACGTCCTTCGAAGAATGATGTCTGAACTGCCGTCACGTCTTCCAAACAACAACAGAAGACGTTTTTGTTTTGTGCCTTCCGTTATTTTAGCCTCCCACATTCTTCCACCCACCACCTCTTCTTGGCTTCTTCTTCTTCTTCTTCTTCTTCTTCTTCTTCTTGTTACTGTTTTCTTGGTTTATTGTTTTATTTTCAGTTCGTTCCTTCAGTGGCTTCTAGAGTTCCATTTTATCGTGTTTTTCGTGTGTTGTTCTTGTTGTTGTCGTTGGTTTTCGTTGCCTTTTCCGTTTTTTTGGGCATAAAATTTTATCTTGCACCGAGCAGGATTCTGGCGAAATTTTGCAAACGTCCTGCGAGTCCTTGTTGGATCGTGTTGAACCGATGGCGACGCTTTTGAAAACATTGCTTTTGAGTCTTTTACTGTTTATTACGCCGTAAACATCAGCATTTCTTTGCTTTCTTTAAAATATTTTCTTGTAAAATTTTTTGTTTTAGTTTGTTGCTGTTTTTGCGTGCAGCGTGCGCTTTGATCCTGCTCCTTGATACGTACGCCATCTCGCGTCTTCATTTCTAATTCATTGCATTGCTCACCAGCCGTCAGTCGCCAGCCAGCAGCCAATATGGTGGCGACTTCCCCCCCCCCTCCCTCCCTCCCCCCGCCTACATTTGCCGCTCCCCCTTTTGCCGTTATCCTTGCAGTTACGTAGTTCTGCGGAATCTATTTAATGCGCTTCAGGACTCGTTCATTTTCAATTCTATTATCCCGGTTTTGTTGCTGTAGCTGTCGACCCATTCTGCACTTTTCGTCCTTTCGCCTCTGCTCTTCCTCTTCTCCTCCTTCTTTCTCTTTTCATTGCTTGTTTCGGGGAGCTTGGTGTGCGTTTTTTTCCTGCTTCATTTTGGCGGTTGGCCCTGAAGGCATTTTTCGTGCAACATCTTCTGCGACGCAAAACTGTAAACCGTGCCGTGGAAGGTTGGAGAGCGAGGCAGCACGAAAAGTCATGATCCCTGAGAATCCTGAAGGACGACTGAAGGAGACTGCAGCCTGAACGCCTGTTGGCTGTATTCGTTTGTAGGCGACCGACTCCCGCGTTTCTTCATAGAGTTGCAAGTTTTTATGACCTACGCGGCTGGAATCAGAAAGGAGGGAGGGGCCGGGGGCACGGCACAGCGAAACTCAGGGAATTATAATGTCGAAGAGAGCGAAGAGAGGCGGCTGGATGACAGCTCGCTGGTAAGAAATGCTGGCGTAAACAAAATTTTGCGCCAGCTCTTGAGCAATCATCGGCAAGAAGCTGCATACTTTATCGTCATTTTCACCTTCGGCCAGAAAGCCTTTCCTTCAGAGCCATTCATGCGCTCTCCCCCTCTTTTCCGTCGAGACGCGGGCAGAGTCGCTGTAGCTCCTGCTCAGGTGCAGCAGCGTACAGAACGCATTAAGAACCGCGTCAGTATTCCTCTCGGTTGATGCGAGCGAATAAATATTCATTTTGCATGAGAAAATTTTCCTCTTAAGCTTGACTCAACGATATATTTCAGTTTTATTACGCGATCTGAGAGGACTCCATGAAAAGTCCATTAAGGAGTACATTTAGAAAATACGTAGGTACTCCTGACTTTTATACCCTTCGGGGTTTCAAGTTTTAACCGCGCCGCGCATTATAGAATTACAACAATCGTTAATAAGACCAGCTTTTTTAATCCATTTCCATTTTCGATGTCAAGCAAGGAATTAAAAACTCAACGGAAATATATGGTTTTATATATATAATATGCATTTTTATAGATAAAACCTAATTTGTTTAAGAAGCTACGTGTCACCGTCACTCTTTTTTTAAAATTCATATTAAAAAACTCAACTGAGATAAGTTTAACGAAAAAATGGAAAGGGTTAAAAACCTAAAAAAACGCACCAAACTCTTGTACTATATACATATGTATAAACATATATAGTATTACTTTAATATATAATATATTAAGTTCACTTCATCGAAAAATAGAGTTAATGGAGATGAGAAAACTTTTCAACTGACATTTATTCCGATTGATCTTTTTACCTTCATTCAATTAGAAGAAACCATTTCTTTCAAAACCTACACAATTTTCATAAACCAATATTTCATAATTCATTAAAATTATGATTGTCTGTAAAAAACAACTGGAGTTAAAAAGCTGGGTCTATAAATTACTTTTAGAATATTAACACAGAGAAAAATAGTACCACATAAAAATAATATATCTTATTAAAAAATACAAATAATATGCTTTTTTTCATAGAGAAATCTTATTAGTTTTATAAAGAAAATCTTTTTGTGTTGAAACAAAAAGTTAATCTTATAAATTCGTGATTTTAATAAGAAATTCATATTTTTCAAAACTTAAAAACGTCAAAAACTCATGAGATAAACAAGTCTGCATGAAAGTATGAAGAATTCTTATTATTTACTTCTTTTAATAAGAAACACTTTATATATATAATATCGTTGGTCTGGCCAGAATTTGATAGTAATATTTTTGCTGTCAGGTTTACTTCAGATCTATAATTCGTATTCATTTTTTTTACATTGGCGTTGTTTATAATGCACGATCTTTGCTTCTCAGTTGTGAGTACTTTCCGTCTTTATAAATACAATATACTTTGCAAACAAATAACAAATAATAGCATATTACTTTTCAGGCTTAAACCATGAAATTTTGTAAGTAATTTTGTGATTAATATTCTTGAAATCTTGGATGAATAAAATGAAATAAAAAAACATGAAAAATTATTTTTATCTTCATAAAACTGGAAAAGAATACGATTTTCTTATTAAATATATTTTTAATAAGATCCTCTTTATGAAAACAATACGACTTTCTTATTGAATTAGTATTTTAATAGGACTGTCTTTTTAAATTTTAAATTAATCAGATTTTCTCTATGGTTTTAATAAGGCTTCCTTCTTGGATGAAAAGCACAGAGAAATCTGATTGTTTTTGTTCTATTTTATGTGGTGCCTTGGCTCTGTGTACAGTGGTCGTTTTAGGCAAACGAAAGAAGACACAGAAGATGGCACATCACCGAAAGCGGTTTGTCTCCAAAGTAAATCTGACGGCTAATAATGGAACCGAATAACAGAAATACGTTCCGAAAACCATTATTAGGATATCCTTGAAGGTATGTACATATGTATGTTCGAGTACTATTTCGGTATTTAGTATTTTTCAGCATGATTCCAAAGAAGTTCTATTCATTGCTTGGTTTTCCCATCGAGAGAACTCTTGTTTGTTCGTAGTAATTAATTTTACTTATTGTGGTGTTACTGTTGTTGTTGTTGTTGTTGTTGTTGTTGTTGTTGTTTTTATTGTCTTAGAATCAGTTCATCGTTATATCAAGGCGGCTTCAAATTTAAGCATAGGCCAGACTCTTTACGCTACTGGTAGTCCTTGATGGGTATAATCTTGCTATAAAAAAACCAACAACAACAACAATTACGATCACAACGAAACCGAACGACAACAACAACAACTGAAGACAACTCGATTACAACAAAACAATGGCAACAAAAAAAAAGCTTCTGACAGAAACATATATTTATGGAGAACATGTCAAACAATAAATATTCATTCAGCAAAAGTGAGAGACGGGCGAGGGCGACGAGGGGTCCCTGAGGGAGTGGAGAAGGAGGGGGGAGGGGGAGGGGGAGGGGCGAGCAGGGTTAAACTGTTGTCGCTGTTTTGCTCTTTAGACCAATTGTTGTTGTTGTTGTTGTTGATGTTGTTAGAGCCCTTGATCCACAACTCTTCAGCGGCCACCGGCCACCATTCTCAATAATAGCAATAACAACAACAACAACAACAACAACAACAACAACAACAACAACAACAATAATAATAATAATAATAAAAAAGAATCAGTAGCATTATTTTGGCTTTTTTGTTGTTGTTTTGTGTAGTGTCCGTCCAGCGTCGCAACGCTCTGCCGTACGCTACGAATGATCTTCGTCGTTCTTAACCTCACTCTTTTTCGACGCGCATGAAGTTGTATTGAAATATATGTATGTATATACAATGCATGTCGCTTAGGATCGCACCGACAACAACAACAACAACAACAACAACTACTACTACTACTACTATTACTACTACTACTACTACTACTACTACTACTATTACTACTACTATTACTTTTACTATTGCAACAAAAAGGCTATGTTAATGATAAATGCGCAGGGCGGTTGGTGGAGGGTGATTGCTCGGGCTGGTAAGTAAGTTCTGTGGCCGCAGTTACACTGTGTAAGATATCATGATCCTCGTCCACCCCTCGCCCTCCCACAAACCACCCCCCCCCCCCCCCCCGCCTTTATTCCCCTTCCAAACGATCTAAAAGAAGATTTTTCTTTCTCTTGCTGCCGCCACTACCGATTTCGACTGCGACTGCTACTACGCCCGCGACTGCGACTGCGACTGCGACTTCCGCCACTCAGTGGCAGTGGCCGGCCGCCTCTTGGTAGTTAGCAGCGAATTGGTTGATGGTTACTTTGCCATCTTACAAGCTTGGACAGCGCAACAGACAAGGTTTACAAACTCGACTGAGCAGGGTTCGCCTTTAAACTGTTTAGAATGTTGTTGCTGTTGTTGTTGTTGTCGCTGTTCGTTTGCGTTTTTGTTGGTGTTGCAATATAGATGAAGTCATGCCGCATTCAGCATTCGTTGCACTTAATTCCGCCGCTTAACAGACAATTAAAATCCAATTAATTCTGACGTTTATTACGTTAAGCTGTTGCTGCAGCTGCTGCCGCCGCAACTCCGTACGTTGTCCATACGTTAGTGTTCTCTGTCTCTTTTTCTACCTCATGCTACTCTTTTTTTATCATCTTCTAGGATTTTTTTCGTTTTCTATTTTACGTTGGTACATTCGGGATTTCTTGGGCTCTTCGGCGGCTCGGTTAAGGCCCATTCTATTGTTGATTGAAATTGTCGGCAGTGGTTTTTTATTGTTGTTGTTGTTGCTACTGCTGCCGCTGTTGCGGCTGTTTTCTGGGTGGTGTTGTTATTGTTGTTGTTGTTGCTTTGTTCTTGTTGTTGTTGTTGTTATTACGAGTATTATTGAATTGTTTTTATGCCTTTTAATTGTTGTTCTTCTTGTTTACATTCATTGTGACGTTTTGTTAGATTTTTCTCTTGTTTGACCGCCGTTGTTGTTGTTGTTGTTGTTGTTTGTTGTTGTTGTTGTTGTTGTATTTGCCTTTTACATTTACTATTTTAATGTTTCGTTTATTATTCTAATTCTAATAACAACAGCTAATTATTTTTCTTTAATTGTGGTTTTTGTTGTTATTGTTATGCGTGCTATCTGTATTTGTTGTTTTTATCACTCTCGGTAATGATTGTTGATACGTTGTTGTTGTTTCGTTTTTTCTCGACTCTATTTTAACATTTTTGTGGCTCTCTATTGGACTGTTATAATTTTCATATTAATTATGGCGTCTCGTTCAAGTTCTCTCCCTTTTTTGCTCTCTCTTTTTTTCTCTCACTCTCTTCCAGTGTGTCTCTCATGAGTGTTGAATAGAAAAATTACATTTTTATTTCCAATTCAATTTGAAATAAATGGAGAGAAAAAAAAACAGCTCTTCCCAACTCATCGCCGCGGCGATGCCAACGCAAAGAATTTGCAACCGTGAGAGAATAGCAAACTCAAAGGAGAATAGCAGCAAAAGCATGCGCGCATGAAGAATTCTTTTCAGTTTTGTTTTATTTAAGCTCTTTTTGCTTGTTCTTTAACCAAGTCAACCATGGATGCTGCTGCTGCTGTTGCGTCGGCTGCTGCTGCTGCCGCGAATTTGTAACAGTTAAATTGAATATTTTTAGTAGTCGAAATTATATGCAAAAATAATGGACTGTGAAATGAACTTGAAAATTAGTAGGCATTTTTATAAAAATAGACAGGTCGAGAGAGAGAGAGAGGGAGAGCTGCAGATCGGTGCAGTCGGTCGGTGGGTCGTTTGGTCTTCAATTGTCTGCTCTGTCAGTCTGATGATTGTCTGTCTGTCTGTCTGTGCTTCTTTCTTTCATACGCCTTTCGACGTATGTGAGGTCTTTTATGGCCGGCAGGTTGGCCCAAGTATTAGTTAATGTTGTATAGTTATGGTTATGGTTATGGTTATGCGAGAATGTTATTGTTATTGCTGCTTAATTGCTTTTTGCCAAGAATCTTATCATCTTCTGGCTTCAATCTTCGCTGATTGGCGACCACTGCCATTCTCTGAGTAGGTACTGCTGCTGCTACTCTCATGTATGTGTGTGTGTGTGTAAATATGTATGTATGTTCGTGTCGTTTGTATTTGTTTGACATTTTATGCTTAAGACGGTAAGAAAAAAAAAGGAGCAAATTATTTAAAGAATTTCCTTTGAAAAAGCTGTTGATCGTTAGCTCTCTTTATCTGTCTAATCTCTAACTCTTTTAGTGTGTGTGTGTGTGTGTGTGTGTGTGTGCTCTCATTCTCAGAATCCTTCCTTCCCTCTGCCGCAAGAGGACCGACCGCCAGAGTTCATTGCGCTCTGACTTCGTCTGCAGCCACAAAAGGATAAACAGGATGCAATCAAACTTGCCAAATAATTCACCTTTAAATGAAATGCTTTCTTCTTCTTCTTCCTTTTCTCCTTCCCCTTCCCCTTCTTCCTTTCATTAACCAACGCACGCATTAAAATAAACTTGCAAACGAGAACAGCAACAGCCACAGCCACAGCAACAACAACAAAGCCCTTAAAGACCGCTTCAAAGTGTCGCTTCAAATAATATTTGGCGTACACAAAGGACATTTCGCCAACATCAGACAGGCGGTCATTGTCCTCTCTTTTTTCGGGGGACATACGACCATAAATTGTCGATTTAATTGAGTATAGCCGAAAGGAAAAGAAGGCGGGAGGGAAGGAAGGATCATAACAATCCACCACAAAACATTTGACAGCCGAAAATACGAATGTATCAAAAAACACAACCGAAACAATTGGCCGACCGTTTGGCAGAAATTGAAACCGAAGGCGGCGCGGCGCGGCGCAGCCATCAAAACGTCTATTAGTTAATAATATTCGCACAGACGGCAGGACACGCAGGACATGTGCTCGGCCGACTGCTCCAGAGAGAAAGACGAAGGAAGGCAGCGAGAGGGCCGCACGCAAACACAACTGAAAAGAACTGACGAAAGACAAGTTCGAAGCCCGAATTATATCGTATCGTATCGTATTATCAACGAAAATCTGCTTCAACTGTTTGGGCAGTCAAAAACAACTACAACAACAACAACAACAACAACAACAACAATAGTTATCCATCCATCCATCTAACCAACGCCGACGCCCGCAGACGGGATAACGACGCGGGCCTCTGCAGGACCGACGCAAAATGAGCGGGCATTGACCTGACGGGCGGGCGGTCGACGACTGACGTGTTAATGGTAGACTCGAGTCGATCTTGAAAAATTGCTACAACATTTCTTTCCCAGAAGACAACAGCGCGGCAGAGAAACGGCTTTGTGTATCCTTTTTGAGAGCCCGCTCGACCGCTGCCCCCCTTCCCATGCCCGACCAGCCCAACCCGAGTGTAAAACTCTCCCCTTCGAAATTTTCGGAAGGCCTCTCTGGGTTGGGTGGATGCGTCAGTGTGTGTGTGTGTGTGTCCTTTTGCGCCTTAGAACCTAAAAGTATGTACCTAAGTATTGTATGTACATACATACATACATACATACATACTCGTATTTATTATACCTTCTACGACGTTGAAGGACCTCATCATTTTCCACTCTCTTGGCGATGACGCTGCTTCTCGCCATTTCGACGGTTTGTTTCCTTCGACAGTCGTGGTTACGTTCGGCGACGGCTGCATGTGAAGAACCAGAACCTGGCGCGCACCAGGTTCAACGACCGATTTCGTATGGCAAAAAGCGACCAAAACGATGACAACAACAACAACAACAACAACAACAACAACAACAACAACAACAACAACAGCAGCAGCTGAGCCACAACTAAAGGGCTGTCTTTGCTAACAGAAGGAAGGACGGAAGAAGAAGAAGAAGAAGGGAAGGAAGGAGGGTAGGCGGCAAGGTAGGATAAGCCGTTATCCTCTGCTGACGCGCTCGACGGTGAACATTTTTCGGTCTAAAGTGTCGGCTTCAACATCGTCATTTTTTCGGGTGCCTTCGAAAAGCGTTGTTGTTGTTATTGTTGTTGTTGTTGTTGTCATTTAACGGTTGTAGTGCAGGCAAATCCTTGGCATTTTATTAGTCCTGTCGCTTAAATGGCCGTCCTCTGCCTTGCTGCCCCCAGAAGAGGGCCTCTCTCCCCCTCTCTCTCTCTCTCTCTCTCTCTTTCTCTTTCTCCACTTGCGCCAGGAAGTCCGTACGTAAATATTTGAAATTGTCATGCAAGGTTTTTTACACAGCGAGAGAGAGAATAGAGAGAAAGAAATGAAAGTAAAATTAGAAGAAAAATAAAATTAAAAAGTCAATGACAACAACAAAGCGACACGAAATGAAATAAAGACGGCGGCGGCATTCATTGACATTTGGTGCCGCAGTCACGCATCTGGCCTTAGGTCGATGGATGGAAATACACGGCGGCGGCGGCGGCGGCGGGCTGGATGCGGACCGACTCGCCCCAGCGCCTTGGGCCTGATCTAATTCGGCGCACTCAAGGCTCGCATTAACATTTCAGTAACAAACGAGCGTCCGCCAGCCGCCACTTCGTATAGCAGAGACTGCCCGTCCGTCCGTCGGTCCGTCTGTCGGTCCGTCTGTCGGTCAGTCTTCGAATTTTCGTTAGCTGAAGTTTGTGAAGTCGGCACACACACATACGTTGCTTGGATTCGCGTGGATACATTTCACATTCATTCACACGAATATCGTTTATGTCATTCTGTTGACTGACAGACTGACTGACTGACTGACTGACTGACTGAGTGACGGTAACCAATGCGACGTAACGCTTCTTCTTGCTTTCATTCAAGAGGTTCGTCGTCCTGATTTAATGTTGTCGTTTTTTCGTTATTTTGGCTTCTCGTAACAATTGCGGCCAAATGACGCTTTTTGGTAAGGCGTGTACGCGGCCCCGCCGCGCCGCAACCGGTCCTCTTTCTTCTGCAGCCAAATGCGCCGCAAAGCGCTCTCATTCTGCAGAGCATACAAAATTCTCCCGAAAACAAAATTTCGATTGTAACGATTTTGTTGACGTTATTTAGTCGCCACACTGACAGCCAGAATTTCCATAATCTATCCATTTTCTTCACGATTCGTTGTTGTGTCAGGTCATGCTTATTTTATACTCCAAAGGACTTTACAACAAGAACAACACGCACCCATTAATACGCAGAAATATGTGTGTACCGAAAAGCAAGGCGTAAATCCAGAAACAAACATCATTTTATGTGTCCAGACTGGCGGTACATACTGATGGTACCTACTGGTACATAACAAAATATGTACGATTTATATGACTCCAAAAATAAATATAAAAAGGCTATGTCTATTCCTTGTCTCCTCGTATAGACAAAACCTGGTATAGACCAAAAAAAAAACCACGTCTGTACATCCTTCTTTCGTATTTATTCTAAAAATTGCCTGCTGCTTCTTCTCACACTTTCCGCAATCGCTTTTCATCTGCTTTTCCCGGCCGCTGCTCCCGGCCGCAATATCCTTTTTCTGGATCGATAAAATTCGTCTGGCGAAAAGTTCTTTTGTGCGTGCGTGCGAGGCAATCGTCGTCGGCAGCGCCAAAGTCTAATGGAGCCGAAGCCTGTGCCGTGCCGTGCCGTTGGGGGCTCTTTCGGTCGGTCGTGCGGCATCCTCGTCGGCACCAGCCAACGTCCTTTCCAGCCATTTCTTCGTCGTGGGCTGCTTTGCTCGGTATTTATTCGAAGAAGCAGACGATAATGTTGGCGCTGGCGTTGATAAAAATGGGCTGAGCTCTCTGGGCTGGGGCAGGCTGGTAGACGTCTAAGTAAACAAACTGGGCAGCAGGCAGGCAGGCAGGCAGAGAGACGAGGCGGTCAGACACTCGGCTGGCAGCGTGCTGATAAACAAGCTGCAGAAAATGCGAGACCAGCCCCACCCAAACGGCCAAACGGCCAAACGGTCTCTTCCGCCCGCCCACACAGCCGTCTGCCACCGTCCCTCGGTTAATCAGTTGCGTTTGTGCGTTTGCTCTTGGGCCTACGGAGTCCTTCCAGACGTTTTTATTTTTATATTTTGTCCTTTTTCCCATTTTTTGACCGGCTCGTGGATGTCGTTATAGTTACTGCAGCTGTGCGTGCGTGCGTGCTTGCGTGCGGCAACTGAGTCCTTCGAATCAGCATTCATTTCCACTGATATCCTTTAACGCTGCTGCGGCTGCTGCTGCTGCTGCTGCTGCCGTTCTCGGTAGCGCTGTCTTTATGACATAAGCATAAACGAATCACGTAAGACATTTCACCATCGTGCCTGAACGGTGTCGGCGTGCGGTATAAAAATCGATGATAAGAATTTCGTTACAATTCTGATTAATGCGGCAATAGGCCGCCAGAGCGTCTGCGATGAGATAAAGACGGGTAGATGAGACAGAAATTTTCTTTTTTGACTGAAAGACGATGAAGAACGATGAGATGAGAAAAAATTGTCTTTATAACAGATAAGAGAACGAGATTAAAACACAGCCACATACATTAGTTTTCGTGCCTGACTCATGAACGACTTGTCGTGAGAGAAATTTGGGACAATTTCTGTGTATTGTTCGGGCGCGCTTTCATCGCATTTATACACACACAAGCAGAGACACAAACACACACACACACACACACACAGTTGCTGGGAGAGAAAAGGCCTTATATACCTTCTGCTACCAGAGTTTATTGACCTTTTCTGAACTTTTTTGTCTTTTATTTGTTTGTTTTTTTGGCCAAGTAGAAGCCAAGCAGGTGGGCAGGTTGCCGTTTTAGAATAGTGTTGTTCTTGTTGTTGTTGTTGTTAATATTTTTGGAAAATACATTCTCTGTATTTTTTGGTGCCATTTTTTTCGTTTCAAGAACTACAATTTTATGTTTTGCAACCTTTTTTGGCTCCTGATTTTCGGATTTTCTTCTATTGTTTTATTTATTTTTTTGATTTGAGGAATCACTTTTTCTTGTTGCAAACTGTTGCCAGGAATACCAATTTTTTTTATTTTATTATCAAACAACTTGAGTTTTTATATATCGTAACAGTTTTTTACTTTTTAAAAAAAATTCTAACTATTAAAAGATTCGTTTTAATAGTTTTAACCGTTTTAATTATAACATATTATATAGTAATAAATTATTATTATTTTATATTATTATTATTACTATATTGTATAATATATTTAATTTTCTTATGACATTGTCATTCGAGAGACTGACGTGAATATGTCATCAAATGTCATGTTTTTTTCTAGAATAAAGTAAAATAATTAACAAAGAATTTAGACTTGTCTAAAATTATTTTAAAATAAATTATTTTTTGGGAATAAAATTTGTTTTTGCCCTGAAAAGTTTGAAATTTCAGGAATAGCGTGAGAGTTTTTACATCGCTGGAGTTTTTAGACTTAAAGATTTACTATTATTTCTCTTGCCTTCAATTAAAAAAAAACCGATAACCGATAATCACAACCTTTTGATTTAATAAAGATTTTGTTAAAGACTTTTTAGGCGTCCTAATTTTTGGGCCACTCTGAACATTTAACATTTGAGAAGCTCTTACGAGATATAAATTGACTTCTACCGTTTACGACCGATGAAAATATTATATTAAAAAATGACATTATAACGTAATATGTCTTTGCAGAGATTATAAAGATTTTATTTAATATATAGATATTTCGATACAATTTCAATATTCAGACTTCGTACTGACGACTGAAGACTTTTATTCTTGCCAGAGATTTTGATAGGTTTTCTTTTTGCGGAGATATGTTAAATTTTTAACGCACAACCATGAAATTGTGCAGCAGTATGGCCGCAAGGGAAAGTAGGCGTGTTCAGGGCGAATGAGTTCGCAGACATCATTACAATGTTGCTGCCCTCAGCAGCAATTTGCGTCAATTTGTTTGTTTAGCTGAAGCAGGACGTCGCCGTCTGCCGACAAGCGACGAACCAACAACTGGAAAAAGCACCAACACCAAACAGCAACTCAGCACCTTCGGAGGCATTGCGGAGGGAGCTCCCTCTTGGCCTCTTCAACTGCCAAATAGTTTGCTGCAGGGCTCAAGTTTGGGCTCGCACTGAAAGGCATTTTGTTTCGCAGCAAATGTTTTGGAAAATTAAGTAAAATCGTTCGCAAGCTCAGAAAACAAAAAAGCAGCAGCAGCAAATAAAACAAACACCAGTCCCGGCAGCGGCACCACCACGACCACCAGCTACGGAATCAACAACAGCAACAGCAACAACAACAAAACGAGAAAGTCAAACGGAACCACTTTGTTTCAGAGGCACCCAAGCGAGTGTTTAGTACAAATTGTTGCTGGCCAGCATTTGCATACGTAAAAACAGCAACGACAGCAACAACAGCAACCACAGCAACAACACAGGAAGCAACAACTGAATGCGAAGAGCACTAGCGAAGAGTGCTAAGTGGAAAAAAGTCTTGCTGCAACTTCAATAGCTGCAATGGATTCCATGCCGCTGCCACCGGCAACGGCAACGGCAACGGCTACGCTGTGCTCGGTACTCGGGGGCGGTCATTGCAACGGCAACACGGGTGTGTTTGTCTGTGTGTGTGTGTGTGTGTGTGTGTGGGTGTTTACCTAAAGCGATGTGATGATATTGCTTGACCTTTTCTTTTTTCTTGCTTTAAATTTATGCAAGCGCTTAAAGCCAGACTAAAGAGGATAAATAATAAGAAGGGGGAGAAAAAACTGCACAAGAAAATCGCAAAAAAAAAAACAGAAAAAGACAACTTAAGTAGCCTGCGAAATGTGAAAAGTGCCAAAGAAGCAATTATTAACACAAGCGTAACATTGTTGTTACGTTTGTTTTTGTTGTTGTTATTGTTGGTGGTGATGAAACATTTGTAATTCAATTAAACCTTTATTCTTTTTTGCCGCTTCCATTCTTTTAGGTCTTCCTCCAAGCCTTTGTTGGGTCTTTCTTACTCGGTCGGACCAGAATCAGCAGCAGCAGAGAAAGAGTAACTGTCGGTGCGAACGGGCCAGAGTTTGGGCGAATTCTAAAAGCGGAGCCTTGTATACTATGTATGTATACCTTTTTCGATTCTCGTTTCTCATCTGAAAAAAGCTGTCTCGTCTCGTCTCGTCTAAAAAACGCCGTATATTCGCCGGAAATGCATGAACAAGATCGTGATTTTTCAATTATAAATTAATTATTATAATTTAATATTTTTTGCTATAATTTAATTGCTAACAATTTAATAAAAATTGTTTAAATTTTATTTGCCAATACAAACTTAATTATATGTCTTTAAAGAACTTCAAATGAACCCAAACTTGCACCAAACTGTTCTGGTTTTGTCATAACTTCTAAAAATGATGATGGCAATTATTTAAACGACGATTTCGTAACGAAAGAGACATACATACATACATACATAAAAACATTAAAGCTATTCTTAGAAATAAAAAGTTTATTTTAGTAAGAGGAGAAAAACAATCTTAAAGAAATATGAAACGGCAGCAGAACCTAAAGCAAGCCATACAAGTTAAGTAGATATTGCCGCATCATTGAAAAATATTAAAGAGAAAAAGAACGGCGGGACCATCCCACACAATGACAACCACACTCCAGAGAGAGACAGAGACAGAGACAGAGAGAGCACAGCACAGCGCAACACATCAAGCGACGCCAACGACGCTGATTTGGTCTAACTTGAGCATCAGATTCGTTTCTACGGAAATATTTTATTAGCGGCGACGCGTCGTTCTGCTGCCGCAATTGAATTGAGCAATGTTGACAGGGCCACCACCGTCACTGAAGCTGGTTTCGATTCGGACTGCGTTGCGACTGCTTGTTGCGCCCGACGATAGCGCCAATGATTGCTAAATCAATTTGCTGCAAAAAACCTTGGCGACGGTGGCAGGCAGCAGGCAGCAGGCAGCAGGCAGCTTCAGCAGCAACTTCAGCTGCCATTCTCAGAATCGCAGCGCGCTGGCAGGCAGCAAGCAACTGCAGCTAAAAATCATCACAATAGATTGCAACATTTTTGCAGTTACAGCAAGTGGTTGTTGGTCTTGTTCTTCTTTTAACTAAGTATTTTGGTATTTTCAGTTTTTTTTTTTTGATTGTTGATTTTTGTCATGCCACAAGCGAAAATCCATTGAAACTGATTGCTGCTCAGGTGCTAAAAAAGTATCACAACGCTGACTTTGGTGAAGGTGATTTTCTTAGTCTTCTTCTCACACCTTTCTGCACCTACAGTGGCCGAGCATCTGACGAGAATACTACAATATAATTTCATATTGTCAGGCGAGCATCGAAAGGAGGCCGAGCACATAAAATGTGAGGATGGCAATGCCTTTTCCGGCTACGTATTTTCAATTTTACTATGTTTTTATTTATAATATTTTGCAATAAATTTAATTTAATTAATATTATGTTAGTAATGGAAATTTATCTACTGATTTAGTAGAGTTTCCGATGTTAATGATGATGATGATGATGATGATAGCTGGAAGCTTGATGGTGAAGCATAAAATTCTCCTCCAGTTAACATAAAGTATTTTAATTACAGCTCAACCGTTGGCAACCCAAGCTGCGAGAGAGAGAGAGAGAGAGTCCTGCCTGCGGAGGACTTCGCGCTGCTCTGGCAGGCATTTATCTACCAGAAACAATTAGAGCGATCCGATGCTAACCACGATGAATATATGGATTCGGTATTTTGTCGCTCGTATGGAACCGAGTGCAGCCAAGTTCTTGCTGGCCAAAAACCGGAGACAGCGACGCCATCTAGTGGCGTTATAAATGCATGCGCCACTGGAATATGACGATGACGAAGAGCTGCTAGCATTACTTACGTGAGGTTAGGTTAGTGCGAGAGTGAGTGAGCCAACGCCGCAAAATATTCTAGGACCGGGACTAGGACCGGGACCAGTCTCGGCCCAGCAGCACCTACACGAGCGAACCAAACAGCTAAGAAGCAAGAAGCTGTTCTTCTTGTGTGAGTACTTGCATGTACTCGCATCTCGAAAATCATTTCGAATTTCAACTAATCCCTGTCATTGCTGCCTGATCCCAGGGAGCTGCTACCACCGACCAACCCGCCGGTCGCTGTTGCGTACCACCACATGCAGGATAAATGGATGCAGCAGACCGCACAGTTATGCACGGCGCACGGATCAAGCCACGAATCGCTCAAGCTTTATCAAACTTCAAGCCAACAAACAGTACTCGAAGCAGGAAGCAGGCATTAGAAGGATACCATTGTGGAAGCCACAAACAACAACAATTAAGGCAAAGGAACTCCTTACAGTTGTTGTTGCTCTCGTTGCTATCTCCATAACTATAGTAGAACGCTTATCTCGAGCGCCCGCGGAACGTCGTGGCAGGCATCGTGTGGTATTATGCCGGCGCCGCTCTCTGACATCCAACGTGGCGTCGTTCGTCTGTCATTATGTCTGGCAGGCACTGCCGCGCTGCAAGAAGTTGCTGTTATTGGGACAATAAATTAAACTTGATTAAACGCAGCCGGCAGCCTGAAGAAAAGGATGAATGATGAGTGATGAGTCGAAAGTCGCCGGGCACAAAGGTGAGTGAGCGGGGCGGGCGTTCGGTGGGTTATGTGAGGACACACACACGCACAATCACAACTGAAATACATTTGAATGAACGAATGATGGCTTCGATATTCAACTGAAGGACTAAAGGACTAAACACACACAAAAACACAATCCGCAAGCAATGGTTTCGATATAAGCGCTTAGGATTCCTCACTTGAGGTGCTTCTCTCCTTCCGGGTCATCCTTCTTTTCTCCGCTTCTTCTCCATTTGTATGTAATATCTCTTAAAACGCGCCATGAATATCCTTAACAATAAGACTGAAAAGGTACAAAAGGTTGGAAAAGATCAGGCCAGATCACATCAATATGAGATCAGAAAATCCATGGGATTTATATGACACCGCGTTGTTCTCTAAAATTGTTTCGCAATTATCTCAAACTGCCGTGTCCTTTGTCCTTCCTTCCTTCCTTCCTTCCTTCCTGCTGGTATTCCAAACCGAACTATGTCTAATAAGTACTCGATTCGGTACACGTTGTACATATTAGCATAAAAAATGTTTTCTGAAATCAACTTTTGCCTGCGGGCAAAATCGCTTGCCTGCATTTAATTCGATTCGATGAAGTTGGTTGCTATCCGTGTGTAAGAAGTGTGTGTGTGTGGGTGTGAGTGAAAGAGAGCGTAAATGGGCGTGTCTGTGCATTTTGTAGTGTTAATTATACTCGTAGTTGTCGTTGTTGTCGATACTTTATAACATTTTAAGGTTAGAAATGGAATTTTAATCATATCATGTTATTGGTCTTGTTGCTATTGGAATTATTGTTGTAATTTCGATTATTATTATTATTATTATTGTCTGTTTGCGGACATTTTTCGGAAGGAACGAGTATCGATAAGTATCGCTTAAGCACTTAATTTTTATGAGAACGGTTTTTTTGGTCGTTTGAATAATTCATCCCATTAATTTGCTTCATTTGATAAATAATGAATTTCGTTTTTATACTTCAATCACATTTCGCTATTGCAGTCACGATGGGCCCTTCATCGATACTGGAATTTATTCTCGGGGAGATTTATAGAAAATCCAATGGCCCAATTTTAGCACGAGACGACACCTAAATTGGTGTCGTCTCTTAAAATGAACGTTTTGCCGTCTGCCGTCGTACTTGTGAATAGCTTCTAGTCACCTCAAAGGCACCTAGTCGTGCCATTGCAATTTGTGTATGCTAGTACCGAAAATTTTATCTAGTACACAAACCTTTTAGCACATTGCAACTGATGTGGGCGTAAAATAACACAAGTCACTTTTAGAACAAGTTGGCTGGTGAATACGAATTCTGCCAAAAAGTAACTTTTTAGAGACGATGACGACGTCGCGAGTCACTGCTGAGCTTATGAATTAGCGTTTAAGAGTTTTTTTTAAAAAAATGAATGCTAACCTCAAAATTTTGTGAAGAAATCTGCGGTATTTCTTCTCAGAAATTGTTTGGTGACACTGGATGGTGTCTTTCCTAAAGATTTCATGAGAGAATTTGGTGTTTTCTGAATTTACAAACTTTCAATTTATCAATTTTCTCTTGTGGGGGGTACCCCTGAGGACACAAAGAAACCATGTTTCTTAAATCAATCAAAATTAATAAATAAAAAGCGAGCATATATAGAGCACTTGAATGTATTGTAGAAAAATAGATTGTTGGTATTACGGAAGAAGCATCATCCCTCACCCCCCAGCCCCCCCCCCCCCCCCGCTGCCTGCTTCCGTCATAAACCAAAATTCTCTTTCTTGTTTCACTCCAAAAGCGAGAAAATAAAATAAAAGCAGAAATCATCGATTGTCTGCTGAACAATTGCTGAACAATTGCGACATAATTTGACGCACTCGGAGTCGTTGCGAGTGTGAGGACGGACAGCTGCTGCTGCTGCTGCTGCTGCTGCTGTTACAATCAAAAGCTCGGCGGCTCTCTGCGCCAAACACTGTTCTAGTCTCGTCGACGTGGACGTAATGGACGCCGTTGTGGACCATGCACGTAACTACTTTATCTTTGTCGAACAATCGAAATCGATAAATTTCAGTCACCTACGACGTCATTGTGTTTAGAAAATAACAAAGCTTCGAACAGAGTGGAATGATAGAAAACCGAAAAGAAAACGAAGAAGAAGGAAAAGCTTGAATGGAAAAAGGGATTAAAGTAACAGAAATGATCAGATTGCAGGCGACAATAATAATAATCGCTTTTCATACACTTTAGCCAATTAAAGTGATTATTTAACAAAAGAATAGCGCCGAGCGCTGACAGTCGAGCGGCGAATATCGTAAGAATGCGTCCGTCTATCGAGCTGCGCAGCTGCTCTTTAGCATTTGGGCGAGACGGCGCAGACAGTCAGTGCAGAGTAGATGCTGGCGTTTGCTGTGCCGCTGGCAGCGACTCTCACCAACCGCGATTTTCACGCCACGGCATTATTCGGTGCACCAATATAAATCATTATTTATTGGATTTCGTAGGAAATACTCGAAAATAAACAATCGCCAACGAAGTGCGGCCGAAGAAATTGGGCGACGACCGTGGCTGCAAACGGAAGGCAGGAACAGTACCGATCCTAAGGTTGTTGTTGTTGTTGTTGGTGGTGGTGGTGGTGGTGGTGTTGTTACCAGCAGCAACAAATGGTTTACTCGAAGACATTTGCCTGGGGGTCACTGTGGGCTACTGTGGGCTACTGTTGGTTACATTCAAATTGCTTTTCTGGCGCTCCGGGAAGTTATAGTTTAGCCACAACAACAAACAGCAAACATTTCGGTAACGGTCCATAAATTGTTGACGACTAAAAATGGCGTTGCTTAAAAAATAGCATTTTTCCAAATTTAATTTCATATTTTTCAAACGTTATTGATTGTTTGATTGTGCTTAGTTCTATTTAAAATTATTTTTTGGTGGTGACCGATATGCCCCATCCCGAATTAGAAATATATAGCTCCTCATTCTGTGGTTAGAACTCTTCTCTAACGCAGCCCTTAACTGACCTTCTCATTGAGTAAAGCTTAGAAGAATAAACTCTTAGAGCTATCATCATTAAAGATAATTAAACATAATTAAAGAGAATTTTTTTAAAGACAAATTACTGTTTGTTTGTGTACCTTTTTTGTGGCTTTAAATACTGGCGAAAAACACATCACAGCCAGGCCAGTCCTCTTGTCTTTCTCGAAAAGACAATTTCGTAACGATCGCCATTTTGTAGAGTGCTTGCTACCTTTGCCCGCAAACAACACCACCAACAACTACAACAACAACGAACGTTGCATATGCATAAAAGCGCGCCCATTTTCGATTAGAACACACACGCACACAAACACGTCTGCTTATACACGACGCTTTTACCACCACACGGCTAACTGCATCCGGCCTGTGCACGCAGTGGCGCCACAAGACGGACGGACGGACGGAGGGAGGGACGGACGGACGGACGGAGGGAGCGACCGTAGTTTCCAACAAACGAAAATGCCAAATTGCAAAAATAAACAAAATGCCTTCATTGCATAAAACCAATTTTCATTTACGAGACAAAATGACGCAGGACGACTCATGCAGTGCAGCGGGCATGGGTGAGCCGTGAGGAGCGCGGCAGGACGAGTGGCAGCAGCAAAGGAGCCAACCATGGCGCAACACACTCAGAGGCTCAGCCGGTCGCAGCAAATCCAACCGATGAACCGAGTACTCGTACCAACGAGGCGGGCGAAGGAGAAGGAGAAAGGTACCAACCACCCACCGGCAAAAGCAGTCACGTCACCCTTTGTAGCCGCAGAGATCTCTGCTGCTGGCGCAAATGCGACCGACCAACGAGAAAGGCAGCAACGACTTTCAGCTGCATGCAAACGGAAAAAAGCGCGCACAGAGGTACATACATACGTACTCTGCCGCAGACGGACAGACAGACAGGCAGGCGGGCAGGCGGCCGGTCGGCACGCGGGCAGAGGCGGGCAAATGGACAAACGCACGTTCGGAGCTGCAGGGCGTCGTAGTCGCACGCAAACGGATATCAGTTCGGCCGCCCACTATTCATTAATTGATGTTGCAACAAAAATGCCGACAGCTTTTTTCGGACCACACAAATACACACACACACACGCACACGGAGACGTGTTGAGGAGAGGGTTGATGGGTTGGTTCAGGCGGTGCAGCAGAACCACGAACGAGGCACTCTCCGGGAGAGGTTGGACACAGTACAGGACGTGGGCCTGGTCTGCATTTCGTGCGGTCAAGCCGGAAACGACGACGCCGACGACGACGACGACAACAACGTCGCAAGCAACTACACAAAAATTACAACAAAAGCAGGCTTCTCCAGCCTGTTCCAGCCAGGAAACACCGAATGGTTATTCATTCATTTGCTGCTGTTGCATTCGTGTCGTGCACACGCTCCGTGCTACATGCGACAGCCTCCAGAATGCGAGCGAGTGAGCGATTGAATGTGTAGGTGTGTGTGTGTGTGTTCAAGGGTGTGCGTCGTCTGAAGGGAATAGCTCTAGCTGTATGCGATGCGGTGGAAAAATAGACCGAAGTAAAGAAAGAAAGAAAGAAACTTAAAAGCATTAGAGAAAATGAAAACTATTCAACCATTTTTGTGTTTTGCCATCAGCAGAAAAAGAGGAGAAGTAGACAAAATCAATAGACTCGCACAGGAACGCATATAGGCACACACACACACACACACACACACACACACACACACACACACAAATTCCAGCACGTATATATGTACCGGAATTTCTTTCTGGCGCCTCACTTGCTTACTTCTTGGCTGTTTCATCAATTATGTATTTATTTATGAAGAGTGTATACGAATAGAGAGGAAAAGAGAGAGAGAGAGAGAGAGCTTACATAGGCCCATTCATGCAGAAAACACTGCTTGAGTACACAGCAGTAAATCGACGACGACGTTGTATCGACGAAATTCAATGAAGTATGTACGTATAAAGTTGGAAGTTTAGACATAAACGGGGGCCTTGAGGGGGCCTAATTATGCGAAGGATTGATGAAACGAAATCGATGGAAAGAAAACCAATTGAAAGTAAGAATCAGCAGCTAATTGGTGGCGGTTATTATAGCAGAAGCAAAAGCAAAAGTAAGTTATTCGCTAACAAATTGTTAGAAAACTGTCTTAATTAAGTCTAAAATTTAGCAAATACTCGGACAATACAGATTTTTCAAATCTTACCTCTTTTATAAAGTTAATATTATAGTCGAACTCGCTTAGTTTTGTTGGATTTAATTGTCTAAGTGCGAGTATCTCGGATAATATTGCCCGAATTCTTGGTCTATGAAAAAATTTCGGGATATTTTTAGAGTCTTCAATTCTGAATTTTTCATAAACCAAACAATTTCGAAATGCTTTTGAAAGATTGGGGCATAAAAAACTACACATTTTCCATAAATTTATCGTTTCATATCAAACAATATGCACCGTTATTATTGCACCGTTATTATGTATAGAACGTTATTATTGTTCTCCAACTACGATGAAACTGCTCTTAGCATTTTTTAATGGTTGTTTGTTTATTTGTTTGTTTGCTTGCTTCGTGTTTTTTGCATACAATATTCCGACTACGTATCGCACTTACTTCAATCAAATCGAAAGCTTCCATTTAAGTAACACGCTCTCTGCCGGCCGCATCTTTCCCATTACGCCGGCCAAGTTCGGCCCGTCCATTTCGGGCAATAGCCTCGCCTCTACCTACCTACCTCCTCCTTCGCCTACCAACGCCTGTAGTCCGTTGGAGTCCTCAACACAACACCGTTTTTAGTACATAGTTCATAATTTAGACGGATTTCGGCAGAATCCAGAATCAGTGAAGCTCGGCGACATGGAGGTTCTTAATGGAGGAGAATGAGAAGAAGAAGGAGGAGGAGGGGGTGGAGAGGGAGGGAGGGAGGAGGAAGGAGAGGCTCTTCGGAGAGGTAGTCTAATGCACGTGCAGGACGAAAGAGAAGAACAAGGCTCTGAGTGGTTGCGAAAATGATGAGGAAAAAGATGAATACAAGCGAGTAGGTCTTTACAGCGGCTGTTGTTGTTATTGTTGTTGTTGTTGTTGTTGTTCGAGGACGCTTGAGAGTCCTCTTAATGAATAACAGCAGCCAACTTCGCATCCATATACAAATATACAGACATATCTGGACGTACGTATTTTCGCAGGAATACATTCGAAATGTATGAAGTATGAACCTAAAATATAAGGTATGAATGTATGTACTCGAATATACAGCATATACGCGTATTTATCGTATACCTATCATGTATTTATCATAGTTTTTCGACACTACTCGGACTAGTCTGTGTGCCCGCCTTTAGCTTATCTTGTACTAGAATTGACTAATCCTTTGTTAGCGTTAACGATGGCTTTAGCGTTAGTGTTAGTCTACAATTAACTCTAAAAAATAGCATGGTTTAAAAAATGGGCGTGGTCTTCGCACTAGCGCATTATCTTACCCCAGAAAAGCTTTTGTTCAGAGAAACGGCCTCTTTTTGTGACCGATTATTTGAATATTTGAACAGACCAGTTGTCAGTGACCTTTCAAAAAACCTATTGTATCTCACACTCACGCCTCTATAACCACGCCCACGACTGGAGGCTGGTCGTAGGTTCTTTATAGAACAAAAGAAGTTGTAATAATTAACAAAAGTAGATTATTAAATGAGTACTGAAGCCCAGTTTTTATAGAAAAGAGGGCGTGGCTCGTGACAATAGCATGGCGGAGTTTGAACACGCCTCGCCGCAGGCCTGAGACAGCCAACCAGTTCTTTGTTGCAATTTTTTCTTTGACTTTTTCAGAACATATTTCAACAAAAATAACAAAAATGTATGAATCTTAATAAGAATCCGGAAGAGAGGCCGCTTAAACTTACTACAATAAATGGAAGCCATCATTTCTGAACACGAGGAAGAAGAAGAAAACTTACGCGGGCAGACTGAAGTGGAAAAACGATGAGCAGCCGACTTAAAACAAGGACAAGCCGTGGCGCAGGGCCAAGACACGGAAACCCATTTGCCCGCACATATAACATATTGAAGAAGAAGCAAATATCCTGCTGGCTTCTAACTCTGCCTGGATGCAGTGTTTCTGGTTGTGCAGCCTTCTTGTTGACTTCTTGCTCCCGCCGCCCGCATCCACACACACGTTTGCTGTAATTCCATTAATTTTATACGAAACTCAGCTCAGCGCACACACACTAACGCTCTCTCGCAGTGCCTCATAAACACAACTAGCAAACACATTGAGGAAAGTGCAGCGCCCGCCGCCCTCTAAAAATTTAGCTGCTGACTCTGCTCAAAAAATCACCAAAAAAATATTTTAAGTGAACAACAAGAAGGACTACAAAAAACGGCAATGCCGAAATTGTGTACAAAACAATAAATAAAACGACTGCTCTCTACACTAGAGAATACACACACACACACACACACCCACACCCTTCACACACCACGCCTCTTGCCAACTCGTTATGCAACAAAAATTACTGCAATAACAACAAGAGGAAGCTGAAAAAATTGCACAATAAAAAAAAATTAGACAACAAAAATATGGGCTGCAAAACAAAACCCATTGAATGCGGCCCGCTGAACCAATCAGAATCCTCACGAAGGGTGTGGCTACGTCGTCAACCCCTCGCGCCCGCCACGTGATGGGCCGTCGACAGCGGCCGGCATAAAAATATAGTCGACGACGATGACGATGACGTCGACGACCAGGCTTTCGCATTGTCTTTAGCCCTCGTCGGCAGCCTGCGTGCCTTACACAGCGGGCCTCTCAGTACCGCCGTTCGTCTTGAGCCCCAAATTCCTGCTGGCAAGCCAATGCGTTGCCGTCTGCCCATTCGGTTCGAGTCGGTCTGTAGGCCCCGCTGCGCTTTATGTCCGAGCATATCCTTCTTGTGTGTTATCTGTCGGCATGTGGGCCGTTGCTATGTGTCTGTGTCCGACCGTAGGTGACGCTATATCCGATTTTTTGCTATTGTACGTTCTTCCTTGTTAGATTTTCCGTTGTTGTTGTTGTTGTTGTTATTGTAGTTAACCCTTGAGCTGCTATGGCATTTATTTTCATTTTGCCCAGCATTTGTACAGTTTCTGTAATATTGCCACCTGCACCCACACGCACACACACACACACACACACACACACACACACACACACACAAGGGCTGTACACCACCTCAAAGAACTCCAAAATTTCTTACTTCCTTGCATCACGGCTCATCGACCCACCTCCCGCCTCCTCTAGCCGATTACTTTCAACCAAAAAAAATATGTGCACATGTATGCATTTCTCTACGTTTGTATACGTACATATGTACATATGTACAATATATACAAATGTACGCGTATATGTCTATCGTAGAACAAAGCTCAAAACAACTAAAAACTACAACAACAGTTACCAAAACAATAAAAAACACCAAAACAACAGCAGCAAAAAAACAGCAATAAAACAAAAGCAGTACGACGAATTAACGAGTCTTTTGGCTTGAATACTTAATCATTCGAAAACTAAGTACACACGATCGCAAAGAGCGGGCGAGTTTAATCATTTTTTAGTTTGGTGTTTTTTGATAGTTTTATGTAATCGTTGTTGTTTTTGGTTGTTATTTTCTTTTTTCAAAGTAACATTATTTGTGCATTTTTAAAATACACATTTTTTAAAAATATGTACATAATTTTAAAATATCTTTAAATAGAGTAAACGAGTACTAAACGACGTACCAAAAGACAGCAAAACAATGAGATGATGGCAAGACCAAGGACCGTGAGAAAAAGAAAAAAAAAAAGGGTGAAGAGTGCTTTTCAAGTACTTAAAAAAGCATTTTAGTGACATCTCTATAGCAAAAAAAATTAATTAAAAAATTTAAAAAATTAATTAATTAAATTAAAAAATTAATAAATAAAAATAAATTAAAAACAACAAAATTGTGATTTTTCACAAATTTCTCAGCTAAAATATCGGCACAATGCTCACATTTTTCCACATTTTGAAATTTTTCTTATTTGCAGGTTTGTTAATTCTGAAATATATACTATATGTATCATATATATACTATAGGAGAAAACTTAAAGTAAAATTGAATATTCTTGCGCAGGTCAACAGCACTAACCAACAACTAAACATTTAATTGACGCCGATGGCGACGGTTACGATTTTTGAAGTCACTCTATTACAACAACACTTTGGACATTTTTACAACATTTCCTGAGTAATTTCTTTGCTTAGCTCATTTCCGCTGGCAGCGAAGAAAACGGAATTATACAATATGTATATACATACATATGTACCTTATAAAACTTTCAGCTCGCAATTTATCTCACTTGAAAAAAGAGTCAAAAAGCTCAACTGAAAATATTCTACATTGTTGACAAATTTCGTGTCTCTGTTGTCGTCGTCGTATCAACGTTTGTTGTCTGTAAAAAGTTTGACCAAAACATTTTTGGGTTAAAAGAAAAGATAAGCAAAAAAAATAGTAAACAACAAAAAACAAGACCGCTGCTAATCAGAAATTACGTAAAATTAGTCGTTTACATTTTTTGGCTTTTGTTCTCGGCGTACGCGATTGCACAACAAAATAATAAAAACAAAACAAAAGTATTTGATGTCTAGAGAGATTTAACTTGAAAGGTATTGCCAAATTGCAATTCGAAAGCCACACGGCCGTAGTCAAGACGGTGAGCTACGGTGGGCTCAGCTCTTATCAGCGTAGTCAGCGTCTTATAAAAACTTTATTCGGAAGGCATAAAAGTCATATTTCAGACTGCGTTGTAGTAATACAGAGGACGCATTAGACGTGAAGGAGGCTTTTTTGACTATTACCGCCAATCTCTATGAACTCTTCAAGAAATTTCAACAATGTCCAGCTCCCCAAAACATTTTTTTCTAACTACGCCCGTGCAACAACAGCAATAAAAAGACTGACAATAATTCTGTGATGGATCAATAATGGCCTCTCCTTTCAAAAACGCGCGAGACGTGACTTAAAAGGCGTACTCACGCGCTTTTTAATTCACGATATTTAAATTATATTTTTTGAGGATTAGACTTAAGTGGGTAGATGTGTCTCCCTTCGGAGACACATTTTACATTTACATTTTAGGTGAGGTAGCGGGACCGTTTCAGCGGGACCAATACAAAAAAAAAAAAACAATGCTAAACATAAAAACTTTTTAACTCTTCGTTTTCGGCATTTCGTGTAAAACTTTCTATTTTTATGACCAACATTTCAGGATTAGTGTAGTAGATAAGCGTATTTGTTTGATAGTGCTGCTAATACCGCCACTTTTGGGCCATCCACATTTGGCAACATATTTTCCATTCCGGTCGCGGTTCCTGTCTTTCCTTGGCACATTTCTATTCGAACGGTTGAGTCTGTCTGTCGGTTGAAATTAAGTTTGAGGCCTTGAATAGGTTTTCTCTAAACTGATTATACTTTCTCACCATTTTATTATTGTTCTAAATTGTATCGTACAGTGCAGTCTGTCGTGATAATGTCTTTTGGCACATTTCCGGTAGCCATATTGTAGTGCCACAAAAACTTGGCAACAACAGCAGCAGCAGCAAGAAGGATAGGACAACAGTAGGAAAAAAAACACCATCGTGCTGGAAATACTGTATTGTATCAGCTATCATTAGCTTTTGCGGTCTATAGACCGGAAAGAGGAGAAGACTTAGAATGACGACAGCAACTTTATTTGGCCAAACCTGCAAAATTTCTGACCAGCTCTCGCTTTGAACGACACGCTCTCGCTCGCACTTGTTCAATGCCAAAGGGCGGTTTAAAAGGTGTAGTACTCTTTAATCGTTGTTAAAAAGACACTAAGAAGCCGACACTTTGGTGAAACCGGATTGTCTTCAATCCACTCTCGGCACGTTATGTTGTTGCCATTTACCTTTTGTAAATACTTACTTGCTTGCTTAATTACAAAAATGCAATGAAAAACGCGTTTGCTTCATTTATTTTTGCTTTTTATTTCTATTTTTGCGATTTTTATTACTCGTATTTCATATTAGCCAGTTTTCATAGGACTTCCATGAAATTTTTATTACTAACTTTTTTACATTTTTGTATTTTCTGCTTAACTATTTTAGGTAAGACGCAAAGTAATAATTACCGAAATAAATCCTTTAATTAATTTTTGCCATAGCATATAAATTTAAGGAGCGTCTTCTTAACAAACTGTGGCTCGAAAGTGATTCATATCGATTGGTTTATATAGTACATACATACATACATGTTTTTTTCGTATTTTTATATTTTTCTCCTTTTGCTTATGTGTTCGCTTTAAAAGTTGATATTAAAATACATTTAGGCTAATTCTCAGCACAGCAGGATGATAATATAATAATCAATAGACGATTTAAATTAATAATAAAAAAACAGCTCGTTAATAAAATTAAAAATTAAACGTACTAGTAATAGTTAATGTGTATATTTGCAATTATCATTAGGAAACACAGCATGCACTAATAATGATGATGATTCCAGGACTGCGCTACGTCGGTCGGTGCGTCGCGACGTTGGCCGGTCGATTTCATCGGGGTGGTTGGTGAAGTAAAAACTAGAGCAACAACACGAAAACCGAAAGGCAGAAAAAAGCACGCAAGGGTAAGATATTGAAGATCGACTGCGCTCGTATGCGAGTTAAATAAGAAAATGGCGCTATAATTCAAATATGTACTCATATATGTATATATTTATCAGACATTAGGTGCGGTGTTGAATGGTTCTGATTTCATTGCATTCTCCTTTTCATTGGCATGTAATAATTACTAAATATGTACTTTATTAATTATGTAAATCATTCCCTTCATCCTGCGCGTTTTATAGTTCAACATTACTGACTTCCTTGCTTATATTTATTATATTAAAACCGCCTCGCCCACCCCTTAAAAAATAAACGATCCATCCCAACATTCTGCTCAACCTTGAGTCTTTACCCACCGGCGCTCCTTACACACTCCTACTTTCGCCGCCGCTATGCCTGCTTACCTCCTTCCAAACACTGCTTATTCTCTTCCTCCCTCTCCCTCTTCCTCTTCCTCTTCCTCTTTCTCTTCTGGACCCTCCCCCACCCTTCATTGTTACAATTAATAAAGAATCAAAGTCAGTTCAGTCTTCGACGGCGTATTTCTGAGTCCATTCGCGTGCATTTCTAATGGCTTCCGCCTCATTGACCTTCCACAATTCGGCGACGTCGTTGGCCAATGGGTCATCCGGATTGGGTGCACTGAGCAGCGCCTGTATCGACAGCAGTATGGTGCGTATTTGTAGCGCTGGACTCCATTTGTCCTTCAGCACATCGAGGCAAATGCGTCCGAGACGATCGATATTCGGATGATAGATCTTGGTGATGAAACGAACCTTGGGTGCCGACATGGGATAGTCTTCGGGCAGAAAGAGTTCCAGCTTGAATATGCCGCCCTCGAAGGGCGAGTCATTCGGCCCAGTGACGATTACGTGAAAGTAGCGTGCATTATTTTCGTCCGGTATGGCATTGATGCCAGGCACCGGCTCCTGCATCAACCGTTGGGTTTCTTTAATAATGCGCCGCGGTAGGCTTGACATTGCTCTTGTCGTTTTTAAATTGTGGGTGTATTTTTATTTATGAATTTGGGCGTTACTCGCTTCTAAAATACCTCTAGGTAGCTACTTGTGGGTGTTTTTCTAGCAGTGGGCGCTGCAGAGAACACTGAAACGAAAGGAAGATGCCAAAAAATGGAAAACACAGAAAAGGCCGGTCAAAATATTAACATAAAATAATCTTTGATCTTAAGGCTAATATGGTGACCGAATTAATAACTACGAAATTAGATTTTGAGAGGATTAAAATTCTTAGATAACTTGTTTTATGATTTCATCATAAACGTGATTAAATTATGTATATCCATCAGAACAACTTTCAATTGGTTGATTGCCAGCCACAGTTGTGGAAACTTTTTCAAGGACGTCTTCCAAAGTGCGACACAAACTACACAAAAGAATTTCACTTTCTTTCGTCGCCGATTAACCAACCATGTGCGAGTTTGCAGCCAACATCTTTGCCCTCTCACCCGCCGCCGCCCTGCTGACATCTTTGATAATCCTTTGACGTAGCAGAACAACGCTTTATTTCCTTACTTTTTGCCGTAAGGAAAACTTTCCAACAACTCTTTCTTGGAGTTCTATTTTATTGCAAAGAAATGAATTGCCGTCTTTAAACGGAAATATGCAAGAATGCTAGAGGAGCAGTGGCGTAGTCGCATATGAAGAGAAAGGGCGCACATTGTAAATAGTCAGAAAGAGGTTTTTTTTGCTATTTAAAAAAAAAATATATTTAGGTTTGTGTTTTATTGCGAAAACTTTTCATAAATATTAACGAAACTTATATTAATAAAAAATTAAAGCATTGTAAATGATAACACCTTCAAATTTCCCAAGCCATTGCTAAAAGTGGTTTTTATGTTGCTGCGCCACTGCAGAGAAGCATACTCGTCGTATATAAAACGCGAATAATGGACAGACGAATGAGAAGCGGACGAACAAATGAAGTGCATAAACACACAGACAGGAGAGAGACAGCAGCAAAGCAGTTGCCGTTGAAATCTAGTTGTTTACATTATTTTTTAGCACTCTTTTAAAGACCTACATACATTATTGTTATTTCTTTATAAAGTAGGTTGAAATATTGCCAGGAAATATTATTACATATATTTGAATATTATATGGCTGACTAGGATTTGAAATGATGTCTGAATAATGCCATTTAAATTTATATAACAATTTTTTTTAAGTTTCTAACTCCTTCCTCCTGCATTATTCCTTATCCTAGTGATCCCTTTCCTATTCTGAAGGTGCAGAGTGTTCAAGATATTCAAGATAAAGGTGTTTAAGGTCTTCACTCTATGGGTTAATTATACATTTTGCATAGAATAAAAATTAATAAATAAGAAAAAAAGTACGGAACAGATTGAGAACAGCACAAACTCTCCAATCTTTTTGTTGTTTTTTGCGCCGATCATAACAACATCTTTTGTCGCTCTCGTATGGTTTAGGAGTTATAGCCCTTTAAAGTTTGAAAATTTAACGGTTATATCTTCTAAACTGTATAAGATATCTGGATGATATATGTACCATTGATGTATGTAGAAGATATAGACAGTCAATTTTCAAATTTTAAAGGGCTACAACTCCTAAACCAGACGAGAGCGACAACAAATTTTGCTTGTGACAAATTTGTTGCGATCGGTGCAAAAAGCGAAAACAACAACAGCATTGGAGAATTTGTGCTGTGCTCAATTTAAGCCAAAAGTACTACAAATTTAAAATTTTTAGTTTTCTCCAAAAGTGCACAATTTTTATAAAATGTTATTTATTATAAATGAAAGATATTTTTAATATCTTTGTATCGGTGCCTATATCATCCGAATATTTTTTATAGTTTAGGAGATATAGACGGGAAAATTTCAAACTTTTAGGGCTATAACTCTTAAATTTTAGAAGAGAGCGAGTAAAATTGTTGTTGTTTGCGTCAGCGCAAAAAAGCAGCAACAAGAAAAACAACAACAAAATTTGAGAGTTTGTGTAACGGAATCTCGGTTCTACTTTTTTAAACATTTCTTGACATTTTTTTTTATATATATTTTTTTTTTAAGTCGTAAATAATGTTTTAAAATATTTTTTTATGTCAAATATAAATTATTTTTTAGAATTTCTTGCCTCAAAGTGGGCGTAGATGTTTAGTTTATGCTTATTGTTGCATAGTCTTCCAGTCCTAAAGTATTCTTGAAATTCCGAGTGTCTAGGTCATGAAAGAAAGCCAGCCCAAATTTCCTGCCTAAGAGTGGGCGTGAGTGGTTAGTTTTATATTGCATTGGTTGCATTCAGAGCGGTCAAGCTGTGTTGGCTTTTTGCTTAATTTTGGTCTGAGGGGGTAGAAAGGTCAGAAGGGCTGACAAAGCATTCGCCATTTTTTCTAGCCAAAAATTTGTATGCTGCATCTGTTCAGAACTTTCTTCTCTGTCACTCATTTTCAGTGTTTTATTTCCTTCTCGTGTGGCAGCCACGTGGAATTTGTTATATAAGTTACAAATATATTTGTTATATATATTTGTTATATATTTTACCATTGTTATATAAGTTATTGTCATATTTCCGTGTTAGCACTTTCCTCTTTTGATACCAAAACAGTAGTACATACTACTATACTATACTACTCTACTATTTTTCTTTTCATAATAATAATACTACACTGAAAATTTTTCATAATTAAGAAAAAGCAAAATGAAACAAAATTGAAACTTTTATTTGATTTTTTTAAACAGATCGAAGTTTTAAGAAAATCCTACAAGGGTTATTTGTAGATGATTTGTAGCTGAGAAAAGATTAAATTAATAAAATTGACGTTTTTATCTTAAATAAAACCTAGTCGTACCTTAGTAAAACGACTATACTTCTTTAAGGTATTAAAAAAAAGGATAGTTTCTCAACGCGTTTTGTCAACGCGTAATATTGCCAGTACTTCAGCTGAGACCTCGGGTTAGTTTCTTAAGAAGTTTTAAGTAAAGGTGTTCAAAACGTCATCACTTCTATAACCATTGACATTTCACCGTACAGGAAATCGCCGCAAAATAACTACGAGAATGTCAGGGAAGGATTTATTGATTTCTCTCCAAAGACACAGCAACTTTGTGAAGTTCAACAGTCACTCGGTGACGAACCTGTTCTGTTCACCAAGAAAGCAAAGTCTGCGAAATCATCATTGATTTTCCAAATTCTGAATAGCTTTAATGGCAAAATCAATGAGTAATTAGAATTTGTTTTCCGCGGAGGCATTTAGCATAAAATTTCGCAAGTCTTTCAAAATGGAGACTCCAGCAGGCAACTTTTTATCTCTTCTATCATGATAACTCTATCAAAACTCCAATTTCGCACCGCAATTTCATTACATTCACAGCAAATCTACACACTTTAAACAGAATTGATTTATTTTAGCTTCTTCTACACTTACCTCTAATTCTTGTAGGGTTATTTTAACACTTTCAGAATAATTAAATTAAAACCAATAAACATTCAAAAATTTCTTCAAGTCGCTGCAAATTGAGAACTTTTAAAGCAATTAAAAAAACCTAAAGTAAAAGGTAAAAATGACACATCCAGTAGAATGACGGCAGTACGAATGAAACAACACGATATTACTAGACAAGCTATCATCGCAGCTGTGAAGAGAAAATGAAATGGAATATACAGCAGAAGAACAACAGAAGAACTGTCAGAGTTGCAGAGTTTCTGTGCAATTGAGCTTTCGTTTATGTTACAGAGAATCTTGTTTATAAATGACAGTTCAGGCGGTGCTGAAAATAATTAGTTCTACACAATTTCCCTAGAAATAATATTTATATATGCCTTGATGGATAAATTTAAATATTTTTTCTGGAATATATAATAAAACTTTAGTTAAAACGAGACCAAACCAATTTGAAATCTAAAGATCATTGAGATATTAGAGTTATAAAAAATGTTAAGTCGAGTTCAGTTTTCTGTAGCTCAGTTTAGTGAATATATGTATGTACATTTTGCATAGTACATATAGTGAATACATATCTGGGTTTTTAAAAAACGGAGGGTCTTTTTAAACGTTCAAAACTATTTGACATCAAATTATAACAACTGAAAAAGCTGCAGCTTTTTATTTTCATTTTTCCCGCTCTTTTTTGTTCGATTTCAGCAAGCACATGACGTTTCTCGGTTGATTTCTTTCAAAAGGTGGGAACTTCTTTAAATTTCCCCATAACCTCGATAGAAACCGGGATAAAACCTGGGTTTTCGATTTTGTATGGAGAAAACCTACACAGTTAATAAAAAAAACACAGCTGATAATACATACGTATATTAACCTTTTAAAAGTATTTAGTTCTTTAATAAATATTATACGCACATATACCGTACATGTATTGTACATGAATTAAATGCACTTATGTAAATAATCTAGAAAAAAAGTTAATGAATTTGTAAAAATTGAACGGTTAAAGTGACATTTCACAAAGATTAAATAGTCAAACATTTTGAATTTTAAGAATACAAACAAAGAATACAAGCACCGCAGTTTAGTAATTTAATACGTATCGTAAGTAAAAATTGTAACCTAATGAAAAAATATGGTAAAAAACCGTTTTTATGTAACAAATTTTTCCATATTTTGAAATATATATACTCGATGTCATATTGTGGGAGATTTGTGGGCGATAAAAAAAACGAATACCAAATACCAGCACCCAAAAATACATAAGATTTACAGGGGTATTCTGAGAGTCACTAACTATTGAATCGTCTCGAAATTGCATTGCAAACAACTACAAAGAGACGATTTTTGTTGTTGTTTGCAATGCAATTTCGAGACGATTCAATAGTTAGTAACTGTCAGAATACCTATGTTAGATTTGAATTGGTTTAACAAGTTTTTATAAACATTTTTTTGTTTGTTGGCCTGTCTTATTAATGTAATGAAGGAAACAAAAATTGTAACACTTTTCATAAAAAAATTCAATAAAACATTTGTGGAAAAATACTTTCTTAACCTTTATGTGGCTGATGAAAAAAATACCATATTCAACTCATGCGGTCAGTAAATAATGGACATTATCGGTAACTCAATAAATTTGAAGCTATAAGATTTATTCAAATCGTTATAGCAATTTTTTGTTTTGAAAAAAAGCAAAATTAGAAAATTATTATTAATTAGTTTATAGGTACCCGGGTAGCTCGGTAGCCATGATGGAATGTGAGAAATAAATCGACGGATTTTGTATAGAAAACTTTAAACTAAGCATACTTATTTCTGCCTCAGGCCATAACACAGCGATAGCTCGACACTGGCTTTGCAAACTCATATTGAAAATATTTACCGTCTAATATCTGCACATACCGATAGAGATATTGTACATATCGCTTATTTATATATGTATGTACTCGTATGTATACATTTATCTATAAATTAATATTCGACCAAAATGGTTGGGAGTTCAGAGATGGCCAGTCCGAGCAGTCCCAACATTTACTATACCGAATGCCCGTATTCAGGCAGATGTGCGTAGTAGTATTCTTCTTGTTTTTGTTGTTTTCATACGACTGCTGCACACATATTCACCCTCTCTTTTGCTCCCTCGGACGCTCCGTCGTCTTCCTGTCTCTATCTTCTTTTGGCACACGCAATGCGGTCTGTGAAAGGGATTCGTATTTGTGTAAATAACAGAACAACAGTACTCCCCAAGCAACAACAACAAATTGCAATGCCACAAAAAGTTGCAACTAAAGGCACTAAAAGCCTCTTCTTATTGTACAATTTTTGTTGTGTACGTTTTGAAACGAAAAAGAGAGGCGGCGAACATAGGCCATGTTTTACAATGTGTGCAAAAGAGAAACGAAACTAAGTGCTCAAAAAGTGCATTGATGATTTGTGCTGCCATCGTTGTTGTTGTCCCTTCATACACTATCGTTTTGCTGTTGCTATTGCTGTTGTTGTTGTTGTATAAATGAAAAACAAACACTTTTAGGCCCGGTGCCGTAAACCCAGCCCACTTTTTTCTACTGCCGCCGAACACACGTACACACCGCATTTGGATTGATTAAATGCAATCTGCGTTTATGTATGCGTGTTTTTTGTTGGTGTGCATGTGTGTGTGTGTGTGCGTTTGCAAGTCCAGCTCACTGGAGAGTCTATGCAATCGCCTAATAAGATTTTACGTGTGTGTGTTTGCTGTGCTTTTTCTCAACTCAAACTTATCGTTGACTAGTTGAAGCGATTTGTTGTTGTTGTTGTTGTTGTTGTTCTGTTTGAAATGCTGATGACAAACCCGGTATCTGGAGGCTCTCATTGGAACACACTGTTATACCGAATTGCATTTAGCCGACGGCGTTTTCATTGCTTTGCAGTTAATAATTTTATTGTTGTTTATTGTTATTGTTTTTATTGTTATTATTGCATTGTTTGTTCTAGGCCTAAACCAACTACGTTTATATGTATTGCACAATCACATGCAAGCGAATATAATTTCAATTAAAGAAAAAAAGCAGTCGAAAACTTAGAAGGAACGAGCTAAAATACAAAAGTATCAGAAAACTTTTACAAAATATAAAATGTTTAGTAAAAATATTATTGAAATCATCAATTAAATTAACAGAGAGCCATGTAAAAGCCATTTAAAAGAGAGCGGTTTAGTACTTTCTTTAATTCTCTTACAATATAAGACTAAATGCTCTTTAGACAGGGTTGCCGTTTTAACTAATTTTCATTGCGGCGCAGTTTTGTATTTCTCCCGGTTGTACTTTTTCCGCTTTTTCCCAAAGAAATATTTTCATTGAGCTTTCTCTCTTAATTTTTCTACCCAAAAATTTTGCTCTTACTCCCTTGCAATACTCTTAATTTTTTTTCTCTCTCTCTCTCTCTCTCTTTTAATTTTTCTTTCCAATCAGGGATGAAATTGAATGTACGATTTACCAATGTATTCGATATTTATAAAGATTAAACCAACGTAATTTTTAAAACTGCCAAAATGCAACAAACCGTCACTGAACTGTCCTTCGATCCGAATTCATAAAACATACTTTTATAATTAATTAAATGAAACAATTGGAGAAGGTTCGATCGGAATAGCTTGTAGTAAAAATTAGTAACTCTTGCAAATATGATCGAAATGGAAATTTTATGATGTCAAAATCAAATCATGATTGTCTCAGAGAAAAAAGCATGTAAGCAAGAGATTACCTACCAAAAAAGTGTTCTTATATTCTTATAAAATTCTGTATCGAATAAGAATAGTAAAAATAATATTGCCGCCAATAGTTTTCTCAAGAAAAATAAAATCAAAATCGAATGAGTTCATTAACTTGTCACAGAGAGCACGAAAAACATACCCACACTCGACGAAAACATACCCACCAAAATTGAAAAAAATAAAGTTTTCTCAATAAAACCACCGACAGGGTTCAAATCTTTCTGCGTTCAGACAAATAGAAAGGGATCACATTTAAAACATAAAAAAAACCAAAACCAAGTAATGAAAGGATAACCCTTCTCAGCTGCAGTATCAGGATCTTCACTACTCCCACACAAGAACAGCCCTCCGTCACACAACAAAAAAATACAAACAACAAAAAACTAAAAGAAAACTGGAAGTAGTTTGAAAAAACAAAGGATACGACAAGGAGCAGTGTCGTAAAGCGAAATAGAAAACACGAATTTTCCTAAAGGCTTTTGAAGAATTGAAATAAAGTGAAAATGGTAGAGAGCAGAGGTGTAAAGAGAGTTTCTCTGCATTTCTCTTAACTGCTCTCTTTGAAGCTCTTTTCGAGTGCACTCATCAACTCATCAACTGAGTCATCGTTAACTTCCGCCAAACGGCAGCGAATAAAACGAACAAAACAAAAATGTGAAAGAGCAAAGGAAATAAACAACAGACAGTAATTGAAAATGCGATTAAAAAACAAAGAACAACATGGCTTTCATCGGCTTTAGTCTCTAGGCTGATTCAGTTTCTATTGTAGTTTGCAAACTAGAGACTGAAACACTCTCTTCTCCATTGCCGGCCCCAGTAGCGCCAATGCCTTTTCGAACGCACCATTCAGGCCACAAAAAGTTAACGAAATCGGAATCGATGAGGATCTGCATAATGATGTATGCCCGAACACACACACACACACGTGTACAGCTAGTGAAACAGGACTAGGCCCCTGCGTCGGCGTTTTTCGATTTTATTGAGCAAACAAAGAAATCTACAAGAATATAATAAATGTGTAGGTACGAATATTTAGTATACGCACTAATAATAATAATAATATAAAATCATTTGTGGTTAATATGACAGGAGAGTGTCCTTATTATTTCTATTATTATTTTTAAATATCAAAAATCTATTTGAAAATTGTAGAAAAATATCCAAAATAGCTATACAAAATAATATTTTATTAAACAAAAAAAAATATTTAACCAGAAGAAGCCGAGAGCCCTACCCCCCCCCCCCCCCCCCCCCCCTCTCACTGCTTTTCCAGCAATTTCCAGCAATTTAAAAAAAGCAAACCCACTATAAAACGCACACTGTGTCAAATGATTAATTAGTTGTTCGATTGTTTGCGAATTTGGACATTCCACCTCGTTGTTGCTGCTTTGAGTATTATTTCCGCCAAGTTCGCAGCCTGCTATTCTTGTTGCTGCTGCCAATGCGGTAATTGCCGCTCAGGTTTGCCAGTAAAAAGAGCTAAACTTTATCTTTTTCTCTGCCTTATTATGCCTTTTGCCAACAAGCAAACGAACAAAAACCAAATAGCCAAATTGCCAAAAAACCAAATACGAAAAAAGAAAAGAAACATTTGTCGGCGGTAGGTTTTCACTGAATTTCATGCCAAATACTTCGAGCTAATACACAACACACACATTTTCCCCCTCAGAATCAGCACACAACAAACACAAGCAGAACAAAAAAGGCGCCAAACAGGTGTGGAAAGAAGAAGAAGAAGAGGAAGAGGAAGAAGAGAAGAGCAGCTTAACGATAATGATGAACATTAAAAAAAGTCTAAAATTTGCAAATAATACAGATGCAAAAACCTTTTCAAAAAGAACTCAAAGACGACAGAGAGAGAGAGTGAGAGAGAGAGAGAGAGAGAGGTTTGAGACATTTAAAGAGCATTCGCAAAGAATAAAAAATTTAAAAAAATGGCTTTGAGTGGGGCCACTACAAAAGAGTAACAACGAGAGCGTAAAGTAAGTAAATTATTTGCAAATAAATATTGTTGTTGGCAGTGAGCGTGTGTGCATGCGTTTGTGTTGTTGTGAGGGGACACGTACTGAGAATTATTTGGCATCGTTTACTGGAGAGAATAATGTCCATGAATCCGGTGATCAGTTGTTTGTTTTTTTTTTCTTTGGCAAACATTATTTTTCCCGAATGCTAAAGAAGAAAGTTCTAAATTTTTTATTCTGGCGTTATTTCTTGTGAGTTGTTGTTGTTGCTTCATTGGCATAAATGCGTTAGCGTATAAATGCTTATCATTTCGAGAGTTTCACCGATTAGCAGAAAAATAACCAAAAGAAACTATCAAAGAACCAACAAAAAGAAGGTTTGAACAATTTTCACATTTTAAAAATCTCCTTAACAGAAAACTAGTACATACTTTCCTTCCTTCTTTTTAGAAATATTTCTAAATTTTCCCACTTAATCCTTTTCGTGATATGCTAAAACCAATTAATTTAAAAAACTGGATTCCTCCGGCGCCCTCATAAAATTGGATTGGCGCCAGCCAAACCAAACGCGCCAAATGCGCCTCTGACACACACTGAGTTGCGTGTGTGCATGTGTGTTTATCAGCCAACACTTATAAAAATGTTGGCGAAATTTTTATTTGACATTGAAATCCGCTCTCCCGAATTATTTAGGTATGTGTGCGTTTGTGGCTGCGAACGAATTTGAGAGAATTTGCAAAACTGAGAGAATTTTTTCCTCATTAGGAAAAAATTTAGAAAAAAATAAAAACGTTACTGAGTGAAAAATGGTAACGGGCTATTTCTTTGTGCATACAAATTTTCAAATGTTTAAAAAACAACAATGGCAGACGATTTGTTTGTCCACAAAGTATCCGCCTTTCATTAGACAAGTAGAAATTGTCAAAGGAGCTTGTTGCTTCATGGAGAATGTTGCTCATAAGAAATGACATATCAGCGAACTGATGTACGACGAGTATGTGGCAGTTGCGAGGAGTGCCGAGAGGCGACTCGAAATACCAGGCCATATGCACATATATCTCTCTACATCCCTACAAAAAATGGTGATCAATGCAAATTGCGATGACCGCTTGTTTTCGGTTGCAAAATGAAAGAGTGGAATTGACAAATGAGAGAGTGTGTTTGCGAGTGTGAGAAATGCAAGAAATTGAGCAAACTTCTCCAAGCAATAATGTTTACGAACGGAGAAGTCTCACGACATAGAAAAATTGCAAATAGGCTTTAGTAAACGACACATCGTGAGTGCGAAACGTTGAGCTTTTTTGAGAACTTACTCAACTTAATCAAGTAGCATGATTAGCTGCGAGTAATTAAGTGTATATACAAAGTATGTATATTATACGCTAGAACATATACTCGCCTGCTTTCAAGTGTGTGAGGCGTGTTGGTCGTCTGCAACTGATCTGGTTGAGAGACACGTTGCTGAGTGGAAAATGAGTTACCGATAAATGTCGTCGTCGTCGTGCCCCTAACCTTAACTGATCAACAACTAAACTAATTGCTAGCTCGGTTCCGCTGCGACAAGTATTCACACATACCTGCACACTTCGCGAGCCTCACAAGGTGAAAACTCCATAGCCAGGCGCACGCAAATATACGAAATAATTTGCGCATTTAGTTTTTGCTCACTTTTATCTTTGCACGACGACGCGTCGGTTGAGAATATACCACAGAGTAGAAATTTGTTGCTCTGCGGCTGAACTCAACTGTGGATGTACTCAGTTTCAAATTCATACTCACAATTCATTTCTACGCGACTGAAACTGCGGCCAATTCAACTCATTTCCGTCATTCAAACCAATTCTATTCAACACGACGCACCACCGTCACTCACTCGGCTCGTCTACGCGACACCGACACCGACACCGTCACCGTCACCGGCAAGCAGGCTCTCGGCACTCGGCACTCGTCAACTCAACACAACTTAGCTGCGTCGCTCCGCAACTCGTAACTCGGAAAAACAACCAGCGCAATCAACAACCACCAACCGACAACCGACAATCGACGACAATATGGACTAAGCAGCAACCCATTTTGTTGTAGGGCGACAGTAACAGCAACGGACACGGCAACGGCAACAGCAACGGCGGCGGTACCAAGAAGCGGCGGTAGCACGAAATAGACGCGCGTTATTTCATTCGAAAGTCCTTGCTTTTTTCAGCAATTTTTCTGCCGCGTGTGAGTTGTTTTCGTTGAAAAGAAACGTCGCGTCGGTGTTGAAAGAGCGATTTTCGGCGCAGTGAGATTTTTTGTTTTTTTGGCCAAGTTTACTTTTGAACATTGAAACTTGGCCGAGCTAAAAAGAAGAAGACGAGAACAAAAACAAAGCAAGGAAAACAAAGAAGCAGGAAAAGTGAAAAGCATTTTTCCCTTTTCGGCGATACTTCGACATTGAGTTTTCAAATGTAAACGTATGAGTAGAGCGCCAACTTTGATAACAGCAGCAACAACAGCAGCAACAGCAACAGCAACAACAACAACGGCACACAACAATTTTTGTCGTTGGCAGTCGAACTATTTTTCGTTGCGCCTCCGATGCGGATGCAACATTACAGAAGCGTACGTAGTCGCACGTAGACGTACGCCGTAACGAACGCGGATGCATCGCGTCGGAACTCGCACAGCGCAACGCATTCGCAACGCAGCGTCAAGCAGTTTAGAATCTACTCTGCTGTGTGCACAGTTTTCGAGTAACGCATTCAAAACGCATCGGCGGTTCCGTTCAGCAGACGTGTTTTTTTCACTCTACTTCTCGGGAAAAAAACCTTTCGATTCTAATCAGTTTTTCGTTTCGGAAGCGTTTGGAAAAACTTCGTTTTTGAAAGAAAAGTTAATTTTGTTCTGTGAAACTGGAGACTTTTTATGAAACTAATAAATTAGAAATTCACTAATTTCGTAAAACTCGAAATTCGCAAAAGTATGTTGTTAAGCTGTTGCTGTTGCTTGGCTTGTCCTCTTTAAAAGTCAATGAAATTAAATAAAATGAAATTAAATCAAAAATTTCGCATCGCACACGCAAAATTAAAAAATTCGAAAAAGTGAAAAAGTGTTAGTGTTTGGTTAAAAATATCTTTCAATGACAAATAATAGCGAAACTAACTGTTTATCTCTTTTGATTAAACATACTACGAGTATTATCAAAATCGTCAAACTGTGTCTGTGTCTCGAAAGTAATTCTAACAAGTAAATAATTATCAATTTTTTATAATTAAAAGAAGGTAAAGAAAAGCTATAAATAATGATGTAGAATAAGTTTTTGTTTTTTTTTTTTTTTTCTAATATAAAATTTAGTAAAAGTTTTTTAAAAGATAAACTGAAGAAATGTTATTATTAAGCAAAAAAAATTAGGCATAAATATTCATAATTTATTCAGTATTATTTGTTTTTCTTATAATACGTGTTTTGGTTAAATTAAACTAGTATTATTTATTCAACTGATTTTTATTTGTATCAAAATATCATTTGTATCATAACATTTATTATAATATTTTTGCTTTTTTAATTTTTTATCGATAATATAACATAAAAATAAATATAATTTTTATTAAATATATATACATATTTATAAATGAGAAAAATTTAAAGAGGAAAATTTTAAATAATCAGATTTTTTTAAGGAATTGTTAGGAATTATAATGACTTATGAAAAGAGCTAAAAACAATTGTAAAAAACTAAGTTTTTTTTTCTAAAAAATTTTTATTGCAACTTATATACATAATATGTATTAAAAAATTATAAAAATATAACTTGCAATAACTAAGTATAACTTTATTTTCATAACTAAAAAAGCAGAAATCAAATAAAATAAAAAATATTCATTAATTTTTATTCGTGTAGATAACTACGATTATATGCATTATTATTACATACAAAGCAAATTAATTATCTAATTAACACTGGATACTGAAATCACCCAGATTTGTTTTCAATGAGAATTGAATTTGCATTTTCTGGTATTTCTTTTTTTAGGATTAAAATATTTTTTAGCTCAAATGAATTTTTGAAATATGTGCAAATTATTCTCCAAGTCTACACAAATTCGAATCTACACAAATCGCGCTACATTTAAATTGAAGATCAAAGTAGCAGTCAATCAGTTGAAATCTTCAGGCTCTCTTGCTTTCCAAAAAACCCAGATCTCTTACTTCATTGCTTCAAGCAGATAATATTAAAAAAAACTAAAGCCGTCTGCCTTTTCTAAAAATGTACAGAACTTCTTTAAAATATCAAGAATATTTCTTATAAATCTCTAAAGCAATTCTGGTTTTTATTATTAGTTTAAAGATGTTTTCTTTTGTGATCTTTAAAAGTTCTACTAAAAATTAAAATTGAAGATTTCTCTAGATTTCTTGTTTTTGTCATAATTTAAATATTTATCCTAATTTTAAATTTCGTCGCATATATTTTTCAAAATTCCTCTAAATAATTATTTACCTAATAGGAGCGAATTTGATTCTCAAGACTCATATTTGATCGCGGTAATATTTTTCACAAAAACTTTCAGGAGTTACAGAGTGAGAGAGGGTAAGAGAGGAAGAGGAAGAGGAAGAAAGATAGAGGAATACGTAAAGAGTAAAAAACGATTCTCATCTTTTTCGGCTTCACAAACGATTTTTGTCACTCATAATCTGTTTTATTGTGTTCTATGAAAAAAAATTCTTAACTCTTAATGGGTCTGCCCATTTTTCTCAAATACGCACGTACTCTCTCGCTAAGTTCTAATCTATAACAATATTTCGACTAATTTGTTTTAAAACATACCCACTTATTTTTTAATTGTTATAAAATAAATGAAAAAAGTCGTAAAAAGCTAAGGAAATTGTTCCGAAAAGTGTTTCGATCTGTAATGATTTGTCGAATAGAAAATAAAAAGTTAGCGTTAAAGAGTTAAAAACTTCCGAAAAAATTTATTTAAATAAAATTAAAATTTATTTATTAATTCAGTTATAAATTTTATCGAAAATAAAGGCTTATAGTAAAATTCTAGATGAATAAACCAAAGCCCCAACAAAAAAGTATAAAAGAAAATATGAAATAACCAAATAGTAATACATAATTTTAATATTTTTTTTAATAATTATGCGATTATTAAGATATGATAAACAATTTATTACAATACCAAAAATTTGAAAAGATGGTTACCAATCAATCAATCAAGTAATGCGTAAAACTGCAAAAATTAGAGTAACTCTCTAAAGTCAACCGCGTTGATTTCATGATACCGTATATCATGGTATTGCAGAATAATGACGTGGTCATGGTCGCAGTTGGTGGAGAAAAGAGGTGAACGTAGACACATGTTGACAATATTTTCCAAACAATAAAACAAGCCATAATAATAACAACAACAACAACATAACAGTCGTAGCACCAGCAGCAGCCAGCTGATTCGCATGAGTACATTATTAATTCTCACTCAACAAAATTAACGTCCGCCGCAACAAAAACAACACCAACAGCAACAACAATGGAATAAACAATAAAGAATTGGAGCTCGAGTCAACCACTTGAGCTTTTCTTTGCGACACAGTACAAAAACTTAACTACACGAACAACAAGGCCCAAACAAATGACCGACCCTTTGCATTTTCCGCCGATATTGCTCTTTGCCTCCTCTGTTTTACACTCCTCTGAGAGCTTTTCTTTTTCAATTACAATTAAATTCTCCAGTTTTTATTCGTACTCTCAATTGCAAAATAATTGCTCAAGCAAATTTTACTCTTCTCACTTACAAACAAACGAGCGCCTCGTTTTCTCTTTCTTGGCGTCTCTATTTTCACATCTCTTGTAATTTGCAAAAGCTGTGCTCTTACAACTCTTCAGCTTGCTCTCTCTGCAGTGTGTGCATTCGTTGTTATTATTGCTGCTGCCTTTACACTCTTTCGCACAGTTCTCGGAGTTGGTCGCTTTTCCTACGCTTTTTCATAGTTTCTGCGGAAGGGAAAATTTTCGGTACGCTGCTGCGTCGTCTAGCTCTGTTGTCACCACTTCTGCCTACCGCTGATACGACGAACCGTCCACTATTGCCACTCTTCTGCTGCTTTGGCTGCTTCTTCTACTCAGACTTCGGCTTCTGCTTCTTCTTCCGCATCAACTTCTATGCAACTTGACTGCGTTGCTGGACTTTTGCAGAGATTTCGTCGACGATGCGGCTGCAGTTCTTGCAGATTCGTTCGCTCGTTCGTTAGCTCGTTTTGCTTGCACCGGTGGAATTATTGTTGTTGTTGTTGGTCTGAGGCGCGCTCGTCAATAATTCGCCGGAGTGCAACATCAACATACAAAAAAAAAAAATTGATTAATAATAATTAAAAAAAAAAATTTCAAGTTTTTTAATAGTGATCGATTCTTTCTTTTTGTTATAGAAAACCAACAACAAAAATACCAGTAAAAAAACTTACTAATGCTTCTTCAGAACCTAATAAAAAACCAGAAATTCAAAAGTGCTCGATTTTCCTTCGACTGTATAGAAATAATTTTCAAAAAAAATGTTCCCTCAACAAAAAAGCGCAATAAAAATATATTAATTATTAAGAATAAAATAACATTTTAAGAATTAATAAAAATCTGACTCGCTATCAATTAAATTAAATCAATCAATCAATCAATTATTTTGGTGCGTAAAATTGCCAAAAACATCAAAATTCAATAACAACAAGAGTTAATAAAAAATTTATCTTACAAGAAATCTTTGTAGAAAATGCCAACATTTTGTGGAAAATGCAAACATTTCTACCGATTTGAGTTTCTAAGAATTTGCTTAATTTTTAAAAAATTTTAGTAATAGAAATATTTTTAAACAGTATAAAATAAAAGAACTTTTAATATGTTTTTGAAACAAACACTTTAAGCTGGAGCAAAATTGGAAAAAATGTATTAAAAGTAAATCAATAGTCCGATTTTTTGTAGATGCTGTAGGTTTTTGTTTAAAATGTAAGAATAAACCGAAACTCAAATTTAAAAAGGGTAAAATTGGAGTTATAAAGTTGATTATATTGAAAGTCGAACAAGACTAAAAATAATTCAACGCCATTGAAACGCATTTAAAAAAGTATATGTAAATTGAGAGTTTTATAAATTTTGGTGTCAATTTCTTTTAGTTTTTTTGATTAATTTTTTAAGATTAAATTAATATAACTCTTCAATCAAATCGTTTAAAATAATATAAAAGTTTAGGGTGTAAAAGTTTAATATTTTAAAGGTTTTATATAACATTGAAAAAGAAAATATTAGGCATACAATTTTACTTGACAAACAATATTTCAGTAAAGATAAAACCAAACTAAAAACTAAGTATAAAATATTATGTACAAAATATCAAACATAAAAATTGAAAAAAGAACAACGCGTTTGTGTTAAACAGAAACAAAGTAAAAAGACAGCCTTAAAAAAAAATACGAGCAAACACTAACCGCAAATCAAAGAACGATTTTTCAAATTTTGTTAAAATTAATTTTGCGAGTGCGAAAGAAAATAAAATTGAAAATCAAAATTTATTGTGAGTGAAAAATAATATAAAAAATAATCTTATTTTCATTGCAGAAAAGAGAAAAAAAAAGACGCAGAGACAGAGACAGTAGATTTTTCAAAAATGCAAAAGGACTAAAAAACTGAAAGCAAAAATTTTTTATAAAACCTAAAATATAAAAAAAAAAAAAATTAAAAAATTAAGGAAAGAGAAAGCGAATAACTTTGTAACAAAAATATGAAATCGCACCAAACCCAAACACAACAAAGTAACAAAAATATCCAGCTTTACTGAAAAAAAAAATTAAAAACGAAATAAATTTTAAAGAACTTTAGACTGCAACCATTTTGAAAATTTAAAAGTGTTAAAAATCGAAGAAGAAAAAGCTACAAAAGCTCCTACAAAAAACAAACACAATTCAAAAATTGTTCACTGCTTCGTAGTTTTTAACAACGGAAAACGAATCACAACAACAACAACAACAACAACAACAATGGCGATTTAAAAAAAGTCACAATCTACGACTGAGACTCAAAGCAACAAACAACAATATAAATTAGTTTAAAACACTAGAGCAGACCATATTTCTTTCATTAATCTTTTTTTTTTGTGTCAAATGTTTTGTGAACGTCGATTATACACAATAATAACAACAACAACAACATCAAACACAACAAGATAACAATAGCAACAACACCGTATAGCCGACTTTATCACCATCATAAATCAATATAAAAAAGCAAGAGGAAGAAGAAGAAGAAGAAGCAGAACAAACACTCATCAGGTTTTAATTGTGTTTTATACATTTGCAGATTAGACCAAAATTCTTTTGGAGCATTCACCGAATTTTCGCGATCTTGTGCTCTAGTGTTCAAAAATTGGAATAAAATTTGTGTGCTGCTTTCTGTTTAAATGTACCCACAACAACAACAAATCCATCAGTTTCCACTTCAAAAGAAGTAACAACTTGTGTGAAATTTTGTTTGAACAAAATCAAGACAAAAATTCATATTGTGTAATTATGTGTCGTATGTCGTATTGTGCCGTTCTGATACAGTCTTAGTACATTACACACAAATTATGTTATTAATGACATTACAAAAACAGTCGTCGTCGTCGTCATCATTCCTCAAAATTCAGATCGTATTTCGTTCAGAGGATTCGTTAATTTAATCGTGTTCTTCCTTTTTCTGGTAAGTGTTGATGATTCGTTGATTAAAAAACAAACCTATTGCAAATACTTTGATTATAAACGGTCCAAAAAAGTTGATATCTTCAATTTTCTCTACTCATTACCAACTTTAAGAGGACAAATTTTGATTCAAAGTTAAAGCTTTACGCCTTTCTGTTCACGACTTAAACTTAATAGTTAATAACAAAAGTAAAAAATATTTCAATCCAAAGAAAGTTGAAAAAATTGAAAAATTAAACTGTAATTTTCGACCGTGTATGAACAAAATCAATCCAGAAAAAAGTCTACACTGATTAAAGAAAGCATTAGATCTTATACGTAGGTACATACTCGCATTATACACGGTTTCAGTTAACACGAAAAAGGACCGTGTCTTGTTTAAACATGTTCATATTATAAATATAGCAAATATAATGGCATGATTGATCACGATTCCTTGCCTATTTTTCCCGGTTTAAATTAAAGATTTTAATCAGTTCATGGCAACTGAAAACTAAAGACTTTTTCTCTAATATGAAGACGGCCATTATGTGAAAAATCTAAAATTTTTAAAAATTTAATTTGTGCAGTTTCCGCAGAAGAAACTTCTGCAACCCTCGCGTTAATTTTTGACCGCAAGAATAATATTGGTTTTCAAATTATAAGCAGATGCTCTTATTGTAAGTTTCAGATAAATTTAATTTTTATGATGATTTCATAATTAAAAAAAAAATTTAAGAATTTAGTAAAAACTAAAGGAACTTCAAAAGGAAACTTTTTTATCGTATAGTATCGTTTGTTTTAAGTTTTTTTTAATCTTTAAAGACGCTTCAAGCACCGTGCGCTAAACCTCGGACCCCGTGAGTTATCTTTCTACGCATAAGCGACTTCTATATATTCAGTAGTCTTCAGTAAACTACAATTTCTTTTGCTTTTGAAAAAAAGGAAAGGAAATTTAGAAAGGAAATCGGAAGAAAGTTGTTGGGTTAAATTTTGCGACTAAATAAACATCTTTACTCCATTCCAGTTGATTTCAGTCCGGTTAAGTTCAATCCGTCTATGGCGTCTCCGCTTAAGTTTTTTCAATTGGAACAATGTTGTATATTGCATAATTATTTCTAAATTTCATGAGCATAGAGTTCATTTTTAAACTCTAAAAACAATACAAAACACAAAAACAACAAGAGTGTGTAGCGGTAGCCTAATGATTGCGCATGCTTAAGTAACTTTTTGAGATCGCGAAATTTGCAAAAAAAAAAAAAAAAAAAAAAAAATGAAAACTGCAAGAGAAAAATGGCAGAATGACTTTAACAAGGCTCAAATGAAATAACAACAACAATAACAAATCCACCGAGCACAACGATATTAACACCAATAACACCAACACCATCACACCAACAAACACCAAAGCTCGCAATGGACACGCCGACAGAAACACCAACGAATCTGTAAAAAATTGAAGCCATAACAATTACAACAACTCTAAACAACTATTAACTGGTATTAATTAACAAATATAAATTCTTATTAAAAAGCGCTTCCAAAGTAATTACTTTGTTTTTACGTTTTATGTTCATTAATAATATATAGAGTGGTCAGTACCACTTCGGCAATAAGAAATGGAAGGAATGGAATATTTAGGTTTCTTTAAAATTTCTTTAAAAAATTTATGACTTTCTTGCTTTTTTACTATATTTTTCTTATTAATTTTTTTCATTTATTTCTTTTAATTATAAAAAACATTTAAAATTGCTTCAATTGGAAATGACTTTGGCGGGCCCGCCCCTCTTAAAGAATTTGGAAACCCATCAAAATCGCACAACTGATTTGTTTTTGAGAAATCGAAAACAATTGGACCGAATGGCATTAACTTTTATAATGTAAAATCACTATATAGATTTTATTTATTATGAAGTTTAACTTTTTCTCAGTGTATTTTTCAATTTGGGTTTATTTTTTCAAATATTTTATACGAGTGTGTTCGTGCATTCTATCAAAGTGGAAAATTTCCTGCAACCAGGTAAAATTTTCAAGAACAAAAAGGTCTGAGCCTGCCTGTGCAATATTGCAATAAAGCCTCGTCTTACCTCAAGCTGTTGCCGAATGTCGGTGTCTAGATTTGTGTTTAGTGTGTGTAGTTACGTATATTTTTTTTCAATTTTTAACGCCTTCTTTATTTTCTAATTAGATTTATTACGAATTAACATTTAACATTTATTATCACAAAAAATTGTAATTTTTGCAACAAAAACCTCAGTAGAATCGGGATAATATATCGTACAATAAACGACATGATAGCAAATGCGAACTTAATGAATGTTGTTCTTTTAGTTTATTTAAAAAAAAAAAAAATCGTCCTATATACCATTTTATAGGGTTAACCTTTTCAACATACGAGTACTATACAAGTTAGAATATTGAACTTATCAGTCGTCTTTGGATGCAAAAGTTGACAAGTTGACATTATTTGTTGAAAAAATTAAAAACAGTAATTTTCGATGACCGTGTACTGTAAAAGATAGATTTTGTTTCACTTCAACTCAAATTCTCATTATTTTGGCTCATTAAAAATATACAAGAATTACAAATTTTGTTTTATTTTTATGAAAAAAAAAAAAAAAAAAAAATAAAAAATAACAAAAATACCAAAAATAAATGAAAATTTCGTTTTGCAATTTTTAATTGATTTTTAAATTTAACCGTTTAATTTATATTTCCATGTACGAAGAGTATTTATTGGTCAATAACCATTTTCGAATATTGATAAGTTTTTCTGAAGGTTTTCGTAGTTGATGTTGTGGTTGTGGTTGTTGTTGTTGTTGTGACCATTGTGGTTTTTCACTTTGTTCGCTAAACCAAAATTTTGAGCTGTTTTTCTACGGAATATTAATGGTCATTTTTTCATTTAGTTCGAAATGTTTTGTTTTGTCAACCATCGCTAAACTTTTATCACATTTAATTTATACGCTTACTGTTTAGTTTAACACAAAGTTTATTATATTTTTTCACAATATACGTATCGATTTTTTCTCTCACTCTTTTTTTAGCGCAATCTTAACACAATCATTTTTAAGCCCGAACTTAGTGACCAGTTTTTCTAACAAACCAACTGTCGTCGTCGTCGTCGTCGTCGTCGATGTTATGGTTGTTGTTAGTCGTTGTCGTTGTTTTTGTTGTTGTTGTTGTTGTTGGTGAGGCTTTCAGTATTTTAATAGGCTGCTGATAAAACGAAATTAACAAGATTTTTTAAAATTGCATTTGCATTTGCCTTTGGATTGCGCTTGTATGTACATACATACATACATGCATACATATACGATAAGTTGCTGCTGTTGTTGGTGGTGGTTGTTTGTTGCTTTCGTGTGCCCGTTTTCAATTGCTAGTAGGTACATACGCGGCGCATAGTTGGCGTGGCGAGTGATGGAATGCGGGCCGACAAGGAGTTGCTTGGACTCCTTTCGGTGATAACTCGAAAAAGTCGCGTTTGTAATTGGTTTTCATTATATACTCGTTTCTAACCAACTGCACTGCACCATTTTGCAAGCCGCGCTTGACGCCTTATCGAGTACACGTTTACACGAGGCTCGGAAAGAAGGCGGAGAAAAAAGTTGCTTCGGTTTTCAGGCATTTTTTTCAGGCAATTTGAATATCTCGATTACACAAAACCAGCCTGACTTCAGTGCGATTAATGATTAGAAGTTAAAAAGCAGTTTGTAACGGTCATGAACCGTAATTAATTAGAATTGCTAAAGATTAGCGCGCTCGTGGGTGTATCGTGGCAGGCAGAGGTATTCACAGTAAACGGTTCGATTAACGCGTTATTTGAAGGGGAAGGGGCAGCCGATTTTGGCCATTTTCTCTGAAGCTGAAATCGTAAATGTATCGCAAAGTCACAAAAAATTGTTCATCATATATTATAGACTTTTCTCTCTTTTAAAAATAAAATGAAATTTCTTAGTTAAAATTAAGAATTGAAAATAAAGTCTCCTTTGTTCTCTTTTTCCGTTCTCTTTTCTCCCTGAATTGCAACAATTCATTCATTCCAGAACTCATAATAATAACCGCCGCTCTCTCGGTCGACCGACCGCCTGCCTCTTCACACTCGTACCGTTCGCACACTCTTCTCTTTCTATATCTCCAGAATCTTGCTCCATCATTGCTCTACTCGCTTCTTAACCCTTGCCTGGCCCTGTCATTGCATTGCCCTCTGCCTGCTGCATACTCGTATAAAAAACAACAACAACAATCTAACTTTGCGCGTTTTTATTTATTTAAAACAATTTTTTCAGCCGAAAAAATTCGGTAAAATTCATTTTTTTTACGTTCGTCTTCTTTTGTTGCAAAAAACGTTTGTCAAAAAAAAAAACGTTCGTCAAAAAACGTTCGTCCAAAAAAGAGGTTCGTCAAGTTTCAATACTTTTTCTTTTACTTACTCGTGTGTTTGTTCGTTCGTTCGTCGGACCGTTCGTTTAATGCAAATCCTGCCTTGCGCGCCCAACAACAACACGTAGAAGTTATTGTTGTTATGTTGCTGAAATTGACGACGCTATCGCCTGCGTTCTGCAGGCGACAATGCAATCGAACGAACGAAGGACCAGACGAAGGACCGACCAACCGACCAACCCTCTTCTGTTTCAGCGCAAGGTTTCCATTAAAACAAAGCATTAAAAATTGCCAAAAATTTGGTGAAAAAAATTGAAGTGCAAAAGAAAAAGAAGAACGCACAGAAACCACAGAAGAAATAATACCAAAACAACAACAACAACAACAACCGCCACAACCCAGGCTGTGTGAACGCATACACTTGACGCATACACGGACATTACGTACGCACACACACACACACACAGCCAGAGTCAAATAATACCTACAAGCATTAATTTATATGGTTGACGTATCCTTTTTCAGCGCTGCGCTCCTGCCACTCAAACCCAGTTTCGACGGCTTTACTCCTTCGACCTTCCCGCGACTCGTCCTTTAGTGAGTCTACAGCTGTCGCTTCTTCACCACATCAGTTGCTTCTGCTGCTCTGCTGCTTTGCTGCTTGTGTCGCGCTGAGGCCGCCTTCGTTCGCTGCTGATTAATTGAAATGAGCGCGCTCGCGGTGTCCTTTCCTGCTCCTGCTTCATATTCAGCCTTCTCGTCGTCGCCTCCATCAACCTCGGCACCAACCGCACCAATACCACCATCACCATCGCATCGTCATCATCATCATCATCATCAACTCTGTCTTCTTCTTCTTCTTCGTTTACTACTTATTTTGTTAAAGATGCAAAAAATGTTGTATTTTTATATTGCATTCAAAACAAAGCGTAAAACGTAGAAAACAACCGAAAAAAAGGAAGAAGCTTAAAAGCCTTTGCCAGTCCACAGGAAGCCCCAAAAGTGAAAATGTCCTTAAAAAAATTGCATATAAAAACAAAGCACACCAGCCAACGGTGGATGTGTATGTGTGTGTGCGTGTGTGTGCATTTGCGTTAGTGGTTCATTGCGCCGCGTAAAAAATTCTTCCAAATTTCATTTAATTTAATTTTCTTTTCTTTTTACTGAATTTCTGCTGCTCGCTCTTGCTGCGGCTCGGTCCTGCCGTGCTGCTGAGCTGACTCATACCAACGACCATTCAGCCTTCGCATATAAAGTTGTAAAATTTTATGCATACAAATTTTATATATTTTTCGCGCTTCACCGAAAATGTCAGCCGCCCAAAAATACGTATAGCAAAAAGCATGCAACAGCAAAATACATTTTTGCAACAAATGCAAAACCAACAAATGCAGCAAAACCAAGAAAACGAAAAGTGATTCTGCAACGGTTCCTTTTTTATTTCATCCGCACCGTCGGCATCGTTGTCGTTCGAATGTCCTGTCATGTCCTGCCACGTTCCATGTCGCCGAAGCCGCAAAGTCAGCTGCAGCGTTCGCTGGCTGGTGCAAAATTGCAACATTTGCAGACGATACTACAACAAGTCGCGGACGTCGCGACGTGACGACAATTTTTGGGCTTAAGCAAGTACGAGCACGATAATCAGATGGTTAGAGGAATAAAGAGAGTGACAGAGGGTTGGGGGGGGCGAGTAAGAGGGAAAGAAACAGTGAGGGTGAAGCTGCTGCTACCTGATTCTTTGCCTCGCTGCAAAGCAAGGGTTAATGTACGTACTCATTTTAAGCACGCAAATTTTGCTGCTTGTTATTTTCTTTCTCTTCGTCTTATTTCTATGCTGACTTCGAATTTTGGTGGTTTGCAAACCTTGTTTTAAATTAGTGCAAACTTAGTGCACATTTTTTAACGTCTTTCTGAAGCTTAATTAGAAATAGCGTTAATGAGACAGTAAACGAGAAGGCAACAAGAAAGCAATTAAAGGGTCTTCCTTACATGATGTCGCCTTTATTAATTCTCCCGAAATTCTTAAACTCAAGTCAATAAAGCAATCAAACTTTTACTGGGTTTTTATGGCCTGAGACGATCATTTGCTGCTGCTGCTGATTTTGCTTCATGATAACACGATCCTACGGCGGCAAGTATTATACAAGTTTTTCTTACTCTTTAGACCTGTTTGACGGAACCTTTTTAAAAGAAGAAGGACCTGTTCAAAGCCTTTAACTTTTGGAATTTTTCAGAAATCAATAATACATAATTTATAAACCATGCGTTGACGAATTGAGCCGTTCTTTTTGAAAGTGCAGAAGTGCATATTTTTTATTTCGAGATATTTACAGGTTTGCACTTTACACAATGCAATGCCATTCTTGTCCTTATGCTTAGCCATGTTATGTTTTCTGAAAATTGTATAGATTTTGAAAAGATTGTTCTTTAAATTAAATGGAAATATAAAGATCATACCAGAATAAAAGTTTTCTCTCATTAAAAACTTATCATTTTGTCATGCACTTAACATTTTCACATGAAATGGACTTATCCCACTTTCAAAGAAAATGGCTAACTCGGCTTTGGCTTAGGCGACCTTGTCGCAAGGAAATTAACGCAAGTGCCAGCACGATCCTTCAAATCGAACGCACAAGTATTAATTCCAGCAGCTAAGACCCATTCAGACATAGCACCGTTTATACTAATATTTTTACACCATGTCTAATAGCAAAAGTGCTAAATATCTTCAACAATTAAGATGCCATTCCGTGATTCCTTCTCTCCGGTCCGGTTTGGTCAGACCATCTATGGCTAATAGCAATCTTATCGCCTCAATATTTGTCAACACGAAAGCAACAGCTAGAATTCTTTGCAACACACTGAAAAATGAAGTGCACAAAAAATGGCCAGAGAAAGAAGAGAAGCAAAGGACAGAAGGTGGAAGAAGAAGAAGAAGCAACCCAACCCGTCCGTGTGTCCGTCTGTAGCAACCAAACCTCCTCGCGGTATTGCTCCACGCTGCAATTATTGCCGCATCCATTACGTTGATTATCAGTTTATTGACAATAATATCATTTCGGACGCCATCAACAGGTGGCGCTGAACATACGAGGCGCTGCCGTGCGGCGAGTGTGTGTCGTTGGCAGCCGCTGCTGACGACGGCGATGCTGCGAATGCGAATAACGTGTGATCAACTTAATCCAGGTCTTATTTACACGCACTCTTTGCAATAATGCCGAACGAAGTCTGCGGCGCGCGATGCGAAGAGTTGCGACGCATGCCTCGACGACTGCACTCGGTGCAGCCCAACGCGCAAACGCTTCTTCATTCTTACGGCGGCAGTACGTTTTAAATGCATGAAGAGTAAAAAAAAAAAGGTGGCTGCAAAGATTGCAAAGAGCTGCGCAGAGGAACGACATGCGGTGGAAAGACGAAGACGAAGACGACGACGACGGTGGTGCAGTGAAAGAGGCCTGAGCTGCATACCGCAGATCGACAGAATTTTGTGGATGCAGAGAAGATGAAGAATGAGAAATAAAGACATGTATGCATGCAGTGGTTGGTGGTTTCATTCTGGTTGTTGTTGTTGTTGTTGTTGTTGTTGCTGGCTTTCGCTTCATTTTGCTCAGTGGCAAAGGCGAAGTGCCTGCCAACGCGGCGCGGCGCGGCCATTAAGTGCGCTCATAATTGATGATTAAATCAAAGCTACTGTGTTTGCGTCGTCAGGAAATTATTTGGTTATCGATCTTTTCTCCTTCTTCTTCTTCTTCTTCTTTTTCCCGCATGTAGTTGGCTCATTTTGTTGGTGCCCTTTTTTCTTTTGATTTCTTTTGCAATCAGCAAGACGTGGTGACGACAGCGTCTTATTTATGTAAAACATATTATTACCACTCGCGAATGAGTTTGTGATTAACATTTCCAGATGCTGAGAGAGAGAGAGAGAGAGAGAGAGAGAGGAAAAAAAAGAATAGGAAGAAAAGTTGTACCGCACGGTGTAGCCTGTAACGGTATTTTCTGACTTTCAAATTGTCTGAAAGCTCAATTAAAAAGTCAATTTCTATTTTAGTACATAAGAATATTTTAAACACTGCCTAAGCCGTTGATTTTGAAAGTCGGCCAAGTCCATTCCAATTAAGAAAAATAATTTTAAATATAATGTTATTAAAATTTAACTGTCGACTGAAATAAATACATAGTTACATTGCGTATACTATGGCAATATAAGCCATTTATTTTGAAAGTGGACAAGTACACTTCATGAAAAAATGGAGTTAATGATGAGAAAACTTTTATTTTGATATGATCCTTATATTTTCATTCAATTTAGAAACCAATCTTTTCAAAATCTAAACAATTTTCTTTAAATATCTCGAAATAAAACACAATGGACTTGCTGCACTTTAAAAATAAACGGCTCATATTACGAAAAGAACTATTTACGTAAAATATTACGCATTGCTTTTTCTCATGCATCACAAAAAAAAGGAAACCCAAAAAGGAACGCCATACATGCTGCTGTATTGTACTTAATACAAAACGCAGAATAAACGCAGCATAAAATTTAGTATTAAAGTAATATCAGTAAGAAAAACATTGCTATCTCGAATGCGATGCAGCAAAAACGTATAAAATATGAGACGGCAGAAACAAAAACGACGGCAGATACAAAACAAGGAACCGCATCAAGGAAAAAAGTGACGGCAGCAACAGCAGCAGCAGCAGCAGCAGCAGCAACGGCGGAAATGCGTAAAAGCCAAAAATAAGTACGTTCGAAAAGAGGGGGCGCTTCGAAAGTGGCACAAGCAGGGCCAGGCCGGGCCGGGCCAGACGCTGGACTCGCATTTCTCATTCATGACGCGTCATCGAAGCAGAAACGAGAGCTCAAAATAAATTTTTTTTGAAAAAAAGCAAGAAAAAGATCCTAAAAAGGATTAAAAAACCAGCCAGAAAAAAAGGTATAAAAAAAAAAAATTTAAATTCAAAAAATTAAAAATGCAACCAACAAAATAAAGTGTAAAGCGAACAAATGAAAAAGGTTAAAAATCCAAAAAGGTTAAAAATGCAACAACAAGATTTCAAATTGAAAAACAAAGTGCCAAAAATTGCCGAAAAATCCATAGTCCCACACACACACGCACTCGAACACGCACACAAACACACAAACACCAGAGAGAAGACTGCACCAACTCCACTTAACCACTTAACCCTTTCTTGCCGTGTAGCGTCGGCCGGCCGTTGTATGCTGAAAGCAAAAAACTCCGCTCATACACCGACCTTTTCTGCTGCTGTTGTTGCTGCTGCTGCTGCTAGAGTCGGCTCGGGCTGACTGCGTCTGCGTGTGTCCCGTCGTCGCCCGGTTGTTCGGTCTGTTTTAATATGAGCCGGACATTGAAATCGATTCAAAAAGAAACCTAATAAAACTACATGCATTTGTACACAAAAAATTGCCAAAAAAAGTGCGAAGTACCGAAATCGAGCGACAGCAGCGACGACGTAGCGACAGCAGCAGCAGCAGCAACAGCAGCAGCAACAGCAGCAGCAGCAGCAGCAGCAGCAGCAACAGAAGCAACAGAAACAAGTCACCGCAAAAATTGCAGTGCGTGACGTCGCCATTCAGCACGACGCGACCTTACAAAAAAAGCCAAAAATAAGACGACGTCAATGAGAATAACTGCGATGTTGATGACCCGGCCGCCGCGTCGCGGAGTGTAAAAGGAGGAGGACGTTGAGGACGAGGATGAGGTTGAGGATGAGAATGAGGACGGTTGACGATATAGCATTTAGGGCAAAACAAAAACTTTTTTTAATTCACTCACAGTGTGGTTTTTTTTGGTCGCCTGTGTTGTTGTTGTTGTTGTTGTTGTTGCTGTTGTTGTGGTATTCAAAAGCGGCGGCTGGAGAGGGTTGTTGTTGTTGTTGTTGTTTTTATTATTACAACATTTACTACGACGATGGCGCAGTATACCTGAGTACGTGCATTTCAGGCCGATTCTGGTATAACCATTCCAAAAATATTTTATTTTTATACAATTGGTGGCAGCAGCAGCGGCAGCAGCAGTAGAAGCAGCAACATATGCTGCTGCTGCGGCATACATATATATTTATATATATAATATATATAAACTCTGGCATTATGGTCTTTTCTTATTTCTTTCTTATTTTATTGTTGACTTTAGCATCGAATGGCAAACCATTTTACCAGTAGTTTCGTTGCTTTTGGTTCGTTCTCTCTCTCGCTCTCTCTCCCACTCTCTCACAAACATTCTCATGTACGTATTGCAGAATAAAAAATATATACTTTTGCGAGTAAAAGAGTGTTAGAGTTAAATGTCTGTCCGCCTAACTGACTCTAGAGAGAGAGAGAACTCTCTAGTTCTAGAGATAGAGAGAGAGAGAGAGAGATAGAGCATGAGATGTAATACTTAGATTAAGTTAATTTCAAATTTGACAGATTGGTGAATTTCTTTGCCCCGTGAGTAAATCCAAGTTTAAATTATAGCCTCTTCATTTCCAACGGCCCTAATAACGCCCTCAGCTATAGCACTATGGCATTTTTGAGCTCAGTGTATTTTGAAGTGTACATACTTCCAGTGCTTTTCTGGATGCGACGAAGTTAAGAATGGGTTAAGAAAGAAAGGTTGTAGTGTCGTTAAAATAAAACTCTCTCAAAAAAGTCTGTGTGCTCTTCGGCTTGCTCTGAAAATTGACCAGATCAAAGTTCAATTCTCTCTTTATTAAAATTGCTCACTGCGTAGAGAAGAGAGTAGGTACTATTATTGTTAGAGAGAAGTGCTAATCTCTTCACACACGTCATTGCGTTGCTTGCGTTTTCCGGCATTCATTGTAGACGAGTGCGTATCGTTCGAATACGAGCACAGTAAATACTCGTGGACAGAATGGATGCTTTACGAATGGCGAGCTCTGGTACTCGTAACAGCTTGAATATTAATTCATCGTGCGCTGTCAAATGTCAAATGCGCTCTGTCACAAGAACCGCAGACACGTCGACACGCTTGAAAATAGTTGCACGCATTTTGCGCCTTTCGATGAGGCAGCAACATTCTTTCAAATGAATGTTTGCTTGGCTGCCAACCTGTCGGTCTATCAGTCTACAAGTGCACGTAGTCGCTGCTGTCTCGTCTCCTCTCGTCTCGTTGCGTCTCGCTCTCTATCTGTCTGTCTGTCTCTTCATGTATAAGTCACTGTCTCTCTGTCTCAGCTTGGTTGTCTGTCTGTCTAACTGACATTTTAATAATTTATTCAATTTCAGACTTGCGCATTTGATTGCTTCTTGCGGCGAAATTGCATGGAAACGCAACGAAATTGAAATAGTGGCCGTCAGTGGCAGCTGTCAAATATAAGTTTTGGCAGTTCACTTTAGCGTATCAAATAAATGCTAGTTCAATTTTATATTTATCTATATCTATGTCTATATGCATCTAAATAGGTCACAGAGTGTTAGGAGTTGTTTAAAGCAACGCATGTCTTCTTTGTCTAATACGTCAATAAGACGTGATACTGAGAGTTATAAAAACAGAGAGTAAGAGAGAGTGAGAGAGGAATGCAGAAGAAGCCATACACAGAGCGACAAACAATTATCTCGTCTTCATAATCCGTTTGTGATAATCACCAAACAAAATGGAAACGAGACGGTGGAGATGATTTTGTCGGTGGTTGTTGTTGTTGTTGTTGTTGTTGTTGCTGCTCTGTTTAGTTACTGAATTACTGCTTCTTTTCATTGCAGCATGTATTTTTTTCTTTTGTAAAATCCGCCATTTTGTAATATCCCGGTTTTTTAGTTGTTGGCCTTTGTGTTTTAGTGTTGGTGTTTTTAATAGTAATAACTTCCTTTCTAGTTAGTCTCCTTCGGCATGCCTTCACCACGAAATCATAAACGAATCATGCATGACATTTCATTTAGCACGAAATCATAAACGAATCTGGCGGCATGACATTTTAACATCGTGCATGAATCATGTTGCGCTGATACTTTAACACATACACACACATAGACTAATTGTCAACAATGATGATGACGATGACACTGATGGACCATTGATGGGCTGGATAATGTTTGAGTGAACTGTTGTGCACTGAACGTTCGGTTCTGTTTGTTCGAATTTGCTGAATTTCCTTCAGCCACATTCGTGCCTTTCTGTCGCTGATTCATGCACGATTTGTCTGGAATGAATGAATGGAGCTTGCTTCGGTAGTTCGTTCTGACGTTGTGTGTGCGTTACGCGTTCCCACGTAAATGAACGACATAATAGCTCTGTGTACACGCAGCCGAACTGCTGGAAAGCTAGTCATTGCTAGTCACAATCTCAACAACAGTTACAACAGGATCAAAGGATTCGGCGTGCTTTGTGGAAATCCAACGCGGCCTGAGTGCGCGTTTGTTGTATGCGTGTCTGTCAAGTGCATCCAGTGGATGCCTTTCCTTTCCGGGGAGGGCACAGAGTAGTGCACACTGTAGTTAGTGCCTTTCGAAGTGAGGAGGCTGAAGTTACTATAAGTAGGTATACTTCCAAAAAAATAGTGAGTTAGCTTCTTTTAAACTTCTCCTCTTTTTCTCTTCAGATTTTTGAGCTCGTTTGTCGGCGTTTTTCTTTTCTGCTGACGTCGTTGTTCTCGCGACGGTTTTTCATGGGATTTTAATTTTAAATATATTGGATGCGGATTTGAAGGCGGTAAAGGATTATTTTAAAGTGTGCGTGAAAACAGCGCCAACTACTGCGGTCCGGTCCATTCAAAGACGCATTCCATCTAAAGATGTTGAAGGAGAGAAAAAAAGAGAAAACGTTTCTTTAGAGAACGGAGACGGGCACCGTGTTAGCAATACATGTGAGATACAGATCATGATTTTTGGGGTCATGACCTCCATTACTATAATTACACTTGATTCAAAGAACTCAAGGGTTATCCAAAATAGTCTTTAGGAAGTTTATTTTCAATAAAAAACATACTACTTTTAATTTGATTGGTTCTTTTACTCAGTTATCAGGTATTATCTATGACAATTAGTGGAGTGGATGATGCTGTCTCCATGATCGGCTTTCCTGGTCACTTCAATCTTTAATGAAACAACATTTTTTTTGTCAATTTTCATGTCATCATGAAATTCTTGGGCCAAGCTTTTGCAAAAGAGAAAGCAACAAAAATGTTGATGAGTGACATACATACATACATATTTTTAATAACTAACAACTTATTTTATGATGCATCAACGCGTTTTATAAAAAGCAAACTCTGTTATAAAAGCCTTCGATGCTTTTGACATGCATCGTTCTCGAGCCTGAAGCCAAAGATGCCAAACGCTGTGACAGTACGACAGTACACACACACACACACACACACACACACAGCATCCTTGCAATTTGTATTTAATCGACCACGACTCGATACCCTTCAATTATCTAAGTCACATTGAAAACCAATAAAAAGAAATGCATAAAAGCAACAATAACAACAACAACAACAACAACAACAACAACTAAATGCTTTAATAGCAAGGATGCGTGCTTAAGTGTGCAGACGCGCTTACTTTCGCCCCGAAACGCAAAAAAGTTTGAAATCCATTCAAAGAAAAGCAAAAAAAAAAAAATCATTTTATCTCTCGGTGGACGCAAATGTGTGTGTGTGTGTATGTTCGAAAAGCAAATGAAAAAGGACTCGCATTTTTCCTTTTTTCGACTTTTAGTGTACTTTTGCAATCGATCGAGAAATTGTTGAAGAAACAAAGCGTTAATGTTAAAGATGCCTTTAACGCAGCCTCAAAGAGAAAATTATACATACATAAAGAGAAAATTAAATTTTTTTTTATAGAAAAATTTTTAAGAATTTATAAGAGAAAATTTTTATTTGACAGCAATTTTGTTTTAACAATTACAGTCTCAGAGTGACATCTCTTTAACTCTTCAGAGCCTTCAGCAAGTTTTCTGGTTTTTATCATTCAAGAACTGATATCACTTCATGCGTTTTCAGTCTGCTGTATTTTTGAATTTTAGTTTTTCAAGGATTTTGCTGTGATTCCTTTAATCTCTTGAGCCTGAAAATGTCAGCGAGTCAACAATTTTTAATAAATTTCACAATATTTATAAGAAAAGTTCTACATTTTATCAACTTTAAATAAAAAGTATTCAGGCGTAAAAAAAAGGGCAGAAACTGACAAAATTATAAATAAAGTCGCTAAATAGATATTTATAAGAAACCTGCTAGTATGTATGTATGTATGTATGTATGAATATACAAGAATATACATACAATGTAACATAGCAGCAGCACCCTTTCTTAAGAATTCGCCAACTTGACGAAAAACAAAATGAATAAAGCAATAAAAACAGCCAGTTCAGAACGCAACGCTACGCTACGTACGTACGTAACGTAACGTAATGGGGCCGTTGGCTGGTTCGTGCAATACAAGACGACAAAAATTCTGCAGAGTGGTTTTCCAGGAATTTTGTCAATGCGACCGGCTGAAAGCCAAACAATTAAATGATCCAAATAATGCAGACGCCAAACTGAGACAAGAAACAAAAAAGTCGGCACAGAGAACAGAACAACAACAACAACAACAACAACAACAACCAGCTGAGAAATAAAATACCTACCAATAAAAATAAATGAAAGTAAGAACAGCAGTAAGAAGTAAGAAGGAAGGGCGGCGAATTCAGAGCAGCAGAGGCGCAGCGACATTGTTCATTTAACGGCAAAATTTAAATGTCATAACAATATTTTGCAAACAACAACAACAACAACAACAACAACAACAACAACAACAACAACAACAACAACAACAACAACAACAACAAAAAGTATGTACGTCAATGGCAGTAATAGCTTATAAATGCTTTCAACACCCCGCCCCTTCACACCACCGCCCGGTCATAGAAACACACACACACACACAAACACGTCGAAAGCCGGAGAGATGCTTCGGTCGGTCGGTCGGTCGGTGGGTCGTTCCGGTTTGGGTTTCTTTTTGTACGCGGTTAAATTTCAACTCTTACAACAACAACAACAACAACAGCAAGAATAAATTTAAAACGAATATTAGAGACAGTAGCGTCTGCTGTTGACGTCTCTGTCGTCACTTAGCCGTACTTACTAGAGAGGCTGTTCGTCCACGAACAATTGGCTGCCCGTCGGCCCTTTTCAGGGTCTACCAGCCTGCTGCAAATTCAGGCTCAACTCAAAAGGCAATTGACGCGTCGTCCTTTATTCGTATAACCAATAGCTAATGACGTCTTATTAACGGCATCAGAAGGAAAAAACAAAAATAAGACTTAAAAATTTGAAGTAAAATATATCTTCTTTAGTCTTATCCGAGCTAAATGTTTGCTTTACTTAATGTCAATGACGAAGCCAGGCGGTCGGTAGTGGCTGCCGATGCCGATAAGATACAGAAATAATGCAACCTTAACAAAAGCAAACTGAACATCAATATTAGCGACAGCGACAGGCAGCAACACGTTCAAGAGTTATTTGGAGCAGGCATAGTATTTCGCAGCTACAGTTATTATTTCAATAACTTCAAAGGCAGGATCATATTTTCATATGCAGAAAGATAAAGACTCTTGTCTTGGTGTAGCCGTTACGAGACTATAAAAAGCAAAACGGTATTTGCGTATTTGCCTTGAGTTGTCGAATTGTCGAAAACTACCAACTTTGGCGCACGATAACGTTCCGCATTTACGAAATGTTAAGAGTTAATCGTTTAATCGTTTGTCGTTTGAGTTTGTTTGATTTGCTTTGACTTCGGAGTCTAAATTTTAGACCAATTCGACAGAATTTGGACAAAAACAAAACGGTATTTATGTATTTGCCTTGAGTTGTCGAAATGTCGAAAACTACCAACTTTGACACGTTTGATAACGTTCCGCATTTACGAAATGTCAAGAGGCTTAAGAAAAAATCTGCTTAATCGTTTGTCGTTTGAGTTCGGAGTCTAAATTTTAGGCCAGTTCGACAGAATTTCGACAAATAACAAAACGGTATTTGAGTATTTGCCTTGAGTTGTCGAAATGTCGAAAACTACCAACTTTGACACGTTTGATAACGTTCCGCATTTACGAAATGTCAAGAGGCTTAAAAAAAAATCTGCTTAATCGTTTGTCGTTTGAGTTTGTTTGATTTGCTTTGAGTTCGGAGTCTAAATTTTAGGCCAGTTCGACAGAATTTCGACAAATAACAAAACGGTATTTGCCTTGAGTTGTCGAAATGTCGAAAACTACCAACTTTGACCTACGATAACGTTCCGCATTTACGAAATGTCAAGAGGCTTAAGAAAAAATCTGCTTAATCGTTTGTCGTTTGAGTTCGGAGTCTAAATTTTAGATCAGTTCGACAGAATTTCGACAGCAGCAAATGACAAAAAGCAAAATGGAAATTCCTCTGCGAAGAATTTCTTCTTAAAGTGAGAGTCGTGACACTTTAAGAAGAATTTGCCAACTCGCAATTTTCAAACGCAAAATCAGAAGAGACGTAATTGCTTCGTCATTTAGTATTTATGGTCTGTATGTATCTATCTCTCTTTAACAATTTCCTAATTATTTTCATTGCGAAGCGCTAATTACGCTATAAGACGTCAGATGGCGCTGTCTGCGCGGGGACAGCAAGCAGGCGCAGAAGAAAAGCGAAAGGCATGCGGTCGGTAAACAACCCATGCCACGAAGTCACGTGGTAGCTGCTCATGCCGCGCTCAGCATGTCCTTGCTGCTCCTTTTTAAAGCATGTCACAGCAACAACAACAATTGTAACGAGGTAACCAATACCAACACCAACAACAATATTAACAACAAGCAATACTTGTGTCTTCCTCTTTACGGCGCTGTTTGTTGTCTGCACCTGCGAGCGAGACTCTTCTTTGGCACCGCCGCCATCAACGACGCCGACACCGACAGCACCGCCGACCAACACCACCAACACCACCCCGCGCTATAAACCACCCTCACGCAATCCTTGCGCCCAACGAAGACAAAACGAAAGAACAAGCAAGACGATGTAAAAAATTTAAAACAAAACAAAGAGCAAAATATTTTCAAAAATAAATTATATGAAATTTAAAAAAAAAAATCTTTTGTCTGTGTTTGTGTGTTTGTGTGGGTTTTTCCAGACTTCCAGACAGCAGCGATCGATACGAAGTGACGGCTACTCGGGACATGACGTAGCAGCACCGACGCGACGCCGAGTACGTGCATTAATGCACCGCTGTTTTTCCCCTACACGTTGGATGGTGAAGGGCGTGGGGGCGTGGTGGTGCCGCGACGACGAAGAGTTAAGGGCTGGCAAATATTCGTCACCACCTGCAGCAGTAGCGCGGCGCGGCACACGGCGACATTCCAGGTACGGACTTCAGTTAGCCCGTCTGTGTGCGGCGCTGCTGCTGCCGCCTGAGCTGCAACTGCCTCTTCCCGTTAGTAGTCCTTTTAGCCGGTCTTCGTCGTCGTCATTCACTCGACTGGGCTTAAAAACGTTCTTAAGAGTTTGTTTTAATGCTGTCCTTGGTGAAGGCTGCCGAATGCGGCGGGAGCACAACAAAAGGGTTGATAGTAGGGTGAGAGGCAAGGTAAGGTGCCGACCGCGTTGCGCTGCTTTGGCTAGCAGCAGGTTGTTGATGATGTCTCTGTGGCGATGGCGACGATGGCGTCAATGGGGATGAGGATGATGAGGGCACGTCGCTATGGTGGTTATGGTGGCAACAGTGGTGTTGTCGGTTTCAGAACTTATCTTAGGCGTAGACGAGCAGGCAGACAGACGTAAAACAAAGTCGCATAAAAGAAATCGAAAGTGACGACACGGCAGTCAATGCAAATAACTGAACACTGTACCTTTACAGCGACCGAAAAGCTTTAACAATAATGCCCTTTAAAGAAGTTTCTTCAGAACACTTCAAAAATTCTCAGAAAAAATATATTAATTTGGATTTTGTTGAAATTCTGTCAATATTAGTAAATGTAGGCACTAATTTTAATGTTGTAAGTACCCGAATTTTCAACTTTTGATGCTCCAAAAATATCAAGATCCGAGATTTTCAATAATTTTTTCCGCTTTTTTTTGAAACATTCTCAAAGATAAATGAATTAAAAATATGCTTCAGCACAAAAAAGGAACTACTAAAAAGGAACTACACATAAAACCAAGAGCATTAACAACAACAACAGCAACAATAACAATAACAAAAAAGCAGCAGAAATAACTGAACATAAATACCTGACGATATACCTTGAGGAGAACAATAAAGGAACAACCGAATAGACATTTATTCAGTCAGTCAATCGAGCAATAACCACCACCACCACTCAACTCAACTCAACTCAGTCAGTCAGTCAGTCAGTTAGTCAGTCAGTCGGTCAATCAGCAGGCAGTCAACGGTGGTTACAACAAAACAAGTCCAACGAAATACTCTTTGCGATATCGATGTTTTTTTTTCTATACGTATTTCTTTCCGAAACAGAATCATTTTGAATTATTTTTAAATGTTATGATTTTGACTTGATGATGAGATAATCACAGCGAGATATGATTTAATTACGACTCTTTAATTTTCATATTTTATATTTTTGTTTTTTCTGTATTTTTATTTTTTCATATTTTATACGCCATTGAGAAGTTCTTTCTGATTATATGCGTTTTTTGGTTGTTGTTTTCTGTTTCGCATTTAAACTACTTAAGAGAGTAATAGCAAGGACTTTGCCGGAAATAGTCACACGCCCACTTTTTTATCATCCGCCCGTTTCGACAGATGCGCGTGTAGCTTGCATACGCTTCGGCCAGGCCGTAGTATGTAACGTTTTTGCTTGCTTTTATTCTTCTTAACGTCTTAAATCAAACAAATCGTGTAAAATAATTCGTGTTATCTTCAAACTCGTGTAAAAAAAGACGCATGTTTTTTGGGGACAAACCGGTTTCGACGATATCTCATACTCGTACCATCTTCAGTGGCACTTTTCTTCCTCTCCTGCTTGTCGTTGCCGCTGTCCGTCTGTGCGTCACTGAACTTCTTACTGTCTTTCATACTGTACATTTCTTTCGGCCTTTGCCGCTCTCAGCAGAAGCTTTATCGGAAAGTTTTTGGCTTTTTTGGCTTTCCAGCCGTCCTTTCCTTCGTCTGTTGCTGTCGACTCTGTCAATCTCATTCATAGCGGCGCACGTGTTCATCGATTAGTCTGTTTATCTCTGCAACCAACCAAGTTGGTTCTTTTGTTGCTGTTGTTGTTGTTGTTGTGTGTCTTCTGAACTGTTTGCGTATGTTTTTAGTACATATTTTCTTTTTTTGATACAGCTGCTTTTCATTCCATTGTTGTTGTTATTGTTGTTGTTGTTGTTGTTTTTGGGCTTACTGTTACTTACGGTCATAATTTCCCGCGGTTTTTCCGCAACCAGCCTCATCATCATCATCATCATCATCATCATTGTTGTTGTTGTTGTTGTTGTTGTTGTTGTTGTTGTTGTTGTTGTTGTTGTTGTTGTTGTTTATATTACTATTGCTGTTCTTTCTCTATTTCTTTGTGGAATCAAGTGTTTAGAACTTCTTGTATCATTCTTGTATCATCACAACATTTAAAAAAATAAATGATTTATAAAAAAATAATAAATTGCCAGACGACAGACACTCTGATAATTTCTGTTAAGAAATTACCATTTTTTTATAACTAAGAAAATAAATATAAAATATATAATCATAATTAAAAGATTGTCGTGAACGATGAATTGTTGGTATTTCGAATTAGTTTTGATGAAGTTAGTGTTGATGAAGGTCGAATTATACAAAGCGTTTTGTGTTTGTCTGCACGATTTGTATAGAAATGTTTTCATTTCTTGTTTGGCTCGGCTTTGTGTTCGGCAAAGGCAACATTAATGCTATAATGCTTGCACAGAAATCCTTTGAAATTTTGAACTAATTAACGCGACCTTCACGAAAAACTTTCACTCAAAAACACATAAGTTTTAAGACAAGAGAGAGGATGCAAACTTTAGCAAACTTTTCTGCTAAAGTTTGTTGTAAACGTAACGTAGCGTGTTGTAAGGTACGGCACAAGAAGAAGAGGAAGAACATCACCACCATCATCACCCGCAAACTGGTTACCAACAATGTTCGCGGCACAATAGCCATGCATAAGTGTTATACTACGTGTATAAAAGTGTCGGCAGTGGCATAAAAGCGATATTTGCTTTGTTGTTTCATTTTGCAAACTATCGCATTTCCTAAAGTATGTATACGACATACATACATACATGTGTTGAAAAGGAAAGACAGAGAGAGAGAGAGAGAGAGAGGACGTCAGGAAGTCAGGAGGACTCCATCTAGACACCGGGACATTATAAACATTGCAATAAAAATGTCGTAATTAAACGAAGAGAGTGAAAGTCTGCGGCAAAAAGCTGGTAAAGTTTGCGTTGTCGGCGGTGTCGGCGATGGTGGCGGCAACAAGCGTCTGGCAAATGCTAATTATAATGATAATCGTGTTGTTCGTGGTGTTAGTGGCAAAGGAATGGTGCCTGGTGGTGAGCGCTGAGTGCTCAGGATCACCGTTTGCTCTCCTCCAAAAAGTGTTGCTCTGCGACTAATGGTCTTCCATACGCAAAATTCACAACAAGTCAGCCTTCTTTTTGTGATGATGATTATCTTAAATGGCGACGAGCATTTAAGGTATTATTATATCGATATTTTTGTTAATGATTTCGTGGATAATTTTTACAATAGCGTTCAAAAACTAACTAACGCTCTTGGAGAAAATAATTCGCTCGAAATACTCTCGAAATACTCTCTCGAAAAATTACTCTCCCGAAATGTGGCCATATTGAAATAACTTTTAAACCATTAAACCGGGCACAGATAGACGAAGACAGAATATTAGAAAACTTCTTGCAACAGAAGTTTTGTATAGAAACAATCCCTCTCTCTCTCTCGCTCACTCTTTGTCACATTGTTAGTGTAAGAACACTAAGAGAAAACTCTTCCTTAAGATTTTGAAAAGTTTTGAAGCGAAAATATGCAAATATTTTGCGAAAAATACAACAACAAATTTGTAAAAATTCGCTGTGCTCTTGAAGTTTGGGCTTAAAATATATTATCTCATGTATTGCATGACTTATATTACTTTTATCATGATATACAATAATATTTTTAAAATGTTCAACATGTTTCATTTATTTTTAAAAATCTCGAATTTTATGTTTGCTTTCAGATTGAATTTACACCAAGACCTTTATGAGGTGAGACGGAAGCTGTAAAAAATTCTCTTCGCTTTAAAACTCTGGACACAGTTTTTCAAAAATTTTATCAACAAAAGAAACAAAAAAAAAACTAAATTCGACACGTGTAAAAACAAAAGCAAAAACTGAAACAAAAAAAAAAAACAAAAAAAAGAGAAACGCGGAAAAACTTTGAGCTTTTCGGTCTGTTGTTATACCATTCTTAGTTGAGTTTAACCCTCCTCCCCCCACCCTTCCCCCCAATCCCACCATCATTTACACCCTTTACATGTAACCAATTTTAATAAATATTAATAAACTTAACAACAATCAGAGAAACCTACATCGCAACAAAACTAAAATTTAGCAAATTCGGAAATTCGTAAATTCATAAATTCGGAACAATAAAAGTGTGAACGTGCATTTTGCAACGGAACATTGCCGAAGTGTGAACGGTTTGTGTCTATGTGCGGCCTGGATATTGGAAAGGATTGCCCAACAGCCCCAACCGAAGTCCGCGTCGAATCAGCAGTCGGCAACACGGCCCGGACAAATAAATATTTAATGGATTGCTGGACGGGTCACGCCCGACTGGCGAGTGTTTTAGTTTAAGGTAAGTGAAGGTTTTAGTTTAAGGTAAATAAAGGCATAAAGTACGAACATTTGCCACCATTCACGAACGAAAAGGATCTGGAGAAGCATCATAAACGATCTCTCTTCTCATGAGGTCTTTTAGCTTAGAGTGAGATTAGGTTTTGTTTTTAATAGAGATATTCCACGTGAGCTGTTTTTTTTTAATGGCAGCTGTGAGAAAAAAGTAATTTATGGCGTGAGATTTTTTGTAGAGATGTTTTTAGCGGACAACAACAATGACGCAGCGGATGATGTCAGTGCAAACAAATTGTTAGTGCTCGTCGTCGTTAATGGGACGATCAACCGACCATTATTAACCGAATGAATGAATAAATGAATGATTAAATGAAGGAATTAATGAATGAATGATGTATGATCAACCGACGACGACCACTTTTTTTTTTCCATGGACGCAGTGCATCGTCTATCTGAATATCTAGCGTTTATCTCGACACAAACTCATTCTGCGTATCTGTTTAACGTGCGCATACTTATACAATACGATAGATATTTCCCATTTGTACGTACTATGTATATATCTACATACCTACATATGAAAGGTTGTCTGGCTAGAAGTTAGCGCATACATGGTTTTTCCCTCGCAGCACACTCAAACACACACGCACACAGTTTGTGTGCAAAATAGCGCACTTCCGTCAGTCTGAAGGCCAGAGCAAAAAGCATGTACAATAATGCGATATTATGCCATTGTGACTTTGTGAATGACGGCGAAATTGAGAGACGACTTTGTTGAACAACCTGAAGAGCTGTGTTGGCCTGATTCATTTACCGACTGACTTTCTAACCGACTAACCGGTTCGTTGGACTTAATCTAACTGCTGACCATAGTAACCCAATGACTGATTGAATGAATAATTGACTCTCACTCTTCCCCCGTCACCACCCTGTCACTCTCTTTCTCTCTCTCTCTCTCTTCTCTTCCGTTCTTATTCTCTCTTTAAATTTGTAATCAAATGATTTCATTAATCGATTAAATCGTTGTTTGTTCTCGAAAACTGCAAAGAGTTGAAGAGTTCTGAGAATTATTTTTAGAGATTTTTTTTAGATCTTAGAAAGAATTTCAAGAGAATTTAGAAAAGCTTTTAGGAACACCAAAAAAACCATCACAGAGCGATCAATGCGCTTAGATTGAAAGAATAATTAAAAAAAACACAAAGTAAACAAGTAAAGGCGTTAACTTCGGCCTGGCCGAAGGTTATATACCCTACACCCGTATCTGTCGAAGTTACAATAAAAAGTAGGCGGGTGACGCCCACTTTCATTTAATTTACAGATAGTAAATTTTGATATATTAACTCATTTACAGCACCGCTTTTCTCAACAAATACCTCATTATATGGTATGGTATACCAGTGGGCGTGTCACGCCCATTTTCTGTGAGATAACTTTTTCTTTTATTATTATTTTTTAGAATATTTTTAAGAGAATATTTGTGCCAAATCTCAAGACTATATCTCCATTCGTTCTTCTCTATTCGTGATTTTCGTCGCCAGTGGGCGGACCACGCCCATTTCTGGGAATGTCTTTAAGTTTGAGACCATGGATTCAGGAATGACATTTTAGCTTTAAACTCGCTCTACAAGCTGAGAAATTGTGCTAAAAGCACGGGAAAATTCATACTTTCTATAAAAAGTAGGCGTGGCACTGGACCGATTTTCTCCATTTTCAATACCAAACAGCCTATGGTGACAAAGAATATTCGTACCAAATTTTATGGCGTTAGCTCTATTCGTTCTCCTGTAATCGTGATTTCTACAGACAGACAGACAGACAGACAGACAGACAGACAGACAGACAGACAGACAGACAGACAGACGGACGGACATGGCTAAATCGAATCAGGAGGTGATTCTGAGCCAGAATATATATACTTTTCTATACCTGCCATGCCTCCTTTAATGCGTTACAAACGGAAGAACAAAGTGAATATACCCTCATCCCTTCGGGTGTAGGGTATAAAAATGGAAAAAGTGTGGAAAAATTTTTGATAAATGTTTTCACACCCGCAAAATATTTAAATAGAATGGTTTTTCTGTTCACTTGCATTCATAAATGCATTTATAAAAAAAAAAAAAAAAATTTATACATTTGAAAATTTTAAAAAGAAGTAAATACGTTAGCAAACAATTTTCCTAAAATTACGTCAGCAACCATGTGCATCATTGTTAATACAGGGTCTCGTATACCACAAGAAAATTCCTTTAAAACTTTCTTTGTTAAACCTTTTTTAAACCTTTGCTAAACATTTGTTAAACCTTTGGTTGTTAAACCTTTGTTAAACATTTGTTAAACCTTTGGTTGTTAAACCTTTGTTCAACATTTGTTAAACCTTTCTTAAACCTTTGTTAAACATTTGTTCAACCTTTGTTAAACCATTGGTTGTTAAACCTTTGTTAAACATTTGTTAAACTTTTGTTAAACCTTTGGTCTTTAAACCTTTGTTAAACATTTGTTAAACCTTTGTTAAACCTTTGTTAAACATTTGTTAAACATTTGTTAAACATTTTTTAAACCTTTGGTTGTTAAACCTTTGTTAAACCTTTGTTAACCCTTCCAGCCGTACGCTTCCGGCCTTAAGAAACGAGAAACGAGTATTGTTGCGGTACACTTTTGAAGTGCTTACACTCCGCGGTGTGTGTGTGTGTGTGTGCTCCGCGCAACAACGATCGGGAAGTACTCGTACATATTGATCAAATCAATAACATGAAATCATCAATTTAATGCCATCATCTTTCAACACTTCTTCAGCTTTAACGAAGCAAAAAAAAATCGAAGCAAACCAAGCTGCCATTAATAGTATTATCGTTATTGCTTTGTAATCATCATATACATTTATAAAGCTATCAGCATAATAATCATTATCATTATAATCGACGCCGCATCCGCATTCTTCGTTTTGTTTTCAGTTGAATTCAGCTTCATTAGAAAATCGCATTTCTAGCGATTGTAGAGGATCGTTCAACAATCGATCTTGTTGTCGAGTGTGCACCAAGCAAGCTCTACAGATAGATCATTATCTGCACCGAAGATGTCCGTCTTTCTCTCTCTCTCTCTCTCTTTTTTTGTCTCTATATAAGATCAACTTGTCAACTTGGCCTTCTGTATAACAAATATCGACCCGTCTTCCACCCTGTACGTCCCTCCCGACAAACTTCAATTTTCAACAACCCTCAGCCGCTCTGTTTCTTCCTTCCTTCCTTCCTTTCTTCCTTCCTTCCGTCCTTCCTTTGTTTTGTCTCACGTCATCAAGCTCGTCTGAATGTCTCTGCAGCGATCAATCGCGTCGTTGCGTCGCTGCCTCGACGACGCCGTTGGCAGATCACATGACCTTGGCCTTGGATTCGACTGCTTCATGTGATTATTTCTGCTGTGTGCTGCGTTTGTTTGTTTGTTTGTTTGTTTTTTTGCAAATAGCAGTGAGTATGGTTGTCGTTGTTGTTGTTGTTGTTGTCGACGTATTTGAATTGTCGATGTCTCGCAGCGCGCTGAAAAATACACTGATCGTTGTTAGACGTTGCTTAAACGGCGCTGAAAATTCTCTCTACCAGAATTTAACAGAATGAATGCGTTTCATGATTGCGTTGCTTCCTCTCGACAAGAGTCGACAACAACAACAACAACAACAACAACAACAATTTCGAACAATTCTCTTTCCTCATCCTCTTCTTCTTCTTCACTTGTTGTTGGGGTTTGTGAGAAATTTTTGAATTTTGTGTTTGTCGATTTGAGAGCTTTTTATATCATACGCCTTTTGATCGGGTTGTTTTTTTCTAATTTTTAATTTTTTTTTGTACGTTTTTCGAATTTTTAAATTTCTTTATCTGCCGCCCGGCGTTTATATTTACACTCACTTTATTTACACTATATATACATATATATACTATATATACTGAAAATTGTATGTAAAATACACCCAATTCGGTTTTTACACGCATTTATGTATTTTACGCGATCTGTTTGATTTACACGAATATCAGTAAGTTTTAAGAAATTAAGAATTCTTGCGAAAATTTAATTTGTCGAAAATTATGTATGTTCTCATGCGGCAAAATCAAATTTTTTTTAAGCGTTTTTTTTCACGCGTAACCAATGTATACTAATATGTACATGTAAACTGATCCCTCGAACTGATGATGATGATAAAAAAGACATTAATTTGCAAATATGTACATATGTACATAATTCGTATAAAAAGAATATGTGTACGTCTTGGGGAAAAAATCAAGTTTCTTGGTTTCCTTTTAAATGAAACAAAAAGCAAAAGCGCGACTAAAGCGACATTACAAATTGTTTACATTTGTATATTTCCTTGTGCGGTTGTTGTTGTTGTTGTTGTTGTTGTGTTAATTGCTGTTGCTTTTTTCGTTTTTTTTTTACTTCTCGAAGCTTACATAATGCGTTTTACGGTTCTTTTTTCTTATCTTGAACTTTGAACATTTTACGCGCGCTTTACGTAAGAGAGTAAAAACAATTTGTTGTTGTTGTTGTTGTTGTTGTTTGGTTTGTCAACGTTGTCGGCGTTGCATTTCATATATATTAAAAATAGTTTTCAACTTCGCAAACTTGACGATAGCGGTTCGCTCGCATCATGCGTTCGGTTCAGAATGCGCCGGCGTTGTTGGTGCGTTGCAGTGCGCGCGCTGTGTGAAAGTGTGAGTGCGTGCGTGCGAGTGTGACAAATAAGTGCATGCATACACATGTTGTTGCTGTTGCTTTTGTTGCTGTTACAATCGCAATAACAACTCGTTAAGTGGTGCGAATGGAAACAAAAGAGTGACAACAACAACAAAAGTATGACAAGAAAACACACAACAGCAACATCAATAAAATTGATTTGTCAGGCGCTGTGCATAAATTGCATAACTATATAATTTATAGCGTTTTTATGCACTGCCTCCTCTGCACCTTTCTCTTCTTCCAACATCGCCTAAAAAAGTTTATTAATTTTATCTCTCTCTTCTTGTTTTTCTCCCACCCTCCGACGCTCTCAACCTTTCTACAACGGCACTAAGAAATACCAACACACACTTCCTTCTCTTTAGAGCTTTTTATTTTAACTTTTTTACATTGCAAATTTTGTTAACTTTATTGTTGTTGCTGCTGCTGCTGTGGCGATTGTCTGTTGTTGTTGTTGTATTGTCGCAGTCAATAACAATGTTCTCCAACATTGTCTTTAATCAATTTGCTTCCTTCTCTCGTGTGTGCTTGCAAGAGAGCGGTGAAGAGTTGTGAAGAGCGGAGCAGAGCGGAGTGTGCTCCGCTATTGATCTCTCATGCTTGTTGTTGTTGCTGTGATTTCGTACTCTATGATTTACACTCCGACTGGAGAGACCTGTTTATAATTGCCAATAATAAACGTTAATTAATATACACCGGGCAAGAACAAGCAAACCTCATTTGTTTGCTCTCTTCGAAATAAAGACGAAACTTGCACTTCATTTTACATATCTTTGATTGCAAACGATGCTTGCTTCTCTTCAGCCTTGAGGAGCCTGACAGACGTTGGAGTGTTTCCTAAACTATGCTCAGCAGATTATTGTTTGTTTGTGTGTGCATATTTTCATGCAAATATTTTCCATTTTGGAGATTTGTAAAGTAATTTTCTTGTTGCTGAGACTTCGAAAATTTAAATATGAACGCAATTTTCTTAGCATGATAGAAATAAAACTATTATTTCGCAGCTTTATTTATTACGTTTCAGTTGTTTTTTTCAATTTTGGCGATGTTTTCTTTGAAAGTGCTATAAGTCCATACTTTTTCATTTCGAGATATTTGCATTTTGATGGCAATGAAATGATTCTAATGGCTAAGATTGTGCTCTAAATTGAATGAATATAGTATAAATATCATAACAGCATCAAAATGTTTTCTTATCATTAACGCCATTTTTTAAAAAAAAAAAACTTACGCCACTTTCAAAGAAAACCCATCATTTATAGAAATTTCGGAAAACCAATTTTTATTAAATTGAAACTCGAGTGAGAGCCGAAAACAAATTCCTCTCGCTTTCGCATGCATCAGAAAAGGTTGGGAGCCGCTACAGAAATGGTATCAGGTGAAGGCGTAACTTGTTTGTGAGCCGTGCAACAACAAATCAAATGCGTTTACATGCATATAAAAAGGGCTGACAAAGAGAAGAGCATACCAGTGCGTAGAAGTAGAAAGAGAGAGAGAAAGACAGACAAGCCAAAATAGTGAAAAATATGAAAGTATATTTTGCACGCGTGCAAACTGCAGCCGACTGAATTTTGACTGTAGACATAAAAAAGGCCTCCGGACGACGACGGCGGGTGACATCGCAGCGACACGCACGACTGAATGATGAGGGCTTAACAACCAATGGCAAAGCATTTTCGGTGCATGAGAATTCTTGCACCTTGCGACCGAGAGGGAGAGAGTGAGAGAGAGAGGGAGGGAGAAAAGGATCTGTGGGAAAGAGAAAGGAAAACAGTGAGCGGAGGGCGCCCGAAGAGTGCAAGTGACAACATCATAGCAACCAATTCAACAACAGCCAGTACAACAACTATCTACTATGGCATATATTATATATACATATATGTATATATACATATGTACTGATATAATAGCAATAACAACAACAACAAAACCATCAGTAGCTGCACAATAAATGACCGTAATTAACGATATTCAACCAAAAACTGCCGGCACAACAACAACAATAGCAGCGGCACTGCAGCGACAAAAACTTAATCGTGTTTCAGGGAGAAATCACCCCTTTGGGGCGCTGCTGACCCTTTGCCTTTTCAAGCAAATACTTCGCAAAAATATTGTCCTATTTTCGAAATTTTATAACGTTTTAAAATTACTTTTCTTTTACTTTTCGTTTTTTGAACTTTATAGACAGACAACTCCAGCCTAGAAGAGAGACTTTGAAAGGGATAAAATTTTGTTGAGACACAAAATTTGGCTCCATTTTCGTACTAAGATCGTCTCAAAAGCTATGCAATTATCGTTTAACGTACAATATTTTGTTGTTAATAAATAAAAGAAGCAATAACTACTAAATGACCGTCAAACTAAATTTTCCATTCCATTCAATTGAAATATTTACGCTTTTATTCTCGCTTTTCATTTCGCTTTGCCGCTCAGCGGCACGCACTCCGGCAACCGACAATCATTTGCGCTGCATGCTGCCGCCGCGGCGCGCCGCACTATTTATGAACGCGCTTCCTTGAGCGCAACCTATAACAATTTGTGTTGCAGGCAATCGCACGCCACGCCATTCATTCACAGCGTTGCCACATCCCATTTCTCACGCGTTTCTAGAAAATTTTAATTACTAAATTCGAAAAGCCAGCAATGCATTACAAATGTTTGCAACTACCTACAATAAATAAAAGAAAAATAAAAAAAAATAAAACACAGCAACAACAATTATTAACAAGACAACATTTTTTTGAAGTGTAGAGAGAATTTCGGGGGGAAAATATTAACGCAGAGAAGAAAAAGAGTGAAGCAAGGAAGTTTATACGCCATTCTTCACTGATTTTGACGCGCAGTCGATATAAATTTTTATTAGGTTCCAAAAAAAACCGAATGTTTATATACTTCATCTTAATTTCGTCTTAATTTAAGACAGAATTATTGAGAAATGCGTTAGTTCTTTTGACCAATATTGTGCTGAAGAACCTTTGCTGAGAAGTTTGTACTCTTATTTACAAGTTCTCTGTGCGGGATGGCCTTCGATCGCGCCAGGTATTAAAACCCTCTCAAAATTTCTTGACTAATTTGTTTCAATTCTTCGAAAATATATTTTTTAAACTGTATCCATAATCGTTTGTTTTTTTTTTTAAAAGAGAAAAGAAAATCGCTGAAAGCATTCAATGGAAAAGTTTGAAAACTTCACGTCCCTCCCATTATCATTTAAACACCTTCTCACCGCCCTTCCCTCAACCACCAGCCCAACCACCAGCCCCTCTTTTATACACCATCAACAAATGGAGAACGCATATACCATTCGCAATGCCGTTATTCTAACGTCGCGTCGTTTTGAAATTAAAAAAAAAACAAAAAACCACATTTTTTTAATTGATTTCAGTTATTGTTGTTTTCCGTTTGCCACTTACTTGGCGTTCGTCGTTTTTATGTTTTATGGTTTTTTGCGTGTTCGAAAAGCTACGTTCAAACTTATTTCATTCACGAATAGCGTTGCCAGCTCATAAAAATGGTAATAAAAACATGAAAGAAAAATATTAAGTGAAAAAAAAATAATTATTCATACAATAATAGAATTTATATTCGTACTATTTAAATTAAAGGAACTCATATGAATTTTCTCTATCCGTGTGTCTCTCTCTCTCTCTCTATCTGGCAACGCGATCACGCAGGTTTTTTTTATATGTACATACCTACACGAGGTCTGTTCAAAAAGTTTCGCTAATTTTGATACTTTTCACTATTCTTTCACTCTCTTTTTCAAAAGAACAACAACACTTCCATGAACAATTGCTATAAAGTCTGACATATTATATTTAAATCTTTTATACCAGGTTATCCAAAATAGACCATAAAATTGTCTATCCTTGCAGGTTAAAAATAAAATCAAATGGTAAGAAACAAACATGGCGTTAGAATGGTATTCTCATGCAACTTCCTAAAGGTACTTTTGGATAACTCGATATCTGAAAAATGTAAGAATGAGAATTACATTTTTTTTTCGTTTTTTTTTCGAATTTTTCGTTTAGTGTTTTTTTTTTTAAAAAAGCTTATATTTGAAATTTTGCGTATGTTGAACTCTGGCAAAAAAGTTAACAACAAAAGCATAAAGAAGCATAAAAACACGATGCAGAAAAAACTTTACAAAAACTTTGCACGAAATAGAAACTCGTTTACAGCAACAACAAGGCAAGAAAGCAGCAAAGACAAACGTCGTTGCCAACGAGGTTGTTGAACTGTCGACCAGTCGACCGACCGACCGACCCACCGTCCCACCCAGCGGCTGGCCATTGAAGATCGCCAACACGCACACCGTCGTCGGCCTTAACAATACAACAAACTGCCACAGAACAAAAATATATATTATTTTTAATACAAACAAAATAAAGAAAACTATAAAATAAAAAAGAAATAGAAACGAAATAATAATAATAATAAAAAATAAAAGGAAACTAACACACGAGCGCCATAAAAGGAACCAAAGCGCCAACAACGGAAAAAACAACAACAACAACAACAACAACAACAACAACGACGATGAATTAAGCGGTTGGAGTGCGTGATGTAAATAAAAACAACACGAACACGAAACTAACAAACAACAAGATCATCACGAAACATGCGTGAGCAGTCTTTTTTTTTTTTTTTTGGGCCGAAAAAAAGGAGAAGGAGAAAGAAGTACAGACAATAGAAAAATAAGGAGGATAGTAGCACTAGCCACAACAACAACAGCCATTATTCTCACGCACTTTGAATTTTTGCAAGCTGGTGGTGCTGGCGGTGCTGGCGGTTATTTTGCGAGCACTAAATAACACTATGTATTTTATTGCATACAATTTTTATAAAACATTCATAACTTAAATTAAAATTTTCTTGCTGATAACTCAAGAAGAAGTTGAAACAAAAATATACTGTGTCTAAACAACTGTTGGCGCACTAATTTTCCTAAATTTTTTTACGACTCTTAAACGTTGGCGATAATAACTTTATTAGCCGGTTATTTAGTTGTTTTTTTTGTTGTCCATTTTGCTACAAAGCTACTCGCGCGAAATCGTAGACGCCTCAAGGCTCAATTTTAACTAAAATTAACGTCTGCAAACTGTTGGCGAATAAACTCGTTGATTTGCGGCCTCTTCGCGCACCGCCAACCTATGCTTACTTTCAAATTTATTGTTCGAATTCTTTCTGAAGAAAGTTCTAACAGTCTGAGATAGAGAAAATCGCGACTAAACGACCTTCTGTTGCTAACAGACAAAGTTGTTTGTTAAATCGAGTATACCGCACGACATTGCGGACTCATTAGATAATGACAGAGATTAGAGCTGACGACTCCACGGAAAAAATTTAATGCTCTACATATAAATTCCCCGAAATTCGCAGGACGACACACGCTTAATCGATCATGAGCATGATCATGACTTGTATTCAGGATTCTCTGGACCGAGGTGAAGAAAATCTGGGTTCTTTTCTTGTTCTTCGTTGGTACATAGTACCTACTCCTCATACAAGCTCGCCGCCTGGTGCTTTTCTTCTGCTAAGTGCGAGCTGATTTTTAGCAGGTGCTCGAACGAGCGTTCGATCCTACCAGAATCGAGTGATGAGTGAGGCCTCTTTTATAGAGTTTATAGTTTCGATTTATCAGTGTTCTCGGCGCGGCGCTGCAAGTTCGTGGGGAATTTTTAATTAAGTTTTTACTGTTTTGCTAAGCATTTTATTAGAGTTTTTCGGGAATCGTAATTATTTCTGTCTGGATAATTTATAGTCGTTTTCATGGGTTTTGCCGAGTGCAAATCTAGGAACTCTAAAAATAATTGCTTCAGTTATTTATGGCAGACTCGGGCGCTTTCTAATTGCGCCAGCAAACCTGACTGACTGACTGACGTATCGATCGATCGATCGATCAGTCAAGTGATGTGATGGCAGCAGAGTCCATTCGAAACGAAGTAACCGGAGAACAGCGGGAGCATGATTTGTATACATCACCGCTAACGATCGCTAATAAAAAGAAGAATTTTATAATCGCCAAGCAAACAGTCGCTATCAAACCAATTCAAACTTTCAGCTCAATCAAATCGTCCATACTCTCATTTACCGCCAACCGGGGCGGCCAAAAGCAGCGTCTGCTCAAGCCAAAGAGGGCGAAAGAAGGCGGGCGGCTCGCTACGATGTACGAGATGCGCTCGTATGTTGTTCTCGTAGAATGTTTTCGAAGCGTTCACCAGAATCCATTAACAAATTTGTTGCCAACAAAGATTGCAAATAGTCAGTTTGTTTGTTGGTTGTTCCTGCGATCGATCGATTGATTGATTGATGGATTGTCTCGCGCTCTCAGAGGCATACTCAGATATTGATTGAATACTACAGTTTTTACTTACAGTTTTTACTGAAGTCGTTTGATAAGACTGGAAATTGATCGCATAAGGTCAAGAATGGAGGTCACTTTTTCGTTAGAAGATAACCTCAATATTGCACAATTTCGTAACAACTTTGATCAACAGAGGATGAGTCTAATGATCATTGGTTTTTTTCAATACGTTTATATAGTATGTATATACCATTCTATTTACCAATATCTCTTTTATTTTCTTCCAACAACATTCTTCTCATTCTTTCTTTAACCAAAATTTTGCCTAAACTAAAAATTGACGAAATTATGTAAAGCGAAAAGTGATCCTCATCAGCACCGCTTCGCAATCGTTACTAGATTTTAGCGTAGTAATGTTGTTGTTGTTCTTAATTGCTATTTTTACTTTGTTCTGTATTTTTCGCCCGCCACGATCCGCTTCTTCGAGGCAGGCACCGAGGCTTCAATCGTATGTACACACATACGTTCGTTTATTTGTTCGTGACACGATCACTGGGCGATGCACACTGCGAGCCCTCCTCCTCCACTGCATTTGTCGGTGCCATTCCCGGATCACTTCGTTGGCGTCGTTGTCGTCGTCGAAGCTATCGTGAAAAGCTGTTTGTTGGTGGAGCAAATAGAGGAGGCAGGAGGCGGGTTCACAGTGGCTGGGGGTGGCGTTGGTGGGCTTCAGCGGCGCGTAACACAGCGGGCAGTGGGCGCATCCAGCGCGTTGGCGCATCGCACGATGTGTTTGAAGTTCATTATCAATGCCGAGTTTTAGCGACTGCGTTGATGATCGTGGCGGGGCGCGGCGCGGCGCGGCGCACTCACCAACACATTAACCAAGACACACACACACACGCCCATAATCCCACTTATTACACTACACTCACGCGCTCTTTCAGACAAATTCTAAATTATTTTCAAATTTATTTATTTTTTATTAATTTTTTGCAGAAATAAATTTTGTTGGCTTTTTCGTAGCCGTTTGCTGGTGTTGTTGTTGTTGTTGTTTTTGTTGTCTTCCAATATTTTAAGCATCGAATATATTTTCAATTTAAAAAAAAAAAACAAATAAAACTCAAATAATGTTTGCTTTATCGTTTTTGAAGCTGACGTTATTATTGTTGGTGTCGTTGTTGTTGTTGTTGTTGTTGTTGTTGTTGCTTTAGTTACGGCTTGCATATTTTTGGCGCATTCGCTGTGATTTAATGTGCGAAACTTTTCGGGCGACGCATTTATTATGGCATTTATTGCCGTCGACGGCGGCGACGCAGAGAATAAAATAAATTATGCCAGCCCTGAAATCAATTCTGTGGATACAAACTGCAGATTGTTCCAAGATTGTTTAGACGCGATACGGATATATAAACACATACAGACAGACAGACCGACAGACAGACAGGCCGACCGACAGCGTTACGGCTGGATATAGTTAGAAATATATCCGTTTCACGATTTTCTAATGAATGAATTTTTAAATAGTTTTCTGCTGACTGCACGCGGCGGCGACGCTTACCGCGCATATTCAGCGCTTTGCTTGCGTAATAATCGGGCGCTAATCGGTGCTGAATCCGCAAAGAGCAACCAGCAGAAAGAGAGCAACAGCGATGAGATGGTTTTATGAGCATTTTCGAACTAATTTGTAGTTACGTGATTTTATGGTGCCCCACAAAATGTCACTTTTCATATTAGTTCGACATTTAACAAAGGTCTGGGCATATTATTATTAACCGAGTCGACGTGATTTCTTCTCAAACTTCTTTTTAGCATTTCAAAAATACTCAATAAATATCAAGCAAATTTCAAGACCCAACAACAACAACATTTAAATTATTTCTTATTAGCTAAGAAATATTTTACTTATTTAATGCGATCGAAACGTGTTTCAAGCGTTAATTTTTTATCGCAGCAAAAATGTTTTATGTCAGCGACAGCGACGTTGTTGTCGGCGATGATCGGTAACGGCGGCAGATGTCCAGGAATACTTAGTATATGAGCGTGCGACACTCTCCATACAAGATTCGTACCAGAAGCGTACTGTATCAGAATTATAATTATAGAAAAAAGGCGAAAAAAAATAGTAAAAAAGTAAAAGTACAAGAAAAAAATAATTAAACATTTAATGTATTGTAATTGAATTTGTTTTGGTGTTTGAACAACTTGCGGTGTTCAAAAACATTGAGAGAAAAAATTGGTTAAAATTTATGAAAACTTAGCCAATTTAAAAAATGTTTTTTTTTGTTTTTTTGCTTTTAAAAATGAGAAAAATGTTGAGTATTGATTATTTTGCCCAAATTAAATTGAAAAGCACTCACTCTCCGACGCACGCTCTCTCTCACGAGCGCTTTCGAGTGATCAAGACTACAGACACACACTCGCATACGCGCGGTGACCTACATTTTCCTATTTTTTTACTTCTTTTTTTTTTTGCAAATCACAAATTTAATTTATACATACTATTGCCTCTTCCTCTTACCCCCCCTCCCCCCCGCCGCCTCTTTTGCCGCCACTGCCTGAATTCCATCCTACTCACGCATTGAGTCGTGGAAGCATACAGTCGCCACGGGATGGATTATCATCAGGCCCGTCATAAATTAAGTCAAGGACAGAAAAGTGCGAAATATTGTATTCGCATGCTTTTTGTGTGCAAAAAATTTCATTGAACTTAAGCACTATCAGCCAACGATAATAGGAATAACAACAACAACCGACACAACCATTATATAGATCTATTGAGAGCCTCTATAAGTATCGTCTATGAGATAGACCGAAATTTGGAGAGAGAGTGTATGAGTTAGACCGCAGCAGCAGTATTTCGAATGCGAGTGTATGTGCGCCATACTATTCAAATGGCCGATTAACCGTCCGTCCGTCCGTCCATCCAATGCGAACCGTCCAGTTGGAAACAGGGCCTTAACTTCGACACGAAGCCCGGCAGGAAAAAGTTATGTTTAGACAGACTTTTTTAGAAGTTAAAGATTCCTCCTGCCCTCCATCCTCAAACGACAAGATTCTCAAACGACGCTATTTTAAAAGCTTTGAAGACCTAAAGAGAACCTACCCCTTTCATGTAGTTCTTAATGATTTGTTGGATTCAGAGGAAAACTACGGAGGAGGTAAAATGATTTTTCAACAAAATCTCATCTTTCGCCATTTTTTTATTTGTAATTTTTTTTTAAACGGCTTCCTGTTGTCATTTTCTGCAGGGTTAGGAAAAAAACCTCATAAAAAAAATGTCGGCATTAAACAAAATATTTGCGAAATTAATGCGTGCCTTTGTGTGCGTGTGCGTATACAAGAGAGAGAGCGAGAGAGGGAGAAAGAGATCGTGAGGAAGTGAGAGAGTGAGAGAGTGTGTGCGAATAAAAAAAAGTTTGCAAAAATAATGTCTCCGTGTGCGCGTGTGTGTGTAGCTTTTTAGATAGCTTTTTAGTTTTTTACGAGTATAAAAGTTGTACAGTTACCGCACAGCAACTAATGCTCTAATGCCCTTGAGGCTGTCGCTGCCTCTATTGTATTGTATTGTAGTTGCTCTTTTATCTTGCTGTCGTATCTGGCTGTTGGCAATCGTATCAGTTGGCCGCGAATGACGGAAACGACACGCAAATGTTTGCATAAAAATATAAAACAAGCAAGAGATAATGCTCGCGTCTTGCCCGAAGCACAGGGTACCCTACAGCGTAGACATTATTGGAGGCTAGACGCTCGTAACGCCAGGAGCAAAGTGGTGAAATCTGTTTATATGCAGATATAACAGGGTCCAAGAAGTTGAGAAAGGGCTTGTGTGTACGTATTTGCATTTATTATGAAAATTAGACCGATTCATCCATCTATGGACCATTTCAGCAGTATGTACTGAAAATCACAAGCGTTATGCACAAGATATATCACTATATTCAGGGCTAATTTCATGATGCCATCCATCCATCGATCCATTCATCCATCATTCTTCGGCGTAGGGTATAAAGCCAATTTTAGTGAATCAAGAAAAGTACCACATTATGCAATAAGTCCCAGTTAAACGCTATAAACGCTCTAAGAAATCATAAGCTACATACGATATGTGTAGTATTGTTTTTTTCCTTTTGTTCGCTACTTTTTTTCCTTTGAGCTAATGTCGAAATTTGAAGAAGACATACGTAGGTATGTGCAATACATACATTAAAATAAAAAACATAGTATACGATATATCGTTAAAGAACAAAGAAAAAAACCAAACAGGTTGGAGAGAATTTTCAATTATTTAGCGAAAAATTTCGTGAAAATTTGGCGAAAAGTTAAAAAAAACCGCCGGACGTTTAAAAAGCTGTCCGTTTGACGTTGAAAAAGTAATAAATGAGACTAGAGCACCTACGATCGACACCCTTCTGCGCATTAAGTTAGCAATTATTGAGTGAATTTTATGTTTTTAGCGCGGCTTTTTTGGTTTTAATTTTGACTGTAGACAAAATCTATTGCGTTTGAATAAATTATACCGAAAATTAGTGGTGTCTTTTCTGGACGTTTCTCGTCGGATAACGGTTCAGGTAAATACTCGTACACTTCCATTAACGCATTTAAGTACGTGAATAGAAATAAAGAAGACTAGTAAAGAATAAAAAAGCGAAAAAGAAATTCATTTTCTGTGGTGAGTTTTTCATTTCTCGCATGCGATATTAATTTCTCTCATGCGATATTAATTTCTCGCATGCGATATAATAATTTCTCACATGCGATATTAATTTCTCGCATGCGAGTTTCATTTTTCTCATGGGTTATTCATTTTTCCTATGCAACAATCATTTCTCTCATGCGATATTATACATGATACAATACTAATATTCCCTCTAAATTAAAAATTCTGCCTCTGAAGAAGACGAAAGTGAACTTGTCGTTTACTCCTTTGGGTTGCTCTTTCAGTAATCAACGAAAAGTATTCAAAATTTTAAGAAATTTATCAAGTCTTAAAAATTTCTTAAAAAAATCTGTGAGATTGAATTAATTTGGATGGATGCACACGGTAATCTTTTTTTGAAAAATACAATAAAGCTTAGCTTTTTCCTCTTCCTCGTTGCTGATTTCACGCGTGTACGAATTTTAATTTCAAATAACAAAATGCCATCGTTAAATTGCAAAAAAAAAAAAAAACTGGTTATATTTGCTATCATATTTCTTAAGATTTCTAACGATTAAATATATTTTTTTTACTGAAATTCATAAATAATGCATTTTCAATAAATCACGAAGTCGTACAAAATTCTAAAAAAAAAAAAAACGCGACTAAATAATTAATTGCCTCCGGTCGGTATCTTCCATATAAAAGCTTATCTGATTACAGACCACAACAACAACAAAAAAACAACTATGCGTCGGCAATATTTTTTTCTTTTTAAGTAAGAAGTATGTTTTTCAAACATAGTGAATTATTCTTTATACATATGTACATACTTTATACGTTTAATATTAATAATTTATTTATTCGTAAGCTTTCTTTTTAAATTATAAGAGAACAAGTCTTCGCTCCGTTAAGAATTATTTTTTTTTTTTTTTTTTTTTTTTCGTGCAGAAGTCTTTCAGGAGGATCGTTTCTTCCTATTTCCTATTTTTGAGGCCTTTCAGGACAGCCCTTCCTATTTTGTTTAGCAAATGTTTGCCGAAACGAGATACTTCGTTTCGAACTTCTAGCAATATTCTATTAAAACACTTTGTGTAAAACTGATTCATAATCATAACTGCTAACTGATATACTATAATTGCTGAGAAGCCTTAAGCGCGGGGTCTTACTGTACTACGAATAGTATATACATATGTTTATAAAGCGGCGACCAACAAAATTTGTAGGAAATAAATTTTGCAAAAGCTCAAGTGACAAGCTTAAAAAAAAATCTAATCAAATATCAAATTGAGCTAACCTACATTGCTATGGAACGAAACAGAAATGAACCGAACCGAACTGAACTGAATTGGTTTTTTACCTAACAACCAACACGATCATAAAAACCGAACCTAAGAATAAAGCAAAGAAAGTAGAAATTCGTGTAGAGAATATCTCTGGGCATAACAAGTTTGCAGTGATAATAATAATAATAATAATACTAAATGACTCTTAGTGCGATACAGTAAAGACAACAACAACTATTACGACAAGGCAAAAAAAAAAGGCACCGCTACCGCAGAAACAATATAACCGCAAAATAAAATTAAATAAATTCACAAACGCTTCACAAGACAAGACGCACACACACACACACGCACACACGCACGCACTCACACACGCACACACACACATCCTTTAAATTCGCAAACTATGAGAATAGTTAGCCTGTTGTTGTTGTTGTTGTTGTTGTTGATTTTTTTTTTTTAAAAAACGTTCGGTCGGCCGCAGCTCTTATAGCGCTTCGCTCAACAGCTTATCTTTTCAGTGATTTTTTAGTCTTACTTTTTTTTTTGTGGAATCATGCATGTAATTGGTGTTGGTGTCGGTGGTGTTGTTGTTGTTGTTGTTGTTGTTGTTGTTATTTCTTACCTAATAAGCTTGATAATGACATTGAATTTGAAACTACACAAACTGGGCTGACGCCAGCGACGTTTGAAAGCGCTGACCGTTTGTCCAAATCCATCCATTTCATCGATGTTCCTTTCATCGCTAGAATCAGTCTAAGCGCTCTCCCTTCCCCGACGCCGCCCCCAACCGTTTGTGCATACATTTATTTATTCATTCCGTCCGCCTGTCCGTCACAGCGACATGCGCAAACGCAAAGCCCAGTAAGCAAAAAAAAAAAAAACAACCAACCACGATTATTTCAAAATGTTAGAAAAAAAGAAAGCTGAAAGCTGAAAAAACTAACAACAAAACTTTTTCAAACAATGCAATCAACAGTGGAAAAAATGAATTCGCCTCTGATTCGTTGTTGTTTTATTTTTGCGTCGTCGTCGTCGTCGTCGTCGTCGTCGTCGTCGCAGATCTCAAGGTTATTGTTTATATAATATATAGCAACTCATTTCGTGCGCGGCTGTAGGTTGTCGTCATCCGGAACGCTTCAGCGATCGGCTGACGTTCTGAACGTATGTACAGACGCAGGTACATTTGTATGTACACACAATACGTCTATTTAACGCATTCTACGTGTCCGTCGTGTTCGCCGTTCCCGCGGCCCCCAGCACCCCCAGCAGCCCCTTAAAACCCACTCACACAATATTCCTACAACCAGCAAGTCCCACCCCCTTCCTCCCACCCCCCACCCCCTTCCTTTTCAGGCAAAATTCACACAAGTCTCTTGTTTTTTATTGTTGATATATACGATATTCTCGTGCGGAGTGTTGCAGCCGTCATTATTGCTGTAGTAGTTAGCGTTGTTGTTGTTGTTGTTGCTGTTTGGCGTCTTTACCTTTACTCAGTTTTCTCTGGTTTTAGAAATCGTTGTTATTTTTTGTTTCTGGGGATGTTTTGGGTTTTTTTCCCAACCGATTTCGTTTATGTTTCTCTAGCGTTTCTCTCTTACTTTAGGCGCAAATTTTAAACAACATTTGAATTTTTACTGCGTTCGGAGCTTGCTCGGAGCTTACCTTTTGGCAGATGCCATGCATTCTTAATCATGCATAACAACATTTAAAATTCTATATGGCTTTTCGTAGAATACGCCAAAATGTTGGGATTTAAAAAGTTATACTGAATTGGTTTTTATTTCGCAATTTGCTACGTAGATTTTCTAGAATGTTCTGCATTCAAGGAAAAGAAAAGTTCTCTCAAAAGCGCAAACAAAGCTGACAACATTCCCAAAACCTCTTTTTTCCGAGACTTTTTAGTATCCTTAACTAATTAATTTCTAAGCAATATCATTAACAAACTACGAAATTACATCTATGTGTTATTATTAGTTTAGAAGTTATCAGCTAGGTCTGCACTAAACAAGCGTACGGAAAAAACGTTTGTTTTTATGTGTCTTCTTTTGATGATTTGTAGCTTTTCTGTTCTGTTTGTACGCGAACTCTTTTTAAGCGAATTTGATTTAACGCGTTTTTAAAAAATCTTACATAATTTTTTTAAGCGTTTGAATTTGATTTAACGCGGTCTAAGAAATGTCAATTTGAAACTTTTAGTAAGAAATACTATACTAAAAGACAAAAGGCTTTTGTGTGGAGACCGTTTCTTTTTTACGCGATTTTTTAAAGCGTTTTTCTTACGCGAATTTATTGGTACATCGTAATTGGTAGATCGTAAAGGTTGGTTGGTTGTGATTAGTATTTACAGAGAAATGAAATGAGCCTTTTTAGTCGAGACGAGAACCCAAAACGATCCCTTTCAGTGCAAATTCTGTGGGATTTGAAGACGAGGCGACGGCATTTTTAGAGAAAGAAACTAAGTCAAGCTCAGTGCAGCCGAGATTTGAGAACGATTTAAGCTAAGCTTCATTCCAGTCGAAATGAAATTCGAAAAAGAGACTCGTCTCGTTCAGTGGTTGCAAGATGCGATAATAAGCAAAGTTTTTTCAGTCGAAATGAGATTCGAGAACGAAATAATGCTGGCTTTCCAATCGCGATGAGAACCGAGAACGTGCAAAGATTTTTCAGTCAAGAATTCGTTAAAAGTGTATTATTTTGTTAAATAATTTTTTCAGAACTTCGATGACAAAGTTTTCCAAGTCATTTTCATTGATTGTTGATGTACTTTGTGGAACGAAATTTTACGGTATAGTAAGTCTTATGTATTACGAGTATCTAACAATATACATACTTATTCTTCGAGTAACCACCACCGTCACCGTAGCACTAACACTATCGCTATGTACCCATACTACTACCGGTAGGCACCATGAGTCTGGCAGCCATCGCTGTATTGATTATTAAAGAAAGGTCTGCCATTAAAACAAACATGGCGACGCTGGCGAGGTAAAACCGCCTCCTGAGAAGACCAATAACAACAACGACATGGTTGTTGCTAAATGTAAACTATTAAAACAATTGCGGTTATTGTTATTGTTGTGGTTGTTGTTGTAGTAGTAGTTGTTGTTGTTGTCGGATAGTTTGAGGGAAAACAGCAATGGCGGCGTATGGAAGAATATATGTATAAGTTCTAAAAAGTGGATACAAACGCGCTGATTTTCTTTCAACAAATCAGCGCGGAAAATCGCTAGAATCAACAACAAAAATAACGACGCGGACAGCAATAAACTACACTGTGAGAAAGTTAAGAAAACAGAAGAAAAAAAAAACACAAAAAGCAATCTTCTTCGTCAACGATTTTTTTTAGCAGCAGCAGCAGCAGCAGCAACAAAAAAAAACCCAAAACAAAAAAAAATGTAATGAATACAAATGTCATAAAAAATTCAACACACAACAAACATGGCTGCCATTATCGCGAAGGTGCCATCGGAGGGGAAGACTCGGTCTTGCAGTCGTGGTGCATGGTGCATGGTGCATGGTGCATCGTACGTATGGAGGCGGCGGAAAGGCCGAGAGGATTAAAATGCAGAGACAAAATGAAATAAATGCAATTTTGTACATTATATACGGACAGTCATTAGGAAAAGAGAAGCAAAAAAGTGAGAGGCGAGTGGCGAGAGGCGAGTGGAGTAGCGGCAGTACGGTTCGGCAGGGGGCCGTAACAAAATTTAACCTGGTTTACTGAAGCTACCCTACGTACGAGTACTTGAGTCGAAAAGAAGAAGAAGAAGAAGAAGTCCATGAGCAAAAATCGTTTCGTATTTATTTGTCTACACAGAGTTTAGGTACTTTGTAGTGTCGATTCGTGCTAGCAAATAACGACAGAAGAAGAAGCAGCAGCAGAGGGTTAAGGGTTCAGGCAACAACAAGCACTCTAAAACCGGTTTCACCATGCACCCCATACACGTGGCGTCAATACACGAACTTTAAACATGAAAACTAATTCATAGTTTGGGTTCTTACACTATGGCGAACCCTTCACTGCTAGGCACCAAAAATACAGAAACATACACGCAAACACACACGCACACACACGCACACGCACACACACGCGCACCATCACGAGCGAAGGGTAGAGCATTTTTATGCCCCTGCGTTTTCACCACAATTTTCTGATGTCTTCGTATCGCGTCGTATACCAATCAGCAGCTACTAAAGTCCTTCCTACCGAATAATTCCGGCACGTGGTGGTGTTGTTGTTGTTGTTGTTGTTGTTGTACCATTTATTATTCTTCATGGCGACGTCGTCATCGTCATCGTCATCGCCGTCGTCGTTTTGGTTGTTCTTGCCCTAAATGTTCTTGTTCTTGTTCTTGTTGTTATTGTTGTTGTTATTGTTGTTGTTATTGTTGTTGTTATTGTTGTTGTTGTTGTTGTTGTTGTTGCTGTTAGGCTTGTTAATTTCGTTGCAGCCGGTACTTAACTATACCGTCGTCGCGGCGACGTCGTCTAACATCGTCCTTATGTTACGTCATAAGGATATGGTCGCATTTTATACGCCATCAAGAGCTTCCTTTCTCCATTTCTTTTTCTCTTCTAAATTGTATTGGTCTTCTCCCTTTTCTCTTCTTCTTCTTCACTGGCAACTTGCTCTACCTGTACCTTAAGAAGAGAAGATCGTTAGGGGTTCTCTTCTTCCTTCCTTCCTTCCTTCCTTCCTTCCTTCCTCCTACCTTTATTGTTGTTGTTTTATTTTTGTTTGAAATTTTTTGAGGGTGGTTTTTCTCATCGCAACGTTCTGGAAGTTGCGTTGCGTTGCGTTGCGTTGCGTTGCTTTGCGTTTGGAATTATGTGCGGCATGCAATGAGCCGCTGCGTCGTTGCAGCTAAAAACACACACACAAAATGCTAAGTTACGTAAAAAATGAGAGTTTTTTTCCATTTTTACTCCTCAAAATGGCGGCCATCGCTAAATTCGAATGCAAATGCATTACTAACTTTGCTCTTCCTGCGGTTCAGCTCCGCATGATTTTCGATACCATTCGCGGAGTCGTCCACGTCCTCGTTCTCACGCCTTAGCGTGAGCTGCAGCGGCATTGTGTTGACGCTACCATTTCCGTCCCGTCCCGTTTTATTTGGTCCTGCCTCTTTTTTAAGGAGGGTGCTTTAGAACTGCCGCCGGGGGCTGGGCTGCCGTTCTGTCCTTTCAGCTAGAATTTCAGTACGTTCGCACGCAACGCACGAACAATTTAGAAAATGGCGTCAGGCGTCATTAACAGGTACAGGGTCATTTGAACATTTTAATGCAGCCAGAGAACAACTGAGAGAGAGAGACAGTGCATTGTTCAAGGTTTTTTTTTGGATTTTAATTATATCAATTAAATTTTGTTCATTTCTGAGTACAATTTGATTATACCAAAAGTTGCTGTCTCGCATGGACGCTTTACTGGAGCGCTCTACGGCTTGTTTTAGGGGTGTTCCATTTCAAGCATTAAGGGTGACTCTAATCGATGCGGTTAACCGTTGCTTTTAAAAACAAGGCTGCTACCAAACGTGGTCATTCTGGTCGTTCACGGAGGTACCCTTTTAATTCAATCCAAAGGTTCTTTAGATATTGACCCACAGTCTTTTCTTGCAGTGAATCGAGAATTTCTCCAAGGTCTCTTCGGCTAGATTCCGTGCCGTCGTCCGTGCCTGTATATCAGTTGCCAACAACAATTTTCTTCATTATCCTTATTAGCGATAATAAATTTAAGACAACAGATTCATTTTCTCTAAACAACAAAGACAATAAAATAGAAATTATGGTAATTTAAGATCGTTAAAGGATTCCTATTAGAGCACGGAACAGCAACAACAACAGCAACAGCAACAGCGTGTTCTGTACACACGATCTTGGCATAAATAATTCGCCTTTGATTGCGGCTGCGAATAAATTTCTTCTAATTCGGGCCATACACGAACTGGCGCAAACGCGTTTACACCGGAGACCACGAGCCTAGAAATATTTGTCGTCGCCGTTCATTCGATCGTGGCGACTACGATCGACGCGCACGACATTTTAGCAAAAACACACGCCGCGGCCGCAGCAAAACGCTGTGATAGACGCTGCTGAGGACGCTGAAGACGAAGACGATGACGAAGAAGCTGCACTAACAACTAACTTACCAACAACAACAGCAACAACATAAACATCGCTCTAAAACGATCCACCACGATCAGGGCGATGGCGTCGACCAATAAGCGCGCTGTGCTGTGATGCGTCGTCGCTGCTGCGTTGCGATCGTGTCGCTGTCCCAAAGTCGTTCAAAAGCTCTGGTGCGGTACCGTCACTAACAACAACACAAACAACACCAACAACAACGATAATTCACATCTTCTTGTGACCCAGCGGCTGTTGTTTCGGATTGCATCAGTTTTTCGCAGCAGCAACAACAACAACGACTTCGATCATTATTACTGCATCCTCCTAGAATCCAAAATTACGAAATTATTTTTTTAGTTACGCTGCGCCACGCAGTTGCGAATCAAAGTATGTGTGTGTGTGTGTGTGTGTGCGCATACGCGTGGTACGTGAGCACGAAAAGATGGCCATCGGCATCACCATCAAACTTGTTTGTTCTAAAACAAAAAATTGTTCTTTAAAAAAAAACCTGTCCCGGCGACTCCTACGAAACCAACACAATCGTCAACACTCACGCCGCAAAATCGTGATGAGATCAATTGAAAAAGGCACAGAAATTTCTGACGTCGTGAACGAGAAAAGATCACCGAAATTTTTCCATTAAAAATTGGTCAATATAATTTTTAATTATGGCAGCTCAAATTATATTTTCACCTTCATTCGATTCAAATCGACACTTTCGTTACAATTCGACACTTTCGTTACAATTCGACACTTTCGTTACAATTCGACACTTTCGTTACAATTCGACACTTTGGTTACAATTCAACACTTTCGTTACAATTCGACACTTTCGTTACAATTCGACACTTTGGTTACAATTCAACACTTTCGTTACAATTCGACACTTTCGTTACAATTCGACTCTTTCGTTACAATTCGACACTTTCGTTACAATTCGACTCTTTCGTTACAATTCGACACTTTCGTTTCAATCTTTAATATCACTTCGTGATATAGAATATTTGTGCCAATAGAGGATAATAGACGACATCTCTATTCCTTCTTCTGTAATCATGATTTTCACAGAAGGACCGACCGCATTGAAACGACATGACTCGCTGTGCTAGAAAGAACATACTGCGCTATATACCTTTTCATATCTACCGCGCCCCTTTTAATGCATTACAAACGCAGAACGGAAGAAGGAAATTCTTGTAAAAATTTTTGTGTGGCGCACAGTGAACCCGCAACCGCAGCCACCGAATGGCCCCAGGAAAACAGTACTGAATCCATCCACGCTCTATGGATTCCAGAAGACAAAGACAAAGACAAAGACAACAACTAACAACAAACACAAGCAAACCGAAACATTTAGTATATACTATAACTCAGAAACGTAACATGAACGCCTCCGCATAAAAATCATGCCACCAACAACAACAACAACAACAACAACAACAACAGAAAATAAGCACAATCTTTTCAAAGGACGTGACTCGAGGAAACGTTATGAAGATACTCGTAAAAAGAAACAACAGCTACAAAAACGCGCAAAAATGCACTCGCTGCCTGCAACGATCGCACAGCAAGTGCAGCCAGCAGGTAAGCTATCTGCCGCAACAACAACAACAACAACAACAATGCGAACTAGAAGGAAATCCAGCCACCTCCTCACGTTTTCGGGGCAATTGAGGCGCGTTCGTTGCACATGCGCGCACCGGGCGGCGATTCGGACGCAGCACCGCAGCACCGCAGCATCGCGCCGCACCGTTGCTCTGCAACACGGCACCGTATCTTTATCTTTTTACACGCAGAGCACGCATTTTCAGCGTGAAATGCGATTTTCGCTGAAGGAAGCACAATTTTTCTATTCTCTCTGTCATCTGAAGACGGCCGACACCACGAACACTGGACGGGGAGGGGGGGGGGGGGGGGTGAGATAGGACCCAGGCAGAACAACCTTGGTACGTAGGGCCTGCACCACCACCACCGCAGCCGCCGCGCCCAATAAATATATCGTTGCTTCCGCTAACTTCTCTCTTCTGGCAGTCAGTATATTCCTCTGTCTGTCATGCCGCCGCGTCGGTTTGGCGGTCCATCGGCTACGGCGTTCTTCTCTTTGGGTTATTGACGCTTGACGCTTTTGGGTTCAAATGTACCTACACGTACAAATACGTAACGCACGCTCACGCAAACCACGCACCAATCTTTCCATGACGAAGATTTGTTGAGTTCTTTTATTGCTGTTGTTGTTGTTATTGTTGTTGTTGTTGAAGACTTTCAAAGGCCATCATCGCTGAAAATTGGCATAGTTAATGGTGCGCCAGAAAGGCAATCTCTGAAGCAGTCACCGCAGCCAACCAACATTCACCAAGTTTGGGGCAGGTCATGTGAGTAGCCGTCGGGGCAACAGCAACAGCAACAGCAACGGCAACAGCAACCACAGCACCCCAGCGCTCAATAATAAACAACATGATCAGCCGGATGGTATTGAAAGTTACCATTTTTATGGCTGGCTGCACCCAGAGGCTCCAATCTTGCGTTGAACTTTGGCTAAATTGCGTCGAGGTTAGGTTTGTGCGGTTTGGTGTTGTTATTGTTGTTGCTGTTGTTGTTGTTGTTGTTGTTGTTGTTGTTGTTTTCTCTCAATATAAAGAAAATATTTTGATCTCTCTTTTTATCCGCTGAAAATCCGTCTTAGATTTATCGAGATAATTGCTCTACTTATCTAAAGAGTATTTTTCATTTTATCTCAACTCATTTTTTTGTTCAATCAAATATTAACAATTAATCCTTTTTTTTGGGAGGATTAATTGTAGTACGGTAGCACCGAATATAAGCTAATTCTGCTGAAACTCTGGAACAATTAAAGAACCTTCCTGCCTGCGAGAAGTCTTCTATAGTCTTCTATCCAAAAGTACCTTTAGGATGTTGAGTGAGAATATCTGTCAAAATGCTTGAATGTTTGCTGTCACTTTTTTTTACTTTTAATCTACAATGAAAGACAATGAAGAATCGTATACTTCCTGTGGTCTATTTTGGTTAAGCCTATACTATCGAGAAGTGTGTTCTTGTTGTAGCAGCAAATTGAAGATGTTTTGCCATGTACATTTGCAATGTGCAATGTTACATTTTTTGTAGATCAACATTGTTGATCGATGAAGTTCGTGTACCGTTTTTGAATTAATATATCATATTACCGCTTTAGCGTATATGTAAAGAGTTATTATTGTGCAAATTATTTCGATCAACGATTCGCTTCGCATGCTTTCAAAAGTGATACAATACAAGCCTTTCGCGGTATAGCGTGCAATATTGCGAGTATTGCGCAAAAACAAACATTGCCACGACTTAACGGTAAACTGATTTGAGTTAGAAAGATTCTAAAAAACCGTAAAACCGTTGGTCTTTGAACCATAAATAATCCGATCTGCTTCCATTTGTGCACAATATGCATTCTCTTCTTCGCAACTATTCCGCTGTGTCTTGTTCATGTGCCATGCAAATTGATGTGCCTTTTGATGTGGCCGCCAAGGACTTAAGGGAAATTTTTCTATGAAAAATCGCATGTCAAAAGGTACCATACACACTTGGCTTGTATGTGGTTTGGCGCTTTGAAAAAAAGCTTCATAGGTACACACGGAGGCTCTGGCATGGCAGATGCTGGCGTGTCTCGTCCAAAAAGTTCTGCTTAATAACCCAATAATTATGCTTAATTACAAATCGAGCGCACGAAAAGCGACGGATAATGATGGCAATGAATTCGCGGGCGCTGGTGCTGCTCTCTTAATGATTTAATTAATATGCATCGAAGTACCGGAGGCGCGCAAATTTCTGGAGGGCTGTTGATGGGCGGTGGCGTTGCAGGAGTAAGTGTGCGTGTGCACGCGCGGCCGGCTTAGGTGCGCTCTATTAAAAATGCCTTTCGTTCATTGCTTGATTACAATTAGTTTTCTTCTTCTTCTGCTTCTCGTAGACTCGGTTTGTTTCTCTATTTTATCTGCTCAACACGCTTCTATGCAGATTATTTGCAGCTAATTTGAAGCGGTTCTCTAGCGGTATAGTGCCTTTGCATACGTTGCCATTTTGATTTACGACGACAGCGAACAGCGCAGTGCACTTCAGTGCACTTCAAGTGCATCAGTACGATCGGTACACTACAACAACAAACAAAAAAAACAACAGCCACAACAACAAAAAGGCAAAAGGATAAGCAACAAAGTAGCAGTCAGTCGGTCGTTAGTGAGCAACGTTCGATAAGTTATTCATAAATTCTGTTAGAGAAAAAATGGAGAAAAAATTAAGAGAAAAAACCAAGCGAATTGGACACAACAGTTACAGTAACAACAACAACGACAACAACGCTCAAGCACCACCATAGCAAAATCCATAACAATAACTGCCACAAAAGTCAACCCATCAAAATTATGATGGTCTAAATATGAAAAGACCAGAAAAGACGACAACAACGACAACGACGACGGCGTCGTCGATAAAGATGATGATGATGATGATGCAGTTGGTGACGACAGCATCAGGCAACTCTTCAAATCGGGCAACATGGCACAATAATAACCGGAGGACGAACAGCATTTAAAGCTGGGACAAAAAGTGTAAGCTCATCGAGCAATCATTCAAGACGTCATCAATATGATTAAGTAATCAAAAGACCTGACCACACACAACATTGCCACCAGAGAGCCACCGGAGAACCACCGGAGAACCGTCCCAGACGAACGGACAGCAAGGAAAACGACAACTATAAAAACCCCAGGAACAACAACAACAACAACGACGACGACGACAACATAACGCATTAAAACAATATGAGCAGCGTGGTTGGAATGGAAGAGCCAATGGCAAATTTAAAGAATGACGATAATGAAAAAAAGTGCAAAAGTGCATGGAGAGACACAAGCGAACAACAACAACAACAACAACAAGAACGGTAAACGTAGAAAAGGCAAGCAACAACTGCAGCAACGAATGCCAATAAAGGATCACAGCTCAATTGGGCGCAGCATCGCATCCCAAGGAGGAGCTGCCAACTCGTCAGACAGACCACCAAGAATTTAAAGCATGAAAACAGTTGCCACTTCTGTCTTGACTACAACTACAACAAAAACAAAACAAAACAAAACAAAACAGCAAACACCAAAAATCGAAAAACGGACAACGAACGGACAGTAACCGAAAAACGGCTGCTTGCAATAAAAAAGTCCGTCAAGAAGCCACAAAAAAAATGCTAAAAAAAAGGAGTGAAAGAGGAAGGGTGTGAGAGACGCAGGAAGGGGGGAAGGGAGGGTGAAAGGTAGGTAGGAAACGATTAGTAACAATCTTCGAAATGAAGATGAGGCCGCCGCCGCCGCCAACAGAAGAATGCCATAAATGCAGCAACAGCAGACAACAGCAGACAAGAGCAGCAGAGAGTTTATATTTAAAAAAAAAAAAACCAAGAAAAAGTATTGAAATCGTATTGAGTTCCAGCGAAGAATACGAAGAAGCAGCAGCGAGTGCGAAAACAAAAAAAAAAGCAAAAAAAAAAAAAAAACCAGTAAAAGTTTTAACTACAGACGTTTTTTAACTACAGACACATACCCGTTGGTATATATATATTATATATAAAAAATACCCCCGCATTTTCGGGTACTTCCGGGAAAGCGTGGACACTTCTGATATCGTCGGAGACTTCTTCTCTTGTAGAATTTTCCACATTTTCAAACCCCAAAAAACGGGTTTGCCATAAATAAATTAATTTCGCAAAAGAGGTTTTGGTATTGCTTTCTGCTTTGCCGGAGAAGAAAGTCGGTCTCAGTCCTCAAAAATCATACTCATCACAAAATAAAATATCAAATCAATCATGTCATAAATCCATCCGCACTTCAGATAACTTGATTAAACGAGACTTTAAAAAGCATTAAAACTGCGCTTCGTAACTACGAATAATCATCATGTTGCCGCATTGACCGCTTGAGCGTCGCGACGCGTCGTCAACAAGCAGTATCGTACGCGTACATTGTAAAGCAATTAATTTGACACAAATTGTGTTGATGTTATTTAATATAGTTTTTTAGTTGCTGTCCTAAATGGTTGTAGCAGCAATCATCAGCGTGTTGATCGTCGTACGCCTCGAGCGTGAATTGATTGAGTATTTTGCTGCCGCCTTGGCGCATCCTCGCGGTTAAACCGCCGGAAAAACGACGCATATGCGGACTTTCAGGTGGTCCGGCTGTTGTTCGGCCGGCCGCGCACTAGCATCGTCGTCACTGGCGCATCATTCAATCAACGCATTATTACAACAACAACAACAACAACTGCTAACATATCAATAATGCCAAATGCGCTCAGCACGCATGCGCGGCACGTTATTGCGTTGTTGTTGGCGGTTGGTTGCTTGTTTTTGCGCTTTGTCGCTTTATCACGGCATGGCATGTTGCTCGCTTGCTTACCTCATCTTTTGTTATTGCCGTTGTCGCTGCTGCCGATGCCGATGCCGATGCCGATGCTGTTGCTGTTGCTGATAAAAATGTGACAAAACACGAATTGCCAATAAAAAAAAAACGCCACTGACACACAACGACGCACATGCGCCACCAGCTTGACTGCTGCTTGCCCGCCGGCGGACTTATCTCGCGTTGCTGTCGTTGTTGTTGTTGTTGTTGTTATTTGAGCAGAAAGAAATCATTAACGTGCATGTCGCCGCGCGCGCAATCGCGCTGAACTTGCACCATCTGTCCGTCGATGTATGCGTCTGTGCGTCCGCGTGGCTGCGTTTGCGTTTGCGTTCGCCGCGTCTGCGCCAAACTGTCTCTGCGTGCGCACTGCCGGCAACTTTGAATGGTTTTTAAGCAAAAGTGACACTTTGACAGTAACGCGTGATAAACTGCCATTCCGTATTGCAGTTGTCGGTGTTGTCGTCGTCGTTGTTGTTGTTGTTGTTGTTGTTGTTGTTGTTGTGGTTCTGTTGCTATAATGTTTTTTATTTATGGATTGCGTCAAGCAATACTTCATTTCTGGATGTTATCGCTGTTTTTGTTGTTGTTGTTGTTGTTGTTTGCTGTTGTCGTAGTAGCTGTTTGCTTTTTTACTCCCGTTGCTGCGTGGAAGTGGCAATTGCTGTCAATGTGGCTGTTGCTGCCGTTGATGTTACCTCTTTTTGCAATTTTGCAATTTTTTTTTTTTGCAATTTTAATTTGCAATTTTCTTCATACGTCTCGGCGGCGTTTGCTGGCGGTTGTTTTTTTTTATTGGTGCCGCTTTTGCTTGATGACAGATTGAATATAGCGGCAGGTTGTTTGTGTTAAAGCCGCTTCAACTAATTCAACGCGGCGGCGGCTTGACGTTGTTCTTATTTTGCACTTTTGGATAATTTTTGTCCAAAGGTTTAACTAATAATCGCTATTATTTTAGCGATCTTGCAAAATTTTTTCCCGACTTAAACTCATCTCGGTCGCGAGTCAAAGACCGCTTAAAGTTTACGCTTAAAGTTTACCGATTTTCAAAAATATTCATTTAAATATTATCGATCGGATTTTCATCGAAAATCGATTTGTTTGGTTTCTTTACTGAGTAGTTCTTGCTATATTTTTTTTTCACTCTGCGTGAAACCGTTAGTCTTGCAGTCTTCACAGTCTCCGCACGTCCTTCTTCCGCATGCGTCATGCGCCTGCTGCAAAATAGCCATGATTGCTATCTCTAATGATGACGACTGGCTACATGCTGGCAGTCTGTCTGCGCACCCACGCAGCAGCCAGCGGACTATTAGACCTTTTGAAATCAACTGTTAAAGTCGTTGAAGCGTTAGAGTCCGTGCAAAGCCGTTGCAAATGTCGCTCCAACTGACTGTCGCCGGAGACACCACAACCGCAGTCGTTGCCGCGCAGTCGTGCCATTAACGAGAAGAAGGAATCTCTCTTCTTCATTAAATAACGATATAAATTTCCAATAATTACTAACTTCATTATTACTTGAGTCGTTACTTTTGAGTTCGATTCCATCCAACCGCATAAAAAAACTCTTAATACAGAATATGTATCTTCTCTTTACACGAGAGACTTCTCATTCGCAAGATATCTCGTAAACCGAACGCTCAATAGCTTTATAAATTTTAATAAATTGCATAATAAGAGCCACAAAAGCTAAGAGCAACAAACAAGTTACAACAACAACGAAAAAACAACAACTTCAATAATACGAGCAACATCGAACAATTGAGCTCGCCGTCGTCAGTCTGACGCGTTGCGTCGTTTTGGTTGTTTTTGCTTTTTTTTGTTTGTAATTCGGCAAAAACAAAATTGCTGATTGACAATAGTTGATAAACAGCTACAAGCGCAGCAATACAACAACAACAACAACAACAACAACAAGAGCACAACAACTTTCAGTGGAGATATTAGGATAGTTTCTTCCTAACTTTGTTGCTGTGTTGACTGCAGGATTGAAGGAGCCTGAATAGAATCTTGGCCTAAACAACACAGACCTCAACAACAACAACAACAACAACAACGGAGAGTTAGTTAGTCAGTCAGTCCGTCATAAAGTCCGTATAAAAATGGTTTAATGAAATAGAGACGACAACAATCGAAGCCTACAACCGAATAGTTGTTACTAGTTGTATTGTTGTTTTTGTTGTTTTTGTTCTTTTTGTTGTTTTTGTTGTTTTTGTTGCTTTTGTTGTTGTTTTGTTGGGTCTCTAAAATGAGATCATCGCATTTTATTGATAAACGCGCTACAACCAGGAACAAACGCGTTAGTTACCGCGTCCAGTTAACCGCCTAAAGCAATATACGCATACATATATACATACATACAACCAAATATATGCATACGTTTCTGTATATATACATATTTGTATATACCATTTGTATTTGAGTTCTGATTAATTTTTAATTTTGGTTTTGCAAAATTTTTATTACAAAATACTTTCTGGAACACTTTTAAAAAACAAATAAAATACTAAAAAATACGCAATTTTTTAAAAATATTCTTAAAAATACTAAGACTTGACATCTTGGGCGATCTTGAATTTTTATAATTCTTTGTTATTACAATCATTTAAACGCAATTATTCGCATTTTTAAGCTTAACTTTACTGCGGACACGATGCTCTCAAGCATCGTTCCATAAAAGCAACGCTTTCTTGACCAAATTTGTCTTTACAAAGCGCAGAGACCAACTATTGACAGTGATAAACGGCCCAATTTACCTCGCGAATTTTTGAAAAAAAGTCTCCGGAGGAATTTAATGTTATGTTATTACACGATCGTCGTATCCAGTTCGATCACTAAAGAGTTTAGAAAGTATAGTGTTTGCCTAGAACAAATCTTCGCCGACTCTGAACCATGCGCCGCCGCCTAAGGCTGAGCTAATTAATGATCTCTCCTTCATGTAAAAGTTGGCGGTCGTCGGATGCGTCGTTGCTGCGCCTTTAGGTGCCCCGCGTCTGTAAACAGCGCCGAAATCAACGCAGGCCAATCATAAGCGCGAGTAACGACGAGAGAAATTGCTCAATAAAGTAAAATGAAATTGCTCAATAATTTTGTCCCCAGCGCGAATGCGTTGCTGCGTGCAGCTAGCAAATCGGCAACAAGCTCAACCACAGTCAGCATAACAAGGCTTGTAGCAATTTGCCTACAAGCCGCGCTTGCGTTTGCAGCCGCAACAACACAAAACAAACACCAACAACGCGTTCAACGCAATAGCGGCAACGCTACAGCGACATCACAAATTAAGCGTGCATTTACCAGCGTGCCTCGTAATGACGTACAGAGCAGAGCGGGGCACAGAGTACGATGATGATGAAGAAGACAACTGCGACGAACGACGACGACGACGAGATCCATACAAACCCAAATTCGCGGATCAGAACGAAATGGAATCGCGTTTGCTGCGCGAACTGCCATCGAAGCGGAGCCATAATGTACAGATTTTTAATGCTCACTCAGTCAACTCAGCTTTCAGTCGGGCCTACAGCGAAAGAGCATGCAGTACACGGCATGGATTTATGCCATCGGAAGACCTAAACACTCGAAAGCTCGAACAGATCCTCAGCGCGACCGAAGCAGCAGCAACAAATAGAAGAAGAACACTAGAAATCGGCATTCTTTTAAAATACAAGCGCACGCAAGCTTTGCTGCGGCCCTGATTAAGCCTTCGCCTGTGTCCGATGGCAGTGGATTGTGCTCTGGTCCACTCTATTCTAATTTACTTGGTATGGTCCCCAGATATCGCGCCGCAGGGCCCTTGGCCTCATCCGTGTCACTCTACCATTTCTCTAGCGCTGCATTCTTCTCCCTCAAAACATTCTCGTTCACCTTCAACAAATCAGCTGGTGTTCCATTTGTTCTCTCTTTGCACGCCGATTTGCACTCTTTTCCTCTCTGGCATGCCGCTTTACCGCTCACGTGTGTCATTTTCGTTTCTGTTTCTGCGCAAATTGCGCCTATATTTTATTCAGTCGATATTGCGCTGCTGCAGCTCTAGCTCTGGTCCTTTTCTCTTATTGCTATTTCTCGTACTCGTAGCTTGAGAGCGGACCGTTTCGGCGCAGCAACTTTTTAGTGTCGGCGCCGCAACCAGATAGACATTCATTTGGTCACGCATCGCGCGCACTGGGCTGGACGGACCGACGGACGGACGCACATCAACCCGTGAACAATCAATCAGGAAATGTTGCGCCGTACATCAAATGCTGTGTGTGTTGTTGTTGTTGTTGTGTTTTCGTGTTCACAGAGCTGCCAAGTTCGTCTAATTTGTTGTGATGCTTTGTGACGCAAAGTGATCTTAGGCGGTCAAACGAGATGCGGTCAAACGAGATGCGTTTATAAAGAGTATATTTGTATATTATCTGGATTTATTATTTCTCGAATTTCGCCAAGCAGGATTATAGAAGATAATAAATTGAGGCAATAAATAAAGAACACTCCGATTTTGATAGAACCCAATTTGCGCCTGATCGCAATCGATTCGGGCGATTAACTGAGCACTCAGTCAGTCCATCACTGCGTAATGGCGCAACATTAACGCGTCTACAACGCGTTTGGCGCGTTGGAAACTAACGCGGCGGCATCATTCTTTGTTTGAGAGACGCGCCTGATTGACGCCGGGTCCATCAAACATCTGTCCTTTGGCCACAAACTGTCGCATCTCATCAATTCTTACACTCAAAAAACAATCTACTGGCGGCCTCCATCAGCAGCAAAGTCCTTGAGGTAATTCGTCTGAGATGCGCTGATGTTGTTGCTGCTGCGACCACGAGTATGTCGTTGAGAATTGATGGTGAGTAATTGTGTGACAATTAAGCTGTTGCCTTGGCGTTGTCTCCTCAGCAATCTGTTAAGCACAAAGGACTAACGCATGCAGCAGGCATCGTCGAACAACCAACGTCGCGTTCAAGCGTCGCGTTAGATCGTCGCATTTTTATGCAACAGCTTTGTCAGGATTTGGACGTCTGCGTCCGCGTTCATGAAAAATGGTCAAGTTCACAACTCAATTAGACGAAGGCTTTTTGAGCAACGTGGTACTTTGTCGGTTGGTTGGTGGTTCAGTGTCGGTGCTTGTTTGTTGGAAACAACGACTTCTCTGTGCTCGACCGTTGAGCAAAAGGGCGATACGTCAATTTTCAGCCTGCCCCTTTTCTGCCCCGTTTGACTGCATTTACAGCGTTCCCAACTTCATCATAATTCAAGCGGTTCTTATTGCGCGGTTGTTGGTTGGACCTCTTTTTGTTGTTGTTGTTGTTGTTGTTGTTGATTTTGTAGGTGTTGATGTTGGTGTTTTTGCCTACTTTAAGCCTTGTTCATGTGCACCGCTTATAGCGCGCCAACTTCTTTTAACGCCGCCGCAACCGTTGCGTTGCGTCGTCCCTGCTTGTCGACATTTTTGATTGAGATTAATCGCAGACTTGACAGTGTTGCCGTAATTCTGTAACTTCGGAGCCATTTGCTCGAGCTGATGTTACCGTGCATACGTTGTGGCTTGGTTGCTTTGGGTTGCGTTGGTTTGGTCGGTCCATGTTGTCGATGTTGACGGCAATGGTTGGTACACTTTTTGGTCAATCACCCTGCCTCCTTGTCCCTCAGACCATCCCTTTGTTGGTTTGTGTGCATTTACGTCCGTCCGTCCGGCTGTCCGGCTGTCCGGCTGTCCGGCTGTCCGTCTAAGATTGACACATTGTCTGCGGTTCGTTAAAGTCGCGTTGTGAAAAACTGCAACTATTTTTTATGCACTTTGCACTCGCAGTCGTTTTGTGCCCTTTCGGCATACAGTGTTCGGCGTACTTTTTCGCTTCTTCCTTCGGTGGGTGTGTCGGCCATTTCTGTCTATCCCTCCGACAAACTATGAATTTAATGCGTTGAACTTTGACGCCGCACACGTCAAATTATGTCTTCATTTGGTCGATTGATGGGCGCGTTTCTTAAGGCCTCGCCGAATTGATTGATTGTAACGATTATTCGGTCAGAAACTTTGGAGAGGATTGAATTGAATTGAATTGGATGGAATTTGAGTGAGTGAGATGCACTGACTGGATGCCATGAAGAGACTTTTTATTCACTCAATTCTAAGAAAACTTCTCTCGATAGACTTCTCTCGAGTTTTTTGCTGCCACTTTTAGAAATGAAACTTTTTATTTCAATCTGTCAACATTTCGATCATCTTTGATCATCGGGCCCTCAAACAATTACGCTCGGTCGCCCTTCAGTCTGGAGACAACGCGCTGCACCGCAAATATATTCTGCACGCGTCAGCAACTTTCACGTAAACAAAAACAAATTCTAATCGCGGCATAAAAGGCAATTGGTGTGATTGTTGTTCCTGCAATCAATGCGCACCGTCAACACACCGCCGAAGGCATATCGTAAGACTAAGACCAAGACACCAACAACGCAGCGTTAGAACGAAAAGATTTCGGCGGCGAAGGTGTACGGCGGCCATGGCCGTACATAGCGCTAAACTGTGTGGGAAAGCAGCGACACCCGAAGCCCAATTCCTCACCTCCTTCTCCTCTACCTTTTCCATCCGCCCTAGCGCGCACTTTCGTTACTTACGAGATTGCAAGCATGGATCATTCCTTCTTATCGACGCGTCGTCTGTGTCTACGTGACAGTATAACGAAATTGCTTAGCGACTGAGTGCGGCACGTTGTGAGAAATTTCACCTTGCTGTCGTTGTCGTTGTTGTTGTTGTTGTTGTTGTTGTCATTATTGTTGATGTGATTGTTATTGTTATTGTTGCGCTTTTGTTGTTTTGTATTTTTTATTATATCTGTTTTTGTTGTGAGGTTATCAGCGTCACGTCGTGTCGCGTCGCGTCGCGTCGCAAAGTGGTCTCTCCATAGCAATCTGTTTTGCTAGATTTTGTTTATACATATTTTCTAAAGCTCTGTGTGTGTGTGTTTGTTGTTTCAATTGTTGTAAAGTACAATTTTCAAGTTCAAATTTATTATTAGCAAAGCGTCTGATGAGAAATCGCTGGCGGTAGCGGCCATTACGACAATGATCCAACCGTCAGATCAGAACCGTATTGAAAACCGAGAAAACAAACCTCTCGCTTCCTTTGTCAGATTACATAATGCATGAATGGGGGAACACTGTAGGTCGCATTTACTGTAACAGTTAGCTTTCAAAGCTTTCCAAGTTTTGAATATTTCAAAGCAAAATTTATCAACAAGAAAACGCAACAAAAAAATGGTTTGTTTGTTTTGTAAAAGCTTTTCAGAAAGAAAACAATTTTAAGAAAAAGACACAGCGAGAGAGAGAGAGAGAGAGAGAGCGAGTTTTTTTCCTTTGGTTAATATAAAAATAACGCTAAAAAGAACGCAGAAGTTTTATTTATAGATATTTGCATGCTATTGCATACTATTTTGCACAATTTTTTACATAACTTGCAACGTGTTGATTTCGTGCAGTCGCTTTAATTGTGCGACGCATAAATGCCAGCGACGCGACGCTTAGTGACGGTGGCGGCGAACGGTGGCGGACACTGCCAACCGCCCTCCCACGTCAGAGCCGCCTCCTGCGCCCGCCCTTCCGCAACCAATTGACCGGCGCATTTCATTGCGCTCAGCGCCGCGTTATGAACGCAGCTGACATTGAGTGACGCTCGCGCTGTCGTCGTTGAGCGATTTGCGTCTAACGCGACGCGTTCTGCGGCACTGCGCACAGAACAGCGGGCGACGAGGTGGCGATGGCGGAAGACGTAGCGCGCCGAGCTATGTACAACCGAACAGTGCAGAGCCGAGCCGATAGCAGCGAGCCGAAACACACCGAACAGAGCACCGAGCAGCGCACAATGCTCGACCTTGACAGTGAAACTTTCTGCACTTGTTGTGTGTCGGTTGTTTTTGTTGTTGTTGCTGCAGTTGTTGTTGCTCTAGTTGGCGAGTGTGCCAAAGTGAATTCACCGCCAGCCCGAGTGCCGTTCGTTCGTTCGGCCTTTCAGCTTTTCTCCCTTAATTTTTGTTGTAATTTGCCAGCAGAGTGTAAAGTTAGTGCGATCGCTTCGCGGGCGACCGCTCGGCAGGGGAAGCGGAACAATCAGGGGTGGACGGAAAACGGCTTTTGGGGGGCAACAATGTGGGTTGGCGGCGGGCAGTACCAACAGCAGCAACGCAGAAGAGGGGTAGAGGGCGACGGGCACGAACTGTGATCTAATTCCAGCGCGTTGCAATGCTCGTGTCGTGTGAGCGCAGCGGAAAAATTCGCGACGTTCCACGGCTCCCTCCGTCGGCTCCAGTAGCGGGCCAGGCGAGCGGGGCCTGAGGGCCTGGCGGTGCGGTACGCGTGTTACTCGCTGCATACACACGAACGTGCGATCGTGCGGCCGTCGCTGCGATAAGATTACTCAAAATTTGCTTTTATTTCTGTTCTAATTCTAAATAGACCGACTGCAGTTGGTTGCTACGAGTCATGAACAGAGAAATACCCAACAACAACAACAACAACAGCAACAGCAAATGAAATGCCCAACAACAAACAAAGAAAAATGCATTGTAGAAAAAGTGCGCAACGAATCTGCTCGCAATCGACTCGACGCGACTCGCGTAGAAAGTTTGTTTCTTCAGCCGCTGAGCAGCTTGCAACGAAAGCGCGAAAGCGTCGGGCGCGTGGTATTTGTTGACGGAATTTGAAGCGGATTTTTACTCGATTTTTCGTTCCTGTGCTGCTCCGGCCATTCTTGTGTTGTATCCGTCGCGAGTTTGTTCGTCGCTTGGACAACGTTTGCGTGAAAATTCGGAGCGTTTTATTGTAACGCGCAACTTTCATATGCGTCGGACAACAAACTGCAACAAACCTCAAGGTTGCTGTTGTGCGCTTCCGATTGGCAAGATCGATACAGTGTGTGTGTGTGTGTGTGTGTGGTGTCATTGTGGTTTAAAGTGGGTGAGGGTGGAAGTAGCTCGCGTGCGTATTGCAGCATCTGTCGATCGCCACGGCACGGCACGGCACGCTCTGCCAACGTGATCAGTCGCTTCCTTCTTCTCGGGGCACCTCCCCGTGCACTCTTCGGCCGTTCTTTGCAGCCATTTAATCAATCACTCACTCGCCTGCATTCCCTTTAATTCTCACACTCTTTCCAATCAAAGCTGCTTTGACGACGACGCGGCGACGGCGACTACGGCGTTTGCGGCGTCTGCGGCGTCTGCGGCGTGGCTGATTGCAACCTTCTTAGTTAGTATTCGTGGCCAAGGCTATCTCTACAGGCCCGCAACAGTTTTGTTTTTGCTTTATTCGCAAACGTTGTCTGCTCTATAAACATTACGCGCGCGATTTTCTCGCCGCCCAGTTTTTTCAGTGCCTTCAGCCACCGCCGTTCGCCGTTCGTCGTTCGTCGTTCGTCGTCCACTGAATGAACGTGTTAATATGCAGAATTTTCGCAAATAACAGAACGTTTATTAATTTTAAATCAAATATTCCTGAAAAGCTGCTCTTTGCGTGCCTGCTCTCGCAGATCGCTGCCATCCACGTTCTTCACTTTCGTCCGCATTGTCCGCAAGCAGCCGTTTAAGATCGTGTCGAAGCGATACTTCGACGTGGCTGACGTCATTCGCGCACTGCAAATCCGTTGAATAATTAGCGACAAGAAAAACCGAAAATCAAAACCTGCTTCATTTTGTCGCAAATTGAAGTGAATTGAAATTTTAAAAAATTTGTAATCAACAGAATAGCAGAAAAAGAGCCCACAGTTTTTAAAGTGTAACAAATCAGACTTATTCAAAAAAATCTTAGAAAAATCTTTATTATCTTCTTCTTTATTTTTGTGTATTACCGGCTGCTTTTGCAAAAAGGGTAAGTTTTCTACAAAAAAAAAAAAAAAAAAATTACGATTTAGACTTAGTTCGTACACTTTATAACTATTGTCCTTTTAAGCTGTAGCTTATTTTGTACTCACTTCTCTTCACTTTTCTGAAGATTTTCTAATTTTGGCTACTTTTTTTTCCTTCACCTTCCTTTTCTTAATCCTTTTTTCCTATTTTTCTTAATGCCTTTTGTTGTCGGAAACTGAAGGGACGTCGAGAGAGGACACGAACCTCAAAAAAGTGAAATAAAATCGCAAATTAATCAATTTAAGTTGCTGCCACCACCGATTCCTTATTCATTAGCATTTACTGGACTATCATGACAGAATTGCAAATTAAAAAAAGTCTATTTTATGATAGGATTTTAGTAATTAATTATGTGGCCGCCATAAGACAGCGATTCAATTAAGCCACGATGCAGCCTCTTTTAAGCAGCCGCCGCATACTTTTGTTCTACAGTCGAAGAGTCAGTCTTTCATGCGAAACTAGCTTTTTATATGTATATGAATAGTGCTTGTATGTACATACACACATACATATTGTATATGTATGTACTCTTTAAGCAAGTAAGAAAGTGAGTGTAAATAAGTTTCGAAATAAATAATTAATTTAAAACACGTCTGACCAAATGTCTGCATTGAATATTTATACAAATTTTTATAAACATTTCCATTTACACACACCCACACATACATGTAGGCTCCCCTCCCCCCTTGTGGGTGACTTGGTGGTGTCCTCGGAGACAAACTGTCGCCGACAAAGCTATTAACAATACATTCCTTCCATTAATGATATTACAAGAGCTTAGACCTTTACAGGTGTTCACTTATAGAGTGCAAAAAGAGTAAAAAAAGCAACAACAAAAAAGGCTTCAAAATCTCGACGGCTGTAAAAAAAAATTACTGGCGTAAGAAAGAAACAGCCAGCCAGCAAAAAATTTCTCTTAACGCATTTAACAAGTATGTATTTTGATTATTTTTCACAAAAATACACTGTAATCAATTTGTTTGTATTTAATTGAAAATATTTTATTTTATTTTAAATTTAAATTTCTTTAAAAGCACTCGGAAAATCTACTCCAAATACTCGTACTACGAGTATAAATGTGGACCGTTGTAATGAGATAAGATACTGATATATACTGATATGGTATTTTTTATTTGCATTTTCATTTCAGTTCCTTGCAATTTGGAGGCGAATCTTTTTAAAATCTATACAATTTTTATGAAATAAAATTTTCTAATCAATAAGAATTGCATTGCATTCAATTTTCAAATCTTTAAATAACGCGAAATAAAAAATAATGACCTCATCCTACTTTTAAAATAAATGGTCCGCATGAGTATACTGAATCGAATAGCAAGTCTCCATAAAAATCGTCCCAGATCGTGCACCGATTTTAAATTGTTTCAAAATTTCAAAATTCAAAATTTCAAAATTTCTTGCTTAAGTTCTTTTTGTCCGCCTTAAAATCGTCGTTTAAACTGTTTATATTCAGAGTGAGCGAAACTGTCGAAGAGTAAACAAGAAAACCTTTGAGAGAATAGATTTTAATAGATTTTATCCCATAAGTCTTCCTTCCTCTCATATTTAATTTGAGAGTTAAAAAAAATCCTAAAAAAAAGAAACAACAAAATTTTGGCTGCATTCGATCATTGTTGGCTTTGATTTCATTTTGTTGCTTTAAATGTGCGCCATTTAAGCGCTGAGAATAAAAACGCATTGAAGGCGAAAAAAGCAATCAAGCAAAACCAATTTTTTTACCGTGTAATAAACGGCAACAACAACAACAACCAGGCAGTTCCTTTGCTTCTGCGTTAAGCTTGCAAGTATTTCTTTTGTGGCTTTCTTTTATTCTTTTCTATTGCAGGTGTTTTACTATTTACGCGGCCGTTACTGTTGTTGCTGCTGTTGTTGTTGCTGCTGTTTTTGTTGTTGCTGTTGTTGTTGCTGACTATTTTCGTCACTACGCCAAATACATTTAAAACATTTTTACTTACAACGTGAGCTTATGAGAGCGAAAAAAAAAAAAATGCAAAAACTATTTTACAAACTAACGCAGCTGTTACCACGACGGCGGCAACAATTTTTTTCAATGTTGTTGTTGTTGTTGTTGTTGTTTTTATTATTATTATTGTGTTCGTGGCCAATTTACATATTTCCTTAGAAAATCAAAGCGAATGCTTAATGCAGCGTATCGCATCATTTGCGCGCGAACCGAACAACGTCGGTTGGGCCGTCGTTTGGTTGCGGTCGAATGTAGCTACAATATCTATTTGTTGTTGTTGTTGTTGTTGTTGTTGTTGTAGCTGCTTTCATCAACCCACACCTTGTTTGCACGATCGAAAACTATTGTTTCTGTTTCTGCTGTCTTCTCTCGTGCCTTCATTGCGATCAGATCAGTCTCTCGGAGCATGTGTCTAGTGTTCGTCGGTTTCTCAGTCTCTCTGTCTGTCTGTCTGTCTGTCTGTCTAACAGTTCATGATTTTGTCATCCTCTTCCGTACTCGTTTGATCATTGCTTTTGTTGTATTTCCAGTCCGTCATTTTGATGCAAGTCTTCGCCGCTCGCCGCTGCTGCATCAATGACCCCCTCCCAACCTCCCTCCCTCCATTCATGCATTGTTCACATCAAAAGAGTGCGATTTTCCCACGATTTTACAAGTTCGAATTGGCCTCGGCACCACGGCAACCTCGGCAACCTCGTCGCAACATTGACGAAATCCGCGAATGAGGTTTGTTTGTAGGTCCATCCGTTTTTCGGTGCGATACATTACAATTCAGATGAATCTCTTTCAACCTGGATGATTTGTCATTCCCGCGGCGTACCTGCAGACCCCGAAAATGGGTGTCTGCCCTCCCCTTGAGCAAGCACGGCAACGCCTTTTCCGAGCTGTCCTTCACAAATCATAGAATGCAAACTAAAATGCATAATGCACTTCCGGCGCCCCCAACGACCGCACCCCCTACCTACTCACCCCCTCCCCCACCCCTCCCCCACCAGTCGCCGTCTAGTGCTGTGCCTGCCTAAGTGTGCATTGCGTTGCCAATTCAGCGAGTTAAATCCGTTTTTTATGCCTTCATTTTTGATTGTTCTTTGCTTGACTTTTTCACGTGTCAAGCTTCATTATGGAAAAATCGCACGGATAGACAGACACACACACACACACACACACACACACGCACGCACACTACCTGGCACAGCCGAGGCGCCCTCTATTGAGTCGCTCAAAAACACAGTGCGAAAATTGCTGACATTGTTTGTTAGTATCGGCGCAGGCGATATTAACGGCGCTGACGATGACGACGACGATGACGTTGACGTTGACGTTGACGATGCCGACGATAATGACGCTTACTACGGAGAGAGGGCGCGGTGGGCGAGAGGCTACCGCGGCGGCGCTTGTGTTGCGCATAGTTTTTTCTAAATGCTGTATGTAATTCATGGGTGTGGGAAAGTGGGCGGTGTTGTAGGTGTATGGTTAGTACCTGTACGGTCGGTCGCGTACGGTGCGGTGCGTGTGAATGTTTTACTTAGTTATATATTGTGCACTGTGAATGCAGCGCTGCAAATTGGAGCGTAATTGCACGGAGAGAAATGAAAACATCAGCAACAGAAACAACAGCAGCAGCTTGAAATAATACGAGTCTGATCTCGTCAACGCGAGCTTGTGAAAATTTGGTTTTTCCACTGGCCACGCCTTAGCAGCGCGCAAATGCAACTCGCACGAATCGAAAGAACCGACGTGTTGGCCAACGTGTTGCTGATGTTTTTATACTCTGAAAATCTCGAATATTAATCTCCGTATAAATTTTTTTTATATAAAAATATTATATAAAAAAATATTCTATATTAATCTCCGTATATATTTTTTATTCATAAATATTCTATATATAAAATTTGTATATATCGCCCTTCATTGAAGCCGAAAAGCAGTCTAAAATCTTCGTTATATCCATTAAATTGTGCCATCTGTTCATTACGCCGGAATTTTATTGCGGAAAAATATTGTATATTGTCATAAAGACGATACGTGTGCAGCATTTTCTTGCTGGAATTGAATTTTGCTATAGAAATCCTCAGCACCAGATCCATTGTGCGTCTGCAGACTGATTGCGATACTTGAAAATTTGTGACGCGCAGAACGCGCCAAGCGCGGCGCATAATGATCATTTCATTTCAAATTTCAAAAGGAATTCAATGAGAATTTCTTTGATTTCAACGCTTGACTGTGACGCGTCACTTTTGCAATGGAATGATGTATAGATTTTAAATAATAGTTCAAATACACACACACGTGTGATTTTTACCCTGGTTATGTATGTGTACACACACAAAATCAGCGTAAGAAAAGCATTCAGCTGGTAAATGGTGATCGCACAGTCAGTCAGTCAGTCAGTCAGTCATTCAGTCAGCCAATCGGTCGGTCAAAGGTGCAGTGAGGTGCGCCCGCGCGGCACATTGAATGGGCGTCAATTGAATTGAGCGCAATTATTGCATGTCAGCCATTATGTTGCCAGTTCTAAAGAGTTAGCAATCAAAGGTTGCGCGAATAATGAGCGATTGAGACTGACTGAGTGACTGAGTGACTGAGTGATTGTCGTAGCGAGTGATTGTCGGACCGAGTGATTGAGTGATATAATGATAGAGCGTCTGAAAGAAACGCAGCAAAAGATTGCGCAATGTTTATTTAGAATTTATTGTTAGCGAAACGTGGTTACGTTTCATTTTTAATTTAAATTTGAACCCTTTTCGCATCATCATCATCAGACTCAATAGCTACATATTTAACACTCTATTTCTTCTCTTTTTCTTTCAGGTAAGTTGTTATTGTATGAATAGACAGAAGTGCAGCGCAAATCTGACGTGCGTGCGTTCTTCTTTCGAATGCGATTTATTCAATTAAGTAAGTATTTGATCTTCGAAAATTTCGTTGACTTTTGAGACAAAAGTTCGCACTCATCACACTGTTTACGCGCCATCACCGCACGCCCACGATACTGCTGTGACGTATGTGTGTACATACCACGCGCTCACGGTAGCGAGCACTAACTTTAATTGACAGCCAGCAGCAGCAGCACTCGTTTTAGTTTGCGTCTCGCACGAATTTAAAATTCAAATGTAAAGAGATATTTGCATTTTGCTTGTTGTTGTTGTTGTTGCTGTGGATTTAGGGAAATAATGCTATTTTTGGAAAATGTTTGCTGTCAGTGTAGTCAGTTGTTCGCATCATTAATTCTTAAGCTGTTGTTTTCTTCTCCTGTAGCTTGACAGTTTTTCGTGTTGATCGCCGATCCGCGATAAATTCCAATTTTCTCAACTGATTTTCTCACGCTAGCCTACATTTACGACCATTAAAAAACATAAATATAGCGAGTCGAATTTGAAAATTGCAACCAATTCAGGAGAAAGTATTTTTTGCTTTGGCAAATATTTTGGTATAAACGATATAAAAAATCGATATAAAAAAGCAAAAAGAATTTTTTCAAAAGTGAAATTCTTTTGCAATTTCAGGCAATCGCAAATATTCCAAGTAGTTTTACTACGATCGACACAAACAGCAAAAATGTATAAAAAAAGAAGAAATGATAAGAACAAACTATACGACAATATAAAAATACGTTTATTAATTTCAGTGTAGCTAGCAGCACAATTTAAAGCGCGCCAACAGAATAATCAAATATAAATAACAAAAGCCTTCACCGAGTAACCGAGTTAGTAAACTTTGTCGACGGCGGCTAAACCGTTCAAGTTCAAGATCGTTCGTTTTCTTGCGATCTCGAGAAAGAACGAAAACAACGAAAAAATAAATTTCTGTAAATGACAAGAAGAAAACTTTCGAATGATAAAAATAAGAAAAAAACGCCCAAAGAGAAAATATACATAATATTGTATAATATTGAAAATAACGGACTGTGTTGAAGATTTTTCATTTCATCTTCGCTGTATCTTTAGAAAAATTATTCTCTCAAATTATTCAACATGAAAAAAAATATGTTCTATTTTAAAATGTGTTATAAAAAAAAAATGTAAATATGTACAATTATTGAAATATTTGAGAATTGTAGAAAAATTCTGATTCATTCTAACGTTTTCGTTAGACGTTTATGAATGCCACTAAAGGCAAACGAGCTACAAACAAGCTACGATTACGTAACTTCTCGTAACTACGTAACTATTCAACTATGTATAATTATATATTTATGTATATACTGTATATATTTTCAACAATTAGCGCCTGAACTACGATGTCATAAGATTTACTTCAAAATTTACTACACAGGGTAGAAATCGTAATTGGCTTATCCAAAAGGACCTTTAGGATGTTGCACACGAATATCTGTCAAACGCATGTCGGCTTCTTATCACTTTTTTTTCATTTCTAACCTACAATGACAGACAATTTTTACTAGTCGTATATGATATCATTACGCATACGATTCTGAAGCATTTAAAAGTTATTATACTTTAATTTGAAAATTATAAAGTTTAAGAAAAATTGAAGAAAAGTCGATAAATGTCGATATAATCGTCCATCGGAGCAAACAATTCGAAATTTGGTAAAAAGATTGGGTAAAACTGGAACTGTTCACGATTACCCAAAGCCAGGCAGACCACAACAAACCCGTTTAAGTGACCATCTGTAAATTAAATTTAAATGGGCTTTCTAATGACCCATCTTCAACTTAAATTTCACATCGTTTTCAAGAATTGAAAATGGAATTGAAAATTTTTATCATTAAAAAAATGCAAAAATTAAAATTTTAATTTTCGAATTAATGTTTGTCAACGTGTTCATTTGGCGGTCTGTTGGCAGATATCGTCCTTCGCTCATAATTGTCATAGACTATAAACTGATAATTAAATTAAAAAACCAATAAAATTTAAAATAGTATATTTTTTATATAAAAAATAACTTCCTATAGTCTCTTTTACACATTTTCAAAGAAAAGATTGAACAAAATTCTTCAAGAAAAATTGAGAAATTCATTAAAATTGATTTGTCAATCTTTTGTAAGCATTTTTTTTATTTCTACTATTATGACTCTTTTGTGTAAGTTTTGTTTATTTTGACTTGAAATTATTTAAAAAACTAAATGCAATTAATTTGATTTTACAACAACATTTGGAAAAACAACTACAACTACGTTGTTACGAATAGGTTTGTTCACGAAATGTGCTCACATGCGCTTGTGCGTTGTGTTTTTTTTCTTCTGCTAAATAACGGCACTGTCAAATGACCGGTGTTGCCATATTTTGTATCCAGCTATGTCGGTTCGTTTTGTGAGTCTGACTGACTGGCAGCATTTGTTTAATTGTTTCTACTGTCGTTGTCATTATTTTGGTTTCTGCTTTTGCGTTGTTGTTGTTTTTGTTTTTTGTCTTATACGTAAAGCAATTTGCATGAACAAATGTTTAGCAAAATGAAACAAGCACCAACAAATGAATCGAAATAATTTTATTATTTACGATCATGTGGCCAGGAGACCGCTGGGGTTGCGTGGTGGTCGTCGTTGGGAGCACTCGGCCGCGGCCGCCTCGACCGCAATGCAATCCAGTGCCGCAGTGCACGAATCCAATTAGTTTGACACTTTTATGCTTTATGATGTGACATGCGCTGCGGCTGACGCATGTGCATGCCGCATAAGCCAGGCCGCGGTGCGCGCAAGCGCAATAAAAATTGTTTTGAGCATGAAAAATTTGCTGAGCAGCCGTTTAAAATATATCGTAATTGTTTGTGCATTGATGTGTGACTGTCGCTGTTATTCGCATTGAGCTGTCGTCGTCTTAACATATCGAAATATTTTCATGTTGTCAGAATGAACGAACAATGTTTTCGCCGAAAAGGACAGACAGTCCGAATACTCGAACAAGCAGACATTTCTGACATTAACAGCTTATATTGAACATTTTTTCCGAACAATTCGGCTACTATGGTTCACTTTAGCACCATCGAACGCGCCCGCAAACCTGAGAAAAGACGTGTCCGCTTTTATGATGACTTCATGATAAGACCGCATGACCGTCAGACCGTCGTGATTTCACTTTTACGAGTACTCGTTACACCGAATATGTTTCTGGAAATATTTCGGCCATTATATTTCATTTCGAATTGTAATTTCAAAGCGTTTTTACCGTGCTTTTATAGCACAAAAACGGGTGCGTTTTTCCACTTTAACTGTGCGTTGCCAATCAAACCATCAGCCGCAGCGCGACCGACTGCGGCGCGACAGTAAAAATGATAGATTTTTGCAATTTGAGGCGTTTTCCGAAACCGTTGCGTCTAGATAAAAGCATAATTAGCCATTAGCAAAATTGTACAAAACTCGAAGAGGTTAAGAAGAAGGAGAAAAGAGGTTGCTACATTTGCAACCTTTTATAACTAACTGAGCTGAGTAGAAAACTTTCTCCACTCGTAACTGTTTTTACTACGAGTATATCTCTTCGGCTTCGTCCATCCATTGCACAGTCCCCTTCCTTTGAGTCTTCTGAGCCCATTTAACGCACTAACTTCAACCATTTGCTGCACTTTGTCCGGTGTCCTCTTTCCTAATGCGTCAATACATCAAACTCTGTGGAACGCACTCGGAGCGCTCGCTGCGGCGGTGAGATCGGTGAGATCGGTATACCTGTTTGCATTTTCGAGACATCTGTTCGAATATGCCTCGGGGCAGCTCGCAAGGCCTCGGAGTTATGCCGCAGTTAATCCATCTTTTAATTATTGCGTTGAAAGCGTAAATTTATCATTCGGCAACGGCGCGCGGCGTTCGGCAACTATTACCGAGTGACTGCAATGCCTTTGACTTGGCGTCTGGTCGCGTTGAGGCGTTGAGGCGTTGCAATGGTACCATGCGTACCGAACTAGACCGACGATAACTGCTTGGTATTCATGTTTCCGCTGCGGCTCAAACAAATGTTTGCCGATTTGTATGTTTGCTCGGAAGGCGTGTGCGCTAAATATTCGAAGCATTTATCATCGCAGTGCCGGGATTTGTTTGCGGAAACGGCTCTGCGCGGCCAGCTGTCCAGCTGTCCGTCGTGTCTGGTGCGTTGTTGCCGAGTGGGCCGCAGATCATTTCAGAAACATGCAATTGAAGTCAACGCAGAGCAAATTAATATTGTTCGAACAATGAATGGCTTCCTGTAGAGCTCGACGCAGGCCAGACCAAGCTCAACTCATTTCGGGCGGTTCGCTGTCGGTGAGCGCGGTGTGCGCGGTGTACTCGACGGTGTGCTAGAACGAAGCGAAAACATCAGAATGTAGGCAGTAAGTCGGCTTAGTGAAGGCTACTAAACTGATGCCAATTAAAAATATGCCAATAAAGAATGAAAAAATGCAGGGGAAAACCATTTTCCGGGAGAGGTACCGTTTGCTCTGAAGCGGTGGCTGGCAGTCTGCAGTCAGCGGCCGCTGAGATATCATGATCTTGACATCCAAACACGGACTAAATTAGCCTTGGAATTTCCATTTTCACTTCAAGTGTCATTGAAGCTGCAGCGACTTGTGTCACTTCCTTTAACTTAACATAACTTTTCTACTTTATCGTCAGTTCAAGGAAGCTAATAAAAGATAATTATGAAGAAATTTTTGGTGTTCCCGAAACCTGCTATCGAAAATTCTTCACTCCTTCTCGGTCTTAAAACGATCTTGCCAAATTTGAGCTCATCGGAACCGCTTTGTGTTTGCAATATTTTCACTTTCATGCTACTTTTTTCACTTTTTATGCTACGAGTAGTACACTTTCTCGAAGTCGTCTACCTTTTGTGCATCCTTTGCGTTGATCCTGTTAGCCGGATGAGTCGCCAGCCATTCAGTACTAAAGTAGGTCAACAGAAATCCTTTGTTTGGCCCCCTCTCAAATGCGTTTGCGGTCTGCTGTGGTTGTTGTTTTTGTGTTGTTGCAACGTCCAGAAATGTGTGCACAACAAAAGGTGCGTCCCTAAAGAGTGACACACGCCGCATGCGCCAAAAAAGAACTCCCGCTCTCTTTGTTATTGTTGTTGTTGCTGCTGTTATTGCAGATCCCGCTTTAGGCCATCTGCCGGTCCACTTTGCATGCGTCGCCGCATCGTCTTCTGCGAGCTGCCGAGTTTGCTGCCGGGGAGCCTTTGAGGCAGCATGTGCCGCTGCGGCGGGAGTCAATCGATTTTATCTCAGTCGATAATTTTAAGAGCTGCTTCTGCACGTTGTTTTTTTCACGACGGTTGCTTTTGTTGTTGGCCACAGCAAACGATTTGCAGTTAATGTTAAATGAGCAACGTCCCGCGGTTGGTTGTCGCTTTTGATTATTTCACATTCGCAACAAACTTTAACAGCGAACACTTTCTTCCTGCCACCAACAGCTGTTGCCTTTGCCGGGCTCAATTAAATGGCTTACTTTTCGGCAGTACCAAAAGCGCTAGAGCCAGCAAGAGCGGTGCGTGCGTGTCCTGGCAACAGTATCTTAGCGCAGCTGCTAAGAACAACAACAACAACACAAAAAGCCACAGCAACAGCCACAGCCACACCAACAATAACAACAACTGCTACTGCTGCTGCTGCTGCTACGAGTACTACAGCTCTTGCCAATTTGTTGCCATCAAAAGTGATTGCCAAAAATGTTCTTCCCTCGCAAGAAAAACTTGCCAGGGCTTGATGATATTGCTGTTGTTGTTGCCATTGGGTTATGCTTCAATTAAATGGTCTGAATATTTTGTCCATAACAGCCTCGCTGCTTCCGGTACCCAAAACGTAGTTATGAAAGGGAAAAGGAAATTTCTGCTGCTTTTCAAGGCAAGGTGAAACTTTCTTTCTTGCCCTTTTCTTCTTTTTAAGCATTAAATTTGGGTAACAACTTGTTTTACTCTGATACTTTAGACAAACAAGAATGTATGGCAAGGTTGAGCGAGAATCGAGGGAAGGTGCGAGAGTCCTTTTGGGTCCTGCCATCTTTTCACTTTTTGTACTGGAATATTCAAATATTCCCAATTTCATATAATTTTTCGTTGTTTACTAAAACATTTGGTGGGGAAAGGAGGTGTTGAGGCATGGCTGAGTGTACTGCAAAGTCGAAACGTTAACTTTCAATTCACAAAGTTAGAGAAAGAGAATGTTCAATATGTTCAATACTATAAAGCTATTCAAAAGTAGCTTTAGGATGTTGTATGAGAATATCTGTCAAACGCCATGAATGTTTCTTGTCACTTTCTTCTTATTTTTAACCTACAATGATAGACAATTCTTCTGATGAATACAATACAACTAAAAAATGTGTTAAAGTTATTATAATATATTTTGAAAATTAGTGTTCAATAAAAATTTGGCATAATTTTCCATCGGAGCAAACAATTCGGAATTTGGTTAAAAAATGTGGTGAAATGTGGTGAAACTGGTTGGTCAAAGTGTTGCTAATGAACCATCATCAACTTAAATTTCATGTCATCCTCCAGAATTGAAAATTGGAAAATTTTTAATTTTGTATTGATGTCTGTAAATGCCGCCATTTGGCAGATATCGTCTTTCATGCATAATTGTCATAGACTATAAACTGATAATTAAATAAAAAACCCATAAAAATTAAATTATTATGGATTTCTGCATAAAAAAAACTTCCTCTAGTCTATTTTGGATAACCCTTTCACGGCAGAAAAGCGTTGATGGCCGCAACAAATTCTACGCACCAACTTTTCAATTTTGTCTAAGTGTAATTAAATTTGTTTGAGCAAGAGCAATAATAAATTGCAACAATTGCTACTGCATTTTTATTTGCAATCGCAACCGCAACAACAACAGCATCGACGATAATCGCACTATTCGCATTGTTGGTGAGACTGAATAAGCGACCGTCTGAACGCCCGCCTGTCCGCCCGTCTATAAACTAACTGTTCGCTTTATTTAAATGTTATGCAAGTGTTTCGTAAGTATGACGCATAGCAAATACCATGCAACATGTATTTGTTCTGTTTTTCTTTTTATTAGTTTATTTTATTAGCAAATTAAGATAAATTATATATACACACACACACACACACACTTGAACGTGCGGCTACGTGTGTGTGGATACACATTGCTTGCACACATTTTGCTTCATTCTTTTAAATCATTTCAAGGTCACACACGCGTTCGATATTAAGCGTCGTGCCTAACGTCTGAAAATACTCGTATCAATGAAATTTAACATTACATTGCAATGTCTCAGAGGTGTAATGCATTCCTCTGCGCCATACTCGGTAACTGATCATTGCATGCTTGCAAAAATGCTATAAACAAAAGAAATATTAAGCTTTTTTATGAAAATTGTCCTTTAAGAAGACTAATTTATGGCTGTCATATGAAGTTTTATACACACATTTTATCCATCATCATCCCGGTTCATCATTATCCTAATCCTCTCTTCGTCTTTCTCTGGTAATCGACGGTTATTACTCTCTAGTTTTTTGTTAACGTCGCGACGTCAAGAGACTTGTTTAAAGAAATCTCTTTTCTCGTTTCTCGTTTGAAGCTACTAATATCATTTTTATTTCTATTTTGGTCAAAAGAATTCTTCGCACATGACCGCTAGACCGCTAGACCGCTAGACCGCTTGCCTCAAAAAATTTATGCATTTTGTTACCAGAACAGATATTTAGCTCCACTGTGCGCGCCGTGAAATGCAAGGTTGCGAACGTCCTTGAGTGCACCCGCTGATCACTTTTGCTGCAGCCTTTTATTCTTTCTAATTGTTATTGTTCTTCTTGTTTTTCTTTTTGTTTTTTTTTCTTTTTGTTGCTGTAAAAGCTTCATGTTTCTTACTTGAATGCACCTGAGCGAGGCGCACGTTTCGTGCTCAAACGGTGTTGAGCAAACAACACGGTGCACAAATAAAACGGTTTTTCCGTCTGATCGGTTCGGTGTATGTATCGTATTCTGGCGTGTATACGGATCGAATGTTGTTATGCAATAAAAATAAATGACTGACACGGAGTCAGTGCGCCGACGACAGCAGCGAAGACACAAACCGCGTTGGCGATGATCGCCGCGGCTATGGCATACCGCAGCGGCCCTGTAACGCGAAACATTGTAAGAAGAATAGGAAGAATAAGCATTTAATGTGATGCAATTTAAACGACGCAGTTTTTTATTGTTGTTGTCGGTTTATAAGCAACAACCAACCCACAAGCTTCGTTTCGTGCTGCGGCAACACTTTAATAAAACTGTATGCTTACTACTGCTGGTTGTTGTTGTTGTTGTTAGGCAAATCAAATGCCGTTTGGCAGTTGCGGCATGCGGCGCGACAGTGCGCTGGCATCTGCTGTCAAATGTCAAGGTGACTGCTTGCAAAAATATCACAAGCAGCGCCACAAAGCCAACACAAGCGTAACACACGGTGAAAGAAGCGGAAGAAGAAGAAGAAGAAGAAGAGACGGAAGAACAAAAACACACTAAAATACGATTATCACAAGAAAGGCAGGCAACACCAACCAGAAAACTGAAAACGATCGATGTTCGGCCAAAAAGCAAAAAAAAGAAAAAAACGTTTATCGTGTGGTTAAGGCTGGCGACGTGGCTTTGTCAAGAGCAACAACGGCGCGATTTTAAAAGGAATTCAACGGCCACGCGAGCGCGATTGCAAGAACTCACAAAAAAGTCTTCACGAAAGAATATAGCGCAGAAAGAGAGGAAGTGACATGAGGATGATGGTAAGAAAAAAGATGCTGCAAATTAAAGATATCTACCAAAACACATTGCAGGAAGAGAGAGGAAGAAGAGGCAGCGAGATGTGGGTCACTGGGTTAGCGGCAGACACCACACACACACACACACACACACACACACCCAGTGGCACAAGGTGCCGGAGATGCCTGCTCTACACGGAGAAATTAATCTGCTTTAAGAGAAATGGATTCCGTCTCAATTTAATTAGAGTTCTGCAAGATTTTTATGCAACGACACCGGTTTTTTTGCAACGCCACCGGAATTATGCAATAGCAAATTATGGGAAAAGTTTAAAGAGTTTTTTAACGGATTTTTAATGGATGCGAAGAACGCTTAACAGCACACTAAAAGATTTAGAAAGAAGTACGCTTAAAATTTACAACAATATTAAATAGAAATTGTACAATCTTTAGTGCAATTTTTTTTTTTTTTTTTTTTTGTTTATAATTTAATTTTATAATTTAAATTTTTTTATAATTTCTAATAATTTTTTTTTATAATTTTATAATGATCATCAAGTTATGTCTGAGGTGACCCTTTTTTTTTTGCCGTGTAAACCAACAGTTTGCGTGCTTTTAATATGAAACGATGATGAAAGTTTCAATTACAATTGACCACGTGGCCACGTTGGCACATGGGCACAGGGTGCACCTGCGAATGTGCCTCTACCAACGACAGCAACGTCAACAAAAGAGATGCCACAAGGTAAGGCCACAACCCATAACAAGTTGTGTCTGCTGCGGCAGGGTTGCCGCGCCGACACTCACACTCGGTCCGGTCGTCATTGCGCCTTCCATCCTCAGCCAGCACACGGTGGCATTCGGGTGATTTACGAGATCCCTTGGAATTTTTTAATGATCCTCCGTTAGTGCATTCCCGAGCCGTGGCCCGCCCCGCTCCCTCCCTAGCCGGCCTGCTGCACAACGAGTGGTCAGACGATCGAGTGCTGCAGTGATCCGCCCTTAGTTTGCAATGAGCGCCGCGATGATCTTCATCTCGGCCGCTGTTCTTTCTGACTTCTTAGTGCAGTCTTTTGCAAAAATCTTCTTTCCTCAACTCCCAACTCTCATCACTCTCTCTCTCTCTCTCTCTCTCTCTCGCCCTCATCTTCGCTGTGGTGATCTTGGCTTTTTTCATATTCTTTGTCTTCGCCTTTTTCTTATTAGTTTATGACTGAATTTATGAAATTATATAACTGCGCTGATAGCTCTTGAGCAATGATATACGGCGGCGTGCCATGCATTACGAAACCGGGCCGGGGCCATAAGGATCAGGTGGTACACCGGCGAGCAAGATCAAGAGGAAGGCACAGATCATTTTACAGCGGTCACGTGTGTAGCGCAGTGCATGTACCTCGAAGCGAGAGTGAGTGTTTGTGTCTGGTTTCTTTATTTATTGCCCGGCAATGAATTAGTGTTGATTGTAGAGCGCGGTTTAATTAAAGCCGCTGCCAGATCAGTAGGTTCTTCTGGAAGCGGAATTAGGTACCAGGAGCCAGCCGGGAGTGAAGGAAGTGAAGTTCGGACAGTATTTGCGTTTAATGTGCGTGATTATCTCCAAAAAAATATGCAGTCTATTAAACTTCCTTACGATTAGGATTTAGCAGAAATGAAGGTGGATTGTTGTAATACTTCTTCGTTTGTGTATTAAGGCCAGACAGAACTGGAAAGAATAAGAAGGAGTACGGAGGATTCGAGATTTATTTAACCTGAAATCGTAGTCCAATTTCACTTTGTATTTAAATCATTGATCAAATTAACATTACTTCTAATCCATCATTAAACACCATTCGCTGGCTTCAAAGTCTTTACCGTCGGCTTATCAATATAACGACTTGAAGAGCATGCTTTTTGGAACTTACAACGGCTTTTAGGAACTTAAATTCGTCTATAGAAATGACGCATGAAGTTAATAAATTGCTCCCATTAAGAGGACAAAACGCATTTGATTCTAAAAACTACTGCAAACGCGCATTTAGCGCTTGACCCTGTATGTCACGAGTGGTGCCAGCTGACATCAGTTTAAATAAATAAGTTTAATCAGCGCTTTTTCTAAAACTTACCATGAATGCAAACTCATAAATGCCAATTAGTTAAGTATTATGTAGTTACGGTCTTACAGAGAGAAAGCTTTAAAGTAAAAAAAACCAATAATATGCAAAAAAAGGATGTTCTTTATTTCAAAAAAAACTTCCTATAGTCTATTTTGGATAGCCCAATTTACACTTAACGAAGTATGGAATAAGAAATTAATCCCAGAAGGTACACCGTTGCTTCAAATAGAACAACTTATTCCCAAAAGAAGACACCTTTTCTATTAAATTTTAACTACGATATCAACTACTAAATTTTAAGTACGTTTTTAACTATTAAATCTTAACTACGATATTAAATAATAAATTTTAACTACGATATTAACTATTAAATCTTAACTAAGATATCCACTACTAAATTTTAACTACGATATTAACTATTAAATTTTAACTAAGATATCCACTACTAAATTTTAACTACGATATTAAATAATAAATTTTAACTACGATATTAACTATTTAATTTTAATTACGATATCCACTACTAAATTTTAACTACGATATTAACTATTCAATTTTAACTACGATTCTAACTACATTTTAACTACGATATTATCTATTAAATTTTAACTACGATATTAACTATTACATTTTAACTACGATATCAACTAATAAATTTTAACTACGATATTAAATAATAAATTTTAACTACGATATTAACTATTTAATTTTAACTACGATATCCACTACTTAATTTTAACTACGATATTAACTATTAACTTTTAACTACGATATTAACTATTCAATTTTAACTACGATTCTAACTACATTTTAACTACGATATCAACTACTAAATTTTAACTACGTTATTAACTATTAAATTTTAACTACGATATCAACTACTAAATTTTAACTACGATATTAACTATTAAATTTTAACTACGATATCCACTACTAAATTTTAACTACGATATCAACTATTAAATTTTAACTACGATATTAACTATTAAAGTTTAACTACGATATCAACTACTAAATTTTAACTGCGATATTAACTATTCAATTTAACTATTGTATCAAACTATTTTTTAAAATTTTGAACCCCATTTTTTTAATTTAAATGGAAGGAATTTCGACCATGTTTACAGGGGGATTTTTTTAAGTGTGGCCCATTCGTTTCGGCACACTGGACCGCTCTAACAGTAAGAATTTTGACATTTGCTAACGATCCCCGCATGTCAAAATAATATTTCTTTGAGATCGCGCTGCCATATCATTATTCAAAACATTCATTTGTCCAAGTAGGAGCAACAACAACACCAGCAGCAGCAGCAACAGCTACGCGTGCAATGCCATGCAATGCAAACTTTCACAGCATCAACTATAGAAAAACCCAAAAAAAAGCAACATGAACATAAAGGAAATGAAAGCAACAGAAGGCAAAGCGACTTAGAAGCAGCCACAATGTAATGTTTGTCCAGGTGACCGAATCAATTTTTGATTGTGTCAAAGCACCTTTTTCGTGCCTTCCTCCCACCCGCTCGGCCTCACCGTTAAATGTTATTCCGCAAGTGCGACTAACAAGATTTATGTTCGGCGGTGGTGCAAAATTTTTTAAGCCGCCAGCAGCACTCCGCTACTTCGGCGTGGTGGACAGAGGGCGGGCGGCGTGGAGGGCCGCACGGAACAAGCGAACAACCGAGTCGGAGGCGCACCAACTAACTAACAAACAAATAAATACACACACACACACACCAATGGACGGACGGACGGACGGACAAACAAAGAAACGAAGGAAAGGACGGACAGACGGACGGATCGCAATGTGCTCTCAACGTATGTCAGGAATTCGGTTGCGTTGTTGTCGCCCGGCTACCGCTGGCATCGCAAGAGTCGCGCGTACGGTTAGTGGTTAGTGGTCTCGCTGCCGGCTGCGTGCCTACGCAAAATAGCTCGCGACGGCCACGGAGGCTCGCGAAACGAAACCGAACGGTTCGGAACGGAACGGATCGGACTATGGTGTCGCCTTTTTGGTCGCTTTTCACATTGCCCTCGGTTACCTCGCGGCTAAACGGGAAGCCGAAGTCGGTCAAGTCGGAGTTAGCGGCATCAACAACAGCGCACCAGTGGCAATAACAGCAGAATCACAACAACAACAACAACAGCAGCAACAAGAAGAACATCGGTCATGCGAAGAAAAAGAAAGCATATGAATTTCATGTCATCCAGGTTGCCGGATCGCCCACGCACCGGCGAAATTATTCAGCGCCCAATCGCGCGGCATCTACACGGATGAACAAGCGGACAGTAGACGCTTGGACGACGTCGTTCATGTGGCGGCAGACTGCAGCAGACCGACCGAATTGCCGGAAACATGCCAAGAAGTTTTGTTGGTTTCGGATTTTCTTTTCGGCCGCAAAGTGCCGGTGACCGTTGAACCTTGCCCACGGCTCGTGGAACCGTTGGATTCGGTATGTCCAATTCAGAGCGGCACGTCCTGCGCTAATTAAGCGCCACAACGGTTTCAGGTCAAAAAGTGAGCCCACTCAACGGGAAGCTTCTTTCATTTTTCTTTCCGTTTCGAACTTCGATTAAATTTAACTAGAGCTTATATAAAATTTTAATTTTCAAACGAAAATACTTAATCATTACAATTCGCCACAATTCTGTGTGTACCTTTCGGTCTACTGACACATAATCGTGCCGCAAAAGGGGCAAAATGGAATGATGCAATTTGGTGAAGCAAAAATGAAGAGAAATGCATGGATTCGGGAAAGTCCAAGGAAGGACAAGTTAAAACGTATAAATAACGGTTAGGGATACTCGGTTACTTCTGCGTTTTGTAATAGAGGACCCTGTTCACAGTGAAATGGTCACAGGACCCAAACAAGAAGAAAGTCAGTGCAAAGATGTAAGAACCTGTCGTCCTTCAAGACGAGACGACATGATGAAGGAGGAGAAAGTGACAAGAGAGCAACAAGTCGAGAGAGAGAGAGAGAGAGAGAGAGAGATAGAGAGAGAGAGAGAGAGAGAGAGAGAGAGAGAGGGAGAGAGACATTTTGCTGGCCGCTTAAAAAGTAGCAACATATGAACGAAACGGTAACGCTCCGTCAACCGGCCTCTTGCCTCCATAATTGCCGCCATTTAAGCCGAATTTATGAGTTCAATTTTCGTTAATGTTTTTCCATGTTAATCGACAGACGATGTTCGCTTAATGGAATTCGGGCACGTCACTGGAACGTGGCCTAGTTCGCTATATACCATGCGGCCAAGCAGCTGCTGCTGCTGATCATTGCAGACGACTGTTGAGGTCGTCTTGTAGAGCAGCGGTTCCTAAAGTTTTGAGTGCGGGAGGAAGGACGGTCCTCGGAGAGAGTAGAATTTATTTGTGGGCGCATTGACAAAAGGGTCCCAAAACGTGACAGAAGAGTGAGATGTTCGTAAATGTTGAGACTCTTTCTTACGTTTCGTATATCGTTACGTATAAATCGTTACTTTTTGCGAGATAAAAGAGATTGCATGCATTTTTATTCGAAATAAGTTTATTTGGACGTTAGAGAACCGCTAGTGCTGCTGCTATTGGCGCCTCCACTGCAAACTGTCCAGAAAACAACAAAATAAGACCCAATACCAACACCAGTCAGCAACATCGAAAGCGTCGTCATCACCAGAAGCCAAATACTTGCTGAATACTAGAATGCTAGAACTTTTGTAAAGTATTCGCGGTTAACTGTTTACCGCGCTTCTGACCGAGAGTGCCAGTCTCAGTCGAAAGAGGAAAAGTTCATTGCTGACCGAATTCTGTTGCTTCAAACAAATGCGGCTGCAAATTATTTTTCTTTTGCTTCTTTTTCACGATTGTGTGCCAATCTTGTAGTTCAAAAGAGCTGCTTTTCGCCGTTTGCGTCCGCTCGGCATGCGCGTGGTTCTTGTAACTTTAACTTTTTAGGCTTTTATGTTTCATGCATTCAAGGGTCCTTCCTTCGCACCTCAGTAGTAGCAATAGTTGCTAGTGCCACCTCGTTGGTGTTCGAAATAGCTGCCAGCTTCCTACGTTTTGGTGTTGCGTTTCGTTTCGTTTCGTTTCTTGGGCTTACGCAGCTTCCCTTTTCCTTTTCTCTACAGCCTGCTGTTGACTTCCTTACGCTCGTATGGAATTTCCTTCCTTGTACTTCTTATTGTTCTTCTCCTGCCTTTTAACACTTTTAACTTCTTTCTTTGCAGCTTTTTCTCAAGAGCAACATGTTGTTGTGTTTGTCAGTGTCTCTTCGTCGCATGTTTCCTGTTCTTAAATTCAATTGACTTTGGCACTAAATGGCTCGGTCGGACGCCGAGCTTAGAGCTCTTGTGCACTCCAAGTGCTCGAATTCCATTCACGAACTGCGAACAATAATGAATGTCCGGAATGAGAAATTTACCAGCCACAAAAAAAAACAAAACAAAAAAAAAAAAACAAAAAAAAACAACAAACAACACCAACAACCGCTGCCGAGAAAACACCAACACTAACAATAACTACCATAAAGAAATTGATTCCACCACCAGGAAACATCACAGCAACTGTTTCAGCGTGGTTGTTGTTGTTGTTGTTGTTGTTATTATTATTGCCACTGTTGATTCGGCTGCTGTTGCTGTTGCTGCTGCCGTGTCGTTTGTGTTTGTGGTTGTATGTTGTTGTCTTATAAATGCGTAGCAATTTATAGTAACTGATCGTGGCTGCCATCATTGTTGTTGCTGTAACTACGATAATATTGTTGTTGTTGCTTTTTTGGTTGTTCTCGTCGTTACTGTAATTACGTTGCTGTTACTGCCTGGCATTTGATTCCTGTTTTAATTTGTTTTTGTATTTTTTTGTAATTATTTTTTTTCTCGCAGCAAAAACTATTGCGTAAACGCGTTGAGCGTTCTTTAACGAAATTTCGAAATTCGTACCACTTTTCGAATAGCAAATAATAAGAGAGAGGGAGAGAGAGCAAAGAAAATAGAACAATTCAAACCAACAGTGTCAAAATGATGCCAAGATTGAAGAACTTTTCGGTCTCTAAATTCTATCAAACATAAATTCAGTCTTTCAATATCCATCTATCCATTTTCCTGCACCCATTTTTTTTTTTTTTGTTTGTACGACAAGAAAAAAAAACACAGCTCGGCTGGTGCTAAAAATCCGCGGCGCTGCAACGAAGCTCAAAACAAATCTGTTGGCTGCAAATTAAAAGCAATCAAATCAATGGATTTTATGCCGGAAGCTCAATAGAAGCCAGAAAAAGAGAAACATTTTCTGGCCTATAAAAGATTAGGAGCGCAGGAAGTCGTCGTCCGTCCGCCAGCGTCAGCAGTGTCAGTGCCGGTGAAAGTAACAGTAACAGTAGCACACTTTGGATCAACGCAGCAAAACAACGCGTTTAATGGTATTAGAACAACGAGAACAACAACAACTGACAACAACTCAACAACAACCAGAACAACTCCAAAGACAAAATAAATGGCAACGCTGGTTGGAGCTAACAAACTGCCAAAAGAAAGCAGAAAAAATATAGGTCCGGCCAATTTCGAGCGCCAGCTTCTGGTAAAGGAAGGACAACGGCTCAACGGCTCCCTACGGAATGCGGCTGCCAACAACAACAACAATGACAGAATGGCTAAAAGAAGAATGCAACACTGTAGTAGTAAAAAATAGTAGTAGCAGCAGCAGCAGCAGCAGTGGCGGCAGCAAAAAATTCCATAAACGAAAGCAAACATCAAATGATCTAAAAGTTGGCCACAAAAATGGCCGATAGTCGGACAGCGAACATATGTTAAACTGGCAACAACAACAACAACAACAACAACAACAGAATTGGCAAAAAACCATTGAGAAAAGTAAGCAAAAAAGAACAACAACAACAACAACAAGTTAAACAATGGAGCGCGCGATGCCCGACGACAGTGGGCTGAAGTCAAAACACAAAGTAAAGGCAAAAGTCTAAAAACTGGCCGACGGACGGACGGACGGACGGACGGACGGACGGACGGACGGACGGACGGACGGACGGACGGCCAGATGGACAGAATGAATGACTGAAATTGGTAAGAGCTTTTGTGCTTGTAAAGAAGTAAAGTCGAGGCGATTAGAGCCTTGAATGACTAACAATTCGGCCGATCTGTTTCTAAAACAAGGGCTCGCTCTGCAGACGCGAAAGCAACAGCAGTAATAAAAACGAAAGCAAATAGTAACAATGGCTGTCGGTCCGTCCTTGTGGTTAACGATAGCGCATTCCTTTTGCTTGTTGCTGTTGTTGTTTTTGGCACAAATTTGAGGCGGTTTTTTGCGTTGGGTCAAAAACTAGAGTAACATCAGAGCAGCAGCATCAGCGGTCGAGCATGTATGGCATGGAATGATGATGATGACGAGGAGGATGATGATGAGGATGCTCATGCTGATGGAGTTGAAAATTATGATGTCACGCGACCAGATGTGCTCATATTCCGTACGAGTTAGAGCCACAGACTACTTCGTCGGTCATTTTTTGTTGAATGGCATTGAGAATGTAGTATGAAGGTCAGTCCTCACAGTTTGCGGCTACTGTGGAACTGATGATAATGTTGTTGTTGTTGTTGTTGTTGTTGTTTACATAGTCGTTTCGGATGCAATTTCTCAATTTCGTCTCTTCTTCTACACTTCTTCTTTTTTCGGAATGCATTTGAGAAGCTCTGAGAAGCTCTTTGTCATTGTTGTGTTTTCTAAAATCGAAAAATTAAATAAATTAAAATCGAAATCTCATCTAAACTCTTACGATATGGTAAGATCTGCGTATAGCTCAAGAATCTTTTCCAGAATTAATAGACAATTAATCGACCGTTGTAAAAATTCTTTTAATCCTTAATCACAATTACATTTCAATGATCATTTACTTTGCTACAAGAAAATCTTAAAAATAATTTTATATGATATGTACGTACGTACGTATGCGCCATCTTTTATGTCGGAATGTTAATATCGAATAACTTTAACATTTATCAACCGTGACTGACTTGAGTTAACATGTTTTGGAAACTTCAATTCAGTACAATTTTAGAAATGAATCGCTTTATACCAACACAAGGCGCAGAAATAGTGACACTGTACATTGAAAATAGTCGTGGATATCGACGAAAATATTGTGGCCAAGAAACACCGTCTGACAACACCATTCGTCGTTTGGTGTCGAATTTTGTTGAGCACGGGACAGTGAGAGATCGTCGTTATGCCACTCATTAACGCCCAAGACGTTCCCATGAATTGGTTCAAGCGGTAAAGGAGAGTGCTGCCGAGAACCCACATGTGACGTATCGTCACCGCGCTTAGCGTTTTTGGCGTCAGTGGCACCACCTTGCGGTGCATTTTTAAGGACGATTTGCATTTGTTTCCGCTTAAAGTGCAATTGACTCAAAAAATATTGCTTGGAATGCGGCTAAACAGTCACATAGCGACATAAAAGTTGGCGCACCCTGGTTATTTTTTCATTCGAATTCTTGGCGGCCAAGAAGAATTTCGCAGTTTTAACGTTTAAAAGAAAATAGTTTTCTTTCAAGAGATCGTTACTTACTAGTTATTCATACGATTGAATTAATTAGTCGCGATTGAGCTATCTGCAAACGGCCTCGTCAGGCAGTCGCGTCGTCCCCACCAGACTTTCTTTCCTTTCATTGCGAATTCCGACTTAAATGGAAATAAAAATCGCCACATCGCCCAAAAAGCTCCAGCTGAGCCGCTTTCCGTCTCGTCTGTCTAAATATTATTTGATTTTTAAGCAGATACGTTAATACATATAGTATACGTCTACTTTACGGCGTATAAAGACCACTTTATGTCTTCATTAAACCACTTTCGAGGAAAATTGGTTGCGTGTTTTTGTCTTGCGCTTTTATGGAGCCTCTTAAAAGTCCATCATTGAAATTAAAAGACGTCGTTCGGCCGCCAATGATGAAGCAGCAGAAAAGCTGCTAGTAGAGTTCAAGACTCGCGGTCTGCACCGCTCGCCGCTCCCCGCTCCCCGCGCTGTTGGCGGGGGGTATAAATTTGACTAAACAAGGACAGGATTGCGTACATAATTCCACATGCACTCGAGTGCGAGTCCGCAACTGCTCGCTGTCTCGTAAAATGATAAAATTTATCACGTGCTAAAATATATCAATTAAATTTATGCAAAATAATTTTTTTGTTCGTTTTGCCGAGCGATCAATTCACCACGAACGGCCCGAGCCAGTTTTCCGCGAACGAAAATGGACGGGCGCATTTTTGCAAGAACGCAGAAGGAAAACCGCTATCGGCGAAAAATCATCAAAAAGTCATCAATCAAAATGATCAACAACGCTTTATGGCCTTTATGTCATTCCAGCGGACAGTGAGTGGCGCATGGCAAACAAGACAGCGGGGGGCACCGGAGGCGAACCCGAAGTGATGGAGCGCCTGAATTGGCCGCAGCAGGCGGAGGCACGGGACGGCGAACGGGGCACAATTAGAGGAACAGAATGCGACGCAACCAAGACTTCATTTAGACACGCTCTGTCATGTTATTAACTAATTACAGCCACTAATCTAATTTCCAAAGGCGCCGCACAATGATTTACACAGAAAGCCAACAGCATCAGCATCAGCATCAGCTTCGGCTTCGGCATCGGCATCGGCGCAGTGTTTGTGGTCATCCTCAATAGTTTCGGTTGCAGCTTCATCGGCACCAACCTGAACACCAACCAGCCTGACCAACATCATTTGCAACGCGAGCCGTCCATACCTGCGGTAGCAGGTGTTGTACAATGTACCGGCAATCACCGGCAGCGCAACTCTTTCGTTGATCACAACCAACGCACAGCGCATTTGTGCTGTTGTGATCATGCTCAGCTCAAGCGCGCCAGCGACAGCGACAGCGACAGCGCCAGCGCCAGCGCCAGCGCCAGCGCATGTCAATGTAATCTTTAATAAAAAGTGACACCTTCACGCATGCCTCTTGCGCCGCGTGCAGCAGCAGCCTCCTCTTCTTATAAACTCATTTAGTTAATTTAAGCGCGATCGTCACAGCAGCAGCAGCCGACAGCCCAACCAGGTGGCTGCACATCAGCTCAAGAAGGATGGAGCCTTACCCTACTTCCCTCTCTCTCTCTCTCTTCTTTTAATTTCCATTCCTCTCCTTTCTTTCTTTCTTTCTTTCTTTTCATTTCCTTTTTTCTTTGCGCTGTTCTCATTTCCACAAAACTGTCAACGCACTTGAGCCGCATGAAAGTCCACACAATCGCACAAGCCTGAGAGAACAACAACAACAACAACAACAGAACAACAGTATTGAAAGCACAACATAATAAATCGCATGTTGGCATTCCTGATTCTTTAATGGTTAATAGGTACACACAGCCAGGTACAAGGTATCAGAAATGTAACAGCTCGCAGCTTGTGCGCAGCATACTATGAAGCCAGCAGGCTGTCAGGTCGCCGGCAGGCGGCAGGCGGCAGGCATCGAGTTGCCAAGGTTCGCAAGGAAGCATCAAGTTGTCAAGTAACTTGTTCGTGATGTATTTCCTTGAATGAGATCACAAAACAGTGGGCTGGATTGAAAGACTGAATCATTTTTTATATATACGGACCATGAAAAAATTAAATTAATGATGAGAAAATATGATATTTAAATTTTCGCTCAATTTAGAAACCAATCTTTTCAAAATCTATACAAAACCATGAACTTACAACACTTTGAAAATAAATTGTTCGTATATAACGGGTGCGCCATCTTTTATGGTAGTATGTAAACATTGAAGAACTTTAATATTTATCAACCGATTGACGGCTGATAAATATTTTTTTGAAACGTCAATTCAGTACAATTTTAACCAATGAGCGTTTCACACGCGATACAACGCGCCAAAATACTGACGCTGTACATTGAAAATAACCTCACATATCATCAAAAATATCGTGGCCAAGAAGCACCGTCTGACAACACGTTTTGTCGTTTGGAGTCGCATTTAGTTGAGCACGGTACAGTGAGAGATCGTCGGCATGGCGTTCATCAACGCCCAAGACGTTCCAATGAACTGATTGAATATCAGTTATGGAGAGTGTGTTGCCGAGAACCCACATGGGTCGTATTATCACCGCACACAGCATTTTGCCACAGTGGAACCACCTTATGGCGCATTTTAAAGGATGATTTCCATTATTGTTTTCGTATAGAGTGCAATTGACTCAAAGAATATGGCCAACAGATCGTCCACGTCGCTTGGAAGACGGCCAAACCGTCATATACCGACATAAAAGATGGCGCACCTTGTACTTACTTGTGTGTAACAGTAGAGAGTAAATTTTATCTTTCATTCGCTCAGTATAGCGTATAGTGAGTAGTCTAAAATGACGTTTAGTGATCTGTGGGTGCCCCAAAAAAAATTATACTCTGACATTTTGTCTCAAGACTCGCCTACATTTTATCCATTCGAATAAGATTTTGTTTAAGTTTCGCTTTTCGATTTTTCCAATTTTGATCATTGTACTTCTCGGTCCAGTCCTCTCTCTTACCACTCTACATCATTGCCAATGGCTTCACAGAAACCTCGTCAGATGATACCTCATGATAGTAATGTAATATTTTATCTTTTATTTTGCTTCATCAACAGCAACGGCAACGGCAACGGCAACGCAATAATAATAATAATAATAACAATAACAAAAATGCAACGAAAACTACGTTGACTGCAGGTACATACAATACAACAAAAAGCAAAATAATATTGCAGAAAACAGATTCAGAGCATCGTGTTGAATACAGCTTCCAGCTGTTTTAATATTCAAAATGCCAGCAACATTTGTGTTGCTATTGCTTTGCTCTCGCTGTTATTGTTTTTAAATAACTGCGGATATATGTATGTACGAGTATGTATATATGTATGTGTGTATATATGCAACAAGCACCCACAAGACGACTGCAAAAGAGCATCAACGCGACCCAATTGCACCGCATTGTACAGCAGAGAAGGGTTAAATACGCAAAAAAATGCGAGGGCAGTTCACGTTGTTGTTGTTGTTGTTGCCGTCGCCTTAAATAAAGTCGAGAAAGAATGTACGTATGTATGTGTGTGGAGCATTGCAAACTCAAGCATTAGACGAGTACGACTATAGCATAATCACAAAATGTCACAGTCTCAACGACCACAGGACAGCAAGGACCTGCTCGACAGCTCTGCAACTAATAATTATAATAAGCTGCTGGTGGACTCGTCTAATGGGCAGTATGTACGGATAGGCGGCGCACACATGCGTCTCCATCTTACGTTGACATGCGTTGCTAATCACGAACGCCGTCGGTCATTCGCAAAGCAAAGCGGAGCGAAGTATATCGCACAAAGGCACCCAACGGTAAAGGCACCCAATCTTGCCGAGATCAACTTCCGTCCGCGTTCGGACAGCAACTGGTTGAGGCTCGCTGCTGTTGAGTGACTGATCATCATCATCTGATTTGATTTGATTTCCTGACAAACGCTGAACGCACCGCCTCGCACCATGCAGCAGCACCGCCGCTCTCTCCGACACCAGCTCGAATGAAGCCTGCGGCTGTCCGACGCAGATATCTAGCCGTCTACTCGTAGTTGTTGGCGGGCAGAGCGAGCAACATTTCCAGGATTGACGCATTCTAATCTGAAATCTATCAGAGAAGAACGTACAGCAAATCGTCGCTGGGTTAGACTCAAGCCGCAAACACTGAAAGACAACAAAAATTAGTTATACAAATCGGCAACAACAGCGACAGCAGCAGCAGCAGCAGATGCTTTAAGCAATTTCGCTGTTGTGTTGCTTTTAACGGCGAGTTGGTGGATTACGGTGGATTCTAGGCGGCGCATAAGCGAGCTTTTTAATGCTGCTGATAGCAACAATAACGATAATAATAATGCGTACAAGATCTGGTCGAAAGAACCGCTGCTGCAGGCGAAAGGTTGGTAACAACTGACTTAAAGTTAAATGCTCTGTTGTTGCCAACTAAAACTGGTTAACCCTCAGCAACACGACGTGGCGTGGTGCGCCGGTGGGAGCCACAAAAGCAGAAGCAGCAACAGCAATCGATCAGCACAAGTTTATAGCAACAAAAGCAGCCGAGTTTTCAAACAGCGCCAACACTGGCCGCTCCGCAACTAAGCCTTGAGGTCATCATTTACTTAGGTCGCTCTTGGAATGCACCTGATCTCGGCTTACAAGTGCAAAATTAACATTTTACATCAAAATAAAGCTTAGAGCCAAACTCTCGAGTGGTCGCAACAAGCGCCGCGCGCGCGCCTTCTCTGGCAGCAAGGATTTGCAGAAAAGCCGCGCTTGAGCAGCTGCGCAGACGGCAACTTTGCAGTGGCGAGGAATTGCAGTTTAATTGCTTGCTGCCCACCCCGCGGGCAACACACTGCGGTGTGTTCGAAGCGAGACTGAGGCGGTGCGGAGCAGTCGTCGACGAGTTGTGCGTCCAGATCGGCTTCGATCGCGCGCTATAACCGTGTACGTATTTTCTAATCAAAGTCCATTAAAATCGTTTGTAACTCAAGGAATATTAACAGCGGCGACGACGCCTCACTAATGAATTATACGGCAACACTATTTAAATAGATTTAATTGAGCTGTATTACGGACAAGTGAGGGACGTAGGAGAGGAGGGAGGGGAGGGGGGGGGGGGTGGAGGGGGATGGCGAAGCAGACGGTATTAGAGTAGGCCACTATTAAACTGCGAGACGGTAAATGAAAATTTATGAAAGGCCAAAGAGCGATTTATGAATGTCGTTCATCAGGCCATGATCGCAGATAAGCCGCGCTCATCCTTACTCTAAGAGATTTTAAGAGGATTTCATTCTAACTATGTATACGCTAAGTCTGGTAGTAAGACTTAAGAGTATAAGAAAATGCTACCGGGAAAATTAGACAAAGTGTGAAGCCTCTGGAGAGGCTTTGTGAAGGCTTCTTTAAGAAGGCTTTTTTGTGAAGGCTAAAAGAGTATGAAGTTAAAAATTCGTGCTTGAGATGAAATACCACGTAATGATTTTCTTCTCTGAATTTGTCGAATAAAATACATTTATGAAGAGAGACGCGATTAAGGATATTGCATGATGATACTCTCCATAACGGTTGCGTCGTTACTATCGAACATCAATAGCCCTGATGTATCATGACGATAAAAATATAGTAGGTCTGATAAATAAAAACTAGTCTGTAACCGTTTTGTTGGACACTGTTTGGAGGCTGTTTGCCTTGAAAAGGATGAGAACTATCCGAAAAGAAGCTTGTTTGAGATTTAGACTCACATTTAGGCAAAGCAGCGAACGAGATCCTTACGAGATCGACATATGTAACTAAAAAAGGGAAAAAATAAAAGTATGCAGTGCCGGAGGAACTTTCTTAGCCGATTTATTAGCTCCGTACGTCCCTGATTTATCCTGCCTGCGAAGATTACTTTTATGTACCCAAAAAAACTAACTTTGGCTTTCTTTATAGTGTTAACAACGGCCTATAAGTCCACCATAAACAAAGACTAATAACAACAATAATAACAACAACACGCTTTGCGGCAGTCTCGCTGATGCTACAGCAGCACAAGGCTTAATATTTATGAAGTCCGCTGAAAAAGTGTTCTAAAGCGGCTATTAGCTTAGTCGCCACGCAAGCGGCTATTAGTCGCCACGACTGCAGTCTTCAAGTGCCGATTGTCTGTGCTGGCGCTGTTCCGTTGTTGCGACTTGTTTTCGCACTTCGCGCCAGCAACGAACAACTGGCAGCTTTTATGATTGGCAATTTTCAAAAATGCCCTCGACATATCTTAATTATAGTGATTTGCACACGCGAAAGGAAGCAGCGAGCGCCATGTCGCCGATGCCCGATGTCCGTTGCCCGTTGCCCGTTGCCTGAAAAGACCGAATTCGATTCGGGCAATGCTTACAGAAGCTGTTGGTTGACGGCTGATTTTTGCCCGCAGGCGTTAGCTGTTTTTCTTGTTGATGCCATTCGGCTTTCGCAGTCTCCAGTTTCGCTTTTAGACTGTCTGTCTGTCTGTCTGTCTCACTTTCTTGTTGTCCTTCGACGTTTAGTCGGTTGAACTGTCCGTCTGTTTCTTCAAAGCATATTCTGTTATTTTCTGGTTTCTGATTGCTCTACGCCGCTGTTATTGCAGCGTGTGCTTCTTGGTCTTCATCTTATTCTTCTTTTTTTTCTTCTTCTTCTTCTTCTTCTTCTTCTTGTCCTTCCTCTTCAGCCTTCGGGCCTTCGCTTGCAATCTGTCATTAAACAGTTGCGGAACATTTGTGCAAATCATAATAATTCATGCTGTACTCATTTGTGAATATTACTGCTGCGTGTGTGTGTGTGTGTGTGTGTGTGTGTGTGTTGGTATGTGCCGTCCATGTTCTTTGAGAGCGCCTATGCGTTAGTTATGTACGTATAAACTTGGCTTAATTACTGTTGGCTCTCACTCACTTCGCGCAATTCATGCGACTGCATTCTGAGGTCGTGTTAAAGGCCTGCGGCTCGTTGTTGTTATTGTTGTTGTTGTTGTTGTTGTTGCATTCACCACCGCTTGTTTTACACTCTATATACATAATAAATTGTTTCACGTTTGATTTTGTGCACAAATCTTCATCTCGAGTCTTTAGTGTGCGACTGCTTTTAGACGCGGCTTTTAGACGCAGCAGTGTCTAAAACGTTGCATGTCGTTGCAACGAACACGCGCAGCACGCGTAGCCAAGAATGCTGAATGCTGCAGCACGGCTGAATGGCAGTCGTGATAGTTTTGTGCAACATTTGATTGCAGACAGCAGCAGCATCAGCAATTATCATAGTCGTCTCATAGTCGTCAGCGAGAGGCGAAATTGCGCTGGAGCGTTTTAATGGCATAACAGAAGTGTACTTATTTAAATTTAAAGCGATAGGAAATAAATAAATCTCAAGCAGGAATTTTATTTCTTTCACGAGATATGTCTGTACGACTATATATCAGAAGCTTGCAATCCTCTTTTTATGGAATCAAGTTTTTATATATTGCATATATCGTATATAGATAAATCTGTGTAATTACAATATATATAAAATGAAATAATCGTTTATTTTGCATTTTGTTGCATTCTTTTTTGTGATGCATTGTAGTCATTATTCACATTATTATCATTATTTTAATTTGCTGATAATAATCTCTTTCTTAATGTAAAAACTTATTTTGCATTTCAGTGAAAAGCCAGAGAGAGAGAGAGAGAGAGAGAGAGTAGTATTAGTTTCACTGTAATGAATTATATCGTAAATTTGAAATTCCATTAATTCTCGCAACTGCTAATTATGCAACGCCCCCGCCCCCGCCCCGCCTTCTCGCCGCTCACGCATTAACGCAAAATCTAATAAGTCGAGTGTTGGGCCGCAGCAGCCGCCTCTGAAGTCGTGGACCTTGCTGGCTCGAGGGGCCAATAAAGCAGTGACGGACGGACTGACGGACTGACGGACTGACGGACTGATGGGAGCAGTGACTGACTAGATGGATGGCTGGCTGCTTTATCAAGACCCGCATATCGACCATTAAAAACGGTTAATTGTAAGCTCCACTATTCCTGCGCCTGGAAGGGGCTCTTCTCTTCTCTCTTCTTGTTGGCGTGTAGCCGTCACGTGCTTCCTCGCTTCTGCCTCGTAATAACAACTACTCAAAAAATATTGCACAATTTAATTAATATTTCTGGTTGTATTGTTGCCGTTGTTGTTGTTGTTGTTGTTGTTGCTCTTGTTGTTGTTGCTGCGGCGGCGGCGGCGTTTTTATTTTTGTCGCTCTAACGAGACGTGGGTTCTCTTTCTGCAATTTTCCACTTTATTGATTACAATAAATGATTAAAAAAACCATTGGCCTCTTGCTGTTGCTGCTATTGTTGTTGCCATCAACAACAATCGTTGTTGTTCTCGTTGTTAGCGGTATTGCTTTATTCGTTGTTGTTATCGTTGTTGTTGTTATCGTTGTTGTTGTTGTTGTTATTGTTGTTATTGTTGTTGTTGTTGTTGTTGTTGTTGTTGTTGTTGTTGTTGTTGTTGTTGTTGTTGTTGTTGTTGCAGTGCGATTATATGTACGTTAACATTTACTCGGAAATTGACAATCATCGATCTTCGACGATACTCGTAGATGATTGCAGTTGTTTTTGTTGTTGTTGTTATTTTTGTTGTTGTTGTTATTTTTGTTGTTGTTGTTATTTTTGTTGTTATTGGGCCGGCCGCCGCTGTGCTTCTACTACGACTAGCAACATACATGTAAGCACACACACACGCACATACACACTCCATAGCCAGATAATTTTTTCCTTCTCATCAAACACACCCACTCCTCAGCTGCTGCAACGCCCACTTGCGGCGTTTTAATGCGTTTTCGCGTTTCCTAAGCGCTACTCGCGATGTTCGCATTTTCCGAACACCTCCTACTTAGCAAGAGATCACTATGAGACGTCAACCGCGTCCCCGTCGTCGCCGACGCCGACGCCGTCGTCACCGCGTCTTCAGCGTCGTCACCGTCGCCACCATCATTAGAGCCGACAACGCATCGCTTCCGCATACCAGGCCGCAGCAAGCCTGATTTGACACTGGCGCTCTGGCGCTCTAGCGCTCTGGTTACTGCAACGGCCCGCTCTGCTCTGGATCTTCGCAGTGAGTGCTTCGTCGTCCAGTCTCGCAGCAACTCCTTCGCATATTAACCATTTATCATTTCTCTGTATTGGTTGCGGCTGCGTGTCGCGAGACTGCGTTGCAATATTGCAGCCATCGGAGTTGCCAATTTCATCGATATATTAGATGATGTTACCGTTGTTGTTGTTGTTGTTGTTGTTGGTGGTATCGTTGTTGTTTGCTGCCGTTAATCGTCTATGCCCGTCCGTGCAGTTGTTGCGCTGCAGCCAATGCCGTCTGCGCGTTTTGTGTACACAGCGGCGCATGCGCTCCACATTAATGACGCATCCACCCCCTTCTAGTTTCATTTTGGCCTGGCCGCCGCCAGTCGTCGTCTATCCCGACAATCGTTTCTTCGTTCTTCGTTCCAATTTCATTACGATATTTGAAGGCACCCATTTTTGCCGTATCCGCCCTGCCGCGACTGATAGCCGCCACCATGACTGACTTAATCGAATTTTCTAAAATTTCACTCACGATTCTTCAATTCGATTAAAGAGAAAAATTAATTTTGCTATGTGTACCTACTTTATTGTACCCAACTTCGGACCATTGACGCCCGTTCCGTTTCGGTGGTTCGTTGTGCCTTTGCCGAAACGAAGGAGTTGTAATTAAATTCAATTGAGAAGGTTTTTCTGGCCATTTTAACAAGCTCTCAAAATGTTGCAGGCAAAAAGACCAAGACCATATTTACACGATATGGGCGCATTACAGTAACGAGAATGTGGATTTGATATAACTAGTTCTATTAATTCATATGAAATTCGACAGATAAAATATGTACCTCTGGATGATTATTCTTGTTTTAGACTATACCTTTTCCACCATGTTTCGGGCTCATCGGTCCATTGAACCTCAGCACTTTTTGCTAAAAATCATCATTTCTAGTTCTAGTTTTTGTGTTCCGCGCGCCCATTCTAGACCTTTTTTATTAGCAGACCACAGAAGCGCACTTCTTCACTGCTAACCGTTCGTGAAAATCAACCGCGTCAAGTCCGTTGAAAAGCTCGTTGGGCTTATTTTAAGCGAGTCAGTCAAATTACTGCTAAGATTAGATCGATAAAACCACGGCCAGTTCTCCGCGGCCCAAAAACCAAACCAAAGAATAAAAAAATATTCCTACAACAAAAACAGGCAACAAAGAGGAATAGGAGGTAAGCGGGGAAGAAGGGGGGGGGGAAAACACAGCCCCGCCACAAAGATTGATGACATTCCACTGAACTGAACGGATGATGCCGTGAAGTGTGGGAAATACTGCGTAAACGCTTCCGCATTGAAAGCTCCATATTTTTTGCCAGCTGAAGGGGTTCGCCGCCACGACGACTTTGCAGCTTTGCCTGCCCGATGGCAATCTATTAGGTCACCAACACAAGCACACGGCGCATGCTTAACCATGTCTGAAGCGCGAAATTAACGCGAGCCTTGGTTGCTTCGCAGAGGCTCGCGCATAGCGACTGTCGCCGTGTATCTCACTCTGTCTGCTTGTTCCTGCGGCATGCGCGTGTATTTGTTCTCCGAACGCCGCGGCGTTGCTAAGCTTATCGGCAGCTAATGAAAACTATAACTTAGCCGATGGCGATTGTTTTGCCGAGACCGACTTTGCTGGCGAACTTATCTGCGAGGCGAGTGCGTCGTCGTCAATAAGTTGGCCGTGTGCTGGCGGCTCCAAGGCTTAAAGCGAGCAGTAACGGGTGTATGTACGATATGCGAGTGTATGTATTGGTGGTGCCGTGCTGCTGACTGTTCCTCCGCTCGCTCGCTGCAGCAATTGCGTCCGTCTCTGCAATTTTTTATCTAAATCGTTTCAGATTTTCTTGTGAAGCATACTTAGAGGAATTGGAGCGCTATTTTATCAACAGTTGCGTTATCGTCGTTGTAGCTTGTAATGGTCGGTTACTAAGCAGATCTTTCTCGAAGTTTAGGTGCGGGCTTGTGAGGGTGTGTGTGTGTGTGTACATTTTAAGGTGTACTCGTTTAGTGCAGACATTTTTTATACGTTTTAGATCACTCTGAAGGACTTACGATCATTAATAACGGCTTATTTTGGGGTTGAGGCTTTTTTTTATTTTCAATTCTGAAATATACTCAAATTCGAGCGTTTAAAGTTAAATGTAATAACAATAATAATAATATAATAATAAAATTAAATATAACTTGAAAATTTTTTCATTATTTTATGAGCATTACCAAAATGTTAATGAGTATAAATCACATGCGAATTTTGAGAAAATCCAAATTTTTCAAATTTCCTCTGAAAATTTATACTCTCTATATTATAAATTCAGAATTATTTTATTTTATACAATAAGCCCGAATACCTACAAAATAAAATATTATACACGCATTATCTCAAAAGTATTATAAAATAAATATAACTCAAAGAATTTGCAAAGTAATAAAATAAATTAGAATTCTCAAAAAGCAAACAAACAAACAAACTTCCATTTGATATTGCGTGCACACTACGCCGTTTAGTAAAGAGCTGAGAACTAATGCAATCGGTACATTAAAAAAGCTCCGGCCAATCAGCAATAAAAACATATAAACTACCAACATCATGTCTCTCTACAACTGCCAAACATACCAACAACAACAACAACAACAGTGTATGTAGCAACAGTAGTGCTAACAATATTATTACAGCTGCAAACACTTACGGTGCATGGTCAAAATAATGGCCAGCGGCTTGAGAAAAGGCTCAATAAAAGTGATCAATGAAGTGAGTAAAAATTACCAGAACACAACTAACTAATCTAACGGCTGCTGCCACAGCAACAGTAACAACAGCAACAACAACAGCAACAACAACAACAACAACAACAACAACAACAACAACAACACTAGCATAACCAATAGGAAAAACCAAACGAAAGACCAACAAAACTTGAAGAATGCAAATGAAAGAGGGCAGGAGGGTGCGAGGGAGGGAGGTAGGAAGGGGGCGAGGGTGGTAGGAAATAAACTGGCCTCTTGGCATATTGTTTCTCTAATAGAAATCCCGCAAATGTTGCGACAAATGCAAATGTCATTAATACCAGAGTGGCTGTCACCGAAAAACTTATCAGAAAATGTTCTCCATGAAGGCGAAAACAATTCATTTTCCACGCTTAATAAAAGGATTGAAGGTTCGTTTGGTTCATTTCTAATGAAGCGATGTAGGTTGGGCACTTTTCAGAAAAACTTTTGAGAGTCCCATTGAGTAAAAGGTCACCACAGCAAAGAAGATCGAGGATTTTCCTTCCTTTCTCTCTGATCTATAATCGGATTTCGGTGGAATCTTAAAGTTAAACAGATAATAATAATAATTAAGTGGAATATATAGACCTGAGAAGAAGACAAAATTATCTGCAAGAAGCAACATCTTATAGAGTGCGCCATCTTTTATGGCGGTATGTGACTGTTTGGCCGTATTCCAAGCAATATTCTTTGCGTCAATTGCACTTTTTATGGAAACAAATGCAAATCATCGGTTAAAATGCGCCGCAAGGTGGTTCCACTGCCACCAAAATGCCAAACGCGGTGACGATACGACACATGTGGGTGCTCGGCAACACTCTCTCTTACCGCTTCAACCAGTTTATGGGAACGTCTTGGGCGTTGATCAACAAAATCGCAACACCAAACGACGAATAGTGTTATTAGACGGTGCTTCTTGACCACGATATTTTGGACGATATCCACGATGATATTTTCAATATACAGCGTCACTATTTCGACGCGTTGTTTTGGGGTGAAGCGATTTATTGCGAAAATTGTACTGAATTTATGTTTCAAAAAGATGCTTACTCAAGTCAGTCACGGTTGATAAGTGTTAAAAGTTATTCAATGTTTACATACCGACATAAAAGATGGCGCACCCGTTGCAATATAGACTAAACATAATAACTGACACTACAAACAAATTTCAACAAATTTTTGAAGAGACGTGTCCCTGTCTACATATACCAAAACTTCACTGTAATGAACTGACGTTGCACCGAAGACATGGCAAGAGACAGTAAGACAGATAGAGAGAGACAGATCGTTTGAGGGACATATACATATATTGAGAGACACACTGAGAGACCAACAAAGCATAGTAATATAGAGACAGACAGGTAGACAGATATACTCAAAAAATACTTGTCTGGCCGTGCAGACAAAACAGATAAAAAGATCTACACCGACCTAGACAGACCTACTGTAGACAGACAGCCTGGCAAAATGACATTACATCGATATATTCAGACGCGTATATTTTACGAGTGTGTTACAATTAGTCAATGAGGTACGTGAATGTCTACGGACGGACGGACGGACGGACGGATGGACGGACGGACAAACTATTCTGTCGACAGAAAGGGCAGAAAACATGTTTGTTTGTATGCAAGCGAGAGAGAAACGCTCAGTCGTCCAACAACAAAGAGCGGCATACGTGACGCTAATGGAACGACCGACATTTCAGTCGGTCAGACTGGGCCACTCATTTGGCTGGAAGCAGGCGGGCAGGCAGGCCGGCAGGCTCGAGCCAAGTGTTCGGTTCGCAAATGAATTAATAAGCGTCTCTCGCTCACGGATCAGAGCATTCACGTAGGTCTCCGCTTTGATTTTAAGCGCAGCCACGTACATATGTATGTGTGTGTAGCCTGGAGGTACACCACGGCAATGATAGAATTTCGGTCGGTGTTGCTGTTGCTGTTGACGGCGATGTCGATGTCGATGTCGATGTCGATGTTTGGGGCCGATCCTGCTGGCTGGCTTCCATCGAGCCAGCTCAGTTACACAAGTACAACAAACAATAATCATTCATGAGCCGTAACTTGACTCAAATGATTTTTAAATGGTTTACCGAAACGGACGGCGGCAGGGGTCGAGCCAGTCCAAGCGATTGCGGTATGAAAAGTGCTGCTGCTGCTGCTGCTGCTGTTCGTTACCGCTTCGAGAGACCGTTACCGTTTGGCGTATGGGCCGAATTGACAATCGAAACTTTGGGAAAATCGCTCGACTTGAATTGTTTTTCAACGACTTCAATTCATTTGTTGCGAGTATTTCTTGGCTGCTATCATTTTTCGAATTAAAATATCTGGCGGCTTTGCGTTGAATGGAAAATTAATTTTTATTGATTTACGCTCGCATTGAAATGTTTATTTAATTGAAGCGGAATTGAAATTGGATTTGAAATTGAAATTGAAAACCGGCATTGTTTGAATTTGGAACAAACCTGAATCTTTCATATACCAGACGATGATCGATGAATTTTTGAAGTCGCCAAAAGTATAATAATTTCTATAATTTCTTATATTTAAAACCTAAAAATTACCCAAAAGGTATTAATGCGGTGGATGAGTTTTAGGCATCCTCAAGTTCAGATTTATGCCACTTTGGGGGGCGCTGTTAACCTAACGATGTCGTCATCTAAAAAGTTGCAAGAATTCCGGGCGGTAAAAAAATCACAAATTAACGCATGTTTGCACACGTCAAACGTTTTTAAGAAATTTTCAAGAACAATCTAAAGCCAACAGCAGCAATGACAACAAGCAACACCAACAACAACAGCAATATCACTTCCCAACCAGAACGACAGTAGCAACAAGCCACCATAAAATGTAATGAAGCTGGTGCGGCGGTGCGGCGGTGCGCCCGTGTCCGTTTCTCATCGCCGCGGCGTGCATGATTGACGCTCACACAAAGACGCGCGGCCACGCGGCCACGCGGCCCCGCAAGACAGACAGACCGACAGACGGAAAAACACATGAACAGAAGCGAACTCTGAAGCCCACGCGCCTGCGCTTGCGCTGGAAACGCATCCGATCCGATCCGAACATGCCAGCGAGAGCAACAAGCTCCGGTTTCGACTTCCACGCTCTGCACCGCCCGAGCTCCAGCCGACTCCAGGCGAACTTCAGTTCCAATTATTTCTGGTACTCGGATGTTCGTTGAACGTGTGCAGCCGCACGGCCCCTCCCCCCCACCCCTCCCCCCTCCTCCTCTCCCCTCCTCATCATCCCCCTCTTTCGGAAGCCTTCGCATGACGGTTAGGGGCGGGTCCAGTTCGGTACCAAACATTACGTGACATCGCCAGAAGATGCTGATGGTGATGGTGATGGCGGCGGTAACGGTCCGGGTGAGTGTGTGGACTTTTGGTGTTTGTGTAATCATGCTTCTTCTTCTTCTTTCTCTCCCCGTTTTTTACAAAGTGGCCAACATTAATTGGTTGTTGTTTCTCTTCTTTTATAACGTATTAACGTTTTTCATTGCTAACAATTTATTGATGCGTTGTTGTTGTTGTTGTTGTTGTTGTTGTTGTTGTTGTTGTTGTTGTTGTTGTTGTTGTTGTTGTTTTTCTTGTTGTCGACGAGTGCTAAAATTACAAACGTTTTCATTCTTTTCTACATTCGTTTAACTTATCAATTTCATTCAGTTGCTGTTGCTGCCACTGTTGCTGTTGTTGTTGTTGTTGTCGTTTCTGTAGCGATGGGCTGCTTCCCGGTGTAGGCTTATTGAAGATCCATTAGAAATTCTAAATTATGTTGAAAGCAAGCCTTTTATGTCTGACTCAATAAAAGAGTAACGAGAAATTCTTTTGGTTTACAAAAGCTGGCCCGGTCCGGGGGGAGGGCCGACTCCATTCAGGTCCGTCCATTCAGTGCCCGCATTCAAATATAGTACAACCGACGTTACTTGTTCTTGCTCTACCGCTGTATCTACACTGTATCGAAAAGGATCTTTGCGGTCGCAAGGAGAGGTCGGTCTAATTCTCAAAGACCATTTCTTTGTAAGTATTTGGAAAAACAGGAATTCATAGTGAACCATGGACCGTTTTTACCTGATATGCGTACATCTTCTTGTGGTGGTCTTCTTCCTCCTTTCGATAATTGCAAATGACGCTTTCTTTCGGAGCAAAAAAAATCCAAACTTCTGGAAGAAAAACAGCAAAAAGCAATTCATCCATGCCAACTATTTTTATGATCACTAACAGATTATTTATTTGCCGACGAGATCTCGAAATCCTTCATCGCCAATCAAGAACCGTCATTCAAACGGCGAAAACGGCCAAACCCAGCAGTTCGAACACAATGAAAATCAGTAACTGGTAACTGGTCGTATGGACACGATAACGATAACGACTACACAATAGAAACGCCAAAGCAACAACAACCACAACCGTTGTGCCAGTCAGTACGTGCGTATGTATGTAACATACGTACATAACTATGAAAATCTTATTTAATTAAGCTTAACGTCAAAAACTAACACGACTAGCAACGAGAAGGATGGTGGCAAGCACGCCACGCCCCATTTGTGTGGCCCAAAACACCGAAGCCATACGAAGGTACGAAAAGAAGGCTACTATATTGCCTTCTGAGTGTTAGTAAAAAGTAATTTGAGAAAAAATAATCTAAGAAATACTATTTTACAAAAAAGCCAAGAATGAAAAGTTGTAAGACCGAGTTATAAGACTTTTTAATGGAGGCCACAATTTAAGTCGAAACTAGATATTTTCATTTTTATTTTGAAAGTGTGTGTAATTTATTTTTCGAAAATCGCTGACAACGACAGCGATGGCTGCTAATCTCGGTAACGACACTTTCAAAATTTCACGCACCGAATTATTACCGAAAGCGAAGCGAGAGTCATTGAAATGCTTAAAGGATAAAGAATATACCATTTTTAAAGCTATTAGACGCCACAGAAGAGCACAGAAAAATTGAATTTTATTATTTCTTATTATTTCATATGAGTTCTTTTCTCTTGTGGTCAGAAACAATTTCATATAATAAGGCGTTATCCAGAAGTACCTTTAGGCTGTTACATGAGAATATCTGACGAGAGCCTCGATTGTTGCTTACCACTTTCTCTAATTTCTAACCTACAATGATGGACAATTCTAAAAAGTGTAAAAAATGTACGTTATTCTCTTTGCTAAAATTATGTATATACATTCTCTAAATTAATGTTTAACTTCTTTAATTGTAAATGTCGCATGTAACTTTTGTAGTCGCATTTATGGACTACGTTTATTTTTATATCGTATATAAAATATGTATTTACTTTTTCACTGAATTTAGTGAAGACAAAATAAACAAATGCACAATCAAAATATTATTTCGGCACAAAATGAAGCGCGGAAAATTTTCAAAATATGTACATATAGCAAAAATCAAAAAAAAAACATTTCCAATAAAATAATCCATCCATAACAACAAAGCAACAAAAAAGCATTGCAGATAATGCACTGCAGAATATTCAATAAAAAATTGTAAATATTTTTATAAAAAAATTTTTTTTTTTAAATTTTTAAAATCCTATCAAAATATTTTAATCAGCAACGAAATATTTCAAAATAATAAACAAAAACATTTAGCGGTCGCTCACAATTGAACAACAACAACTACATAAGTCGCCAGCAACAAACAAAAGCCAGCAGCAAGAAAGTACAATAATAGAAAAAAAATAGTAATATCTTTATAAATAATATAATTCAAAGAATTTACCAATGAAACTGGGTATCTTCGTTATAAAAGGCAACAATTATTGCTAACGGTTGTAGACATTTCAGTGCTAGTAATACTTAACTGGTCGTCTAAAAGTTAATCGAGGATTAACTGTGATTAAATTTGAAATCAAAAACCTTGCCGGACAAAAGACTTGCAAGGATTCTTTTCCTTTCTAATACCTTAAAATTACTAACAATTACGTAATTTTTTGCACTTAAATATCTAAAACAGATTGAAAAAATCGGAAAAAAAATTCCAAAGGAGCAACGCACTAATTAAGTTATTAAAAGGCAAAGTTATTGGATGCGGAAAACTTATTTGCGGAAGATTGAAACGAGCGCTGAAAGCCGTTTAAAGTCGCAATCAGCGACTAATAGTCGCCGTTTAGCAGCACCGTAAAGAGCACTAAACGACTGAATTAACTAGAAAGTTGCCGCCGCTGCTGCTGCTTGTCGCTGCTGCTCCTGATCATTCAATCCTCTCGGCTATTTCTGTGACGACGCGTATGTGCGCGTGTGTGTGCATTTGTCGAGATGCTGCTACTACTGCATTCAAGTATTATCAGCTCAAACAGACGACGACGACGACGGCGAGTGATTCTGCATAATGAAGCGCCACTTGAAATCGGCGGCCTCTCGCAGGCTTCGAGCTGCTGCGACTACTTCTTGACCGGCCACAAACTGACTCGTAGAATGCAGCAAAAACGACAAAGACGAACAACAATAACAACAGCGAGTTGCTGTGTGATCAAGTACCAGATGCAAATGCAACGCAACAGCTGCGGAGGCAGCAGCAGCAGCAGCAGCAGAAACAATGACAGCAGTACAAGGCACAGGCACGTGGGCCATCAGCCGCGCGATTAACCGCAAGAACAAGAACAATAACTAAAACTTAAGCAGCAAAAAGCAACATCAGCAAACGCACACGGCCACAACAGCAGCAGCAACAACAGCAACAACAACAACAACAACGCTAAAGTGACCTACGGCGATGCAATTAGAGGAATCTTAAGAAGCAACAGCCGCAGCAGCGACAACAGCAGCAGAAGCGTGCAGCTGAGCCGCAATAATTATTGTTATTATTTGCTAAAAATGGCAACGAATGCAAAAGCAAACTGCAACAGCATCCGCAACAACAACAACAACAACAACCAAGCAGTTAGCAATAAAAATGCAGAGTGCGTAGAACAATGCGTCGCGGCTGCTTGTTAAACAATAGCGAGAGCAACAGCCGCGGCGCAGGCAACAAGAGCCACAAGTAGCAAAAGCAGAGAACAAATAAGCAAATAAATAAATAAATGTTATGGCCAGATTTGCATACGCTGCGGCGCGCTGCCAGAAGAAGAAGAAATGAGTTGCGACCGTAGGAATAAGAACAACAGCAACAGCAAATTACGAGGAAGAACAAACAGCAAAAGCTGCTCTGGGCCAACTCCGTTCGGCGTTTCGGAGTGTTGCAGGCTGAAGATCGACGACGTTGACGAAGTCGTTCGCGAAGAGAACGATGATGAAGACGGTACGGTGCGGTGCGGTGCGGTGCCGCTGCATTTGCAACTGATGTTGCTGTTTTTATTGCGGCTGCAGTGTGTCGCGCTGCTCCGGCTGTTGCGCGGCTGCTGCAATTGATTTATGCTTTGTTTATTTTTTGAGCTCTGACTCAGTTTATGCAAATCGCTCTTTAAATCAATTTGCATTATGACGTGGAGCGGTGGAGCGGTTGAGCGGCCTGGCAGCGGCCCGGCAGGGCAGTGACAAGTAGTCACCTGGTGGCTGAGCCGCGTTTTGTCAGAAGTTGTGCTGGGACAGTTGCTCTTACTCTTCTTGTAGAAAAAGAATCCATCCATCCATCAACAAATGCCATCAAGCAAATGTTTCCTCTTTGAAAAAGAAATATTGCAAGAAGAGGAAAGAAATATTGCAAAAACAAAAGAAATATTGCGCAAAAAAAAGGAAAGAAATATTGCAAAAACAAAAGAAATATTGCAAAAAAAGGAAAGAAATATTGCAAAAAAATTTATTTGAGTTAAAAACATTACAGAAATTCAAACAAAGTTTATTCTACTTCTTAGTACTAATTTTTAGTACTAATTTTTAGTACTACTTTTTAGTACTAATTTTAGTACTACTTTTTAGTACTACTTTTTAGTACTACTTTTTAGTACTACTTCTTAGTACTATTTTTAGTACTACTTTTAGTCCTTAGTACTAATTTTAGTACTACTCATTAGTACTAATTTTTAGTACTAATTTTTAGTACTAATTTTAGTACTTACTGATTTTTAGTACTAATTTTTAATACTAATTTTTAGTACTAATTTTTTCATACTTTCTTAAAGATTTAATGAAAAGTTATCGTTGTTTAAGAAAAGTACAAACATTGAAAGCAGATTAAAAAATATAAAGAAAATATCTCTAAAGGTTGTAAAACCTTTTCTATTTCAAAAACCTAAAAATTTTTAAATTCTTTCCTGTTTGTTTTATTAACATAAAATTCGTTAGTTTTTGAAGTGTGTGTGTGTGTGCATGTGTGTGTCCATGAATGGTACGAGTATGTATGTATGTTTGTATATTCTTTCTTTTGGGAAACGATTTTTATTACCTTTCAAACCTTTGCTTTTCTTTCAAAATCCCCCTCCCTTCGCGGTTCCTCTGCCGTCGGGGCAGGATCACTCGAATGGCGCGCCAGACGTAATGGCTTTGACCGGCTTAACCTAACCCGAATGAACGAATGGTTCTATTTTGCTACCTTTCTGAAGCCTTTAACTCTGGACTACTAAATCTTTCAGCTCGACTGCGGACAACACTGCGGTGAAAATTGCTGCAACATCTGTTATCACAAGGAGTTGTTTTCTGTTTCTTGGCCAAGAGAGAGTTTTTCGTGTTTTGTCAGCGCGTTGTTTATTTATGCATTTGTTTGACTTGCGACGTAACGGTGCACGTAAAACAAACTGCCAAACGCCACGCATGCGCAATTGAAGCAGCGCAAGAACAAACAAACAATGGACCAAGAGAAAGACGAGAGGAGAGAGTTCAAGGCGTCAGCAACCAACGATAGACCAACGAAAACGACGAACGAAAATAGAAACGTTAAGACATTTGCGCCAGAAACCATGTCGTTGTCTGGATTTTTATAATAAAGCAGTAACAACAACAACAACAACAATGGGAAGTCACCAGTTCCAGCTTAATTGCAATAACAACAAGAACAACCCAAAAAAGACTGCAAAATAACAATATTATTATGAAATAGCGATGCTGTTGTTGTTGTTTTTTTTTTTTGTTGTTTTAACAACAAAAACTACACGATTTGAAAAATGTCCAAACCAGCTGAAAACCTTTAATCGCTATGATAATAATTTCTGCATTTTTACGCAACAGAATCGCATAAAATACGAGACACCGTCGCCGGCTGGCGTTCGGTAGGTTTCTGCCCTCTACACCGTTCCATTGGCGACCCTTTGCTGAAGGTGTTCGCTCCTGGGCTGCACCCCCGTTGGTGTGGCCCGCAACGCGCGACACTTTGGCCCGCAGCATGTGACGCGCCGCGTGTTTACAGCCATAAAGTTGCCAAAATTACACAAAAACCTCGCTGAACAATTGCTGTTACTGTTTCTTTCTTTAGATATATGCGTTGTTTTTGTTTTTTTTTTTTTGGGTCCTTAAAAATAATTGACTTGAACTTTTGTTAGCTTTAGAAGCTGTCGCAAGCTGCTCGTACAACCGAAACAGCAGCAGCAAGAGTAACAAGCACAAAACACAACCAAGCAATCACACGTTCCGTGGCAGCAACAACAACAACAACAACAACAACAACAGTCTGTGGCTGACATTTCGAGGAGCTGCATTAGTATAGTATGTTATAAACTATATAGCTTTAATCTCAAGCGCTATAGCAACAACAAAAGGGTCAAACGAACTGTTGCTGCAATCAGAGATGTTGTTGTCTTATTTGCGTTGTACGCATGTGCATCTTGTTGTTGTTGTTGTTGTCACTTGAATTTACAAATTATTGAGAAATCGGGTAATTATTGCTTTATGAGGTCTGGATGAAAGGAAAGGTAGTAAAATTTTAAAAATCGCAAGCATCTCACTAGAGCATATTTTTTATATACGATATAATCTAATAAGTATATAAATTCTATAATTTCTATGTATTAATTTAAAATTAAAGCTTTCAGAGGCTTCAATTTGAAGGTTTAAACTTCGTTAAGTTGGCCACGCTTTTTTCGTAAATATTTTGAAATACGCGGAAAAAGTGAAAAACTGACAATGAAACGTTATTAATTATATGCTGCTGCCTTTTGTGGCATTTAGCTGTGCGTACAACAACAACAACAACAACAACAACAACAACGACGACGACGACGATTGTCTTCAGAACCAATGAAACTTGCCTGCTATTAAAACGTCGCCGCCGTTGAAATCAGTACAAAGCATGCAGCGCCACCAGTCGGCGCTTACTGTGCCTAAAATTGATATTCTCCAAATGAGTAGCAGCAGTTCACCGGCACCGACACCGGCTGCACCAGCAGCAGCAGTAACAGTAGCAGCAATAACAAGAAACGGCATAAATCTCCGGGAAAGACCGGCCCGCAATAATGCGTACAGCCTCAACATGATATCGGTGGCGGCACACAGTTTTCAAAGTTGAAGTCCGAAACCAGCTTGAACGGAGAGAATGGAGAGCTTAGACCGGTGGTGGCGGTGGCGTTGGCGGTGGCGGTAATGGTGCTGGAAACGATGGCAACGATGGCAACTCATGCCGTGCAATTTATTAATGAGATTGCGACTTGATTGCAAAATTGACTACCAAACTACGAACTACAAACTACGAGCCGACTAAGCCGACTCACCCAATCGGCCCCAAAGGCAGTCCTGCTTATTAGCTGAGTTTTTATTGATTTATTTCTCCTTTTTGTGGCTCTTTTTTGTTTACAATTTGCAGAAAAATGCGAGGTAGTTGTGGTCACGAGGTACGAGGCACATTTTTGCTTGGCAATACCACTTTTAAGCTGGTTTGCAGCGCAGCGCAGCGATCGGCCGATTGGTCGATCGATTGGTCCGCCTCTAAAAGAGCTGTCAAAGGATTTCGTTGGTTTTGCAACACTGATTTTCGCGCTTTCCGACATAAACAATGGCGCACGCGTATACGAACCGAACGGAACCGAACCGCTGCGACGCGCTGGCCGGCAGCTGTTGGCATTTGTCAGCTTAGGTCGACGATTGAGGTCAGCAATGGGCCAGCGCGGCTTAAGAGGCGGGCCAGTTTTAAGCTGACATCGACAATTCGTAATTTGTAGCGGCCGCAAAAATAAAACCGAATACTCGTAAGTGAGTAAAACTGATTGATGCCGGCCGCCCGCCGCCCGCCCGCCGCTCGAACGTTTATAATTCTGTCAGCCCATTTTCTGATTTTTGGGCCCAGCCAAATTGGGCTTAGAAAATTTTGTGGGGCCAGGATCATGTGACCGGCCACACCCGCTTGCGCATTTTTTTGCCAACCGATCGTGAGATAATTTGTGTTGTCATAAACGTGTAGCCGTGTAATCGTGTGATAATTTATGATCTTATTTATTACTTTAGTGAGCTTGCTTGGCCCGTTGGTACATCATTAGCAAATAAAAGCGTCACTAAAATTACCGATTATTATTCTCTGCACTATAAAATAAATCGAATTAAAAACATTGATTTTATTTTATATTTATTTATTTCATTTCATTTGTTGTGAGCACCTTTTTGCCAAACTAATTACTTTGCTGGAAATTGTGTTTGTTGTCTTCTGTTGACTTTGTTTTGACTTTGAGCCGCAGCATGTTGTTTATCGAGATTTCGTTCGCGATAGCCCGAACACGCTCGTAACACTTGATTTCGCACAAATTTATTGCATGCGATATTTTCTCGTTTTAACGTATTAATTTTTTATCAATTAAAAGAAATCTGGATCCACAGAAGCCTTTTGAAATGTTACCTGCCGTCAGCGTCATTATCATCATATGCCGCATGCAATTGTTGCTGTTGTTGCTGTTGTTGCTATTGTTGTTGTTATCACTTTACCTCTGTTTACATGAATCATACATATACGATGTGACTGACGGTCGGTCGTTTGGGCGACCAGTGCGTCGTTCGGCGAGAGTGGTTCGCCGCGGCGCACTCTTTGAAGGTGTTGGTGGTGTTTTATTGATGCATTGCTGCGTGTTGCTGCTGCTCATGTTTTCAGGCTGCTGCTGCTGCTGTTGCTGCTCATGTCGCTGTGGCCAACTTGTGTATCCGCGCCGCATGCTGCACGCATGTCCATTTGATAAATGGTCTTTTTGCCGCGTGCGACAACGAGAATGTGCGAGAGCACTTTACGTGAGTTGAAGTTATTAGGTTTGGAGTTTGGGCGGCCATACAAATACACAAGCGTGCACGAGTAGGTGTGTGTGTGTGTGTGTGTGTGTGTATGTACAATACAATAGCGGTGAGGAAAATAGCGTCAATACATTGACAAATTGAGAGGTGATTACATTTGAAATATTTATTTGATATGCGCGTAATTTGTCAAATAAAAAAATAAAATAAAAAAAAATCAACAAAAAATCAAAAAAAAAATTAAAAAAAAAATCAACAAAAAATCAACAAAAAAATCAGAAAAAAAACAATGAATGCAATTTTTTTGTCCGAAAAAAACCCAAAAAACTTTCTCTGGAAAGATTGAAAAAGGAGTGACCATCTTTGTTCTTTGTTTCCTGTTCTTATGTTTCGCAAAGAATTCAACGCTTTTCTTGCTAAAGCCTTTGGAAACATTAGTCATCACGCTTTTTTTAATGAAAGCTATAGATAATCTAGTTTCTTGCTTGAACTTATTATGAAGATATGTATTTATTATAAAATTGGCTGCTCGTTATCGTTATCGTCATTCGTGATATTTTGTGTCATTGATAACCATGGTCATCGCACGCTATCAACGGCTAGTGGTGCCACGTAATTAGTGGTGGCGCATTTGATTTTCTACAGCGACCAACAACAACAACAACAACAACAAGGTGTGGGAAAAACAATTAAATAGAAACAACCATTCTATCAAGTAACCACCAAGTTAGACAAAGAACAGACAGTGTGTGTGTGTGTGTGTGTGCGTGTATATGTATGTAGCGTGTGAGCTATAGCTCTGGGCTTCTCGGGGCTGAATCCACAAAACCGTTGGTACGTGCCTGACCTGCCCCATGATCCAAACCGAAGCTGGGAGCGGTCAACTGTTCGCATAAACAACCTATTGGTTGATGTCTTCGCTAAATCAACGGCACTGTTATTATCAAACTAACATTTTGCGTATCGAATTTTTTTAATATTGTTGCTATTGGCAGTTTTTTTTCATACGATTCTAATTATACGTTCAAGCAATTACACTAAATTTTTAAAAATAAAAGATAAAAAAATAATGAAAAAGCCATAATAAATTTATTTTAATTTATTATTCATTTACTTATTTATATTATTTTTGGGAAATAATAAATATATTTTTATATTTTTTTATTGCTCAGTGAGAAATTAATATTGAATAAACCAAAAATTCAATTAAGAAGAAGAATATTTTTTTTTTCTTTTATTTAATTTTTTTTTTTTACTTCTTATTTCTTTCAACTGAAACGTGGCCACCCAAAAAGCCGTTAGAAAAAATGTGCACACATAAAATTACGAAAATTACCAAAAACAACAACAACAGCGAAGACTTACAACAGCAATAAAATGAATTTGCAATATTTACGAGCGGAGGAAAATAATTGCCAACGCACAGGTGTCGCTACCGAAGACCGTCCGACGCGTCGCGTTGTTTCTCTTAAGCCAAACCTTACTGCGGCTGCCGCTAATGACGCTTCACCAGAAGATGAGTTATGATGACCGATCGGGTCATTGATCAGGTGGCGCGTGGTTGTGCAACAGCATTCATCAGCAATCAAAAAGCATCGATCTAACGATCGATCGTGCGCTTATGCGACGACGCCAGCCTCAGCCTCAGCGCCGGCATTGGTTTTGGTTTTGATTTTGGTTTTGGCTTTTGCTAAACATTCGCATTCGCACAAATTAGCCTCAAAAGTATTATTAAATTTTTATAATTACGAGTACAGCCAGAATCAGCTCAAGATCTTTTGCATGGATTGCGGCACGTTCGGCGCGTGATGCATTCTTGTTCTTATTGTTGTTGCTGCCGTGTTTCGCAAACTTTAATTTGTTTGTTCGCGGCCGATTTGCCAGCCGTCGCCTGAGATCTCGGCAGCGATCTCCGACCGCGATTTATGCAGAGTTGCAAAATAATTGCGCTGCAGCCGAGATATAATCGCTTGATTGATTGCAGACAAGGTTGCCGTCCGTTACGCAGATCTCGCCAGATTAATATAATTTTTACGGTCGATTAAGGGTTGCCTGCACCGATTTCTTATGAAATGTGTGAGAAAATTATACACACTCGCAATCGGCGCGCCGGCGAAATGATCACGCCGCAAATAGTCGGACATGTCGAGATCATTTTATCGACGCTCTACACGCTAATTGTGTGCGAGTATGCGATTGACTACACATATTAAAAGTAATCTTGACCTAAATATTCGTGGGCTCTCAGCAACACTCTCTCTTGTCGCTTCAACCAGTTTATTGGAACGTCTTGGGCGTTGATGAGTGGCCTATAGACGATCTCCCACTGTCCCGTGCTCAAAAAAATTCCATACCAAACGACGAATAATGTTGTCAGACGGTGCTTCTTGGCCGTCGACGATTTTCGACGATATGCACGACTATCTTCAATGTATAGCGTCACTATTTCGGCGCGTTGTTTGGGTGTGAAGCGAATCACAGTTCAAATTGTACTGAATTGACCTTTCAAAAACATGTTTACTCAAGTCAAGCGGTTGATTGATCAGTTGAAGTTACTCAATGTTTACAAACCGACATAGAAGATGGCGCACCTGTTACAGGTTCCACCCAAAGAGAGAACAGTGTTCCATTCAAAAAGGAAAGCCTGGGATTCACTGTTCTAATGCGTCGATACCCCACCGGGAGGCACTATAGTCGACGGCAATGCTTGCCACGTTGCTGCTTAATTGAAAATCCAAAAGCACCATCTCAAAAGCAGGCTCAACCAATCTTAGCACCAATAACCCACAGCCGACCATAAAAAGAAAACGCTTGCCCAGAAATCATTTAATGAACATTGAAGCTGCTACTGTTCACGGTTGGGGGCTGGCTGCGGCGCACAGTTGGCCCAGGATTGCAAAACAGACCCCGGAACGGATTAAGCCTGCACAAATTGGTTATATAAAGTTTTGCCACCAAAGATAGATGCCCCCGAAAGAAAGTAGATAAGGGTAAAATAGATAAGGGTGAGAAGATCGCGAGAAGGGAGGAGGGGGAGGGGAGGGTTAGAAACAAAAAAGGCGGGAAGACTCTTTTACTACTAACATACTATTTCAAACTACTAATTTAAAATTAGAATTGATCGATTTTTTCATAGCAGCTGATTTTTTTTCACAGCTTGCGATCGATGCTCAGCCGGAATACCGGCTATAAGGCAGTGATATTCTAGCAATAACAGTCATTATCACTGCCGCCATCACCAACAACTGACTCTACACACTTTACTAAAACTATCGCAGTCAACACTTCGAGCTTTTGGGCCGTCTGTTGGTACAATAACTCTGAAATCGAGTGTGCGACAACTGAAACGTTGAATGCATGCGCAACGCATCATTAGTGTGCGCTTCGGCATCTGCAGCCACGAAGCGAGTGACAGCAAAATGTCTGTGTCTCTGGTGTGTTGGCAACAACTATGCTCAGCGGCGACACAGCAATTGCTTGGTTGATAGCAATCTGTTAATTCATAAATCAGGCGTGGGCTACTAATTTCGTTAATTAACGCATGCGTGCCACAGCAACATGCAACATGAAATAGCAACAGCGACGACAGCAACAACAACATCACGTGTAGCAGAGGGTGAGGCGTAGCGTAAAGGTAGCAACAGCGCTAATGAAGCGTTCTCTCAAACGCCGCATTTCGGCGGTAATTGTTGGCTGCTGTTTTTGCTGTTTTTATTTAGCTGGTGTTGTTTGTCGTTGTTGTCATTGTTGTTGTTGTTGGTGTTGTTTGATTTACATGCGAACTTTTGCGTTTGTTTGTTAACGAAACAACGATCACAACAAGCGACAAGCAACAGAGACCGCAAAAAAAAAATACTCCTAACAATTAAGACAATAATAATAGCGCATTGGGACTAACGGTAACAGAGGCAGTCCGTAAAAAAAACAGTACACTTATGGAAAAAACTCCACCCCAAACATGCCCTCCTCCCAAGAGAAAATTTTTTGTCATTTAGAGATTCGTAAAAAAGGCATCTTTAGCTACATTGGATTAGTCCAAAAAATTATTCGGAATTATAAACAAAGACATAAACTTGAAAACAAAAGTATGAATATCGAATATGATACGCAGATCTTGACCCTTTTGTTCCACATTTTAGACCCTCTTTGGCGAAAACAATTATTTTTAAAAATCAAATCAATACAAAAAAGTATTTTCATTTATGTTAATTAATTTTTATACCATTTATGAGTATTATACTACTCATATCATATTTTTATGAGTACATACCTACATTTTGTACTTTCTTACTTTTAGGTACATTTTCAGCAACTTCTTGTGCTCTTCTAATGAAGAACTACTTTTACTTCTTTTAATGCTCTTTCCTTCCTTTTTCTGCTACTTTTTGTACAATTTATTCTCAATGATGTTGCCGTTATAAACAACATTTAACACGTTTACTTAATCGTTATCAGTGCTGTTAATCGAAATTGTTGTTGTTGTGGTGTTGTTCTGGTAATTGTTGTTGTTGCTATTGTTGTTATTGATAACCTTGCACCTTGCAACGCACGCATTCACAGTAGATTGAAATCTTTATAGCATTCGTTTTGCATCGAATGTACTCGAATGTATTGTTGGTTATTTTTTGTTGGTCCTTTTGTTGGTTGCTTTTGTCATTACGGTTTCTTGTTGCGGCCTTTTGTTGGTTTTTTTCTGGGTTTTGTTGGTTTTTTCTATGCCATTCCTTAACTTAAACGGTCGCCAATTGAATTGAATAAAAATGCAATTTATATCGACGACATTTTAAAATTGTTGTTATATTGTTTATTTCTGCAACTGTAGCAATAACAGTAATAATTTAGGAATTTACTGCCAGCCGACGATAATCATCCAGGCATGGTCTTTTTAACGGCTTAGATTGAGACCATATCGATCGTTACCGGCACTATTTCAACGACTAACTCGACGATTAATGAATCGGAATCGATACCTGTACCTGTTGGTACACATGCTGCATGAATGTGTTTGTGTGTGAATTGTTGTTTGTTTTATATTTGTTAGTTGGTTTGTTTGTTTTATTGGCACAAACGACGCATAATCTGCGTATCGCAGTAAATCAAAGTTTTATTTGTTTCAATAAATTGAAATTTTACTGCCTCATCATGTACCAATTTTTTACACCTCGACTGTAGGTTAAGCCGCGCTACAGACATTGCAGTTGTAGCAAAATTAGCAGCAACAACAGCAGGAAGTTGTGCAGGCGAGGGACCGTCTGACTGGCTTGCGGTTCATTCTAATAAATAAAACATTGATTTCAGCTCAAGCCGCGCGCGCGATCGTAATTTGGTAATATTTCTGATAGTAATTGTCGCAGTAGACTGCAATTTGGCTGCGATTTAACTGCAATTTAGTAGCATTTGATCAAAATTAGTTTCTGAAAGCACTGAACTGCTTGATTTGACAATGCCGAACGGCCACACCTTCTTCATTTATCATTCAAATATACTCGTATCATTCATTAGAGTTCAGAAACAGTGCGTAGGCGCTGCGCTGCGGCCATCATAGCAGAATGGCCGAACTTATCTGATCTGATGACAGCGATTGGCGATTGGCGATTGCGGTAAATATCACTCGGCGCTCTAAACGCCAACAGTTACTTACGCAATTATTTCCAAACAATTTTCCAATATAACGGAGCACGCTGCGCCGCTATCCCGCCGCTACGGTGGCCCGCAAAACCTCTCACTATCTCTATTTTTTCTTACCTGCCTTGAGAAGAGCAATACCATTTCTTTACTTTAAGATCTTTTCGGAAACTTTTTGTGAAATTTAAGTAGAGCTCTGCTGCCTGCCTCTTCAACGTAATACAATGCTTTAAAGTCCAGCGGAGTGCAGAAGAAGTGCTTCTTTCTCCTTTAAGTAGACGGGAAATTTTTGTTCGTTGACGTAATTAAGACACATTCATCATGTACGCTGCCGCGGCAAAGGCAGAAACTAGTGCAGTACCGCAGCCGCAGCATGTGGCGGCATCAGTAGCAATGCCGTAAATCAAACTGTTGGGAGAAAACAATTTTTAGTAGAGAAGTTTTTAGTGGCGGAGAGTTTTTTTTTTCATTAAGCAAAATGTAATTGGAATAATTTCTTTCTGTTGTTTTATGTGTTTTGTGTAATAGATAGGTTTACCGTAACTTTCAATCCATCAAATACTTATAATTCGCATCATGTTTAACCTAATAGGTTCTTATTAAATGTATATATTTAGGGGGGGTTATCATCCGAAAAATTTCAACCGAACAAATTTTAAGCCAAAAAACTTTTGTGCATAAAAAAGTGTGAAGTCAGAAGTCATTTTTTTTTATTTCTTTTGAATCAGTTGTTTTTTAACCAAAGGTTTTTAAAGCATTAATGAAGACCTCTCATCGCGCTTAATAAAAATTTATTACGTAGTTCTTTCTAATAGAAAAAAAATATATAATATTTAGATTATATTTTATTATCATTTAAAATTTTGTGTGTCAAGGTTTAAAAACTAAGTAAGGATTAAGCTTGAGCAACTTTTTTAACTTATTTTAATTAAAAAAAAAATAAAAAACCAAAAACAAAAGAATGCCAGAAAACACAAACGGCTTCTTGGAATTTCATGGCTTCGAGCATAAATCAATAAAATATGATTTACCGCCAACACTGAAGCTTGTTGCCTCATAATTTTTTTATGTATCTTTAAAAAAATGCTTACTTAAAATAAAGCAATTATTATTAATACAGAAAAATTTATGTATACAAAAAAAAATGCATGCAAACATGAAAAACCACGAACAAGCACGGAGTGAGCAGATAAGAACTGTGATAAAAAATGAGCCGAAAGCGCTGGAGCATTTAGAATAAAACTAATCTTAATAAATATAAACAATTAAATTAAAATTTTAAAATTTTAATTAAAAATTAAAAATAAATAAATTTAATTATTTTCTGTGAACACATTCTAAATAAATATTAAGAAAATTGTGCAACACAAATTATTAAGAATTAAATAATTGAAAAAATTTTTAAAAAATATTTAAAAACCAAAAAAAGGTATTTATTTTCTGCAAACATAATTTGCAACGAGCTGGCTTTTTATAGACCGTGCTGCCGTCAGCGATGTTCAATAAAAGCGTGTCGGCAACAGTGCATGCCACACCATGGTAGCGTCATGATAGCCGAACACCAGCAAAAACGTTGACAACATAATTAATAGGTTAATTTGCAGCAAATAGTCGCCTCAAACTATCTCACCTTTTTTTGCGACGAGTATTACGCAAATTTAATGAAGCATTGAAAAAAATATTACAACAAGAGAAAACGAAAAATTGAGGAAAAAACTGTTCTAGGCTTACTCCATGGAAAGTATAGAAATATAGAACACCAAAGTATGCCAGCGATGATCTTCTTGAATCATCAAAATGTTACATTCCTTGAAAAGAATCCTTCTTCGTCCAAATAATGGCGTGTCATGTTGTTGCGAACGCCATAAAGAATTGAAGTTTAGACGAAGGAAATACAAAAGAACTGTCTGCATACAGTCTGCAGTCATTATCAAAGGAACAGGAAGTCCTCTTAAGCATTGGTCTCTTCCAATAGACTCTTCCAAAAAATAAATTTATTCACCAGCAACAACAACAATAATCAAAATAAGGCGCGAGAATCGCATTCTGACTGCTATTATCGTTCTTGTTTTTGTTGTTATTATTGGTGATATATGTATGCATGTATATTATTGTCGCTCTTGTTGACCTTGTTCACCTTTTTTTTTTGTAGACCTAATCATTGTTGTTGTTGTTGTTGTTGTTGTTGTTGATATAGACCTTGATGCTGCTCCCTCGTCACTTGATTTATTCAATACATAACACACGCGCACACGCACACACATTGCAGTTAACAATGCTTTACAACTAGCGAACAGCAAACAGCAACAACATAACTCATAAATGCTATAGCAATCAACAGCATACATAGCACCAACACCAACCACCAACCAGCAACATTTTTAATTACCGAGAGCGCACACGAGCAGCATTTTCTCTGCGCATTTAAGCGCAGAAAGTGTTCGGATGCGCTGCATGCTTCTCGATGGTGAGCAACATACATCATATATTGCCTGCTTTTCTTCTTCTTCTTCTTCTCCTTCTTTGTCGTCTTCAATGTTTCATAATCATTAGTTGAAATTTGTAATTCAAGCGCAACTCCTCCGTTGCCACGCCCACACACGGCACACACGGCACACACGGCAAATGCAATTGATTTAATAGTACGCGAAACGCGGCACGCATACGCGAGCGGTTTTCGGTGCGTTTGATCGCAGCTTGTTTGCGTGACGACACTGCTGCTGTGGATCAGCCGCACGGTTGTCGTCCGACGGTTGGCTGGTCGAACTGTCTTTCTCTGTTTTTAATTAACTTTACTTTAATTGTTGAAAGACTACATATTTCAAATATGAAATCACCGTTTTGTCCTTCTCTTCTTTTGTCTCTTTGCAGCAGCGGAAGCTGTCACCGACATGGGCAGTGAGCACTACTGCTTGAGGTGGAACAATCATCAATCCAACCTGTTAGGGGTGTTCAGCCAATTACTGCAGGACGAGAGTCTGGTGGACGTCACATTAGCTTGTTCTGAGGGTGCCCCCATCAGAGCCCATAAGGTGAGTAGGTACACCGCATACGGAAGGTGTCTGGGTGTAGTCGAGGACAGGGTAAGGTCCTCCTTACAACTCAGTGTCGATATGTGTGGGTGCATACATATGTACACATACATACGATATGTATAAACAACAAACAAAGAAAGTTCCAGTAAAATTATAATATAGTTCTTATTTATTTATATCAAGAAGGTCACAAAAAAAAAACATTTTCAATCGTGAAGCTTTTTTATTATATGTATTAAATTTTGTAATACGAAAAAAACTCAAAAAAAAAATTATAAAAAAATTAAAAAAAAATTAAAAAAAAAAAAAAAAAATTTTAAAAAAAAATTAGTAATGTTATAATTTTTCAACCTTTTCTTTAATTTATTAAAAAATTTTTAAAAAAATTATTTGAAAAAATTTTGACTAATTACGTTACTAACTACGTAATAAAAAGTTTTTAACTACGTAATTTAAAATTTAAGTTAGTAGTTAGCAAGAAATAAATATTCCTTCCTTCTTTGGTCTTTTGCAACATTCTGTAAGGGTTGGAGGGGCAGGGGGGAGGGGATCTTTTATATTGTTCTACTGATTTTTAACATACATAATTTCAAAGAGACTAAAAACATTTCAATAAAAAATATAAAAAAATTTTCTCGCATCAATGAAAAAATTGGTGGAATTATTTTCGTTAGTTCTCGTCTTTTAAAATTTTCCATCGAATCGTGTAATTATCGCTTTTTATAAAAAAGGAATACGCACAAGCACTAATCAAAGACGGACGAACGGACAAACGGACAAACGGACGGACGGACGGATGGATGGGCGGTTGCACTCACAAACCAGTCACAAACTGATGCTGATAGTTGTTATCGTACAGTTACGAGCTCTTGAGTTCGTAACAAATGTCTATTAGAAAACCGGCCTCGTGGCCGCTTATACTGCAGAATTATGGCAACGATTGCATCAAGCGATTACTCAAAGCGGAAGCCATTGCGTCCGTCAAGGTCATCACGTCACGCTGGAGATAATAAAATGTCTGCCGACATTTTCACCTCTCTCTTTTCGCATATATTTATACTATCTACGTACTATACGAGTTTATATTTCTACAGCATCAATTACAAATAGCCATAATATTTTTTATATATCCAAAAATATACACACGAGAAATGCTGTTAGTGGTCTTCAGTGTTCTTATCGATTTGAGAAAACTTAGGTACTTTTTAAAGAATAAAGCTTTAACCCACAAGAATTTTAAAGAAAACTATGAGATAAAAAGGAAAATTTCGAACTTTCAATCAAAACCAAAAAACGAGTAAATGGATTAGAGCTGGAAAAAAAAATTGAACCTACTCAAATTGTGTTGAAAGCCTACGAGGCAAATTGACAGGACAAACAAGACCGTCGGCTATCAGCAGAAGCTGGCGATTACGTAAGAAAAAGCAAAAGAAAAAAGGAAAAAGCCAATCTACCACTAACAGCACAATCATCAGCACACACTGCACTCTACACACACACATTATCACACGAACGAACTCCATTAAAATCCTTCGCACATTGCAGCAAAAAGAAAAGAAAAAAAAACCGAAAACCATAAAAAAACACAGAACTCCGAACTCAGAAAAGAATGATTACTTCCACAGGAAACATGTCGACAGAGTCCGTTGCCGTCTAGTAGCCGGATAGGGCACAGCTAGAAAAACTAAACCTCAGAACAACCACAGCCACTCTCAAAGAAGTCCAAACGGAGTCGTCACTTCGCCGCATGCCAAAGCAGTGGCACACTTTTTGCTGTTTTTCTGTTAGCCGTTTAGTTGATTCGATTTGCCCAAAAGTCATCAGCATCAACATCACCATCAACATCAACAACATCACTAAAAACATGTCCAACATGAGCGGCTCGAGGATTTCGCCCTGTTATGGCGACTACGACTTTTACACCGCTTCGTCTCAAAAAGAGAGAAAAAAGCAGCAAAGCGGCGCGGCGCTCCTGGAAAAAATCCTGCACTTTGCACCTCTTACACACTTGTTCTCCATTTCCAACAAGTCCACCCGCCGATCGCTTTCGCCGCTAGTTTTTTCTTTGCTTTTTGTTACGCTTCAGTTCAACGACGATAGTTTTTGCCGCCCTGCGTCTAAGAGTAACCTTTAACTCAATTTCGCAGCGTTTATCTCACATGCCTCGATGATATTTATTTGATGCGATTTGTTGCCCTCGCATGCAGCAGCAGCAGCGGCAGCAGCGGCAGCAGCAACGTCAGTAACAGTAACGTCAACGGTGGTCTGCGGACACTTGGACGGACAGAAGCCGGAAAAAAGGGCCTTTAGCATTTTGCAACTCTTGCTATTTTGTTTGCCAAAGATTGAGCATGTTGTTTGTATCGTATTCGTATTACAAATACAAACAACAACAACACAGACAGAAGATAGAAGAGACGCAAATAGACGCAAACAGAAAAGCAATGATAGCGCATATCATGTGTCATGCGAGTAAACAGGCTGCTGCTGTCATCCAGTGAAGATTTCAATTCGTTTTTCAAGAATTTCGCAAGAAAAACTAATCAGCCGCTGCGTAAATTAATGAATATTAGAGAGACTTATTCCGGAAAGTCTCTCTATTGTTCTTATTTTCTTAATTCAGGAGAAAGCAAGGCATGAATACTATTGCGAATACTCGTATCAAAGCGAAGGTGAAAAGTAATGAATAATTGAAATGAATGATTTCATTTCCGCAATGCCGCAATATTTACCACTCCATTCGCACTCCATTCGCCCTATGGCAAAAATGGTCTAAAAAAGTCACTGCACTTAGTTCACATTCATTCGCTGCAACAACGCGGCGCCGCGGCGTTCACTGCCCGCATGCCGTTCATTTCTCGCCAAACGATTTCTGCTAAATCAACCTACTAATTGGTAACCCACGATACGGTCGCTTTTGTTGTTGTTGTTGTTGTTGTTGTTGTTGTTGTTGTTGTTGTTGTTGTTGCAGTTACCTGCTAATTTGCTGCAGAGCAATGCAAAATAATCTTTCATCGCGTTGCCACATAACTTTTAAACAACAACAACAACAACAACAAAAAAAAAAGGAAAAACCAAAATATATTTAACAACAATATGAAAACCAAAAACAAAACCTGGACAGTTAGAATAAATTTAGAGTGAACGAGATGGCGCGTTTGAGATAATCTCAGTGGCGGCGGCGGCGGCGGCGACGGCGGCAACGCATGTGCAACAATTATTGTTTATGACGGGGCGCGCACACGTTGTGTTGCATTGCAGCTCGCCGCACTGCGATGAGTTCGTTTTCGGTTTGTGGCGATTGTGGCAGCGAGTGCGGCTGCCGTTGCGGCGGCGACTATGACTATGGCTGCGATTGCGATTGCGATTGCGGTTGCAGTTATGTACAATTGCTTTTCTGCTTGCGGTACGGGGCGGTTGGGTGTGGGTGTGGCAGGCTGTGCAGCAGGAACAAACAATAATCAAAAGCGATAGCAACGACAGTAACAATAACATTAACAGCAGCCAACAACAACATTATTAATTCGGCAATTGATTATTACCAATTGTTGTTGTTGTTGTTGTTGTTGTTGTTGTTGTTGTTACATTATATATGCACGCAAAGGTTAAAATGTCAAACATTGTATTCGAGTCAAGCTCGAAGGAAAACTGCAAAAATCGAATACGAATGCGAATACACACACACACACACACACACACACACACAAGCGCTTGTTTTTTTAATGAGAACTACTCAGCTAAAGGCCAAATTGTGTTTGTTGGTAACTGTTTGTTGTTGTCTGGTCTTCTTGTGGGCCGTTATGTTGAATTGTGTTAATAACACTTGCAGCATTTTTTCAAACAATTTTTTGTTGTTTTTGCTTTTTTGGTTGGTATTGTTTGATGTTGTCGGTGGTGAACAACATTTGTTTTTGTTGTTCTTGTTGTTGTGCGCCCGCCTTCAGCCTCACGACCGCCTGCTGGAGGTGTTCATTCATTCTTTATGCGTTCAAAAAATTTACTGATTACAATCGTTGATAAAAATTTGAAAGTGCATTACAATAAAACGATAATACTGAACAGCAACAATAGCGAAGAAAGAGTGGAAGGAAGGAAGGAAGGAAGGAAGGATAAAGTACCTAAACCTGTCATGACATGCTGTTGCTGCAGCGAAATGAAACAAACGCATTTGCCGGCAAATTGAAACAAGTCATTGTGTCATTGTGAATTGTGCCAACAATTTTCGTTTGAGGCGTTTCAGGCCTTCTGACATAAATAAAAAGAAAACCAAAATAAAAAAAACCATAAAAAATGCTTAATTTTGTTCACTCTTTTAGCCATAATCAAATGGCATAATAAATAAATTACTATTAAAATTGAATTTAAAGATCGTGGCAATCAATATTAGAGAAAAATATTCTCCGTGCTTTCTTCGTGTGGAAAAGTCTTACACCGAAACGGTCTTCTTCCGTCGTCTTGCGTCATCGCATTGCACATACTTTGTACAACTGTATATAGTACTATGTATTATAAAATAGTGTAGTAATAAATATGTTAACTTTTTTTACCGCCACTTTTTTTTTTTGTCATCATATTTTACAGATTTAGAAACAATTGAAAAATGACTCATTTGAAATTTTAATGTCCTCAAAAGCCCGCTCATTTAATTTAATTATCGTCAGTAGAAATCAGGGAAAAAGTTGCCTGCAATTATCAGCACAGCAATCGATCGGTCGTTCGGTCGGTCGGTCGGTCGGTCGGTGGGGCACGTCGAGTGACTCCGTCAAAACATCGAATTGCAAATTAGTGCGCGATAAACGCCAACGACAACGAAAAGACAGCGACGCGTCGCGACGTTAACTTTTATGAATCTCCTTCACTGCTTTGTGGTGGATTATTAGGAAGAAGAAGAAGAGAAGCAGCAACAACAATAATTATAATTCATGTTTATTTTATTGAAAAGTGGAAACGAAGCAGAAGTCGTGCCGCTGTTGACCTTGAAGCCGGCAGAAAGTGCTTTGCATCGACCCAGACGTAACGAGAAGGGCTCGACCGTTCGACGAGAAGACGAAAGGGCGATTTGTTTTCTAGCTATTATTTATATTGCTGCTGCGGTGTTTATTGTTGTTGTTGCTGATTTAGCTGGTATTAAAAATGACTATGATTAGATAGAGACCAAGTTAGAGACCGTTTGACAGAACGCCTCCGAGACTTACTCATTAAGCAATAAAGATCCGAATCTGCCGCACGGAGCACGACTTCTTAACCCCTTTCAGTCGGTGTTTTTTTTTTTTTTTGGTTCGAAATAAAAAATTAATGGCATAATTTTAATTTTATCTTGTCTAATTTTTAAAAGTGATTTATTTTTCCTTTTTATAGTGGTTTTATTTGATTTTGAATTCACATTAATTCATTTTTATTAGATATTTTCTTTTTCTCTCTCTCTCTCTCTCTCTCTCACCTGCCTCGCCATAAAATTTTCGTACCAAAATATGCATCGTTTACTTAAAAAGTTAAGAAAAGCTGTCAGCATGTGTTGCCACATTTGCACTACGCGGTGTGCAAAATTGGTTTTCTATTGGCTTTGGTTACTCTTGTTGTGCTCGTTGTTGTTGTTGTTATAGTTTGGCGGCGAATCTGTAGCACCTCTTGCGCTTGCGCTTGCGCTTGCGCTTGCGCTCCATGCAATCAATAAATTAACAATTATTGCCCGCAACATGACGATTTTATTGAGTTTTAATGCACATAGTGTGCCCGCGTAGCCGCATCGTGCGGTGGCGGCCGCCGCGACCGACAATCGCAGCCATAACGGCGCAATTTAATTGAATGCGTGAATTGTTTTTGTTGCGCTGGCTTGTCTCAACGACGACAAGCGCGACAAGCGCGACAAGCGCGACAAGCAATATCTGGCGGGACGGACGAACGCATGGACGCAGGGACGGACCGCGAGTGGCGCACTTTAAGCCGCTTTCAGCTGGCATTTGCGCTGGCGCGTGAAAACGTGACGATTCAGTTAGTTGGTAACAATTTTCCTCTTTCATTTTTTATTATTATTATTTTATACATATTCAGCTCGGTTAAAGCCAGAAAGTATTGGACAGACACACCGAAGCAATCGGTATGGGAGTGTTGTTGTTGTTGTTGTAGTTGGTGTATAATTTTCCCATTAAAATGAACTGTTGTGAGATTTTCCCAGAGTGAGATTATTCGTGCGATTTGTTGTTGTTGTTGTTGTTGTTGTTATCAATAGTCTGCCCGACTGCTGCTATATTCGAAGTATATTTTGTTGTTGTTGTTGTTGTTGTTGTTGTTGTTGTTGTTGTTGTTGTTGTAATTGTAAATTATGACAAAAATGTAATCAATTGATTGTTAATTGGTTACTATATTGACCACAAATAATTTCCGATGTGCCGATAATGGCTCATCGTCATTCTAAAACGCGTTTGAGCACGTTTGAGGAGAGTATTGCGCGGGAGCGAAGAAGAAGAAGAAGAAGAGGGCGCATGGAATAGTGATGAAGTGAAAGGTTTGAAAACTTACTAAAGTTTCTCGCAGAATTATTATAGAAAGTCACGACAAATCGCAGCAATCGTAGTGTATATTATTTGAACAATACTGAGCAAGATCCAAGCGGTCAAGCGTCGCCGCTAAGGGTGGTTTTGTTGCTGTTAGCACTTCCCAAACCGGAACTTAATTTGATCATTTGTTGACGAAGGTACTTAACGTACCTACCTCTGTTAGAGAATGCCAAAATAAAGATTCGAAAGAACACCAAAGACATCTTTTGCGTTGGTATAGAGTTATCCGGAATAGACTAGAGGAAGTTTTTTTTAAAAAAGAAAACATAATCAGTCCAAAAGCACCATTATTTTTAATGCAACCTACATATATACATATGTACTTAAGTGTCAGTTAAAAGTCAGTCACTCTCTTGCGCTCTCTCTCTCTCTCTCTTTTTTTCTTTCCATTGCCATTCCGACAAAATCCTCGATGAACGTAATTAATTTGCAACCAGCTGATCGACCGCCCGCCTGCGTGGTGGCCAACAACACCTGATAGTGGCAGATACAAGACAACGATAGTGGCTTCAGCCACGACAGCGAGTCCGTCGTAATGCACGCCATTGCGTTCGCTCAATGAATGCGTTCGAGATTGATTCAACAGAAATCGATTCAATTTCAACAATTCGCTCAATTCGCTCAATTCATTCATTCAATTGTGCTCAACCGAAGCCCGGCAAATTTGAGCGCGTTTATTTTTTGGAACATTTCTATTTTTTTTTTTTGCCCGAAATGCTGTCGAATACTTTTTTTTTTTGTTATGCTGCGAACTCGATTTCTTGTTGCGAGAAATGCGAATTTTCTTGCCGAAATTGCAAGAGGTTCTCCAGGTGCGCGCGACCCTTTGCAAAAGCCAAAGCCTTCTTGGCCAAATACCTAGCCGTACGTACCCACGACAGCACCTGTGTTCGCATTCATCCCCTTCCCTTCCCTTCCCTTCCCTTCCCCTTCCTTTGGTTACTCCTTGGGCCTCGTTGCTTTCGGAATACAAATAAATACATGCTCTGCTTGCACCTTTTCTAATCTTAGATGCAAAACCTGATTTTTTTTTTATGCGAGTACGAGTATTAGGAAATATTTGTTGCTGCTGATGTCATGATGGTTGCTCGTTGCTCTTAGTCGTGCGGCTGCTGTTGTTGCATTTATTACGGCAGTCATTTGACCACTCAGCGGCCGTTGCAGCGAGTGTGGCAGCCAAGCGAATTGCATGCAACACCAACACCAACACCAACAAAAAGCTATCTGGTGGACGGTGCAACGCCGGCAATACCAACCACGACGTGGCAAACCCAAAAACGTATGCGTGCCGTTTCTGCTGTTGTTTCTGTAACAATTGGTTTTATCTGTATTTTAATTGTGTTTGTGTTGCTGTGTTTAGGAATTTGTTGAGCTGAATTATCGCCAAATTGCGTCGGCAACTGTGCCGGGCCGGGCGTCACATTCGCCACGTCGGTTAGTGGGTTGCTGGCGGTGCCGTCTGGGCTTAGTCGGTTGGTTGGTTGCTAGTTTGATTTGCATTTGTGGTCCGACCCATTCATATTCCTTCAATTTGTTGGGTCAATTTGTGCCTCGATTGATTCCGACTCATTATCGCAGATCGTCCCGACGAAGCATAAACCTTCTTAATTGTATTTATTAACGGATGCTCCTTTTGAGAGTCATTTCATTTCAGACAATTCCTTGCTTATGCTAATTGAAAAGCTGAAATTTACGATAAATTCTCCAAAAAAGTTCTTTGGAACGAATTTCCTTCAAGCCTAAGAGCACAAAAAATACACTGCAGATGGCACATCGCCGAAACCGGTTTGTCTCCAAAGCAAACTTGAGGATAGAAGCAAAGAGGATAGAAGTTCCTTCAAAAAAACCCATCATCATCCAACCTCGTCGGAGGACCTTAACGCATATCAAGCCATAGATAACTCAATATTGTTGTTTGCGTGGGATAATTCGGGAAATTTTTATCCTAACGCAGTTGATAGCGTACATCGTAAAGCAGCAGGCTCCTCTTGACGGTCCATTATTCCAAAAAAAAAACAAAAAAAAAACCAAATAAAATAATTTATTAACATCAACCGTATAGTAATTAACAAAACTTCACATCAAAACCATAACAACAACAACAGCCGAAGATGGACCAGATATTATTTTTGGGTCAAGTTCAGTTAACAATGGTTGTAGTCTGAGCTGGTTCTTCCGTCCATGCGGTTTTTTAAGAAGGCTAGTTTTATTTTCATTTGGTCTTCTTGAACCCTTCTTAGATCTTTATAACATATACGAGCGCATACCTCGATTGTCCGGAGACCGGACTGAGCTGTTTTTCATTTTTATTGTTTAATAATATACGTTATGGTCAGTTTTGCGATGGTCTTTAACCGCAAAAAACATGTGAACAATCGAAGCATCGTATTATCCATTCTTGTTGTTAGCATTACCTTAAATAATGTGTCCAACAACAGCAACAACAACACAAACAACAGCCATATTATTACTATTCCTGACCGCAACTCGACGCTACGAAATGGTCGAAGTATGGTCGCTCGGTCGTTCGATCGATCCCTAAGCAGCCTACCGACAACCCCGTCTACCTGCGGCTATTCTTCTTCTTCTTAGCCCCTCTGTCCTCTCCACTCGCTCTCCACCTCTTGTTATTTTATTTTATTCAATTATATTTTAATAAAGTTTTGATAGCTTGCATGCAAGCAGGCTGAGCTAATTTTAATTTGTTTGCTCTATTTTTTCCTTTAGGTTTTTCCTTTGTTTGTGTTTGTTTTCGCACACATGTTGATCGCATGACCTTCTGGGCTAATGTTTGTTTTATGAAATTTTATCATTTATAACATTCGGTTGCTGCTTGCGTGTCTCGAAGAGCATCATCAGCAAATCATTTGAGCGACTCTTTTGGGCTAGGCCACGCTTTGTTGTTGTTGTTTTTGACGGAGTGTTGCAAAAAGAGCTCACACTTCTTTTTATGAAAGAGTTGCTGGATTTTTTAGAATTTTTTTTTATATAATAAATCTTCCTGATCTTGTTTTTCTCCTCTCCTTTTTAGTTCAATTGCCCGGAAACCTTTTCGATGCCTTTTGTACTATAATTTTAGTAAAAAAAAACATTTTTTTTTTAATCAGAAACGCATACGTATTTATGTACATATTTTGTGAATTGTTGGTTGTGTTGATTAGAAGATGATATGACTATGATAAGGATTATATATTTAATATTTTAATATACAATTTTTTATATGTTTAATGGAAAAAATATGTTTTTGTTATTTATTTGAAAAGAATACACTCAAAATTTATACCAAGGACCCAAAATATTGGATATAAAATTTATAAAAATTCACAACAATTATTTTTAATGTTACTATAATGATTTTACAATGATATTCTGGTATATTCTTAGTTATTAAATAAAGTGAATTTTTTTTTTTTTTTGGTTTCCCAAAGACGAAATTTTTGTTATAGCAATATAAATAATGGTAACTAATTTTTTTTAAAACGATTTTTTGAGAGTTATGATTATACAGGGTGTCCGAAGAAGTGAAGTGATATACTCATATTGAAGTAATTACAAATAAACAGAAAAATAGTGTCTGATATGGTGAATGATACCACCTTGAGTTACAAGCGCCCTCATCGATAAGTTACTTTAATATTCGCTCTGACTTAACTCAGAAACTGTCTAAGATCTCCACTCACGGAGATCTTGCATTAAATATACAATAGATACTAATAACAATCATTTAGAAATCGACGTTTGAAGGCAAGATAAAATTATGAAAATTTGCGCACATTAAAAGTTGTTGCTGGGAAAATTGCAGTCACAGCCGCAACGTTTGAATCGTTTAAATTGAGACATAAACCCAGCAAGCAGCCATCCATCCGTCGGCGCTTGCCGGTGACCGCATACAAACACATACACGTCTGCACATGTCACACATACCGACGGGAAACAATTTGAAGAGATTTTCAGGTTGCGGCAAGAGTAGGTACCATCATCGCCACTCGAGGCTGAGGCAAATAAAATATAATAACAATTTGCTTTATTGCGCTGGCTGACGTTTTGTCCGACGCCCATACAGCATCGATCGGTCGGCCAGCAGTCAACCAGCCCTCAGTTTATGTCGGCGGTTCGGCCGGTCGGCGCTTCTCTCGGCACTCTCGGGGTCATCGCGAAGATCCCGAGCAGCACCTACTGTCCCTTGCTGCCCTCCTAGTCTATGATTTTTAAATGTATTTTCGATTTATTTAATCTCTGGTGGACTACCTCGATCAGCAACACCGCAAGAACATGCTTTGTTTTTTTTTTGCTCTATCGGCACACCCTTAAAGTCATACTCAACCCCTCGGGATAGGAATTGTTCTTATTTGCTGCACCGTAATGCGGCGTTGTTTTTTGTTGTTGGCTTAAGAAGTCGTCTACACTTGCCGCACTGACTTGTGGCGCCGCCACAGTCGCCTTTCGCCATTCTCATAGTTTATTGTTCTTGCTTTCGGTCAATTCGCAGCACCTTTCACTTAGCACTTTTTCGCTGTACTTTTTCCTGTACTTAATACTCGTATTATCCGAGTTCTGTTGGCTTTTGCGCTTTCTTACTGAGATCCTACGAATCGGGTTCTCTGCGTGTGTGTGGCAGAAACGTGATCGGTGCGACCCAGTAACAATCTATTTTTTTAGAAATTTTTGCTGGAAATGGGAGTGGAAAAGAATGAGGGGGGGGGGGGGGGGGGAGGGTGTTGTACAAATGCAGAGGCGTCACCAGCAATAAAGTGTAGGATAATCTCTTTGCTTTTGCTTGCCATGTGTGTGTATTCTCTGCGCTCTAAAAGTCCTAAAATATTTGTTGAATAAAGATTTTATTTCAAGATCATAATAATCCACGATTTCAAAGCTTCTGGAAGATTTAAAAAGTTTTTATTTTTCGTGAAGCGACGAAAACGGTTCTGCTTCAGCTTAGGCTATTCTCTAGATTGTAAAATTCTCTAGCGCGAGGCTTATTTTTGAAATGATAGCCTTCGAGAAAAACGCAAAAGATCTCATCTAACGCATATGCGCTCTCCGCTAAAGGAGTACGTCCTGCAGGTCCCTTGCAGTACCTTACTCTTAATTAATCCCTTTGATTGTCAAAGGCCAAGAAGCTTCTTACGTTGCAGAAAAAACCCAAAAGTTGAGTCTCATAAACGACCGCATCATGATTACAAAAGTCTTTCTCTTTTCCACGCCTCTCTCTCTTTAACTCTCTCTCTTTTGCCGTGCTCTCTGCCCACTTGAATTTTGTGCTCATCAAGAAAAAAAAAAAATATTCTTCAATATCTTCATTATCCTGATCATCTATTTCGACAGCATTTTATAAAAAACAGTCTATAGAAAGTTGCTGTAGCAAAAAATGTTCACATTATTTCGGTGTTGAACTAAAACTTTGTTGCTTTATTCGAAAAAATTCACTGAGAGTGGAACGGGCTGGCCGCTTGAAGACCCTTCGACCATCTGTGGCCTGCAGTTATTTAGAAAATCGTGACGTACTAGTGTTGCCATTCGGTCGTGAAACACCAGCTCTGTGCCAAACTACGGCAAAAGAGACGCAGCAGAATAAGCAGAAGGAATGCTGAGGATTCCTGAAGAGAATTAGAAAAAGAAATGGCATAGCAAAGATTGGGGCACAGCAATCGCCAGTTTCAGCAACGCCAGCCAACAAACGGCCAATGAAATATTCAAGGATAATCGATTGTGGTTGTCGCTTGCGTTATTCGCACTCGACCGAGCGGAGACGAGACGACCAGATGAGCGCGGCCACGACGACGACGACAACAGCAACCAGAAAGAAAAGGCGCACCACAAATCGTGGTCCCCATTCTAACGACTCGCAATTTGGCCGCAACCAGGCGGATTAGGCCCCGAAAAATTCCCAAGATAATGAATTGATGATGAGGCCTAGCCCGTTGAAGCGCTCAGATGCAACTCTGGATGATGATGATGTACGGTCTGTCCAGGAATTGCAACGACTGCGAACTGGCAACAGCGCACAGCGCACAGCGCAAAGCGGCGCTGAAGACTCGTGCGCTGAGAAATTGCACGACTTTCGACACGAACAACAGAAAAAACAACAACAGGAGAAATAGAAATCAAATTTAGACCAGAATGCAAAAACAAAAAAAACAACAACAACAATGTGCCACCTTTAAAAATGGCCAGAGAATGGCCATCATTGAAGGGTCTCCGCGGCGGCAAGACGCAGACGCAGACGCTCTGACTCTATCACGATCAGTAATAAATTTTATTGTTGTCGTTATTATTATTCTATTCAAACATAGGACGAAGAAAAGAGACAGAAAGACCTAATAATTGTGTTGAAAAAAGGGAGCGAGAAGAATGCGTCAGAGCAATCGACATAAAAGAATTGAAAAAAAAGAGCAAACGAAGGCCCAAAATGTACAAAACTCTTTGTACTTTAAAAGCTATCGCAACACTCAGGGCTGGATCCGGGGAAAACATTTGTCACAGCTAAATTACATTTTATACGAAAACAAAACTTGCAAAATATTGAAATGTTGGCGAAAATAAGACTACAAATCGACCAACAATCGACCAAAGACGGACCAAAACTTTCAAAATTTACTCGAAAAAAAAGAAATCGATTTAGATATTGGTGCTTAATTTGTGTTTAAGAGAAGTATTGATCATCAATTTCGAAAGTATTACGCACTGAGCATAATTTTCCAGAACCATGCAATGTCCAGAAAATGCACTGAATACGGCCGCCTTGGCCACGCGTTTGTTTTAGCAGTTATTTCGAGCAATATGCCTTTTTAGGTGGTGAAGGTGGTGAGGCCCAGAAAATTCATACACGCACAAATTGGTCACCACAACCTTTCACTCGACCAAATCGCAGACTAATCATTCTAGCATTATACAAGTATTTGCTCTGAATGCGGCTGAGTGTTCATACGTACCATCAAAATGTACCTACACTTGCAGCAAGTTGGCAGATATAAATAAGAGCCAACTTCGGGAAGGAATATCTTCTTTAAATGTGATAAATGTTACTTTCGTATGTAATTTATTATCTCATTCGGACTTCGGTTAGAATTGGTTGACATTTTTGTGTACTCGTAGGTATACTGAGCACTGTGGATCGAACTATTCTCGCTGGCCCTTAAGCGTTCAATTTGCTCCTAATCCATTCGAGACCTGTCGAGACCAAAACCTGTCGATTAACGCAGCGTAATATATTGTAAATTAATAAAAAATGTATGACTCTTTACGACCACGAAGAGTTGCTTTCGATCGATGCTCAATCGTATCTACCAGAAGAGCAAAAGTGGGCCATGGACCATGCCATATGTTGCATAATGTCTCGAGGCGTGGCAATTTCCATTTTCAATTCATTGCAGCGACTCATGAAATCATAAAATCATCAACAAATTGAAAAAGCGTGTTTAATCATGCACGTCCTCGGGGACGAACAGGTGTTCCGGCCGCGTAGAAATATGGTGACTTGGTACAACTAGAGAGTAAAATGTGGGTAGCCGTAACTCCGGCTGAACACGGTCGTTACGTTACGTCCCAAAAGAATGCCGTTCATGCGAATCCGTTTTAAATGCGATGAAGAACTATTGCAAAAAACTGAGTTACATTCGAAAAAATTCTAGCAGAGCGAAACCGTGTTAACTGAGCACCGTGTTATACGCGCGCTACCTGTATATACTCGTATAAGTTACGCAGAAGAGAACTGGATCACCTGAAAAAGAAAAGAATTTAGGAAAAGGCCAAGAAGTCATTCCACGCCGAGTTCTCGGTGCACTAGAAATGAATGAGTTCGTGAATGCGGTGCGTCCGGCTCCTCCGAAAATTCGGTAGAAATTAATAAAAAGCAATTTCAATTTTCCAACCAGAAATTATTTATTAAGAGCGCGAAAGTGGACGGAAAAGCTAAAGCCTGCCGCCCGCGCAGAATTGTAACAGAAGTGTGTGTAAGAGAGAGAGAGAGAGAGAGAGAGAGAGAGAGAGAGGAAAAAATTATCGCACCGGAAAACGCCTTCTACAAAACGGCAAGGAACGTCGTCTGTACGTTGCAGGCAGAAACCATTTGAACCATGGCGTTGCTGCTACATTTCTTACTGTTTTTAGTTGTTGTTGTTGTTGTTGTTGTTGTTGTTTTGAAAAAAATTATGAAAAGCGTGCTTATCATAGTCTACCCTGAGGCGTCCTGCAGACCGGCCCAGTGCTGATCACGTCGCACTGGTTTGTGGACCGCGCAGCGAAACGACGCGCCTGCACACTTAAAAAAGTGCGGCGCGAGATGTAAACTGCGTTACGGTGCAAAATACGAGTGCCAAAAATATGGCCGAGAGGTATAGAAACTCTTTCTTTGCCGGTTCTTTCCAACGACCTTAGCCGCAATCGCGTTATGCAGAAAATTGTTCAAAATGTTGCACTATTTTTACACCATTTTTACACTATTTCTACACGCTTAACCCAAAACTATTTAATCTAAAAACTCTTTTTGTTCCAGGTGGTCCTCTCGGCCTGTTCCTCGTATTTCCAGAGCCTCTTTCTGGACCACCCCGAAAGGCATCCCATTGTGATATTGAAGGACGTGCGTTTTGCGGAGCTACAAACTTTAGTTGAATTCATGTATAAGGGCGAGGTCAACGTGCAATATTGTCAGTTGTCGGCACTGCTCAAAACGGCGGAGTCCCTGAAGGTAAGCCCACTGCGCACAGAGAGGCCATTAACTTGTCCAGCTATTGTTTTAGTAATCGCTCTCCTTGCCTGTCTCCGACCGTAGGTTAAAGGTTTGGCAGAGATGACCAATCAGAACACGACCTTGCGCGAACCAGAACGCGAACCCGATCGTCTGCGGCCACACTCGCAGCCCGGCAAAACCACTTGCGCCAGCCCGGTGGACGCGGGGCTGGCTGGGCCCTCGTCGTCGTCGTCGTCCTCAGCGTCTTCGTCGGCCGCAGCCGTCCTGACCACAGCACCCACAGCAGCGGGCGGCTGCGCAGCCTCCTCCAGCGCCACGCATCCGAGTGGCGGCAGCGGAACAGCGTGCGCCGCTGCAGCTGGCAGTGAAATAACAACCGCATCCTCTAGCAAACGTACCTCAACAACCTCAACTTCGGCGGCAGCTCTGAATCGCGATTCCGGCGAATGCTGCAGCCCTTCGCCTCCCAAGCGCCTGCTGGCCTCGTCAGCTACTAACGTCGCCGCCTCGCCTGTGCCGCTGGATCTGTATCAACGGCGTTCCGAGGTGGCGGAGGTGGCCACGGAGTCCGCGCGGCCGCATGCGTCGGACGTCGTCGGTGCCAGCACTAACCAACCGGCGGTGAAACGCAGTGGTTCGCCCGCCATCGCGGCGGACCTGAGCACCGCGGCAGCGCCGAGCACTAACAAAGCTCGAACGAAGGACGAACCCGATTCGCCTTCTCCTGCTCGTCCGGAACGTCCGCCGTCGATTTCACTGCAGCGCGTCGCGGCCGATGATATCGAGGACATCGAAGACATTGACGACGATTATGATGAGGAGATGGATGATGATGACGACGACGACGACGACGACGCCGAGAACTCGTCGCATGAAATTGGCTTGAATTTGAAGAATATTGCGGCAATGGTGGCGGCCAACACAGCAGCGGGTCATGCCTCTGCGTCGGCGTCAGCGGCGGCTTTAGTGTTACCGCGTTCACCACTGAATGTGGCTGCAGCCGGTGGCGCTGATAATGACGCTGCCGGAGCCACAACATCGGCAACGGCGTCCTCAACGATACCGGCGGACCTCACGCAGCGGCCAGCGTCACGCAGCTCGCGTGACGGCGGTGTACATTGTTCCTCAGATCGACCCGGCAGCTCAGGAGTCTACACGATGCCTTCCAGCTCAGCGCATGGTGGCGTCGGTGGCGACTTGAGCCCAAATTCGGCAGCAACGGCGGTGCCTGTCGGGTCCTCTACGAGTGTTGGCGAGCCCATAGCGGGAGCCTCTGGCGGCCTGGGTCCAGTGCAATCGGTGCCGCTGGTAAGTTTGCACGTTCGCGGGGTCTATGAGGTGCTGCCAGATTGAGGCAAAATCCCTTTCTCTTGCAGTCGCTGAAGAAAGAGATCGACTGCAGCGAAGACGACAACAGCAACAGCCGGCACCTGTTGCTGCAGCCGCGTTCGGCGTCGGCGAGTGGCGGCCTGGGTGGTGGCGGTGGCGGCGGCGGCGGTATCGCCGAGCTCGATTACCGACCGTCACACGAATCGGTGAGTCCAGTCAGAGAGCTTCACGCACTTCCTGTCTGTCTATCTATCTCTCTTTCTCTCTTACTTGAATTTATTACAATAATACACAAACTACGATATTTCAATACATACAAAATAGACATATATACTCACCCAGTATTTATAAGATCAAGTTAATTTTTGCTCTTCGTCGTGTTCTTTGTCTATGAATTTTTTCAAACGAATATTTATCAAATTTCATATTTTAAATGTTAAAAAGTTTTAAATAGGTTTTACCAAAAATATTATTAAGCATTTAAAAAAAAAAAAAACGAACGAGCGCGCTGTCGAAAATTTAAATTGAAGCTTTAAGTGTGCATTTTCAGTTATTTTCCACTGTCACTCTATCTCTCTCCCTCTCTCTCTTTCTTTATTTTTTCTCTCTCTTTCTCACTCTCTATCTCTCTCTTGGTGTGTCTTATATTTGAGATCTGTTTGGTATTTTTTGTAGCCATTTTGCTTACTTTTGAGTTCCGTCAGTGTTGGCCAGTGTTGCATGTTTAACCAGAAACGAACTTTTATTTTCGGAGAAAATTTAGCTCGTACGAAGAACTGTAAAATGGCCGCCACGGATCGCTTGCCTTGATTACTCAGTGTTTATTTTGTCGCATGTTTCAGTGTTCAATATTTACTCTTTCGCGAACCGTTTTAAGCTTAATGAATCTTCTGAAAGTCTCACTTCCTCCCTCCCACCCTCCTTCGTGCCCTCCCACACAGTCAGTCAGTGTTTGATTTTCAATTTTCCTTCGTTTTCGTTTTTTTCCGTTTCCTTTTCCTTTCAATCGCTTTCTGCCCTGATACGAGTACCTTGCACATGAGACCGCCTTGCTCACCACCTTCAGTTATTAATGTTGACTTCACCCGAATGTTGCAGCTGTCTTCATAAGACAGTTTTTTTTTTTTTTTTGAAGAAATGTAAAATTCCGAGGCACATACTCGTAATTAAAGTTTATTCAGTTAATCGAGGGTTGGACAAACAAACCAAACCGTCGCACAAGGTTGAAGCGACTACAGAGCCCCGCGTCTGTGAGAGAGCTCTCTTAGGTCGGTCGTAACCTGTTTCTTAACCCATTGTTAGTATAACTATCAATTTTAAACATAATTGCGTCATTAGTTTTTGAGATATCAGCCACCAAGAAACTTAATCAGGAGAAATAATGGTAATATATTCGAAGATATGGCCTCTTTTCGACTCGTATTTGTACGCATACACAATAAATTTATTTATTATTTCCACATTAATCAATAGTTAGGGAGGAGGAGGAGCCCTAGGGAGGCTACAATAGTTAGCTCTTTTGATAAATACTTTCAATTTAAGTCGAATCTATTAATCATAGCTCCATACATTGTTAAAGAGCTGATGCTGCAGCGTATGAGATACGATTCCTACAAAATTGAAACAGAAATTTACTATAGTATGTAGATATATATCGTAACATGCGACTGGTTTTAGAATAAAATTGGAAATGCCAGCCGCTTGTGATTGTAGAGAACGAACAGAAACAAAACTGAAATCGGTCTCTTTGCTACACGTTATATAAATTTGATGGACAGCACGACAAACAGCACGAATATCAATGAAAATAAATGAAACCTTCATTCTGCCGTCAACGCAACGCAGCAAAAAGAAAAACCCAATAAAATATAAAAAGTTATATAGAAAAATCAACTTGAATAAAATCGAGAATAGGAAATTAAAAATCATACACAATAACCAAGAAAAATAACTGAAAAAATTATGGTGTTCTGAATCAACCACTCGCTCGCTCTCCCTCTCCCTCTCCACCGCTCACCACTCTGCTGTTCTCCTCCGCCAACTTCTCTTACTTAGTGCAGGCCTAAACCATCTGCCTGTACATATATTTTGCTGCCCAAAAGCTCGCTCTCCGCCGGCACCTTCATTTACCGCGGACACCAAAAAGATAAGAAAAATAGCGCAAAGAGAGCAGAAGCGCACACTCAATACTTTGATGTACAATACTTTATAAAAAAATCGAGATTGAATTGGCAAAAGCAAAGATTTACGAAAATAAAAGAGAAATCTATACATATATAAATATTTTTAATATCTAGTGGAGTGCAGAAAATGATTTCGATATTGCTAAAGGACACGTTTTTTCGATACCCCCACATTTTATGTCAATGCTTGTGGGCTGAAGTATTTTTAATTTTTTAAAATTAACAAAAATATCTTTCATTGCTGGCAATTTTTTTACAAGTTTGACTAAAATTTTACTAAACTTATTTTCTAAATTTATGAAAAGCAATTAATCTCGTTTTAACAGAAAAAAAAATTACAATTAATAAAAACTCTTTCGGTTTTGATATTTCAAAGTAATTCAAAGTTTTGCTGAAATTATTCCATCCCAAAAGAACGTAATAACTTTACAAGGCAGCACCAAAAATGCCACCTTGCACAATTATCTTTAAAACAACAAAGCCTTCGATAACTATTCAATGGAGTTTTTTTTTTGCGTGACTCTAGATCGTTTGGCACCACTGTGCAGCGGACACAGCTTCTCAAACTACGCTGCCATCCATCTCCTTCCAGGCTCTCCACACTGACTGCACATCTCTCTCTCTCTCTCTCTCTCTACTGCCCGCGTCCGCTGGCGGTTTCAACAAAACATGAATGAATTCGGCCCGCAAAAACAAAATAAAAGAAAACGTATAACGAAAAAGTAAAAAGTGCGCTGAATTTTAACTTGAATTCGTCAGCATTTCTTTTATACTCGTAGATATGTATCGTATATATATTTCCCATTTTTTTTTCTACTTTCTTTTCGATTTTTCCTTGTCTTGGCATTTTGTTTTTACCAAACAAAGACAAACAAATGCAACGAAATTAAATAAAATGCAAAGCAAAACCTACTCAGCAGAGACTCAAACCATCACAACACACTCTGTGTGGTGTATGCATGAGTGTGCAATTCCAGGCGAGCGACGCCTGAAGGTATACTACGAAAATTAATAGAAAGTATTTAACAAGCACACGAACACACGTAGGCACCAGCTGTGGTGGACAACACCATCGGAAGGGGGGGCCAAATGGTTGAAACACTGAAGTGTGCGTATGAGCCTTGTCGCATTTTGCACACGCATACACAGCCATACATGCAAACATATTTATATGTACACACAAAGAAGGCTTTTTCCATGAAAAAGAACACAAACGAAGAAAATATAAAAAGTAAAATAACAAAAATTCGTCGTCAGTCCAATGCAAACATTTTGATTTTTTATTTTTGGCTGGAAAAAAATTACCTACAAAACAAAGAAGAAGAAGAATAAGGAAATTATTATTTACGCTTTGAGCAGAAAACTCTGCGTAAGTGTGTGGAAGAGTGTGGAAGTGTGGTGGAGAAACGGGAGACAAAGGAGTGGGCAGCAGGCTGGGCATCATTTTAAATAACTCCCGAATTTTTTCACGTTCGTGAGTACGTTCCGTGTCCTTTGGATGCGTCGTGGTTGTATAAGAGAATGAGCGCAACTGTGTGTGTGTGCATGTGAAGTGAGGTCCTGTTAGAATTCATCAAGCTCTTATCTGTCATTTATGTACATATATCCTTAAGTAATCATAAACGAATCAGGCATGACATTTCAATTTCATGCATAAATCGTCGATGGCAATTTCAGGCAAATGCAAAAGTTGTCTCTGATCTGATGTATACTTAAATACGATATTTAATATAAGTTATAAACAAAATCACAGTCTTTTGAAAGTCACTTGCATGAGTTTTCTACACTGATTCATAAACGAAATGTCCTGAATGAATTTGGCGACTGCTCAGGCGTCGAAAATGCGTTCGTGTCGCATCATTTTTTCTCTTTTTAGCGGCGCAAATTTCGCTTCCTTTCGCTCTTTTCCCATCTCAGTGTTGGACATCATTTTATTATATAAAAAAAATTAGAAAACATATAGAAAATCAATAGAAAAAAAGGAGACGTAAAAATTGACGCTCTGTCAGTCCACTCAGTTTGGCATCCACATTCGTAGATGTCGCGCAGAAAGATGGGTGTGTGGATTCTTTGTTTAAAGTCTGCCCCTACGCGTGGGTACAGTAAACCCGCATGTTTTTAATGATGTACATCATTGGAAATTCCGTTAAAAACAAGCAAGAAAAAACCTGTAAATTTCACAGAAGTTCTTAAAATTCTCAGTCCAGATATATTTTCTGATTTATATTTACTAATTTTATGTATTAAATTGTGTTAATTTTTTCAAAATTTCTTATTGATTTTTTCTAAATGACGCATTATTTCTGTTAGCTTTTTGCACCACGATCGCTGAGGAATTATTGATTTATACACGCTAAAACGTATATTTTGGGCCCAGGTAGAAAAAACTCGTATGGAAGAATGTTCCCTTTTTCAGTGCGTTCAAACATTTGCCATCGGCGAGATTAAAGTCCAATTTGCATTGAGCTCTATTAACAGTTAATAAACTTAAAAGAGTTTATATTTTTTTCTATAACTTAAGCCAAAATTCATTTTGTAAAGAACCTTCAATTTTTGAAATTTAACCTTTTCACGTCAATCCCTTTCATCACATTTTTTAGCCGATCAAAGAAGTTTGTTTGTTCTTAATCAGTTATCAGGACAACAAAAATTTACTTGACTTCAACTGTTTTTTTTTGTTCTTTATGTACGTACGTTAGTTGGAAAAGTGTTTCGTCCTTTCAAATTGATCCTTCTGCACGGATAAGACGTAACAGGAAACTGACAACGTAAAAAGTGTTTTTTAATTAATGTCAATAATTGACAGTTACGAAGACTAAACAAACGAAATGAAGTCCTTGCACTGGACAATGCACAGTGGGTCGTATTTAGAGGATGATTTTTTTCAAAAGTTTTCTTCCTTTGGTACAAAGGATATCCATCCTTCTTATAGAAGAATGTAAACGAATGAAATTTAAGCCTTTTTATTACACAAACTGGAAACAAAAATTTATCATAAATTCAATATTAAGGTACAATATATTAATCAATTTTTTTTCTTCTGTAACTGTTACTGCTGCCCCTCAGCAATACATTGACAATTATATAATAAAAAAAAACACACACACACACATTCAACGACGCCAATGACAGATTATGGGCTTTTGCTATGTCATCGTCCGGTGTACACTGCGCTCTCGCATATCCTGTCTTCAATATCAATTTCATTTTTAAGTGCTTCATAACTTTTATTTGTTCCTTGCATGATGCCAAACCGTCAGTGGCCATAACAAAGAGAAAAAGTGGTCAAATCACACAAGCCAAAAGCAATAACGATAGCTTGAATAAAGTATTAAAATATTCAAACTCTGACTGTTAAAATCTGAACATTAAAAGTCTGCATTCGCACCACAAAAACTGAAACGTACTCTAATCCATTATTTTTTCTACACAAAATATTCTCGCATACATATAGTATATATCATTTGATCTATCATTTGATAGATAGTTTTATATTTAAATTACTTCCTTTTTTTTTTAAAGCACCCTTGAAGGCTTTAGACTTAAAAGTTTCGTATGTTGCCTTCTTAAAATAAAGACTAAATAACGCTATTCGAAGACCGATTGGACCCGACTTTTTCAACCCAATGTACACGTAGCCGAATATGCTTTTTATAGTTATGAGTTGTAAATGCAGAAGTACCCGACGACAAAAGGACTTCAATTCATCATTTGTATCACTCACTAGCAGCAGCAGCAGCAGCAGCCGCGGCGCGCCGACCCTTTTTGTTCCCATCAAAGAGCAACCGTTGCTCGTCCATCATTTGCAATAATTTAGAGGTTTTTTTTGATTCTGATTTTTGTGATTTTTGCCAATTTTTTTTTTAATATAAAAAGCATGTGCAGTTAGTTTTTTTTCCATTTTTTATTACTTTTAATGAAACAAAGCAGACTTACCGGCGACTTGACAATGCCTTAATGATGATGATGATGATGATGATGATGAAGTTGACTTGTTGGCTACTCGTTTTTGTATTCATATTAAATGGGTACCCGAATGGTACCCGAAATAACTAGAAAATAATTCGCAAAGCTCTTACAGAAAGTAACGATTTTGTAATAACAAAGTAACGGTTTCTCGCAGCAGTGTATAATTTTCGAGTTAATGTTTTATTCCCGAATAATTATTAAGAAAACAATTGAATTAATCGAAATTGCTAGAAAAAATAAAACTCAAAATCAAAACTATACGAATTTTCTGTACTCGGTTTTACTTTAAATCGACGTCACTGACTACAGAATGTTTTAAATAATTTCTTTTTTTTCTATCAAGCTATATACAACTGCAGCTACACACACACACATGCATACACACACACACATGCATAGATATATACAGGGTGTTCTAGATTAGGCTGGTCAAAAAACTAAGAAATGTCGGTTTAGCCTTCGAAAAGAGTTACTTTAAATAGAAAAATTGTACAAAGAACAACTGCCACGCCTATAAATTGCTTTCTTAACCTTTTTGAAAAAATCTAAAACTCCGCTGCATGAAGCCCTTTTTCCCCAACATCGTCAGGTAAATGGCTTTTGAGAAGATTAGTGCTAAATTTTTAGCAAAAAAGACGGAAAATGGATTAAAAATTTTCTTGCCTCGATGCAAGAGCTACACAATATAGCTTTTCCCCGATTAGTATCCTGGACACCCTGTATTTAAACACATACAATAAACAAACACCACACACTACAAAACACACACACACACACACACACACAGACAGACGGTAGCTTAATAAACCTTACTTTATATCGCTTCCTCTCCTCTTCCGAGGAACTGTCCGACCACCCGACCGACCGACCGACCGGCAACCAAAAAAATTTCTCAGCACAAAACATTGACGAATGCTTTTATTTCAATGCCAAAGCAAACAACAACAACCAAAAAAAAACCACTGCAAAAAGGCAGGCTGTATTAAAACGGAAATGCGTTCCTCGCTGTGCGTCATCTCTCTCTCTCTCTCTCTGTACGGTACACGGCGCGCCGTTACTATGATTGCGACTGCCATTTTTTTAAGTTTTTACATTTTGCATTATTTTTGCAAATTCTATGCGTTTTAATATCGAAATAAATAACCGGCGATGAGTTTTTAGGTTCAGTCGTTGAATGTTTTAATTTTTCACAATCTGCGTCCCAGCTTCCGCCCCTCCCGCTCCCCCCCTCCCGCCTACGCGTAATTGTTTGTTTGTCTGTTTGTTTGTTTGTTTGTTTTGTTTGCTGAGTCTCATTTCGGGCCTGGATTCCGATGTGCCGCAGCAGCGATGTGACGCCGCTGACGCTAGAAAACTAATTAAAAAGAACGTCAAGGCGAAAGCGTCTCAAAAAAGACACATCGCATGCAATTCAGCAGGATATGCAGGACGTTTGGTATGGGCGCTATTGGTGTTAATCGAAAGGGCCGGTGGCGAGACCGTGAAACAGGGCTGGCTGCCAAACATGCATTAAATACACATAGAATGAATTCTTTTTTTTTCGCTACTCATTAGCGTTAATTGATAGAAAGGTGTGTGTGTGTGTGTGTGTGGTCCCTTCGCTAGCTTTTTAATTTAAATAAATATAACGGAAAGCCAAAGTTGGAATTAATGCAAAACTGTAAATATTTTAAAAACGTATTTACTTTTAAATCAAAAGCTGCCTTTTTTATGAGCATTCCTTTCAAGCTTAAAATTTCGATTGCTAGCGAAAAATAAATTAAAAAAAAATAAATAACAATAAAATAAAAATGAAAATTAGGAAATTTATTTTATTTCAATAAACTTATTTCAAATTAAACAAAAATATTTTAAAAAACTCAAAAGCCAAATTTAGACAGACAACAACAACTCGAATCCGAATTTTTACTAACTTTTGATTGTTTTATTTTTATTTAATTTTTTTTTGTTTAAACATTACAATCAGAGATCTTGATATCTGTTCTTCTGTTGATAGACTATAGTTATTTACTAATCCATCGTACTTGCATACATTCCAATCGAGAGAAAAAGTTGACGAATGTAATTTTGAGCATCATCGTCGCATCGTAACATAGCGGTCATTTCAATATAATCGTCTTACTTTCAACTTATTCTGAGTCAAACGACAACTCATCCATTCCGAATCGGCTACGATTACGTTTACATAACAAACACCAAAAACAACTGCCATAAGATGAGACACAAACACGCTCGTTTGACCGCGTTAAATGCATCAGGCATCGACTGTGTCTGCATTTCATGTGTATGCTCGTCTCATTTTTGGGTCAAATTTTGACCAACTGACCAAAATGAAGAGTACCGTACCTGCCCGTTTATGCCTGCTCCAGCATCCAGCTCTTACGATGCCGTTTTTTGTAAGCTTTAGTCCGACTCTGTTGGTCGTTATTGTTTTTGCCTTCCGCAAAGAGTGAAAATGTTATTGAATTTCAATTTTCATTACTGAAATGGAGCCTTTCACACAAACGGTGGGAGGGGGCCGGGAGGGGGGGGGGGCTGAATGATGCTGACATAGATGTTCAGCTGGCCACCAACACACGGCAGTGCCGCATGCCGCATGAATGACGCAACATTGTCTGCTACTGACGGGCTTGACGCATTCTAACCCTGCAAGAAATTTCGCAATCATTGACTAGTTCTGAATTGAACCAGAACTAGCGACAAGAGCTGTCGATGAACTAATAAAATTAATCTCGCCACGTGGCAAAATCGAATCGTAGAGAGCTTCAAAATCGTAAGCAATCCTGTAGGCGTGCCGTTAGACCACTAAATTTGGAAATAAAAAGGGGCGGTCGCTAAACATGCTTTTACTTCAATATCAATCAAATCAATCAAAGCTCCAAACAGCTTCTTCTTTCCGACGTAGTCCGAAGTTAACCTGGAACCAACCCAATTTCTGACAGGGTGTGTGTGTGTTTGTGTATGCTCCTCAGGCTAGGTGTGCGTGTGTGTCGAATATAATGTTTGCAAATCGTGTTGCAGCAGCAGCAATATGTAAAATGAACCACAGCAACTTGATCCGATGCCAAAAACGAAAAAATCAATAACGTCATCATAAACGAAATTACTAAATTGTAGATTAGCTGGCAGAGAACGAAGCTTTGAATTAGACTGAACTCAGCGCCATTAAACAGGCTCGCAACGGGCAAAGTATTAAAGTCGAACTATTTTTCTGAAAGTTAATTTTCATACATGCTTCAATGCTGAATACTTGTATAATAAAAATACTAAGACCACATTATTATATATACTATATACTCGTATGTACATATATGTATAATATACAAGTCGTAAAAGTGACAATAGCCTTCTCTTCTGCTGAAGCTTCCTATTCCTCAGCACAACGTTCGTTCGTTCATCATTCCTTGTGGAGGAACGACCAACGAGGTCGGTGGTCCACTGGTCCACCATATAATGGTCCATATTTAATATGGCCACACACACACACACACAGCGGTAAAGATTGCGCCCCATCAAATGAATTTTGGCCAAACGAAATATTTTTTTTTGCCATTTTTCTATACTCGATGTGGTAGATTATTGTGGATTTTTTCGAAATTTTTCTTATTGTTCCAGTGGTCTTCCTCCCAACCTCCCGCAATCCATGTGAAATCCATGCCAAGCCTTGTTCCAGAGCTCCACTTGGTCTAACTAGAATTAATCGTATTTGGCATAGAAAAGAAATTGAATTTGAAAATCAACAGAGCCAGAATGTGTAAAAAGTGGAAAGAAAGCTAGCTATCCGCAAAACATTGTTCATGCAACTGATCCTGATAGAAGTAAAAGCAACAGAGCAGAAGCCGCAGCAGCAGCAGCACCATGTTTTTACTTTCCTTTTGTTCTTTGGAATATCGTTTGGGCTCTTTCACCTACAGGAAAACTGCCGCTTGCCTTTCCCCCTCTACCACACCCTCTCCTCCTCCCCTCCCTCAACCGTAAAGGTTGAGGCATGCAAATTTGTAGCAAAAATATGGCTCGGCAAAGCTATCAGAGAACTTTTTCGACTTGTCTGGTTCGACTTTAAGCCCAGTTAATAGAGTTATACTACAAGTGGCCTGGTAGCTGGATATGCATACGAGGCTTATCGCAAAAAAAAAATCATTTCAGGCATACAAACGTATATACTCGTATACACTCCAACAATAATGCACTTTCTAAGCACACTAACATAATCATCATCATCATCATCATCATCATCATCATCATCATCATCATCATCACCGCCATCGATGTCGCTAGTCGTTGCCATTCCCAGTCGTTGAGTCGTTATGGATCCCATTTGGCCACAGATGCCGGCTTTTTTAACTGCGCTCCATTGTTTTTGTTGCCCTCCTCTGGCAGCTTTAGACGCCGCCGTATAGTACTTGTTGAACGATGCTATTTCGTTGTTGTTGTTGTTGTTGTTCTTGTTGTTTTCATTGTTGATTTTGTTGCAAGCAGCAGTCGCAGGCAGCACCACCCAATATTTTTCCATTGAAAAGCGCTAAATGACCGTTGTTGTTGTTGTTGTTGTTGTTGTTGTTGTTGTTGTTGTTGTTGTTGTTGTTGTTGTTGTTACTGTCTTTTCAGCCTTAAGGAAATTGAAATAGCTTATTGAATTTTATTGGCAACTATTAAGTTGTCAGTTAGTCTTGTGATTTGGTTGCTGTTGTACAAACGATTGATGGATTCTCGAAAACGTGAACCGATGCTGCTGCGTATGGGTGGGTCGCTTGCACACACGCTCGAACACGTTCACAGCTACGCGGACAGGTTGGTTGGGCTTCAAAAAGATTACTCTTACCATGAAAATTGGTAATCGTTTGCGGTTTTTAAAGTTATAGACAAATAAATTGAAATAACATTCTGCCAATATAGGATTATCCAAAAGTACCTTTAGGATGTTCAAAGAGCATATCTCGCAAACGTCCTGTTTGTTTCTGGTCAATTTATTACTTATCACCTGCAATGATAGACAACAATAGCACATATTATATTTTATATATTAAAACAACAAAACTCTTGTGGAAACTTTGTAAAAATTACATATATAAATTATGATCTTTTAATGATACAAGGTTTTGTTTAAATATCCCGTCATCTTTTCCTCTCCTTTTTCTGCTCAGTATTCATTTCCAATTTTTATTCAAATTTCATAGCCACACAAAATACAATATCCTTTACATACATACATTTTTTCAAACGAATAACTAAACGCATTACTAAAGATATGCGAGCAAAAATAATGTCTAACGAAGCGTGGTTTCTAAAACAAGAGGGTTTAACAAATCAAAAGAATCAAAAGAATCCAACAATCCAGAAAAATCTCTACTTTTTTTATTTAAAAATTATGTTTCTTCTTTACACTCTTTTCTCAAATAGAGAAATGGAATTTTATAATACGTAAATATTTGTGGAACGCTTAAATAAATCAATGTTTATTAACTCTTATAACTGATAAATATTTTTGATTTTTTAGCATTTTTCATTTAGAAATTTCTGTGAGTGTTATTTTGGTAAATATACAATATTTCTATTTTATTTTTATCTCAATGTTAAAAGAAATGTTTTCAAACTTTTTCTATGTGTGTGTAACTCAATATTTTGCGTACCTAAATGTTTCGATAATTATCAACTGGTGATATTTCTATTGACGTATCGATGTTTTCTCTTTTAAATTATATAGTAATTTCGTTTTGATTGTTGGTGTACTTTTTAACCTAAACGTATATGCTTAAATGCGAATATTATTGCAATTGTAAGAGATGAATATTAAGTAAAATTTGAGACTTTACTCTAAGATTATAATTGTACCATTAAAGGACAAAGAATTGTGATAACTTACGAAAGAGTACAAGTGAACGGATAAAAATTGCTCCATAAGAGACTCATATTTGTATATATTTTGCCAGATTTACTAATTATATACCATATTTTAATTTAAGCATTTAGTAAATACACAAAGTTTTAGTAAATACACAAGGTTTTAGTAAATACACAAGGTTTTAGTAACTACACAAGGTTTTAGTCAATACACAAGGTTTTAGAAAATACACAAGGTTTTAGAAAATACACAAGGTTTTAGTAAGTACACAAGGTTTTAGTAAATACACAAGGTTTTAGTCAATACACAAGGTTTTAGTAACTACACAAGGTTTTAGCAACTACACAAGGTTTTAGTAAGTACACAAGGTTTTAGTAAATACACAAGGTTTTAGTAAGGACACAAGGTTTTAGTAAATACACAAGGTTTTAGTAAGGACACAAGGTTTTAGTAACTACACAAGGTTTAAGTAACTACACAAGGTTTTAGTAAATACACAAGGTTTTAGTAAATACACAAGATTTAAGTAAATGCACAACGTTTTAGCAAAGAATTGGGTAAAATATGTTATTGAAAAAGCGACAAAATCTGATAATATGTTAATACTGTTAAAGAAATCAGACAGTATACAAATAATGGCTCATACTATTTATATAGTTTAGTGTAGTATATTTAAGAAACAATTAATATTTTCAGGCATTTTTAAAATCATGCAGTAAATTCTTTAGTACAGCTTTTATACAGCACTTAGAGCTATACAACTATGTTACTCTATTGTACTCCTAGGATATTTGGTCACCACTTCCTGATACGATATATTATGACACAAGAATAGAATAAAAAAATAGTGGCAATATTTGTTTTTAGGGCTCGTATAGTTATTTAATTAGGAGTTATAATCTTAGCGAATATATTGATAAGTTAAAAACTGCAGCAATTTGTATCCGTTCATTTTTCTTTGTCCGAACAGATCGACCGAGCACATGATCCGATCTGTAGGAAGGTATAAACTAAGATACGACGCGTCGTATACAAACGTATAGTAGTCAATGTTATTTATACGCATTATTCAATACCGTGAAGTTAAAAAGTAAATCAAACAAATTGAAATTTTTTTTTATGTTGAATAAAAAATTATTAAATAACAAAATTTTTATAACTAAAAAGAGGAGTAAAATTAATAATTACTATTGTCAAGAAGTTGATCTACGTTTTTTGCAAATGGCTGTGCTTTATTTTCCATTTATACATATCCTTATATAAACATACTATATACAGAAATGCTATAGATAACCAAAATTCAAATGTTTACATTTCAAGAACCGTGATCTTGAAATTGCAATTGAAATTGCAAAAATTGGAAAAAGTATAAATTTAAAATTGTGAAAGAATTGATGAAAAAAGAGTGATAATTGGCAAATTGCCAGAGCAAGATTTAAATTTAAAAAAAAAAAACGCTGTGGAAAAACTTCTTGAAAATATTAAATGAAAAATTCTAAGAAAAGTATCGGAATTAATTACTCTATGTATACTGAACAATCATTTGGCCCATTTTTTTTTTGATCCAAGCAATCAAATTATTTTATTTTTTGATGGAAACAAAATTCAATATAGAATATAGACAAATTGGCAACAAAAAAAAAAAAACTACAGAAAAACGCTCTTTTTTCAGAAGAATTATTAAACATTTTAAACATTTATGCTAAAATAATTACACTTACGTTAAAAAAAAAAAAGTACGCGCAAGTTACGCGTTGTGAAAGTGCTTACGCTTGCGCGCACCTTACGTTACAGTTCGTTTAGCGTTACGGCGTTACTATAAGTACAATAAGTAACGCTTTGTAACGACGCCCAAACAAAAATCGAAATTCAACTTCTTGAAAAAAATAAAGAAAAAATCACTTTATAAATATGAAAACATAGAAAAGCATAGAAAATATTACTTTTAATTTTGTTTTGTTTTATTTAGTTTACGTTGAAAAAGAAAAACTCTTAGCAGCAAAAAAGAATTAATTCTTTCGAAAAGAATGTAAAGCTGGCGGTCTATGTGAAAACCGCAAACCCTCTTGTTTTTTGGCAACATTTTTCGAAAAAACAGAGACTTGTTGAATTTTAAAATACTTACTTTTGTTTGTTTTCCCGAAAATACTAAATTCTGGTCTCAGAAAACTCAGAAATATCCTTTTTTGATACTTGTTTGATTATTTTTCGGAAAGCAGCAAAAATTTGTTTAGCTAAAAAGTAATTTCTTTTTTGAAAAACAATCAAAATCATTCATTTCAAAAGTTCAATGACAAAGAAAACGAAGAAGAAGAAGAACAAATGAACACTTGTTACATACTAAAAAATGTCTAAACAATCAATAATAATGAGAAGCCAAAGCAAAAAATTGAAAAAAAAACTGCAGAAGTAAAAGAAGTTGATATTTGATTTTTGTTTGGTTGTTGTTGCAGGAAACGTCCGAGTCGCCGCAAGGCTTAGGCGGCGGTGGCAGTGCTGGCGGCAGCACCAGCGCCGCTGCTGCGAGTGGCAGTGCCGCCGCGTCCACCTCCGCCTGCCTCAGTAGCAGCTCCCTGCACGAACAGCAGCCACCTCACCACCATCACCTCCATCAACATCAGCATCCACACCAGCACCAGCACCAACACCCACACCAACACCAGCAGCAGCAGCAGCAGCAGCAGCAGCGGCCGCAGACCCCTCCGCCCATCTACCCCTGCGTCTACTGCGGCGCCACATTCCCGCACCAGAGCAAACTCACGCGCCACATCCTCTCGCACTCGCTGAAAACGCTCGAGTACCGCGAGACGACGACGCACGCGCTGCTGCATCCGCACCTGCTGACGCCCCACGATCTCAACATGGGCCCGCTGCCCCAGCAGTTTGCATATCAAATGAACGCCGCCCTGCAAGGCAGCGGCGACCCCCAGGAACAGGCCGCTGCGCTTGCTGCGGCGGCCGCCATGGAAATGGAGTCATTTGCCGCGGCGGTGGCCGCTTCAGGGGTGTGCGGTCTAACGGGTTTGACCAGCTGTGGGCGGGGCGGAGGCACGGCCGGCGACTTGGACCTGGACGGCGGCGCTGACGGCAACCGACGCTGCTCAGCTGCGGGCAACGGAGGCCTGGGCAGCGGCAGCGGCAGCAGCGGTGGTGGTGGTGCCGGTGGCAGTAGTTTGTTATTGAGTGGCGCCGGTTCGTCCACCTCCTCGGCCACCGGTGTGGCGACAAGCTCTTCCGCGCTGTTAGGCTCCGCCAGTGATCCGAACAGCGTCGTATTGTGTAAGTTCTGTGGTAAAAGTTTTCCCGACGTGGCCTCGCTGATCACCCACTTGCCGGTGCACACCGGCGAACGGCCCTTCAAGTGTGAATTCTGTGGCAAAGCATTCAAACTGCGCCACCACATGAAGGATCACTGCCGCGTTCACACAGGTAAGTCCGCGCCGGCTTTCGCCGTGGCCGATGTCGAGCGTTTGCAGGATAAAGATAAAGAGACCAGCAGGGGCAGCGCTGCGAAATGGGGGCAGACGGTATAAGAAGCAACTGCCGCGGCTTTTTGGTGAGCTAAATTCAGACGGCATCATGTCCTTTTTAAATTAAATCTTGTGGTAATAACTTTTAAGAGCTATGAGAGCTGACGACTCTCGAAGAATCGAAAAAAGGGAAAAGTATTGACTTCTTAAAGCCAATTTATATAGCCGCATTATGCAGATATTATATAGAAAATTGTGAAAATAGTAGTAGACCCTCACGCTATCTCTTTTTCTCTACCTCGGCTATCGCTCGGCAGACTCGTTGTTAAAATAACTTAAAGAAGGATAATTAAAAAGAATTCTAATGGTTAATTTGATTTTTATTTCGCCTTCCCCGCCACCACCACCACGTTCGTCCTCAAACTTACATGCTCGCAGGGGAACGCCCTTTCCGCTGCCACATGTGCGGCAAAACCTTCTCGCGGTCCACCATCTTGAAGGCGCACGAAAAAACACATTTTCCCAAATACGTGCGGAAGTTCCTTTCGCCGAGTCCTGTGGAGACGAAGGACGAGCTGCCGCAATAGTGAACGGACATTAGTTTATTGTTATTAAATTATTATTATTACTATTATTATTACAATTACAATTACAATTACAACAACAACAACAGCAGCAGCAGCAGCAGCAGTACACACATCTACAATTACAACAACGGCAGCATCGTCAGCAGCGGCAACAGGATCCACGATAATAATAATAATAATATAAATAATTATTACAGCTCAATGAGAGAATAAAAGAGAGTAATATCTGAGCTGAAAATACGCAAAGCAAAAGGGATAAGACGTAGAAGCAGAACAGGCGAAGTGGAGCGGGAAAAAAGAAGAAGAAGAAGAAGAAGCAGAGGAAAAGCGAGCAGCAATAGAAAACTGGAAGGCGAGAAGGAGAAGGAGAAGGAAAAGGAAAAGAAGAAGAGTGTAATTGCAATAACAACAAAGGAATTAGTCACGGAAGGGGAAAAAACAACAACAACAACAACAACAACAACAACAACAACAGCAACAACAGAGACAACAGCAAAAACAATGGCATACCTTGTGTCTCGCTCTAAATGAAATAACAAAAATTTGCAACAACAAATAACATGCAAAGCGTAATTACATTACAAGCATGTACACGTACATACATACAGACATACATACCTACATACATACATACATGAATATAACGGAACCCATATACGAGCATAGAATTTATATTATATTAAATTATATATACATATATTATTGTATATTATATGATATGATATGATATGTATATATATATATATATTTGAATATATGTATATACCTACATATATATACGATATACATATATACACACTTGTATACAGACACATTCTTAGTGCATAAAGATAGCAACCAGCATAAATTTACAATATACAAATAGTATGTATATTCACACACACACACACACACACACATATATACAAATTTAAGATAATAAAAAATTCTACTTAATCCTACTTGAAAGCAAAAAGAAATCTAAAAAACCAGATAAAAAACAAGAAAATACTGAAAAAATTATACCGAAATAAAAGCAAAAGTACGAAAAGAAGTACGTACATACATACGTATACATAAATACGGGTACACACACACACACACACACCAAGGCGCAAGAAAAGCCCACACACTGCACACTGCTAGAAATTACAGTAGAGTACATAACGTTGGAATTGTATATTTTTAATACGGAAGGAAGTCTTTTACGGCAGCGTAATAATTCCGAGTCTCGTCTTGGACTAAACTCAACTGACATGAACGAAAAAAAAAAAAAAAATAAAAAATAATAAGATTTTAGAATTACAGTACATTACAATACTGTACGGTCAAAGCAGCACAGCAAAAAAGCTACTGAAAAAAGTGATTTTCAAATTTTCCGATAACAATTGAATTTTTGTTGCAGTCGCGTGTAAGTCTTTATCAAAATAGCTAAAAAGAGTTTCGATATACAGAAAATCGTGTCTGTTTGAAAAAAAAAACTGGAAACAAAAAACTAATGATTTGTGTACAATTTTCAATTATGAATAAGAACAGATCCATTGAAAATAAGATCTGTTTATAGGACTGAGAAAATGTCAAATGAGAAGAGATCAATTGAAAATGAGAAAATGCAAGTAAAAAATGGAACAGAAAATAATTATATTCAAAGGAATAATTTGTTTAAACGATTATTTTAGAATATAATATAAACATAAATGCCGTAAACATATGTATGTTATATTTCACTGAATATTTGTACAATTATTTCTTAGAAAATCTCATTTATAGTTCATATACATATTTTCATTTTCAATTGATTATTTCTCAATGACATGCCACGCACTCATGCACTCATTTCGAATTTCAAAACGGTGTAGTTTGCAACATTTTTCCAAGATTTTATTAAATTTTAATAATTATGCATTAAAAAAAATTGTATATATGCATAAAATAATAGGCGTTCTCAAGTGATTCTTTGCTCCAGGTGCATGTTGTATATGTGCACACACACATACATATTTTATTCCCTATTTTATGTAGGTACATATGTAAGAAAGTGTTGCTGCCAGGTCAATTTTTGTAGAAATATTCACAGAAATCCACACAAATAAAGAACCATAGCCATATACCTAGAAGCAAATGTGTATACACACTCATACACACACACACACAAAACACTAACAGAAACACAAACAAACATAGTTGCGTGTGTACACAGTTGTGTGTCGTCATTTCTGGAATATTTCAAATTGCCAGCAACGGATTCGAAACTATTGTGAAAGTTTAATTTAAAAACAAGAAATAGCGTACGTAATTCATAACCGCAACAACAACAACAACAACAACAACAACAACAGCAACAACAATAATGATAATTGGTGCTACCGGCTACACAGAATAGTTTTACTCTTTCCGTTATAATTTTTCGTTTTTCTTAATATATACTGTACAATGTGAAGACAACAAGAACAACAAGAACAACCACAACAAATAGCAAAATAAGTTCATATCTATAAAATAGGATTTTAAACATTTTTTTACAAAGGACCTATTTATACAATATTATCAATAGTATATCAACAACAACATAACATACATATATTTACAATAGTTAAAACTAAATAAATATACCTACAAGGATCATCAGCAGAAGAAGCATAAGAATAAAGAGCATCAGAGAAATGATACCATGCATACCTACCGTTATTTGCAATATCTTGTCGCTTGCGAGCTTATTTTATGGTTTTTACATGAGATTGTTGCAATAGTGAAGTTTTTCTTTTCAATTTGTTAACATCTAAAATATTCCAGAATGATGGAACTCAAAACTGTTCAAAATTATGGTATACTTTTCTTTAAAAATGTGTATCAGTGAAGAAAAAATCATTACATTACATTAAAAAGTATAAAAATTTTGCAAACTCTTTGGAAATAATAAATTTGAAGATCACTTTGGAGCATTAAAATAATTCAATATATAGAATTTAAATTGAATTTTAGAAACGCAAACACAAAAAAGACAAAAAATTAAGGAGAACCAAAAAAATTTTAAAAGCAACCTTTTTAAATAGAAACACCAGAACGTAATTCAAAATAGATACTTTGAAAGAAACACTTTTGGAAAAATGAGAATTCATAAAACATTAGGCAAAAACTTAAGGTTTTTAGTTCTTAGATTAAAACATAATAGAAAGAATACTGAAAATTTCAAACAGAAGCTATATACTTTACATACACGAGCATATTTGAAATAAATATTAATATATTGTATTATGTATATTTATATATAATTATTCAGATATACTAAAAAGGAAAATCTAAAAAAAGAAGATGCTGATGATGATGATGATGAAAGAAAAAAACGGACGATAATAAAAATAATGAAATAAAATTTTCAAAAGGGCATAAAGTATATAATTATATAGAATATCTGTGATCTTAACGATATTTATAAAATATTATATAAACAAAAAGGAAACACAATTTTAATATATTTAATAAATGATAAACATGCATAAAACAATTTAAGCGGAAGCATTAAATTAGGCATTAAATTTCAATTTTTTTTAGAATTTCAGTTCAGAGAGTTGTTCTAGATATTTTTTTTTCTTTTTGTATATGTTACTTTAATGCTTTAAAATGTTTTGGTTTTGGTCGTCTTTTATTAAAAAAAAATTAAAAAAAAATAGCAAATATAATACATACATAATTAAATAAACGCTAGTAGTGAGACAAGAGTTAACACGAACACATATGATTATGCATATATACATTTGTATATTATATAAATATTATATACAGTGCATGCTGAACACTTTCACGCACACACATACACATACACATACACGTACACAAAAAAAACCAACCGAATACACTTTTACACTCGACGAAATATAAGCGCGCATTGTAGTAATTTTAAGGAAAGAACCGAAAAAAAATTAGGTATTTTGTGCTTTGTTGGTGGGCGTGTGTGGGCGGGGTTGACATATAGACACTGAAGAATTATTCATAACACCCAAATGGAAAGTAAAATTAAGTTGAAGACAAAAAAAAATAACGTCAAAACGAGATCAGAATCATCACAAGAACGGCAAGAAAGAACGGCATAGAAAAGTACCTAACATTTATTTAATTCCACTTGTCTTCTTGTTCTTCTATCTCTTTTCGTTTTCTCTCACTGCTTCTCTTCAGAGTCCATATAGTTGAGACTTAGTCCGTTGATTTAATTCAGCGTTAACAATTTCAAATCTTAATTTTAAATATTCTATATTTCTACAGTAGAAACTAATATTTTAATTGTCATTACTATTATTACTATTATTATTAGTTAGTTATGAGTTATTTTTATTGTTATTGTTGTAAAATTAAGTAAGTTAGTATTGAAAACAAAAATGTTGTTACTTATACGCATATATCATTCGTTATATATCGTATGTATGTATATATTATAATATACAGCCATACATATGTTTATTAACTTTATGTTGATTTAAAAATTTTAAACTCAAAACAAAACTTTCTTTTCTGTTAGGACAAAAGATCCTTTCTTCGTTCTGCTCTACGGAGCGTATTTGTTTTCTTATATTTTATTTAGTTGTAGAGACCAAAACATTAACGACATTTCAATCTTTGAATTCTTTTAAGTTTTTTTTTAAAAACCTTTTGCTTAATTCCACTGGATCCGTTGTACTAATTTTAAAGTCTTAGAGAGTAATCAAAGACTTTCTAAATATATTCAGTACAGTGGAATTTCAATTCCATTTTTTTTCACATCTTCTGTATTTCGGGTGAAAGCTATAAAATTTTTTTATTTGTAAGAAGCTTGATTCGATTTGTAAGCAGCTGTTTTGGGAAGATTTCTTTTATAAATTCTTCTTTCTTTTTCTAATTCTTTTTTTATTATTATTATAGTATAGTCCAAATAATATTGAGTTTTCCGTTTCCCGTCAATCGGTTTTGATATTTGAAATTAAAATCCGTCTCACAACTAAACTAAAAGATAAAGAGAAACTTTGAATATTTCTGTTTCTCGTTTGTTTTAAAACCTTTACAGAATTCTAAGAAGATGACAATTGTGTTAAAATTTAGTATATATACTTTTAAATTTAATAAAGAAAACTTTAAAAAGTGTTTTTGAGTTTCATATATTTGAATTTCAATTATTTATTTATTATTTCTCATTCTTTAAGCTAACCTTAAGAAGCGTAAGAATTTTTAATTTTTCGAAACCTAAAGAGAGAATTTTTTGACGAAATTCAAAATTCTAAAGTAACAAAAACAAAAAAGAACAAATATTATGAAAATGTATCTATGATAATAAAGACTTTTGGCATAAAACACTTTCGGATTAAAATTTGGCTGTGATAGAAACTAAAAAAAGAACAAAAAATTGTGGAAAATTTTATTTAAATTTAAATTGATAAAATCTATTAGACAGTATTAGGACAAGAAAAAATTATACGCCTGTATGTTTTGAAAAAAAAAAAAATTTGTGCTGTTAAATTTAAAAAATATAATACATAATAGTATAAAAAATGATTAAATAAAATTATAAGAACAAAATTTCAACTTTAGGAAATATAAAAAAACAAAATTGTGATTTTCGGCCTTTTATAAAAACTAAAAAAACAAAAACCAAATAAAATATAAAAATGTTTAGAAATTTAGCTAACACAAAATTGAATAATCATTAAAACTTTAACGAGCATAAATTTTTTTGATTAAGAAAAAAATTTTTTCAAAAATATTAAAATTTTGTCTGACAAAAGATTTGAAAAATTCAAACAATTGCTGCGCAAAATTTTTCAAAGCGATCTCAAAATAGGAATATTTTATAGTGTGATTTCTTGGAAATACAATATTTAATGGCGTAGGTTTTTTTTGAAAAAATTCGAGCTTATTTAAAATTAGTTAGAAATTTAATTTTAATATTTTTATTGATTTGTCTTTTAATCGGATTTCATTTAATTTTAATCAACAAAAACAGCTTTTAAAGTTTTCACAAAAAATTGTTAACTCTTTCAAATTACTTAGAAAAAAAAAATTACGATTTATTCAGTCTGTATTAAACCGACAACAACAAAAACTACAACATTCCATTTCATTTAGTAAAGATTTCGTGTATAAATTTAATTTAATTACTATAAAATTATATAAAATTGCAATTTTTCTTTCTGCTTTCTGAGATAGCAATAGTAGTTTCTGGAGTTTCTTATTGTCTAAAAGTTTTTAAGAATTATGTAAATTGAAGCAAAAAATAAGGTAAAATCGATCCACTGTACTTTTCCGCAAGACATTTTATGCTGTATGTACATATTGCCCACTGTTTATTATACAATTTTGTCTAATTTTCTTTTCTTTGCTGTTACTGAAAACCTTCTCTTAATTAATTTTATTTAATAAGATGTTATTTTCTCTCTAAAAGTTTTTTTTTCCATTAAAAAAATGTAACATGAAATGAAAACTGTTTATGTTTATGATTTTTACATATACACAAACACACTTACACACACACACACACACACACACAATGAATTTGTAAAATACGGTTTTATGTTAAAATTTATTAGTAACAATAGTAGCAATGATAATGACGAAATTTTGCAAATGGTTGCAAAGCAAATTAAAAATAAAGCAAAAAATCTGAAAAAAGCCATTTTTGGTTTCTTCTTTTTTCACAATATTCAGTTTTAAAATTTAAAATCATTCATTCATTAAATTGTATTCAGTAGAGACTATCATAGTTTGAAATTCATTGAGTCGAAAATCACAATTCATTCATAAAATTCATTGTGTTAATTATTCCAAAAACAAAACAGGAGGAAAGAGGAAATTCAAAATGTGAATTTGAATTTCACATTAAGGCATGAATTTCTCAAATGATTTTCAAATAAATTTCTATAAATTTTCAATTTAACGCGCTTGTAAGTGAAAAGGAGAGAAATTCACATGTATGTACGTATTATGTACGTTCATTCATTAATTCATTAATTTTTATTGTCAATTCATCCTTGTATCAAATTCAAGTAACGTGCAATATAAAAAGATTTAAAACTTTTATTTCTCCTCTTCATTTATCCATACAATGCATAATGGATATCTCAGAGAGGACAAAAACCAAATTTCCTAAGACAGCAACCCTGTCAAGCCTGTTAAAACTGAATCTTAATTCGTGCCTAAACATGCTTAATATAAAAGTTTTGTAGCTTTCGATTAAGAGCAGAAACAAATTACATTTTTAAAACTAAATACAATACATTGGCCTCATTCTACCTCACAACTCCACTTCAACCCACAGGCACAATATTTTCTCTCTCCCCCACTCTTTCTCTTTCCATAACTCTTTGACTATCTTTCTAATGGAAGGTTCTTGTCTTGGCTCTTTCTTTTTAACTCGGTTTTTAAATAGGTAGACTACAACGACACCATTACCATCGTTTTTTTTTTTACTTTAAACCCATTGTAACAACGAAAAACTTTCCAGTGGTTTATTTTTATTGCGCTATTATTTAATTAATTCAGTTTTTTGAATGAACTAAAAGAAATTGTTACCAAATACAAATTGGAAAATTGTCATCTTTCAATACTTCTAAAGGATTTTTCTTCAACTGCCCCGCCTACCGATTATGCAAACTAGAAATTATTATTTATTCTTTTGACGTAAGTACACTTAAGAGGAAAAACTTTCGGCTAGATAAATTTTGCTAGGTTTTTTTGCACTATGCGTAGCCTTTTTGCAATTTTTTATGCATTTTTTTTCTATCTGTTGAGAAAGAAATTGAACTTACCAAAAACCAAAAAAATCTGTGCTAAATGAAATTTTTTTAGAGCAAATTTTATGGAAAAACCAAAAAAAGAAAACCTAAAAATTTTAAACTTAAAAATTACTTTTTAGGCATACAAAATTATTACGAATAAAACTCGAAAAATCTTTCAAGGAGTAATTAATTATTATAATTACTCATGAAAAAATCGTCGTAAGTTAAATTTTGGAAGGAAAAAAAAACAAGGTTCGAAACTAAGAAATACGATATTTATAATAAACATTTAGATAAAAAACAACAGCATTTTAGAGCAATACCAAATTTATTACTATGAAGAAAAATATTATTATTATTACAATATATTGAAAATTTGAACAATTAAGAATTTGCCAAGAAGGACAAGCAAAGATTACGATGCATACGTTTTTTGGCCCAAGGAAAAATTTTATAAGAAGTTTATAAAATCAGCAGAAAAAACAACAAAATAAAGATCATTTATTCACAAAAACATTAAACAGACATAAAAGCTTCAGGCATAAATAAACCACTATTGGCAAAATTATTTTAGGTAGGCCACAGAATACAAAAGTACTTAATCTATCCATGAGAAAAATATTCAAGCAAAAGTAAGAAAAATCAAAGCATAATAAATGACAGACATTAAGCGCTAAAATTACATACACCACGCACTACACAAACAATCGCAAGGTATTTTCTTCGTTTTTTTAAGATTTTATATAATTTTCATATTTTTGTTTTAGCTAAAATTAAGAATATACCATAAAAAAAGGAGAAAAAAAATAACATTCAGCGAAAATTAATAATAAAATAGAAAATATACAAACAATTTTAACGTACGATTATAACGTAAACTGTTACTCTTAATAACAGTTAAATATTAATAAATATTCATAAAATTATTTAAAACTTTTAACATTCTAAATACTGCAGAATTGCATAATGTTTAAAAAAAGTGGTCTATGAAAGACCAAAATTTTTCTTACCCAAAATTCGAATATTTTTGCATTCACTTCGAGCAAAAAAAATGTTTAATTCCTTTATGCGAAATTTTGATTTTTGGATACTATTGATTTAAAGATTTAAATTTTTTTTGCAAATTTCTCAGTACATGCTTCATTGATGTTAAGCATAAAAATAATAATATTAATAATTTAAAAAAAAAAAAAACATTTAATTTCTGTTAAGTTTAATGTTATGAATTAAAATTAACTTGAGTTAAATGAATTCAGCGAATATTTGGCACCTGTACTAATTTTTGGTTTTTTTATAGAATAAACTTAGATAAAGTTTTAAGAATAAACTTAGACGAGATTATTTATGTTTTCAATTCTGAATTTCAATTTAAAAATAAATAATATGCTATAATAAAAGAAAAAAAATCATTATCATTAGAATAAAAAACACAACTTAAATGGACTTCATTAAATAACAAAACCTATAATTTTACAATATGATAAATACGATTTAAATTATAATTAATAGATTACTACCTAAAACACAAGATTCTTATCGATACCCACTTTTGGACCAAATCTACTGACAACCTGAGCAGGTCATCTTGATCTCATCTCATCGACTTGTACATAAAAGTGGGCGTATCTAGAACAGACCTTTGGGAAGGAAATAAAATATAATCTAAACACAATCCAGCTAAAAACAAATATCTCAGAAAATTCTTCGAAACCAAAACCTATCGCTATCGATACTCTATCGTTTGTATATCGATTAAACAAAATATCGCAATAATAGACACATATGAAGACAAACAAATATGTATCGAAATTTATACATAAATTAATACAGTGCTATATTCTTATTATTATCATTATTATTAGCGTACCATAACTGACGTTTGATTTACATTAAAAAATTTAATGAAAAAAAAAAATTAAAACAAAATTGAAGCTTTGGCACATAAAATTGAAATTTTAATAAATTGAAAAAATAAATGAATTTTCGGTGTGAAGTCTTGAGATCACGAACTCTTTCGTCTTGAGAGCAAAAGCTAAAATCTATCAAAATCAATGAAAAATAAGAGAGAGAAAAATGAAAACAAGTTTCGGCAAGCAAAAAATTTCAGGACGAGCAATGATTTTCGGCAGCATTTTTCTCCTCCTATCCTCCCATACTCCACACAATCTTTCAAGTCTTATCCTCAAACAACCGCCCTTTAGCAATCAAACGGTCCAGCCCAGAATTTGTTTTGGTTTGTCTTTGTTTTCAGGCCATCAGTTTCCTTCCGTTAACAGTTTTTAGCAAAATACAAGAATAAGTAAGGAAAAATAAAATGGCGAAAATAGAGCTCAGGGCGCAACAAATCTTCCAAACCAATAAAGTTAATAACAAACAGCAAATAAACAAAAAGCACACATAAACAATCTATTGTTTATTTAATTGAGCGAAGCAAAAGAAAGAAAGAAAGAAAGAAAGCAAGCATTCTAAACTACAATTTAATTACAATTACAACAACAACAACAACAACCAACAACAACAACAACTGCAATAGTATGCAATAGTACCAATTACAAAATACAAAACAACAACTACAGCAATAAAGAAAAAAAAATGATACAATAAGTGCATATTTTTACTAAAGAGGACAAACAAAGACAGAGAATATTTACAATAGCGAAGAATACTAAACAACAGAAATAGTTTTTAAAGCAAAACATATTAAAATAAGCTTAGTTACAATATTTTTAAAACAAAAAACCACTAAAAAGGAAGCTACAACTGAACCATTACAGGCAGAAATCTTTATGAATTTTTATGAATTTTGTAACCACAGCGAAGAGAAAATAGTGCAAAACCTGAAGCATTTTTCACACTTCAGTCGATTTTTTACAGCTAGTGTGCGTTTTCGTGTTGGTGTTGGTAGCGTTGATAGCCTTTACAGGCGGTAACAGCACCAAGCAGCTACACTGACAACAACAACAACAACAAAGGCCTTGTTTTACACATCTACAAATTTTTCACATTTATCAATATATAATTTCACACCAATGTTGCCACATTTTCTTTCAATTGTGATAAACGCAGGATAATAAGCATGACGCTGATGTGATGTGAGCCGATCTTGTGAAACTTCCCGTTGCCCCCCAATCCCCCCCCCCCAACCCTAACCCGAAATTAGGAAAAACCTGTTAGCAGAAACTTGTAAAAGAATTCGTTTAAGAAGAAATAGAAAACTGGTTTCAGCCGATTAAAACAGAAAATGTAAAAACAACAGCGTGACAAAACAGAGCGCCCGCCAAACGCTGACAGCCACAAAACGGAAAACGGTGCGAACGCAGGGGAAGGAGGAAACAATTTTCCTTGTCAATAAACTTAGTAAAATTTTATGCGAAGCAACAAATAAACAAACAAACAAACAAACAAACAAACAAAGTAATAGACAATTGATAAGTTGTTAAGACTAAAACAGCAACAAAATAAAATATTCTGTTATTTGAAATAGGCATAGAAATTGTTATCATACATATTTACAACAGCAATAACAATAACAGTAACAATAACAGTAACGGTAGCAGAAAACAAACAGATTAAACATCATATTTACAATACAATAGCAATTTATTTGAACAACAAATGATTTCAAAAAAATGAGCAGACTTAACGAGAGAAGAAAACAATTCTTAAAAGAACGAACGAGAAGAATTGGCAGCCGAAACGGAAACCGAAAGATGTTAAAACTATAAAACAATTAATTTAAAAAATAATTTCAGTGCCAAGCTATAAAAAATTATTATAACAAGATATGTTGCTAAATGCAATTTGTAAATAAATTAACGAATAAATAAACTAATGCAAAGTAATGAATTGTGTCTGCGTTTTTTCCTAAAACCATTGGAAATGTATACAATTGCAATCAATATCATGACATAAAATAATACAATATTTTGATTTTGGCCCAAAACTTCTAGAGAAAGTTGATATGAATTTGCACTTTTTCGGTTTTTCACAATTCATTTTATTCACGTGCAACCTTGTTCTTGCACGTTGCAAATTTATTTGGCATTCTATTAATGAGATATAATGCCATTCTATCTACTAAAATTGCATGCAAAATGAAGCCTCGCTACCAACAGGCGATCTCTATTTAAACAATTCTCTACAGCGACGTCTTCTTCCATTAATCTTCCTTTTTATATTAATTTCAAAATTAAAAAAAATTCAATTTCAGTATTATAAATTCAATTTTTCCTGCTCAATTTCTGTGCAAATAGTTTTCAATGTTTTCTATACTATAAAATAAAGAAATTGGCGCAACTCAAAATATTGTATTTAATCTAAAATAATAATAATAGATATAATATTATTAATAATTCTTAATAATATGCAAAGTTGATGAATTAAGGCGTTTTTAGTAACAAAAAAAAAAAAAAAACAAAAAAAAACAAACAAATGTACGATAAATGCGAAAACTAAATTAAGTTTGCATTTTTTTCGATTTGTACCTATAATCAAGTGGAAATTGTTTGAAAAAATTTTGCACTAAAATCTTATATTTTTTGTAATAAAAACGCTTCGAATTCAGTTTAAACTCGAAGACTCTTTGAGAGGAGAATAAAAAAAACACTGTCGGCGCCGACTTGCTGACATTAAATAAATCCAAATTATAAAAATTTTTTCTACAAACTGCAAAATCTAAAATGAATTTATATGCGAAAAAAAAAATTATATATGAAATAAAAATCATGTATGAGAACTGCTCAAACGTTAGTTTTAGTCCGATGCATAAACAATTTTCAGCATAGTCAATAATATTTACCTAACTTGAGTTGTCTCAAACGAAATTTTTCTATTTAATTATACGCCTCTAGAACGTACATAGAACAAGCATGCGTAACATAACACAAAAGAAAAATTAAAAAAGCTCTCAAATGTTCACCTTAAAACCGACAAACGAGAAAACCGAGATACATACTCGTACATATTTGTTTCTTACTCCGCAAACGGAATGAAAATATTAAAGGCAACCTTTTTAAAATTTGTATAATTTATAAAGTTAAGAACATAAAAGAAAATAATAATCAAAAGCATGAGAATTATTCATGCTTTATACTTAAAAAATTCCGAAAGAAAAGTAATAATTTTGAGAGAAAAGAATACACTGTAGTGCCTAATCCCCCACATATATATAGATATATATATATAGTATATATAATATATATTATGTATTCAATATATATTATTTTATGAAACAATTAATGCAAAAGTCATTAATGCCAAAAAGCAGGCAATTTTTATAAAGTAGTTTTAAAAAAACGGGCAAAAACGGAGCAAAGCAAGGAAAATGGAAAAATGGAGCCAAGAAAAGTGTGATCAAAACGATCGCGGCAAACGATTCGAACACAAGAAATAAAAAACGAAGTAGTGAAGCTTAAACAATAAAAACGCATTGAAAACGGACACTTTGAAAAAAGTAGTAGAAACCCAAAGTTACAAAAAAGTAGTGTTGCATATCCAATGAAAGAGAAAACAAAAAAACAAAAAGAAAATTAAAAAGAAAAAGAAAAATACAAAAGCGTTACGATATAAAAACAAACTTATTTTACACAAATAAAATACCAACAACAACCACAACAACAAGAGGAATAAATAAAATCCGCAGAGAAAACATATTGTAAAATTACAAGATTAAAGCACTGAAAATTTAAACGAAGTCACACACACACACACACTTATACACACACACTTATACACAAACTTAACAATATAACAAAAGAAAAGTGCGTCAAAATCAAGTCAGAAACCACAAAAAATCCTAGACAAGCAGAGCAAAAGGTCTGTAAAAGTCATAAGAAAAGCTGGAACATTCCCAAAGGCTTTGCCGGAAACAAAGCAGCCATTGATTGATTGATTGATTGATTGGCAAGCAAGAACTAAACGAGAAAATCATTATGGTTTTTATTTAAATAATTTAATACAATATAAAATTTCTTTGTACTTGTATTTTTTTTTTTTTAGAAAATTTGTCTTATTTCCAATAGTTTTTATTTCAGTAATTTTAATTAACGATTGAAAAAATATATACATATAAAAATCATAATATATAAAAACGATACTTAATAATTTTAAAAATGGTAAGTCGACACGCAGTCGTCGTTGTCAATTTATAAAAACAATTTGTTTTTCGAAACTATTAAAATAAGCGATGATAAAAGTAATTATTGTTCCTTTAAATTGTTTATACTTTTTTTTAATTAACAATTAAGAAGAAATTAAAAAATAGAGCACAGAAAGAAATCAGATGAAAACGAAATAAAAAAAACAAAAACAAAAACAGACACAGTAACAAAAAGCAAAAAAAAAACAAAAAACAAAAAAAAAACAATTATATTACTATTAATAATGACAAGAAGTGATGGCGGCCAGCAAGGCAGATAATGCGAAAATGTGAAGGAACAGAGATAGACTTAAAATAAATAAATGAATAGTACCTATTTTTGAAATTTTAAGTTTCCTATGAGGCTCATTTTTAAGTTATTTTATATATTCTTTCAAAAGTACATGCCGAAATACAGCAAGCAAACAACAAACAAACAAACACAAGCATTAGCCTGCTGCTAAAGAAAATATTAAATTTAATCAATGTTCATGTTTTTAAATAGTATCATGTTTTTAACGCAAGTATAAAATAACTTTGACATGATCGTTGTTACTTTTTCATTAATTTTAATTTAACTTCAAAATGCAAATACATTTAGCAGACAAACAAACAATAGCAAAAAATTCAAAACATTTAAAAATCTTACAAAAAAATGAAAGATAAACAATACGATAGCTGCAATACGTTGATTACGTCATATGTTCCTAAAAGTATACATATACATAAATATATTCGTATGTATATATATTTATTTAATAATTTAAAAATAAGACACTGACAGGAAACCAAACGCATACAGCGTCCGCTCAACTATACATACACACACACAGATACAAAAAACATACACACCGTAAAAAAAAACTACACAAATTTGAAGAAAAAGAAAAGACATTGACAAAGTGGAACACCAATAGCTGCAACAATAACAACAATAACAACAAGAAAAAGCAGAAACTTATAATTTTTATATAAATTCATAAACAATACTTTCTTTATAGATTCTTTCTCTATATAGAAAAAATGCAAATAAATACGAAAGATTAAATATTTTAAATTTCATCAAAACACACACACACACACACACACACTAATTTACAAAGGAGGCAACACACACACACACACACACACACACATTCCATACTGCTAATATTACTTTAAAAAGAATGCGGTCTAAAATGCGTTCTTTTCTTTTTCTTTTAAAATTTTTCTTTAATTTTAATAATTTCTTTAAATACAATACAATACAATTAAAGCAATAGCGAAAAAACCTTCAAACTGAGAAGGCGTGTTATTAACTTAATAAATACTATATAGAAAACACCATATATTCCAACAACGTCAGTTCCAAATTTTTTTTTTACCATTAAATATTATTTTTATTATTATGCAATAAGTATTATGATTACTATTACTTTTATTATGATTAACAAAAATTATTACTAAATTATTTTATTTCAGTTGCGTACAGAAGCATTATTAATAAACATAAATTTTATTATAGAAAATAAAACTGATTTTACAAAAATTCTACAGCCTCTTTTTTTTAATTTTTAATTTCTTTAAATACTTTCTATTCCAAAAATATATGTTTTTCTACAATTTTAGTTCAAGAAGTGAAAATTTTTTTTAACATTCTAGTTAATAACACTTTTCATGAAACGCCCGAATCTTGCGATATATGTATATATAAAAATCTTGCGATATACATATATATAATGTGCGTATTAATTGATTATTTTTGGTTATAATATATCGCATGAAAAAGCGTCAAACTATTTCAAGAAAAAGTCTTCTTTGACATTCAAGCTATAAAATGCAGACAACATTGACCAGAAATTCATTATTTTCTGCTTGAAGGAACTTTCTTTACAAGGAAAAATTCAGCTAGAATTGAGTTAAAATATTGCTCAATATCAAATTTGAATTTGAAGCGTTTAAATTGAGTAAGCAGTTTGCCACTCAATTGTCCTTACACTGACCAACTTTAATTAGCTAAAATTGTGAATGTACGGAGAATCGTACACAGAATCGTCCTATGTAAGGAGGACCCGGTCGTGACCCGGTTGAAAAAGAAATTGAAGAGGAAAATTCATACGCTTCTCAGAAAACTATTTTAAATTTCTTTTAGTTTTAATGCTTGTAGCCCTCAGTTAAAAATATTGGCACCATTTCCTTAAGAATTTTCCAAAAGAATTTTCCAAAAGTTATACTCTAACTGTAGCGCTGATTATTATTGAATTATTGACAATTTTCAGTTTCCTTAAATCAGTTTCCTTTCTATATTAAATATGAAAAGTAACAACTTGTAAATACTGAACGATTACAACAGTTTTAATTTCGAATAATAAATGAGCTTAATATGAATATATGTACGTAGAAAAAAAAACATATTCACATTTACTCAAAATTGTATATTTCAGAAGAAATGAATTTTATTTGGTTGGAAAAGTTGTCGAGAGGAACAAATTTTTTAGATTAAAGCAAAAACAACTAACCGTATTGTCAATGAAAGGTAATTTTTCGAAGAAAACTTTTTTATAACCCAAAAAAGAGTGCGACGCTTTTGAAAAAAAGAAAGAAAAATGAAAAATAATATAACGTATTTCGGAGGAGACAAAAAAAGAGCCAAATATTGGCAATTTTGAGGAAAATTTTGCACTTGGTACACTTTCATAGACATTACTATTTTATGGTAATACAATACAAAAGGCCATCAGTGCAGTAGAATTATTATCTAAAGAAGTAAATATCATGTAGTCCCAAAATACACACACACACACACACAGTTTCTCTCTCTCTGTACCCCTTTCACAACACAACTCGAGAGATTTTTAGGCCGCCTCAGAAAAAAGGAGTATATATACTTACATACATACATACATACATATACTCGATATATGTATATCCTATCGATAGGAAGAAAAATTTACAAAGCAATTAAGCACGCGCGATGCTAAAGCGCGAAATTTGAAAAAGAACACATAAACAAAACAATGCATATCATAGTTGTAAAAAGTATGAACAAACAAACAAGTACTCGTAAATAAAAAACATATTTACACACAGCCACACACACACACACACACACACACACACACACACAGACCACATGATTATAATAAAGGAAATGCAATACATACATATTTGCGATTTGGAAGCTGAGGACTAGACTAGAGAACCACTGACCACGGTTGAATGAAACAAAAAACGGTGTAAAAAATATACTAAACAGAATACAATTGTGAAAAGAGAAGAAAGAGGTGAAAGCAAGCAGGAGAAATAAGAGAATAAAAGAAAAAAAAAAATAAATTGATAAAAAATAAAGATAATTAATGAAATGTGTGTGTGTTTTTATTGTAACTGAAAAGCGTCGAAATCTGAATGCTTTTTCAGTGCGAAGGATTTAACTCATAGAGTTGTGGAGATTTACTCACAACTCTACAGATAATTCTACAGAAGCGTTCTCAATGCTATAGTGTTGTTATAATCAGGATTCAAGGAAATTCACAATTATTATTCGTTCGTTCGAAGAAGTTTCAGGAGAAGCTCAATTTTAATTAATTTTTATCCATTAATATAAAATTTCTCCTTAAAAGTGAAATATGTATTATTTTTTAAATTTTGAATTTTTTATCAACTGCCTTTCGAATTTCGAATTTGTTTATATCTGTGGAACGCATCTTCTTAGGTTCCTTTTTCCGTAAATGTTAGCAAATTTTGGCTTGAAAAATGTGCTTAGAGATTCTCTTACTCACGATTACTTACTTATTTAGTACTTTCAACGTTGATAATTGATCTCCTTGCGTTTGTGTGAATATGTCGGGTAAGCCAATGATTTAGTTTTTATTAAAGACCCCGAAATTTGTCACTTTTTACGCCTTTTTTTCTGCTTTGTTATTAACTCCAGGTCCAACATTCTTATCTACTTATTTTTATAATTTGCTGCATATCATTTCTCTTTCTCTCTCTCTCCCTATTTTTGTTTCTGTTTGTCTCTCTCTCTCTCTCTCTCTCCCTCTATTTCTCTGTGTGTCTCTCTGGCTTTGTCTTTTTTCTTTCTCTAGCTGTATTTTTAGAAGATGTTGCATGCTTTTTTGATTGTTGTGCTCTCGAATCTTTATGAAATTATTACAGTAGTTTTTCTTTTGAATTTATTACATTAATAAAAGTACATATTCCCCCGCTCCTCTCTCTTTTATTCACTCACTCTCTTTTTCACTCACGTCAATCACAATCGCAGTTAATCCGCAACTTTGGTCATCACTTCGCCGGAGCCGGAATCGGGGTCCCTGGCTCGAATGCTAGCACGATCGCCGCCATCGCCGCTCGCTGTCCGACTCCGTTTGCGTTTCCCTTCTCGCCGCTCGGCTTGGGCCTATTCGACATTGATCCGTCCAGAATACTGAATATGCTGCACCACCAGACTTGGCTGGCCGAAGAAGCGATGCGGTAAGTGAGAGATCCTTCGGAAAACACCTCAATCCTTGAATTTCTTTGTACGAAAACGCAATGACGCAAAAACCAGAATTATACTATTGACAATTATACTGGCGTTCCATCTCTCTTTGCCGTTTCAGCACAAGTGGTCTTCTTCCTCTGCCCAAAGAATTGCCCCAGCGTTTCGCCACATTGAATGACCTTCTCTCGAAAGAATACCAAGCACAACATCTCGGCCTTCATCATCCGCTGACGGGAGACTCGCCCACTACCGCCGCCACGCCGAGTAAGCCACAACAGCAAACTCATCGTTCCAATTCTCAGCAACAAATGTACAAACAACAACAGCAGCAATCATTCAATATTCGTTATCCGTCGTCAGCGGCTGCTGCTGCTGCTGCTGCTGCTACTGCCACTGCCTTTGTACCACAAACTCAGCAACAGCCTCTACATCACCATAATCAGCATCAGCAGCAGCATCATCATCATCACCACCACCACCAGCATCAACAAAGGCAGCCGCAACAAAATAAATCGCCGCTACCCTCGCGACAGAACCCTCCCTCGCCGTTACAAACTGCTACCTCGACCCAGTCCGGCTGGAGCCCGAAGGAACTGAAGCGCCAGTCGGAAGAAATCGTCCATCGCGGCGAGTTCGAAGCTGATAACAGCGAAGCTGCCAACGAACGTCCTTTGACCAATGACGATTCTGGCCACACGGCATCCATCACTGGCAGGGAGAGCAACAGCAGCAGCAGCACGAACACGCCGACATCTTCGGTTCTGTACAAAAACTCTCTGGAACAACTGCTGCAGCGACGACCCTCCAACTCTGCGCTTGCTGATGGCCGGCGCTCGGTCAACAGCTACTCGCAGCTGTTGCTCACCGCCAGCTGCTCCACCACGGAGACCTCCAGCTGCAAGGAAAAGAGCAGCTCCTCATCTACCTCCTCGACGCCGCCGCTGGCGTTGTTGCCGCAAGCGTCGACCACCGCTGTACTGTTGGCACATCAACAGCAGCAGCTGCAGCAGCACCAAATCGGCCCACTGGTGAAGAGTCCGTCGGCAGAGTCCTCAGCCTCGCTCTTCAGCGAAACGGGCATCGAGGAGGAGACACGTTGCGTGGTCTGCAACGCGCACTTCCCGAACGTGTGGCTGCTCGAACAGCACGCCGCTCTGCAGCATCCGCATTTGGGGCCGGGCGAAGAGAAGCCCTTCATTTGCGAACAGTGCGGCCAGTCGTACCGCTATCGCTCGGCCTACGCCAAGCACAAAGAGCAGAATCATCGCGCGCGCCTGCCCGCAGACAAACTCTTCACCTGCGACGTGTGCGGCATGCAGTTCCGGTATTTGAAGTCCTTCAAGAAACACCGCCTCAATCACGCTTTGGAACGTCTGCATGGTAAGAAGATAGGGCCGGGCAGCTTAAGCGCTCGACTCCCGACAACAGCAGCTGGTGCTGGTGCTGGTGGGCCGGTGGTGCATCTGGAACAGGATATTGTTACTAGTTCACAGGAATTGAACGCTCTGGTGGGCGAGGGCGGCGAGGATTTGCGCATCAACATCAAGCGGGAGAAGTTCGACGAAGAACAACGCGAAGAGGAGCAAGACAACACAGTGGACTCAGCAGGCGGAGGACGGATTGCAGGCGCCAACTGTATAACTGGGCTACTGAGTGACAACGGTTCGGCAGCCTCCACGACCCTGGAACCGACCATCAGCAGCTCGGATGTAATTCATAGTACAAATAAAAGGGTGAGCACCTTTTATCGAGAGTTGTGTCAGAAGATGTTGAAAAATCTCCTGCCTCCAGCGAGATCTCAACCTGAAAAAGAAATTTTAACTGTATAACTAATAACTTTATCTATCTGTATATATGTTATCTGTTTTTCTTGCTTTCCCTCTCTCTCTCTCTCTCCTTCCAGCCACGACTTCTGGCAACTTCACACATAGAAAAGGATCCCTCCTACAATCACCATCTGCAAAGGCATCATTTCCCGCACGCCGCGCACCACCAGGTCCACCAGTCAGCAGCGTATCAAACGCCGACAGCGTCAACTGCGGCAGCTGCAGCGGCGGCTGCACTGAATTCGCTGCATTCGATTAACTCCATCACTTCGCTCATTAACGCTGAACGGCTAACGAATGAACAATTTTTAGGCCTAAATTCTCAAGAAGCGTCCATTCTGAATTTTCTGCGTGTCGATGCCGCGGAAAGGCAGCGTGACAAGCGGTGAGCCCCAACTCTGGCCCCAAATTCTTTCTCTTGTTTAAAATTATTTTCGTTTTTTGTCCTTCTCTCCATCATTCCTACCGCTCGCTCGTTCTTTAGCAGTCCACAAGCTTCACGCTTTGCCTGTCCGTTTTGCGGCAAGTGCGTTCGCTCCAAGGAGAACCTCAAGCTGCATGTGCGCAAGCACACTGGCGAGCGGCCGTTCGTTTGTCTCTTTTGCGGACGCGCCTTCGGTGGCAAATCGGATCTGACACGTCATCTGCGCATACACACCGGAGAGCGTCCGTATCATTGCGAATCATGCGGCAAGTGCTTCGCTCGCGCTGATTATCTCTCGAAGCATCTGACGACGCACATACACAACGCACCACGCTGAGATGAGGCGCGAAGGAGACGCCTCCTTCGCAGATAGTGAGACTGTATAACAGAAGAGAGAAGAGAACAGACAAGAAGAGATCGTGCAATAGACAGTACTAAAAAGAGCGTACTGCAAAATAACGAGCAGAAATTTCAAGAGACACACAACAAATGAAAAAGCGAAAAAGTTGGAAAACGCCGCGAAATGAAGACACACACACACACAATCAATCAATCCATAAAAAAGCAGTGCAAATGAGGCAACATAGTCTTTTTATTCTAGCAGGACTATTCTTATATTTTTACATACTTACTTACAAATAGTTTTATTTTTTTTTAAACTAGATAAGTTACAGATATTGCAATTTATGAAACTGCAAGAGCTTGCCCCCTCCCCCACCGCGCCTCTGGGCGTTCTGGGGATACCCTGAAGGTGCAGAAAACCTCCATCAAATCTAGCTAAAAAGCGGTTAACAAAATGAGGCGTAATATCGTATTATTTTCCACAATTTCTCACTGACCACTATTTTTAGTTTCTACACAGAAAATTAGTTAAGTTGAGCGTTAATAAAAATTTAATAATTTTTTTGTAATTTATAAGCGGCATAAATTTTTATCACACTAAAAAAAAACCTCAATAACTTTAAAACTATAAAACCATTAAGAGGCTAAAGAAGAAAATTTTTTAAGGTAGAAAATTTTATTCTATAAACTGCAAATTATAAGTACTAATTTACTTAATAGTTTTTCTAGTATTTAGAAGAAAAAAAAACATGTTGCATAAAAGTTGCTGCTTCCTTGATTTCTAATTTTATAAATTGTTTGTTTGTTTGTTTGTTTAAAATTTTATGCATTCAACGCAGTCTCAAGATGGAATTTATAATTAGTTTTCTAGAAAATTCTCCAAGAATAAAAGTAAATTGTATAATAAAAATTGACATATTCGAACGTGTATTGTCCATACTTCGCGTATAACGCAAAAGTAAGTAATAATAAAAAAATACACAATACATACTTTTATTGTTGGGGTGAAAATTACCCCAATAAACACCCCGCCCAAATTTGTAAATTAGTGCGTTATTGGCGACAGCGTGTAATCAATTGAATACGTTCATCAGCATCAAAGTATGATGAATTATTTTGCTAAAAATATGCGAAAAAGAAATGAACCTCCTTACCTTTTTATTTTAAGCTAATTTTTTTAACCAAAAAATATTTTTATTGCTCTGAATGCTATAAAATCCCAAAAAAAAATTGTCGTTTTTCAAATTTATAATTGTCTTCTTAATTTCGATTGCGGTCGATGTGAAAAAATTATCAATAGTTCTTGGTGTTGGTTTTTTTTTTAAATAAACTATGTCTTATTATAAATTTTATATAGATTAAAAATTATTTCTATGAAGTATTTAAATTGAGCTGCAATTAAATTGAGCCAAAATTATTAAAATTTAAGAGCATTAAAACTGAAAGTTCGAACACATCAAGTCATGCAAAAAAACGAAAGTTATGTAAGGAAGGAAAAAACAACAATGTGTAACCAACAAAGCAAAAAAAAAACAAAAACAGAGTTCAATCAACATTTTGGTTTCAAAGCAAACAAAAACAACATACATACCTACAGACTTACTCGTATATTTACAAAGAGCTGAAAAACCTAAAAATACAACACTTTTTCACAACAGCATTAAAATTATCTAAATGAAAAACAATCTTAACGGAATGTTCAAGAGTAACAGCAAAAGGTTTTAAAACACTTTTATCCATTTTGTAAATATAACAAAATATTATTCAATATAACGGCTATAATTTTAACTCAATTTATCAACAAATAATATTGTATTTTAAAAATATATTTTATTTACACGCATAAAAAGTAACTGAAAAAATTTCATTAATTACAATAACAATTTTGAAAAGTTGTATTAATTTTCAGAGAAAAAGTTAATTTATTTATTTAATTATTTTTTGTACGAATCTGCGCAAGAACGACAAAAACAAGCAACTAGTTTTACTTTACGCAATTACAGCAACAACAACAACAACAACAACAACAATAAAAAACAATTTTATAATGTTTATTAATTTTCAAAGAAAAAGTTAATTTATTTATTTAGTTATTTTCTGCACGAATTTGCGCAAGAACGACAAAAACAAGCAACTAGTTTTACTTTACGCGATTACAGCAGCAACAACAACAACAACAACAATAAGAATAATAATAAAATAACGGTTTATACACACATACATACCTACATAAAATAAAAGAATTTTCTACTAACAATAAAACCCACGAAGAACATCAAAGTATTTAGTTGAATTTACAAAATGAAAATATATTTAGTAAAATAATTATTTATACGCGTATGAATAAAAAGCATGAATGAATAGTTAATAGCAACTACTTACAACATTGCCACCACCGTCAATAGTTTAGTTCAAACGAAAGTATAGATTTGTTTTTTTAATATGTAAGTTTACAACAACAACAACAACCACAAACCATAGTACATAATAATTCAACAAGACAACAAGAACCATAATCAAAACAGCTACAAAACAAAAACAACAAAATACAATAAAAATAATTCAAATAATAAATAGTTGATAAAACAAAAATAACTGTGATTTCGCTTAAACTGCAATAGTAAAGATAATAATAAAAAACATCAAAACAATTTACATACGATACTTCTAAACTTTATTTTAACCTTTATTTTGACCTTTTGGTAAAGATAAAAATAAAGCCAATCCATTTTAACGATCCGTACTAAGAAGCTGCAAAAGCAAAGCTATCCATCTTCAATTAAAAATTGTCACTCTTAAGAGAACGTTTCAGTATTGAACGCAGGCATGATGAGGTAATTAATCTGGTGACCCTAACATCGCACTCAGCAGTCAGCAGGCCAGACCCAGACCAAAGCCTTTTGATGAGTCGTATGATGGATTCATATTAAAAGAGTTCTTGACTGACTTGATTCTTTGTTCTTTAACAATACATGCGATACTTCTCGTTGTAAATACGAAATTTTCAAGCCGCCGAAGAAAATCCGGCAAGCAAGCCCGTTATTTACCCAAATGGACAACATTCTGCACAGTCCGCGACCAACTATCAATTGCAGCAAGCGTGCAAAATATATACAAACCCAAAACACAAGAGAAACTTTCCTGAACACTTTTCATAGCTGTTCTTTTTTTTTATGAAATAGACAAGAACGAACCTAATCCACAACAAAAAAGCAAATTTTTCGCACTATGCTGACGACGTTTTCCAATGTATTTACAATGAATGCATTGATTAAGAGTTATTTTTATTACTTTTCTTCTTTTTTATATAATGAAACTCTAAAAACCAAAAAAACAATGCCCACAAACCGCTAAAACAACAACAACAACAAAAACAAGAACATTGAACCGAAAACATCGAATTAAACTAATTGTAGTTCCAATAAATTATATGTAAACGTTATAGCAAACCAAGAAAGAAATAAGTAAAATACAATATATGTACGATATTTAAAATAATGTGTGAACAAAATAAAATGTCAGATCATAAATCAACGTATTTGTCAAATAAAAAGAGAAGAGAGAGACGAAACAATTTTCCGTACCAATTAACAAAAGTAAAAGCAGTAGCGACAACCACTTAACATTTTACTAAAAACTATAGAAAAAACAATAAAAGCAAATTAAGTCTAAAATAGCTGAGAAAACTAAATAGTAGAGAAGAGAGAAGAAAAGAAGAAAAACTTTCACTGTGCCAAAATAAGATGTACCTCATAATTTTTATCAATATAGAAAATAAAGAAAAAAAACGACAAACAATAAAATAATCAATAAAAACCACAACAAACGAGCGCAACAATTTCAGCAACAGCATAAATCTTACATAAAACAGCATGAGTGTTAAAATTAAATAGAAAACTTTAAATAAAAAAATAAACAATACATACACTTAAACACTTTCATGATACAATCCAAAAAAGGAAAAAAGCGTTTACCGTGATTTTCATTAGTTAAGCTGGTTTTTTTAACAGAACAAAAAAATACTATAAAATTGTAAAACGTGGAAAACAAAATGAAAAGAGACATAATTAGTCATACCTTTTAAATATTTCCATAAATTAACAATAATTTTTGTTTTATTTTATGTTATTCAAATAATAATGGCTATTTCTAAATATTTTACTGATGTATTATACATAGTTCCCCAAAATGTCAAATCCCACATTTATACCCTTCATACCACTTAATACGACAGTGTGTTCAATTTTGTTATAAATTGTGATATGATAAAGTTGGTTTTATTGTATAATTCATATGTTTGCTCTTTTGTTAAATTGAATGCTTTTTGGCAACCTTCCACACCAAACAGGCGGAGGCAATACCATTCATCAACAGGCTGAGGCAATACCATGTAATATCTAAATCATACATTTACGATGTTAGTCTGATAAAATCTAATTAACATTTAGTCCGACATCTTTCCAAACAACTATTTATTCCAATACATTCCTGTATTTCAGGATATTGGCATCGCTAATAATAAAACAGAAAGAGTATGAACGCACTAAATCACTAAAGCGTAAAAAGGAACAAGTCCGCTCCATGTTACTACGGTCCACTATTTTTATTATCTGATCCACCATGGATTAGATTGTTATTAAAATCCACCATAAACAAAACAAGATATAGAAAAGTTTAATTTGGTTCCATTTTGTTTTGTTTTGTTTTTGTTTAATATTTTTAACATTTCAAAATTTCTAACATTTTTAATTTTTTTTTGGTATTTCCTGTGAAATTTTTTTAATTTAGTTAATAATTAGAATAAATAACAGGGCACTAAAAAAGCCTTTAAAATTTTTAGAATATTTATAATTTTTAAAAAATTAATTTTTATATTTTTTCCCATAAAATTCATGAAGCCGTTTTAAGGTGTCGTTCTAGATTCACGGCTCACTGATATCCATCGGTAATTTCGAGAAATTGATTTCTCGAAAATTTCTACAAATTTTCTACAAATTTCTAAGATTTTTGCCTTTACGGAATGATTGTTAAAAACGTTTCTTCCAACACTTTCTTTTGGCACTATTAAAATTGAGTTTATTTCAACTTTTTTGACTAAGACTACAAGATATTAGATTTTCTTCTCATTTCAATAAAGCAATGGAATTGCAAAAACTATGTTAACACTGCCTCTAAACACACAAAACTACTATACTTTCTTTTGCATCACACAATACTATTAAGCGTTGTAAATAATTTTCTAAACATCTTAATTAACGAGCTCTGTAGAAACGTAATAGCATATTTTTATGTTTAACAACGCTGTGAAATAAAAAAATAGCAAAAAGTTAATTTATAAATTGTTGAAACTATTATGTACGAATTTTAAAGAATTTCGTTTTTATAGAAATGTTTATAGAAATATATTTTATAGAAATGTATTTTATAATATTACATTATATACAATAAAAATTGTTTGCGTTCTCATTTTAATAATTAAATATACATCTTTTTTTGCAAAAATTTGTGTTTTCATTTATTTATCGTTTTTTTGTTTGTTTACCAGGGATATACATATATTCATTTCCATTTCCATTTTTTTTATACTGCAACTCATTGTACAAAATACTCAAATTAAACTATATTAAAATACGACTAAAACGAAGTATAAAATTAAACGGGAAAAAATAACAATTCAAACGTCAAATAGAAATGTAAATTATTTTGACGCAAACACAATATTTTACCATAAATAACGGAACTTCTAACAATTAATGTTAATGACAACAAGCAATATATACATTTTGCATGCGATCGGTGTCCAATTTCTACGATAAAAATACTCGTATTACAGCAAAAACAAAATGGCAAAGAAACATTTTAGAAAAAAAAGGTAGAACGGTTTTCTTCGTGGAAGTATAAAAATCGATGTTTGAAAAAATTCGAATATAAAAACTTCTAAATTCGGAGGGGATCAAAGACTTTTTCGTATATTGATATTAAAAAAGGATTACTTAATTTTGCTAAATCTCTAATTATCTAAAATTATAAAACCAACAAATTTAACATTAAAAAATTTCAACAACGAAACTTCGGCATTAAAGCAGAGAAAAAAAAATATTTGACATTAAAAATTTAAAATATTTTATTAAAATTAAAATAAGATGAAAAAATAGAGAAGTGCGTGTTTTTAAATGTCTATTTTAGAAATTAAAAAATAAATACTAGACTTAAATCGAAAAGGGTTTGACCTTATATTTATTGAATGGTTCTCTAAAATAAGTCATTTCATTTTTTATACAAAGAATTTATGACAATTTTTAAAGGTTTCAAAAACAAAAACTGTAACAAAACCCAGACACAACAAATTGTTAGACAAAAATTTATTTTATTAATTTTAATAAGTTTTTTTCGTCAAAGCCTGAGGGGAAAATTTCTGTCAGTGTGTGGCAAAAAAATTCAAAGGACACTGAAATACTTTATCTTAAATATAATGCCGACCATTCTACCATTTCACCACAATCATAAATCAATATCTTAGTTAACTGGAAAAGGTATATTTACGCGTCTAAATAAATAAAATTTCTATTATTTTATTTTCTTATATAATGGCATTTAAATGAAAACGTGAGTTTGAACCATTTTTGAAAATTTTTTTCAACATTACCCTTTCAACAGCTATCGCGGAGGATTAATTAATAGAGTATTGTACATGTTTCTTGATTTTTTTTCTATTTACGTAAAACGAGCCCAGGTAAGCGCGCCCAGCCCCGTCAAAGAAGGCAGTTTGAATTTTCATGTAATTATATAAATTTTATTAAACAATTTCACTAAAATGCGATTCCATTTAAACATTGTTAAATAACAGAAAAATTAATAAGATCAATTAAAATCATATTGACATTGAGACCTTTTGTTTAATACTCAATAATTACTTCTCCATTAAAATGATCAATTTAAAAATTATACTACAATAACAAAAATCTTTGAATATTAGAACAAGTATGTACCTTTATTATTTTTTGCAAATCTTGCCTTAAATTTATGAAATTTTCCCGACTCAGATTGACAGTTTCCATTTCCTTCTATTTTTTGATAATCTACTTTACATAAAATTATATAGATTTTTATATATACATACATAATATTATATCTATGGAATCAATCAAAAGCCAGAACTTGTTAACATTATTTGAAATTAATAGTAACAAAAACTACTTCATGTAAAAAAGTAAAATACAATTTTTCGAGCAAACTATTTTTCGGTGTTAGTCGTCTTTTTAATATACGATACTATATACAAACAAATATTGAATAAAATTAATGAAATGTAAAAAAAAAAAAAACCTAAAATATTTACCTACGATGATTGTATTAATATGAATGTTGTGAAACATCATTTGTAATTTCCTCTTTCCGTCTCTATCTAACTAACCAATCAACTCTCTTTCGGTCCCAGAGTAAAAAAGGACCTATTACGAGTATGATAAACACTCAACATTAAAATTGAAAATTTTAAACTAACTTTAAGCTAAGAAAAATATTTGAGTAATAATTTTATATAAATGTCTACAAAAACTATTTTAATTGTATAGATTTATAGAAACACCCAAGAGGTATAGCTAATTATGGGTAATACATCCGAGTAGTACCGAGTATTTATTACAACGTAAACTATTCATTAAAAACTTGAATCTGAAAATTAAAAACGAAATAGATTTATACAAAGCAACTAGCAATAATTATAAATTGACCTCAAACAAATATTTTATAAATAATGCCATGCATAAACCAAATTTTAAAAATTAGGTATATTATGTATTCATAAAATACTGAGTTCGAGGAAAGTGTAAATAATTAATTCCAAAGAAACTACGGATACAACTGTCTAAATTAGCGCTTTTTTGCTACAGCGCTGCTCGCTCTAGAGTGCATCTGCTTAGTTCTTAAGAAAGCAGTCTCATACAGTAATTTAACTAAGAACTTGATTATATAAAAACGTTTCTATTGTTTTTCGAACGAACGAAGAAAGCATGTGATATTTTTCTGAAGTGAGCGATAACTTAAAAATAGTTTCATAAATCAATTTGATGTTATTGTATGGTGAAGTACAGACTGTCCCAGTGTGTTTACACGCTTGATTAATTAAAACCGATAAACGCTTTTCTTTTTAATAGTCTTCAACATAAACCTAAATAGCTATAAATACTAAAAAAAGAATCCTCGATATTGATACTTTCAACAGGCATAGAGCAAGAATATGTATTGTAAATTGTATACAAAGTTTACAATCAAGCAAATCGAAATAAAATCTTTAGGTTACCACAAAAATTAAACAAACAAAAATTAACCAATATTTAAAAATTTACGCAATAGACTGATTTTTTATGTAATACATTACTAATTGAATTCAAGAGATTAGAGGCATAGACAGCAAAGAAATGGAGTAAGACTACCACGCAAAAGTATTAATAGTAATATTAAACTGCAGAAGGAAAAGGAGTTTAAATTAACAGCCAAAGCTTTAGAATATTTATTAGAAATGCCCAAAGATTTTGTTGCAAATATGTTAAAAAACTTATTTATTGTAATATTCCTTATATGCGGTATTATTTTTTTAAGTGAACGCAGTTTTTTTATAAATTAAATGACAAAATACTAAGAACGAACGAGTGAGAAAAACGGATATTGAAAGAAACATTTAAAAGGGTTTTTAAAAAAATAAAAAAGACATACCAAGAGCGATGACGACGATAGCCGTAATATTGATGAGTAGAAGATCATGTAGCAGGCACGCTTTAATTAAATGAATTGCTGAAAATAAAAAATTAATTGGTTCTTGTGATAGATAATGTTCGGCTACGAAAGGCCAATATTTAAAAAATATCTACATGGCTAACAACAGAATGGAAAGGAAAATAAAATTGCTCGTAAAAATGTTTTAAATGTAAGTAGGAAAAATTTTAGGCAATGGTAGTGAGAGAGAGGGAGAGAGAGAGAGAGAGAGAGAGTACACAATTTTTAAAAAGTTGTAGAATGTTAAAACTCGGGCATACCCTGCATTGCGGGGAGACCTTTTTATGCATCAAGCAGAATAAGACCACAGGGTGCCCCTGAAAAGCCTTTTTTGTTCTAAAAATAATTAAGAAGTGCTCGATAGCATTCACAAAAACGGACGTTCTTTTTCCAAGAAGGTGCTAAAAACAAAGACGTAAACAATGTGATATTAAAATGGAATATTTTTTGTTTATAGTAAAACCAAAAATTGACATAAAAACTGCAAACAAACGTATAGCAGGGGCAGATCTATACACTGGGAGAAAAACGAGTTGCTACTTTAAAGTATGGTATTCAACAATTTATACTTTTACGCAATTTATAATTACTTGAGTTAAATTTTAGTTACATAAGCTTAATTCGGAGTGTAGGAAAAAAATTATTTTGAACCTAAATTTTTAAAAAAGAGGAGACTTTAAGAATGTTAATTAAAATGTAAAAAATTTAACACAAAATCAAAAGTAATACATTTAGGAAAATAGCACATACCAAATTAAGCTTTCGGTGTTTTATAAAATGAAAACAGAAGTAAAATATTTTAGGAATCACACGAAAAACTGAATTTGATAAACGTAAAAATTTTAAACAATCTCGGTGTTTTATGAAATAATTACAAAACAAGTCAAGAACATAGAAGACCATAAATTTACTCAATTTCGAATAAACTTTTCACCTACGCGTTGAAAAAACAGCAGCAAAAAAGCGTTTAAAAAAAAATAAATCAAAATTTTATGGAAGTTAAGGTCTTTCAAAAAAGATTCATGTCTTTTATTTAAACATTCGAATTATTTGATAAACAAATGCATGTATTCAAAACATTAACAAAAACAAATAATTTGATTTTTAAACTTCCATTATTTTTTGTCTAAATTTATGTAAGAAAAAGAAATACCCTAAAAACAATTTACAAAAAAATACGAAAAGATGCCTGCCGTAAAAAAACAGAAGAACTAACACAAAAACTAAAGTTCAATTATTCCGTTCCAGAAACTTTATTTTAATTAGTTTTGCATTAAAAAACACCAACAACAACAACAACTATACACATAGCTCGAAAATAATATTTCCTTACAATAAAAGGTATGTTTCTTGTTGTAATGATAAATATTTTAACGAAATGTATTAAATAAATGTTATAAAAAATCCACAAATTAAAAAACTTATAAAAAAGTATTACAAATAGCGTTTTATTTCATTTTATTTTCCTGTTATCGTATTGCCAAGCCGTAAGAAATGTTAAGGTTGCATTATTCTATTTCCACTTGACACCGAAATTCAATAATAAATATTTCTAGTAAAGCTAGAATTTCCTCTACAATTTTTCAGTCCAGTAAAAAGTCAATAGAGGTAAATGCTACATCTCTGTTCTGTAACCATGTATTCCTATGACGCTGCTTACACGTGCGACGAATCGCCATTTTCTTTTGAAAGAGACAGCAATATTTCACAGTAGTACGAAAGGGATGGGTAAAAGTTGCACAATATTAATTTAAAATAATAAGATTTTGTGACGAGTTGCATATTTCAGCTGTTTCAAATTGGAGAACTGTACAACAACAACAACAAGAAAAACACAGGCATCATTGCGATTAGTTGCCAACATAAGGGCGCAATTTCATTTATAAAATCCGTCGCACGTGAAAACAACGTCTCTTATTGCATCACTGACAATGTTTGTCTACTTTATTGTTTTCATCGCCATCTATCGGTTCGGAGCAAGTATGAAAATAAAAAGAGAAGCCTGTGGCCACTCTCTTCTTCCGAAGCCGGCTGTCATAATGACAACTTCAACCATGAACGAATTTTTTAATTAAACATTTTTCCGGGTTCTTCTCTTATATTTAGTCAGGTTTACCTCTAAATTCAACAAATTCAAACAAAACGAAATTATCCGAAAATTTCAGCAAACCTTATTTACGCAGGTGTTAGTTTATAGCAGAGTAATTGCTGCCGTAGAGCCGAATAGAAGAATGTCTTCTTCTGACGGCACAAATGATTGCTCCTGTGAGTAAATTCAATTTTATCCACTCTAAGATATTTATTTAACTTTTCCGCAGCGGACAACGAAGAAGTCCACAACTGGCGTGGTTGCAGTATGAAAGAGATTCATCGCCACCTCAACGAGTTTGAACTAGAACATGTGCCTCCAGTTCGCCCCTCTGATTCACACACAGTACTCCACCAGTTTCCAATACGAACGTCTGCAGATGAACCACCACGTCCATTGAGAAGTCACCACAAATGGGATTCGCATCACGTCCGTCTTCCATGCTCCGCCAAGAGTCAGTATCCAGTTACAGGCGAAGACGGCAATGTGACCATTGACAGCCGCTGGGAAATGATCGAAAAGGCCCTACTTCGTCCAATTGCCAATTCCCACGAACTAGAAGAAGCCATTCTTGTCTACAACTCTAGATACAAAGATCAATGGGAGTTCGTGGCATTGCACAAGCTCTTTGAGGACGAGTTAGATGAAAGCGAGTCTCAAGTATTTTTCGAGGATTTATTGCCGCGCATTATACGTTTGGCGCTGCGATTGCCCGAGTTGGTGCAAAGTGCTGTACCGCTGCTTAAACAGGGACAGACGCACTCAGTTACATTGACCCAAGAACAAATCGCTTGCTTGCTGGCTAATGGATTTCTTTGCACATACCCAAGGCGCAACACTATGAAACGCAAGTCCGAGTACAGCACATTTCCGGACATAAATTTCAATAGGTACACCACGCCACATTTTGTTAAATGATGAACCTTTCATATGCATTTTCAGACTCTTCCAATCTACTGGACATCAAGTCTTAGAAAAAATCAAGTGCATCTGCCACTATTTTCGACGGGTGTGCCCCACCGAACAGACCAACAACAACGTACCGACTGGAGTGGTTACCTTTACCCGGCGGAGTCTGCACTATTCGGACATGCCGAATTGGTCTGAGTGCGTCGTTCCGCTCAGCTCTACTCCACTACACATAACATCTGCAGGCACTATCGAAGATCAAGGCTTAGGATTACTTCAAGTTGACTTCGCCAATAAATTTCTAGGCGGAGGAGTACTCGGTCGGGGATGCGTGCAGGAAGAGATTCGTTTCGTTATTTGCCCAGAGTTGCTAATTTCTAAACTTTTCACTGAATGTCTGCGCCCCACGGAGGCGCTTCTTATGATCGGTTGTGAACGCTACAGCGATTACACAGGCTATTCAGGCTCATTTCAGTGGGCCGGAAATCACGAAGACATTACTCCGCGAGACTCTTCTCGTCGCCGCCAAACTCATATTGTAGCCATCGACGCTTTGGCGTTTGTGCAGTCGTCACATCAATACCGCGAGGAGCTGATGTTGCGCGAACTTAACAAGGCCTATGTGGGCTTCTATCATCCTCTGGAAACACCTGCTCCGGGAGTAGCCTCAGGCAATTGGGGTTGCGGAGCATTCGGAGGCGAGGTAAATCTCAAAGCGCTCATTCAATTGATGGCATGTGCCGTAACCAAGCGGCCACTGGTATATTATACATTCGGGAATGTCCAGTTGCGTGATGAACTGTACAAACTATACGTCTTTTTTAATGAGCAGCAAGTACGCGTCTGCGATTTATGGGCCACCCTGAAAAAATTTCATGCCCAACGGTTGGACGCCAAGCAGCTGTATCACTTTATTTATAGTTGCCACAATAAAAAAGTGGCTAAGAAACAGCCGGTCTGTGAAGAGACTGAGGATGTATGTAGCAAAATTTAAATAGTCACTAAATTCTATTAATAAACAACTCGACTTCTTTTTAGCACAGTCAGAAGGAAAGAAACTCAATGACAAGGAATAATTTTAAGGTCAACACTGGACCCACAGCACCGTCCATGACACACCCTCTTGTAAACGATTCCACGTCCACATCCAAAATCGATGCGCAACTGCAGCAAACAAATATTGGCTCATATTTTGATGCTGTTCCCTCGGGTCGCTCAGCCAGTGATCATAGCATTTGGAAAGAAGAGATGCCACCCACTAACACGCCGGTCACAGTACCGCAAACTCCCAAGCGCATTACAATCTTGGACGACAGCGGTACGGATGATTGTAACGAACTTCTAGCTGCAGTAGTTGAAAGCAGCGGTCACGTAGAGTCACAAGATGAAGAGTCACTAACCCCAAAATCATCACCCTCAAGCACAGTGAAAAAACGTTCTGGGCCCAGACAGCGCACACTCTTAGAAATGCTCGATAATTGCTACACCGAAGGCAATCAAGCAAAACGTTCAAAAAGTTAAAGTTATTTAAATGCAAATTTTGCAATCATTTTAGTTGAAACATTGTTAAAGCAAAAACTTTAAGTTTCATCTTCTTCAATTGTATGTATTTACAGCTGTATCACGAAATTATTTCATGTCAATTCTTAGTTAAGAAAACAAAATTAAAGAGGCTCATTGTCGAGTTATTGAAATCAATCTTGCTAAAAATATATGCAATGAAAGATTTTTTGTAGAATTTGAAATAACTTCAAATCACTTTCATTCGTATGTTTAGTGATTCTATTAAATGGTTCTGATAAACTGGTGAGAAATAAATAACATCGATTGATATGCTTTTCGGTCTATAATCCATAAAAAATGTCCTTATGTGTTTTTCTACCAAGTCAAAGGAAAAGGTGCAGAATTTCAGTGACCAAATGATGATAGCTCGACTTTTTCACTCATTAAACGCATATTTTTATTACATCTGTCGTTAGAAGGAAGATCTTGCGAATTAAGTTTAAAAGTTTCGGAGATGAAAACACAAATATTTGTTTATAAAGAAAATGCTCATCGATTCACTTTTAAAATGTGCCACTTTTTTAATTAGTCTGAGTCTTTTTAGCTTTAGATTTTTAGATTGTGTATATACTCGTGTATATACAACCTGTGTATATACTCGTATATACGTACGTACATATCAATGCGTATATATAGAAAAATACCTGCGCTGTTGAATTCACGTTGGCAAAGAAACTTCTAGTTTTTAATTTAAAATTAAATAAAAACGCATAACGCAAAAAACGCAATAATTATCATCAACACCAGGATAATATTATACAGTTTTTGGTACAATTTATTTAGGTGAAATGTATTAATAGATTGTCACCGAGAAAACCTACAGTAATCACGCAGTTTTTACTCACAAATTTTGACATTTGAAAAGCAGAGCTTTTAGTGAATTAAAGTCTTAATATTATAATTATTTTAATTATTATAACTATAATAATTTATAATTTTACAATATTATAATTATTTTTATATATCTAATAAAAATATGCTTGGCTTTTCAATAGTTTAATTGTCAAATTGTGTCTAGACACGCCTATTTGTTTGAATTTTCAATAAAAATATTGATAAAAAACTCTGGACATATTTTTTAAATAATGAATTACAAATATGGCTGATAAACTCGTACTTACGACAACAGGACCAGAAAAATGAAAAAAGAATGTATGTATGTAAGAAAGATAATGATGTGATAATGATGTGATAATGATGTTCGCATAGAAAGAACAAAACACCCAGCTTATTCGCTTATTTAATCTCAAGTAATAAAATTTAATCAAGTAGTAAATTCTAGACCATTAAAGCTTTCGCAAAAAAACGATAAGAACAAAAGCACAGTTTGCGCCCTAGATCTTTCTATACTTAATATAGTATGTATTACATACATATATACATTTTTAAAATATTGATATGATTATAATTTTGCCATTTCTCAATTTACACTGACACTGAATATTTGCATTAAAAAATATACTAGAGATTTATTATTTAATTAAAAATTTCCTTATCTCAATATGTCATTTGTTTTTTTTACATAATTCAATAAAAATTTCAAATTAAAAACACGAAATGATTCAAATGATCGTGATCGTTAGAGATCTTAACCTATCAATAAGATCTCTAACGATCAAGATGACCAAGATCACAATTATTGGGGTGGTTGGGGTGCTCCAACTCCTTCTTATGTCGATCTATGACGACTTTTCACAAAATCGTACGCCACAGATGAAGTTTTTCTACGCAAAAATTTTAATACAATACAATTTAATACAATACAAAACCAATACAAAAAAAAATTTGCAAATTAGCATACTTCACTTTATTCATTTTTGTAAGAGCCGGTGAAAATTTAATTTATTTACATACATACATACGTATGTATATTATATTACATGGACTCGTAAATACATATGTACAAAAAGTTATTTAAAGAAAGTTTTCAACGAGTTTTCAAAATGCAAAGAACTTGTTTTAAAACCGCATTAACAACGAGAATACATTGTATCTGCATATGCAGATATATGTATGTATGAATGTACCTATCTATTTTTACCGAATAACTTGTTTAAAAGAAAAGCGAACTAGAAAGGAAAGATCGAGAGCGAGACAATGGCTATGATATTTTATTTAAATTTAAATTTAAACCTTTAAAATTCCAGTAAAGTAAACAAGTTTATTCTATGAAAATTTTATTTTATCTAAAAAATTAAATAGTGCTAATAAAATAAATATGTACTTGCAAATATTACAGATAAGACTTGAATGGACTTTTTCTTCAATGTTTAATAAAGCTTTTAAAGCGGTTATTTTTATATTATCTAAAAGTAATACATACTTGCCTTTTCAGTGAAAACGAAGCGCAATTTCTTCAAAACTACGTATTAAACGAAACTTATCTTTTCGTTTGTTGAAACCTAAAAATAAAAGTCTAGACATTTCAAATGCCAGAATACAGGTTTGTACATATATTCAAAAAAGCTTTGACCTTTGGCGAAAAAACTCGAAACATTTATTAGAAATTATTGACATTGAGATGGTCAACGAACTCTGTTAGTGAAATTTCACTACAGAAATGGTAATACCTTGAAGCTAATTTTGACAATATTGCTTACTAATGTGAAATTTTGCTAAAAAGTTGTGTTCTTTATATATAGCACTGCTTTTTAATTGTGCTACCTTTTTGAATTCTTTGACAAATTTATCGTTTCCGCCATAAACAATCGCCTCTGCCAAAACGCTTTTCCAAAAAGACTTATACGATATATAAAACACGATATAAAAAAAACACCGAAACCATCAAAATATATAAAATTTTTTTATTTATTGTATTTGTCAATCATTTCAATGATTTCAAGAATACATATTTAAAATAAATGCACAATGGTAAATTTTTTGCTTATATTTATAAAAAATTGCAATTTTAAAAAATTTTACTTTTATGCAATCTGCATAAAAAATCTTGCAGATATGTATATAATTTTTAATACATATAAATTTATATGATAAAGTCAGTATATAAGCTAAAACTGATAAGAACACGAAATAAACTTTTAAAATTTATTATTTCACAAATAATGGCATTTTCTTTTCCTTATTTTTGTCCAATTTGTACTAAAGTAATTTAAATTTTAATTACGTATATCGAGCTCTGCAAATTCATGCCTCGAGCCTTTCGGCCCCGGAACTTCTCACTTTTTCGTTTGCGCTTTGCAGAGATCGCAGTATTCGTAGCTGGTTGGTGACGAAGGCGGAGATCCTGCTAAATCACGCAAAGCGCCCAGAGCTTGCTCCTTGGGTCGGATCGGGAAGTGGTTCCAGTGCGGGCAAGGCATCTGCTTCGGTGGATTTGTTGGGAACGGCATCGCGGTTGGTTTTTGCGTTTTCGTATGAATTTCGTTTCGTTTTATACTTCTTGCTGTTAGTTTTATTGATTATCTTCTCTTAGTTTTTAGTTTGTTTTTATGTTTTAATCGCACTGCAGTTTTTCTTTATTTGCTACTTTTTTATTTTATCTTATTATTATTTTTTACGTATATGTACGTACATATAACTCGCTCGCTACAACTTCTTTTGTCAAACGTTTGCATCGCACTGAGCCTGTTAAAGTCATCGTCTGGGCCTTAAAAGTATTGCAAGCAGCCTTCGCCACGCTGGAACCTCTGTTCATCAAGTGGTCGTTTTATTATCATTATTCACTGTTCGTTCATTGTTGTTGCTGTGAATTTTGCGATGATATGTTTTTTGAAAACAGCTGTTGTTGTGGTACGCCCGGGTAATGGTAGCCGATCTTCAAACACTCTACAAATTCTCGAATAACAAGAAATTCTCGAATACCAACAACAGATTTCAGTCAGGCATCACCGCGTGCAATACCTGCCTTCACATTCTCGACTGCATCACGATTATGAAGCTTATCGTTTCTAAAGGGGTAATTTATTGAGGAGCCTGTAACGAAGTACTTGAGGTTTCAAAACTATTCGAATAAAGAATTACGATATTTTCTTAATTTGAATAGTTTAGGTATTTTATCACTCGCTGTAAGTGTACCAACGTGTGGACATATATTTAAAGGTTCGATAAATTTGTACATACATATTGTATTGTACATAACGGGTGCGTCATCTTTTATGTTGGTCCCTAAACATTGAATAACTTTAACATTTATCAACCGCGACTGACTTGAGTAAACATCTTTTTGAAACGTCAATTCGTGATTTGTTGTCGAATTTTGTTGAGCACGGGACAGTGGGAGATTAACGTCAACGTGCCATGCCGTTCATCAACGCCTAAGACATTCCAATGAACTGGTTGAAGCGGTAAGAAAAAGTGTTGGCGTCTTTGTAAGCATTTATATACTTAGAATTATATAAATAAGACAGAAGACTAATCACAGAAATCCTTAAAATAAGTTGTGATAAAAGTAGGGTATTTGCTGAAGTCATGATAGCTGTACCCTTTTATTTCTCAGCTTTTTTATCACCATTTTAGAATGCCGATTTGCCGGTTGTTTGTCGATTACGTGGTCATTGCGCTCATTTCAAAACAGAAACTCACTACGCGTGTGGGTGTTTTGTGGGGGTCTGGTTTTGTGGGCGTCTACGCATTCATTAAAATTATACCAAAATTAAACATTAATTGCGGCAATATTATTTAGAAAATATTAATATACATTTAACTTTGTTTTCCCCTATTTTTCACTTAATTTATAACCTACACCCAAAAGGATAAGGGTGTATTTACTTTATTCTTCCGTTTGTAACCCATTAAAGAAGGCGTGGCAAGTCTGAAACACCTCCTGAGTCTATCCTGAGTACTATCGACATACACTTTAGCACAAATATTCTTTGTTGGGGACTAAAAATCCACTTTATATATTAAGTAATAACTTCATCAATTTTTAGAGCTAAATTTCTTAGTTTGTAGAGCAGATTTGGAGCTGAAATTGTATTGCCGGGATTACCGTATTGGGGAGAATCGCCCAACGCAGACGAATCTCCCGACAGAGACTGATTTTATTGTTGTTAATATAGCTTAATTCGAAGCCTTACTGATTGCATAAAAGCTTCTTTAGCTCGTATTAAAGTGGTTCTAACTCAAAATTGATTTCATTTCTATGGAAACGAAAAATATTTGTGTCTGTATAAAAAAAAAAGCTTCGAAAAAGCAAATTGGCTTGACTCCCAATCATTTTCAGCATACATTATTCTCAGACAATTCTAGTAACTCTTCTAAAAACAAAATTTAAAAGTTACTTTCAACAATTTTCTAGCATAACTTCTTCCTCCGGGCACATACATTTACGTGGACTATGTACATTGCTATCTCAATCTTGTCCAGAAACAATCTCTCCTTCACAAGCCTCTCTGTGGAAGCCTAGAAAGAGGCAGACAGAGCCTATATTCGCTGATGAAGTTTGAAAGGAATTTTCGTCATTTGACCCTTAAAAATTTTGGTTTTGGTCTCCATAATCATATACATATTTTTACAATTTAAATTAAATGCTTTCGAATTTTTGGAGACTCTCTTTAATACAATTCACTTTTAAATAAAATGTGACAAAATTTATTTATAGTAATTTCATTTAAACAAATCTACACATTCTATTAATAAATTTTATATATACTGTATAATTATTTTATGTAAATTTAATTTATTAAGTATTTTCGAATAGAAGAATGCCATGCTTTTTCCATTTTAATTTTAGTATTATACGTATTTATATATGTATGTATATATTTTTCTGATTACAATACCTTTTGGAGCTTCTTTTTTCGTGAAAGTATTATTAATGTATGTATGTATGTATCGGTATGTGTAGATGTATTTGTTTGTAAATGTGCGACAAAAATTGTATTTCTACTAACTTATTTGTAATAAAATATTTTTTTTTGATTTAGATTTTTATTTTGTATTGTAAACTTTTAATTCTTTTAAAACGCTTTCGCAAATTTTTTATCAATTTTTCTCTTAGTTAAGAAAATTATGTTGCGTACAACAAAAAAATTAATAAAGCTTAAGTAATGTAATTATAAAGATTCGTTCCTTACATTTTTGCGACCTTACTATTTTAATTTGTTGTCGTTATGTCGTTTTAAAATAATCAAAGTCTGTACAGAAGTTCACACTTGTATTTTTTCGCTTTAAGTCACGTTTTCATGTAATAATCGTTTACATGCAGAGAGAATAATAAAAGGTTTTTATATGAATTTCTAAAAATAATGTTAGAAAAAGTTTAATCAAAATGTTTTCAATTAAAATTGGAATTCGAGAAAATGAGATACTCGTATTTTAGTTTGAAGATTTTCGATTTAAATTTATATTATTAATTACTTAATTATTATTTTTCAAAAGATAAGAGCGCATTGACATCGTTGACAAAGCACATGCAAAAGGGACAGGGGAGAAGAGAGGGCAAATAGAGAGTGAGAGAAAGAGTGGAATAGTTTTTTTAAAATTGGTTTTGTTTTTCAGATTGTTCATTAACATGATTTAGGAAATGTTTGTTTTTTTTTTTTAAAAACCAACTAAATATTATTAAAGAAAATCTTAGCAAAACTAAAACATTTTGTAATATTTGGCACTTCAGTTAAAACATGAACTGATAAAATGTTTATCAAAACAATACGGGCGTGTAAAAAAAATATGAAAAAATTATAAAACAGAATTTAAAGAATATTTTTTCTTGTTACTTTTGCTACATTTTCGGGTTCAAATAAAAAATAAGTACAGAAATCAATCAAGCGTAAAGAAATTTCAAATTTATTTTTGAATAAAAAATATAATTATGTAAAATTAAATTTATCGTTTATTCTATTTTTTAGTTCCAAATGTAGAAATGTAGCTGCATAACAACGAACTCTTGAAATAAAAATTCAACTCAATTCATTTCGCTTTCGAACAAGATTTCGATTTTGCCTCTGAAGAAATTTTACATCAATCATAAAAACATAAGAAAATTGCTAGCAAAATAAAAAAAAACTTACAAAGTTAAGTTAAAAGGTAAAAAAAAAATGGAAATGAAATAGAAATGTTTAAATTAATTTTATGCTGTTATTTTAATTACGATATTATTTTTAATTTATTTTATAATTTATTTCATTAAGTTTACTTAAAATAAAGTTTGCATTTCTTTAATATCAATTAATTACATTACATTTAATTATATTTATTAAATGTATTGTATAATAATTTGCTAAAAATTGCTTACTTATATTACAATAACAACTACGTACATACAAACTAACTACGATTTTTTATAATTAAATACATTGTTTTATTGTTTTTTAAATAAGATACTAAAACATTTGTATTGGTGTGAACAGTTGTTGTTATTTGTTTTTTTCCTATATTTCTATATCGTCAACTTAATACTTAATTTATATTAAGTGCATCGCAAACAAAACTAAATTGATTTGATTTGATTTTTCACTTTTTTCAATTTTTTCATATACAAATGAAATCTGTAAACGTTGCTGGTATATGAAAAATCAATAAATTAAGAATTCATTAAATAAATTAAAAATTAACTACATATTTTTAAAGTTTTCTTGAGGTTCTAAAGATCACTCAGGTCATTGTAATTACAATACATAAATGGGTACTGCTAGAAAGAAGCGGAAATGGAAACGAACACACACAGAAATCACCGAGTATTAAGAATAATATCAACACATTTGTAGAGATATTGACACCGGTAGTGAGTTATATGACGGGACAGTATGAGACGGAGACAGACCTAGAACATGAACCAGTGCACAATAAAACCGTATGTGTGTGTGTGTGTGTCACTCAATATATCGTATATAACAAAATTACAAGACATTGTACAAGAGAACGCTGCAAGTAAAACTCAACTAACCGTATTCGAAATTCAGCAAAGAATGTGGAAAATACAATATCAACAGCGTATACATATGATACGCTAGCTCTTGATTGATACGCTAGTACTAGCTGTTACAACCACCGCTTCATCGGCAGCGTCGTCACATCGGCACGTTCACATTGAGCTTACTCGCTCCGCTAAAGTATTTATACCGGAAGTTGATGACAGCCTTTGTTGCATCTGCCTACATTCCGCAGTCTTAAATTAACTTAAGGTGCAGCCACGTTCGATGATGCTGCCGCTGCTGCCGCGGAGGTGGTCGCTGCTTGCCTGTAATATATATTGGCTCCTTTGATGGGTAACGGATGCGCTTCAGTGTTGAAGACCCACTCATCAAGCGGTAATAACGAATCATCGGAGAACAATAAGTAAAGGTACTGCAAAAGCACAAAAACAATGTATTTCAGTAAACTTTATTGGCTTTTTCACTTCATACCTTTAACGTTTCTGCCAGAAAGAAGCTCTGCTGTACATCATCCTTCTGTGGCTCTTCCTGATAGACATTCTTAATGCCACAATAACCATGCGGCGTGCGACAGTGCCGTTCCAATGCCTGCACGGCATCCCAGCCCCAATCACGATACTTCTGATCATGCGTCAGTCGCCACAATATAAAGTAACTCTCAATCGTCTCGGGGCGCAGTATATAATATTTCTCTTGAGATTTTAGGGCGCGTGCCTCGGCCGCTTCACTGAAACTACAAAACCGCACAGAGTCAACACAGAAAAAATAGGTACATGCAGCTGTAAGAAATGTAAGCATTAACCGAAGCGCAACCTACCGAAAAGCTTCAGGGCCCAGTCTTGTCGGCGTTCGAATGTAACTCTCGTGGCAGGTGCTGGTGATTCCTTTGCCGATTTCCATGAATTTCTGTGTATGTTCATTTTGACGAGTGGTGGCGCCGAGAGCAAACAAACCACCTGAGAGAATTCAATCTAAATGAATTGAGAGCTTTTTCCATTATGCATATTTTCAACCTACCGGCAAAGCATGCCAAATGATCCATTTTGTGCTCCAATCTGTCGAATTTCAGGTCGGATACATACGTCAGTCCATTCGGACTCGTACGCACCATCTTCTCAATGATAGCTACCATCGCCTCGTCGAACATGTCGCGCGCCTCGTCATCAGCTTGGCCTGATTGCAGCCAGGCCTTCAGAAGATACTCGAAAAAGCTGTCGCCCAAGGCGCCGAGAGACATGTGCACTGAAAGAAACAGCACGACACAAGAAGGTAAGAAAAGTAAGTTGTGAGATCAAACGGACGACTTACTCTGACCCCATTTGCCCGTCTTGGGATTCAAAAAGTTCGGATACAGGCCCTTCGGTTTCTCAATCTCTTTCAGGACCTGACGAATCGCCTGAACACGTTCGCGATACAGCGGATTCCCAGTGATATCACTCAGATACACGAATTCCAAGTGTAATGTCCCCAACTCGGACAGAATCGAACTGCCTCCGGAGGCCCAGCCGTAGTTCTTGCTACTGCCCGTTCTGGTGTTGACTAAAGCGTACGGTATGCCCGTCGGTGTCTGAAAGGCAGGTAACAATTTGTCGGCAATGTGTTGCGCACGATCGCGGTACAACGTGTCGCCGGTGAAGGCATACAGGGTCAATAAGCCGCCAACGAAACGGATGTTCGTCTCGAAAACGGAAAGATCGGCACTGATGTTATCTAGCCATAGCTTGCGCTCAATCCACTCGCGGCCCTCTTTGTATTCCTTGTCGAGACCCATCAGATAAAGCGTGTCCAAGCCATCAACAATGGTAGCACCTAAGTCATATGCACCAAAAATACTGCCCGAATGTGGTCGCTGGCTAAGCGGGCGCAGTTCATTTTTACCCCAAGCATAAAGTTTGTAATTTCGCCAAGAATGCTCCATCATCTGTAATCATAATGTAATCGGTAATCGATATAAGACAAGATCTTGGAGACTACTTGTTACTACGTCGTATTATTTAAACTTTAATTAAGCGGCAATAAAGGCGTGTAATTAAGCATTATTATAAAATAAAATAAAATAAAATAAAATAAAATAAAATCAAATAAAACAAAATAAAATAAAATAAAATAAAATAAAATAAAATAAAATAAAATAAAATAAAATAAAATAAAATAAAATAAAATAAAATAAAATAAAATAAAATAAAATAAAATAAAATAAAATAAAATAAAATAAAATAAAATAAAATAAAATAAAATAAAATAAAATAAAATAAAATAAAATAAAATAAAATAAAATAAAATAAAATAAAATAAAATAAAATAAAATAAAATAAAATAAAATAAAATAAAATAAAATAAAATAAAATAAAATAAAATAAAATAAAATAAAATAAAATAAAATAAAATAAAATAAAATAAAATAAAATAAAATAAAATAAAATAAAATAAAATAAAATAAAATAAAATAAAATAAAATAAAATAAAATAAAATAAAAAAAATACTGCTAAATCATTCGTATCCAGATTGAACCAAACAGTTTTATATTAGAATGAAGATTTTTGACTAATCAATTTTTTAAATAAAAAGTGTACTGAAAAACCATTAACATAAAATTCTATTTTTCTTGTCTCTCACTCCGAAAATACCGGAGAGTAAATTATAAACTGAAATCAACAATTTCACACGTTGTTGTTAACAAAAAAGTAAAAAAAGTAGGAATCGCTTGTTGTTGCGATTTTTAATTTTCACTTCATCTTCAATTCTTAAAATCAACACTAACAGATCAAAAAACCACAAAGAAACTTTGAAAAACGTATTAAAATCGGAGAATAAGCGTTAGCGTTCTCAGTTTTAATGGTTTATGCTATAGAAAAAAACTGAGTTAGAAAAAAGGAAAGGATTCCAAACAGATGTTCGTTAAAAGGATTCTATTAAGGATTGTAGAAAGAACAGAATTCTATTGTTTTCTTGTCATTTAAATGATTTCTTCAAATGACATCATGTAATTTCACGATTTAATTCAAGAAGAAGAAGAAGTGAAGAATGTGTCAGTCTTTTTCTTGTTTTTTCTCATGTTAAATGATCACATTAAGACGAGCATCGTTGTTAGTGATGATGGGACAAACACTTCTGGCGTATGTTCATGTCATTCGTCAACAATTACTACGAATAGTAATTTGTTGTGGCTGTTGTTGTAGTTGTTGCAATTTTCTTTATTGAAATTTATTATGTCATTTTAAATTACGAGAACGGTCGATCCTTACAACAAGCCACAAGCAACAAGCAACAAGTGAATATGAATATTGCCAAGGTTGCGCCTGAATGACTGTTTATGTTTTCTTTTTTTTTTTTATTTTATACTAAGTACTTAGTTCCTTTTTTTTCTATTTCCTTAATACATTTGATTGAGAAAATGTTTAACATATGCCTGTGTTTATCTCTTTTTAGTTGTATTCATTAACTTATTTGTTTTTTTCTTGCATCACAAACGGGTTGACATAAAATTTTTTATTTAATTATAATGAATCACTGCAAAAGTATTCGAGAATACTGGCCCCATTTTGCTGGCAAGAAAGTTCTTATACAGAAAACTATTTACAATCAATAAATTTACATTTTATTTTCGCTTTTTCGAAAAAATTACCCGTATTTCATTCTATTGGACTTTATGAAATCAGATTTTAGTTGGAGATAATCTCTAATGAATGAATGTGAATGCTTTAACTTGTGAAGAACTATTTTTAAATGTTTTTTCTTTGCTAAAAAAAGCAGTAATTAATGATGACACTTCAATCATTATGTATGAACTCAAAATTAATGAACTGTAACATTTTCAAAATGCTGAACTGTACTAACGCACTCGTTTGAAAAATCGAAGGCAAAACTCAGATATATACGTACATACATACATGCATACCTGCATTTTATTGACATTTCATAAATGACAGCTTCATACAATTTAATAATATCATGCTCTCCTTTGATAATCTGACTAAATGAGAGCGAGGCATTGACAGTGTAGCTGTGTAACAACCTTCTCGCCTCACTGACTCTCATCGTTTTATATTGCCCGCTTTCGTAGCGGTATTCCCGTCCAAAGAAAACAAAGAATGCATTTGTAACAAATTTTCGTTATTTTCCTGAACTAAAAATTTCTTTTGTAAGATAATCTTCAGAGATTTTTAATGATTTTGTCCACAAAATATTCTTACAATTTTTAAAAATATTTATAGAAATATTTATACAAATTTATCGAAATTCGATATAATTTCACATAAAATAAACTTTATTAGTGAGGTCTTTAATCGTGAATACCCTTCTGATACTTCTGAGCTTAAAAGTGATGATTATAATCATCTCTTCAGAATCTGAAAGTGAAAATGATGACTTTGGATCTATTGAAAATGAGACAAATGAGATGTAAATTAGACGGCGTGTCTAATGAGAGATTAGAATGCATGTAATGGTAATTTTAATGATTAAAAAAGAAAATTCATAATTAAAAATTATCTGCTGAAAACATAAGCCCACCAAAAATGCAAAAAAAAACTCAATGAAGTTAAAGATAGTAAATATAGTTATAACTAAGGATTTAGGTAAGGTTTGTTAATTGCAATAAATAATTAAAAAATAGTTACTTCGTAACTAAAATTTTTTTAACTAATAAACAAACATTTAAAATAAATCAAATGTTAAAGCTACAAAAAAATTTACAATCAATGCCAAAAGAGAAGGAAGAGAAAAGAGAAGAAAACGAAAAGGAAATAAAAGAATGGAAAATAATCATTAAAACTTCATCATGAAACTAATTTCAAAATCTGCAAATAGAAAAATAAGCAGATGCTCATTTAATAGCTCTTAATCACCGAAGCAGAAGACATTTCAGCTGGAAGCAGGAAACATCAAAGAATCGACATCGACATCGACATCGTCAACCCCAACAACGATAACAACCACTAACAATAATGACAGAAAAAAGAGAAAAATTTTACACTTTTCACACCAAGGAAAAACTTAATTCCTTTTCTGGTTTAAATTTTTTTAAATATTTAAATATTTCAATGTTTTTTCTTATCCTCTTTCGAATCTTTCGAATCCACCTGACATGGTTTGGGATTGACTCTTTTGCAGTTTGCAGTTCAACTTTTGGATCAATGCCAAGGTTTTTATATACTTATTCGTGTTTTTTTTTGTCGAAAATTTGAACAAGCCACGAGCTGCGTTACAGAACACACGAAAAAAAAACAAATAAAACAACCAGAACATCAGCAGCGGCAACAACAACAACAACAACTGCTATGAATTCGGACATATTTTGTCTTACTTTATTTTATTTTATTTTATTTTTTTTTTTTTTGCTTCTTTTGATGACACTTTATTATTCTGTTTATTAATTCTTCATGATGTTATTTTCAAGAGGAATCAACGGGTGGGTGTGCTTTTTTAGCCAATTTTATATCCTTTAAAGCCAATTCAGCCAAAATTACGATAAAAGCATGCTTAAGATTTTACTTATTAAAGAAGTTATTGTGGAGACTTCTTTTCGGCAGATACCAAAAAACAATTCAGAGACTTTCCGACAGACCTGTTTCTAAAACCGTCGAATCAAATATCAAAACTTTTATAAACATACATACATATATTAAATTTTTAAATTTCTCTGTTTGCGTTTTTTTAAATGCGCCCGAAACTTTTTTCCCCCGTATATAGATCCATTTAGAGATTAGTTTTCAGCTTGTTCAATGAATACCTTTTTGGAATGCCGAAAGTACAGACGAAAATTAGTTAAAAAAATCACTATAGAAAAACTCCAGAAAAATACACGGATATACTAAAAACAGTGAAAACATGAGGAAAATGGAAATTCGAAACGTGTCAGAGGCAATCACGAACTGTGTTTGATTTAAAACGCTTCAGGGTTACCGCCATAAAACATAACACTAAAAAAAATGCAAACCATATAAAAAATTGATTGCATTATATTTTCTTGCTTTCACGCAACATTGTTAAAAAGTAACAAAACAAAGTTGAGCTTAACCTAAACTATCAATTTGGTTTTCTAAACTATCAAATTTACATACAACAAAAAACGGTTGCAAAATTATTACCACGAAATAATAATGAGCCGGTGAAATTTACATACAAGCAAAAACTGTTGCAAAACTTCATGGTAATAATTTTGCAACAGTCTCTTATCGTTTGCAAGGACAAAATAATAACTTCGAAAATCTAAAAAAAGCTTCTTAAAATCAAGCAGATGCTAAACAAAATTGCGCTAGAAATATGCTTCCAGTCAATAAAAATTTATTGCCATCAATTTTCATATTCATATAAAGACGAAAACGAAGACAAAGGCGAAAATGAAGAGAAAATAAAAAAAATTATATTTTATTTCAAATGGCATGCACCATTAGCACTAAAAAGCCCTTCATTACTAACAATGAATGACTCGCAAACAGTTGGCAACTCTTTCGCAGCGTCTGTCGTAAAACGAAACAGTGTCAATATCACAAGCATTAGGGCGCGACATTCGTCGTACTTGAAATCGTTAGAATTCGAATGAGCCGGTCAGACGGTCAGTCGTCTTTAAGGACAGACATTCCGTCGTACTCGGTGTGCAAACAATGTTTCATGGGCTTCGTTGACGATCATTGACCAAACAACTGGCTCTAGTGGCGGTGACGATGGCTGGGTGGGTGGTTGAGGGTAGATGGTGGTATTGGCAATGGCTTAGAAACTGCTGTTCGCGACTGACCGTAGCCTATATTTTTTCTCCTCAAGTTTCTCCACCGTTTTCTGTTATTTTTTTCTATTTGCTTTTTCTTTCAGTTGGTCATCGATTGATTTTTGTTTTAATGTTTACCATTTTCAATGACGAACGCCAAGAACCATGACGAGCGTCCGAGCGCCGGACATTTCTATCGTAGTTTGGCCAAAAAAACGAACTGCACGATATTCATTCGCGTGGCATTTGTGGCATCTGTGCCATCTTTTGATTTCATTGTTGATGATGAAAAGTGATGCTATAATTTGTTTATTTTATAACATTTTTATTATCATGTTCTAGCTATTCGATAACAAAAGTAGTCCACAAGGGACCATATTTATATAATTCTAAACTTTCTTTAACGCTTGTTGCTAACCAAATCTTTGACGTCGCTGCAAATGTCTATGAAAGTTTGCAAGTCAATTTCAAAAGTGTGCCTTCAGAAAAACGGCCTATTTTGAAAAATAGACCAAAACGCCACCATAAACCGGAAGAATGATTTTAATTCTTTTAATCTTTCATTTTTGTCGTCTTTCTTTCTTTCTTTCTTTATTTAACTTAAGTTAACCTTCCGATTGTGGGTCTTCTCTCTCTGTTAATGGCTTTAAAATTCACTTAAAAAAAGTAGTCAAGGTTGAAAAAAAGTAGTATTAGACTGTAGAAGAAGAAGAAGACCGTAGACGACTGCAGCGAAATCCAACACTCAATACCGTTTCCTCAGCTGTTGTTTCACATTGACGTTTTCTCTAGCTTCCTTTTTGTTTATTTCTTACTTTTCATCACTTTTTCTATCTCTTTTCTCGCTCTGTTTTTTTTTGTTTTCTTGACATCATTTCAATGACCATCATTGAAATTAAGAGGATTAAAGTGGCGAAGGTTTCTATCTATGATCTTCATTATCACTTAATATTTTCTTTAACCATGAATTTATTCATTTTTAACACAGAGAAGATTCAGAAAATGTATGTATTATTTATATTTATATGTAAAAATACACAAACTTAAATAAATAAAAAGTTTTGTAAGTTTTATATACATATGTAATAAAATTAAATTAAATCTACGAATATATTCAGATCTGAGTTTAAATAAATAAGTATTGTATTTATATAAGCAAGCACATGCACATCCACAAAAAATCTAACTACATAAAAAAGCATCGCTAATGACATTATTCGCCTCAGCGTTTCGCTTCACCAGAATTCGCTTAATATTAACGCCAAGTCTTATCAGCTCCAGCCGGTTCAGGATGCGGTGCCAGGCAGGACAATGAAAATATTAAAGCTGATGACGAACAACGGAAGCAACAACAAAAGGGTGAAATTGTACCGACGAGTAACGAAGGACGAGGGCGAAGGACTAATGCAATAGTAACGCCAGCACCGTTTGGAGGCAAACAATTTATGAAATAATGAGACCACGGTGCTTAAAATGTTGGGATGGTAATGATGGGGCGTTGGTGGGACGGGGCGTTTTATGAAATTAACTCTTTAAAATGTACTTTATCGTGACATTTCTAAAATTGGCCACGTTATTTCTCGTTTACTTTAAGCACGTTTAAAATTAACAATAAAATTTCTGTTATCAAATGAAGCCATTAAAAATACATTTTTAATTCGCATACGCACAGTCATTAAACTCATCATAAACAAGCTGTTAAAGCTTAAATTAATTTGGAAGTTTAAGCTCAAATACATCCAAAGGATTTCGAAAAAGAAAATCGAAATTCATGGTAATCTCGCTAATGATCAATCACTTCACGGGAAAAGTTTCTCATTGGAAATAAATTCCAAACTAAGAATAAATTTCCGGCAATTAAATTAAATTTGTTCTTAATCACTTTGTTAATCACACTCAATAAGTACTTAAAAAGGATTTCGCAATTAATTGAACTCAGAAGAAAATGTCTGAATGGTAGCAGCGCGGTACGGTGTTGCCGATAAATGAAAAATTGTTGTAAGTTCATGAAGTTCGTATAATGCATGCGTACGCGTTTTTCTTTCTATCTTCCTAAAGTTCTCCCTAAAGTTCTCTCTTTTTCACGGATTATCGTTTGGTTTATATTAGATTTCATTTTAGTTTACAAATTTTAGGGAAAAAAACGCTAATGGTAAGCTATAATTGTCTGTTAGTAGACAACTTTCTGATCAGTTAAAATTACTAAATTTAGATTTTAATAATTCAGATAAAAGTTTTAAAATTTAGCAACACATTTGTGTTCTCTTCTCTGACCCATTAATAATCAGTTTAATCAGTTTGCAATAAATAATAACGATTTTATCATATTTTAAAAAATTACATTATTTAGACACACATTTTAGACAATGTTTTTTACAAAAATTATAACAATTTAAAGCAAATGAATCGTCATTCACAAACGAAGCATTGAGAAAATAACACTAATAATAAAAAATAATTGCACCATAAAATAGTACACACAATAGTACACAAATAATGATATAAAATTTGTATTTCCTGCATCTTTATTTATTTATGATTGTCATTGTTGTTGTTGCTGCTTTCATGGTAGCCGACTTTAATGTACAAAAACAAATTAAATATTAATTGCAGCAATTGAATTTATGATTAATGAAAGTTGTTTGTAATAGTGTTAATAAACTTTAAAGATACATATATACAAAAGTATTAATTCAATTTAAAAATAATGGAGATGACAATACACGAGCTTTAACTACATCAAAGCATCGTAATTGAAAAGGTTTGCAGATAAAAATCCATATGTCAAATTAATAAAAAAATACTTCCAAATACTTTCAAATTAACAAAAACAGAATGAATTAATTAAGAATTAAAATTATAAAAATTGTTGATAAACAAATTATGTAAATAATGTAAAAAATAATTTTAAAATTTAATATTTCTCTTTATTCCAATTTTTATGGCTTTTTTTTTATTTTTTTTATTTTTTTTTTTTTTTTTTTTTTTATTTTATTTTATTTAATTTTTTTTTTTTTTTTTTTATTTTTTTTTTTTTTTTTTATTGTTTAATTTATTGAAAAAAAAATCCATAAAAAAAGCATTGTGTGGGAGAAAAAAAATCGAGTTTATATAAATTTGTAGTTAAGCCAATGGTGAAATTAATAAATCGTTTCCATTTAACTATTAAACACATTATCGCAGTTTCGGAAACAGAATTTAACAGAATGAAAGGGGATAAGAAGAAATTAAGTGCCCAAGGAGCAACGGAAAAATACCATTGGACTATTAAAAATAGAACTTAAAATTTAGAATTTATAATAATATTTATTTATTTATTTATTTATGAAAGAATTAAACCATTTTAATGAGGCTTCATAGCATAATTTCGTATTGTATCGTTTGTATCGTTGAAGACAAAAACGTATTACATAAAAAAGTAGTGACGAACATTTTCAGTAGTATTAGAAAGAATATTTGCTTATTCATGAACTAAGAAATAAAAATTTCTAAAATAAAAAACGGAAATAAAAATAAGAAACGGAAATTTAACAGAATAAAAGGGAAAAAAAGAAAGTAAGTGCCCAAGGAGCAAAAGAAAAATACTAAAATCCAAAATTCTAAAAATAAAAAAATTTAGTGATGAAAATTTTTAGTACGATAGTATTAGAAAGAATATTTTCTCATTTATGAACTAAAAAATTATTTCATAAAAAAGCAAATATTCTATGGTAAATTTCATTTTAAAATGCATCAATTCAAGCTCAACTTTGCTATGTTATGACCGCGTCCCGTCCCATCCCGTTCCGTCTTCTTCGCCAGTCCGTAGCGTCGTCTGTCACTTAAAACTTCAGGCAATATAGTATATAATATTACAAGCACATCTTCTTCCAGCTACTCTTGCTCTTCTTACTTCTTCTTCTTGCACTTTTTTATTAAATCATAACGACATCGCAGAATATCTCTCAGTGTGTAGAGGTTACCACGCATACACTCAACGATGGTGGCAGAATGAGATTGCCAGGCACCACCAGAAGATGGTAAGAAGACATAATTAAATTATGGCGAATGAGTGAACAATATGGAAGGAGACTCGTTCGGAGTCTCGTTGGAAAATTTCAAGAAATAGTAACAAACGACGACAGGAGACTCTGGCAATAGAAACAACGGCGCACAAAAAGAAAAGCAGTGACGTTGAAAACGGCAAAGTAATCGAATTTTATACTTTCATTAAAATGATGCGGTGAAATTGATTAATGGATGAATGGATTGGATTGCAGCTTCTTTTTATAGTTTCAAATAAATTTAAAAAAAAAGAAATTGAAATTGAATTGAATTGAAATTTAATTCGATTTCATAAATTTAGGAACAGACACGCAATTTGAGATTTTGATAATTTTGAGACACGCAAAACTCTCGCGTGTCTCAAAATTAACACCGCTTAGGATTGTTCCAAAAAAGAAAACAATTTTCGAGTAGAATTCAAAGACAAACTAATGACTTAGTAACAATTAGGTGAACACCTATAGAAAAAGTTTGTAATGATATATACGATAATATTATAACTAAATATGGAAAATCTGCTAAATACTATTTCCAATAAGACGTAATCTCATTTAGTTAAATATTTCAAAATCAAACTCTAGGTAATACAACGTTTAAACCTTGCAAAAGTGAAGATAAATTCATTGCACTGAAACCATCATTAGAATTTCCATTTATTGCTTCAGCAAAATATGAGTTGTCCGCTACTTTAAGGTTCTCTGCGGCAATAGTTATTATAGCTGATAGACCAATCCCACTAACGCCTCGAATTTAACCAATAATTTATGGTTAAACTCACCATTCAGCGTTCATTCTGAATGGAATGGAATGGACGAAAAGTTAAATCGTATGCAATGTAGAGAGCACGTCATCATAACTTTTCCTCTTTAGCTTAGCTTTTCCTTACTTTTTATCATCACAAAAGTTTCGGCAACTTTTTGCCCTCAATTTCACTCTTACTTTACCTCTCTCTCTGGCTCTTTCTCCCTCCCTCCCTCGCTCTGGTACTTAATTCACTTATAACAATAATAAGAAAGTCGACGTCAATTGTATCCACAGTAATAATATTTACAATTGTAATGAATGTAAATATTTGAAAACTTAAGGTTTCGGAAATTCTGACCGAATAAAAGCTTAAACCATTTGAGAAATTACCGAAAACGTAATAAAACGGGGAGTATAAACTCTACGGACAGACAAAGCAAACCACAAACTAATAACAATGTTGCTCAGAAAAAGAAAAAGAAACACCGAGAGAAAGAGATACATATAGAAAAAAAAATTTTAAAGAAAAAACTGAGGAAGTTCTTGGAAAACTTTGGTAAAACGATTTCATCGCGCCACGCGAAAGAAAGTTATATTTCTTAAGGTTTAAGAAGTTCTAGTATCATAGTTTTTTATAAGATGGATATAATTTATCTTATTTTAGCGGAAAATGTAAAGATGTATTATTTTAAATAAAACTTAAATTTGAGAGCTACAAATATTCCAAAATATTAATATGTTTTAAAAAAAATGAAAGATATTTTCCCTATTTATTACAAATAGTCACGTTTTAATAAGGCCTGGCCTTGAAATTGGAGTTTATATTGTACCTACAATTTATAAAACCTTTAAAAAATTAATAATTTGTTTGATATTAACAATTTTAGTTCCAAAACCAAACAATAAAGAGTTCTCGAATTCATGTACGATTTAAAAAAATCGATGCGCGTTTAACAATCGCTTCTTAAAATCAATTTAATCTTCAACTAGAAAATATCAGTTAGCGAATGATATCAGCTGGTGTGGATACTAAAGTGCTTTCCGTGAAAGGAATTTGCAATAATAGGAAATGTCAGATGGAATTTGAAGCCGGAGAATAACTTCTCCTTCTTAAGTTGAGGAGATATTAGGCCATAGAAAACTTGCTTTCTTCTTTTACAATCGAAACGCAGGAAATACGAAAAATGTTGGATAATGAAAATAACGAAAGTTAAAGCAAAAATTTTAACACAGATAAAACAGAAAGTTAAGAGCAAAGGAATGCACGCCTAATCAGCAAGATTCGTAGCATAAATTCTTGTACAAAGAATGAAAAGTTGTAAACAAAAGTCAAGATATTCACTGAAAGAGAATGAAGAACACGAAACGGTCTCGGTAACAAAGAAAAATCATTACCGATTCAGACGGAACAAGGTAAAACCATCCGCCATTTGTTAATTTTAACAAAAGAAGATGAAGATTTGGAAGAAGAAAAGAGGAAATTTATTGCGGAGTGGACGGACGGAAGAGAAAAGGAGAATAAAAGAGATAAAAACCGATAGACATTATTGTGAGAATAATTTTCACCACTATAATGCTTTTTTTTAGAAAATAATTTTAATAATTTTCACTCTAATGCAATAAAAGCATTAGAGTGAAAATTAAAAACACAATAATTTTAATAATCTTAATAATTTTCACTGTAATCCTTTTTTAGAAAAACAAAATTGAATAAATTTATAGTATATATCTCTTAATTTTTCGTGATGATAAAATTTTATAAAATTAAAATGTAAACAAAATTTATCGTAATTATTATCACTATTATCATTTTTAATTTTTAAAACAGCAAAAATCTATTCTGAATTTTAAAATAGAAATATTACGAATTATAAAAAATAAATTAAAAATTTTGCTTCTCATTATTATAATTATAATTTAAAGAGTGTAACTTTTATAACTCTTTATTATTTTTTAAATTTTTTTTCTGCACGGAAAAACGAGTATGTACGAGTATTGTTTATTATCTCGTATATTTCACAAAACAAGTTTTTCATTTCGTTTTCAAAAAAACGCATGCTATTATATCACAATAATTATTATTTTTGTCAACTGTTAGCTACGAAAACCATTATTATTAAACAACATAAAAAAACATGTCTAACGTACTCAGTTTGTTATACCAAATTTCATTTATTTTATTCGCTTTTATACTTGTTTAAGGTTGAAGTGTTTTACAAACTCATTTGCGTTTTTCCATCCGGCATTTTTCAATTGATGCTTATGTTTTTTTTTTATTTTTTTTGAAGCAAAGTCCCCTTCAAATTTTTATGACTTTTCTTTTAGTGAAGGCTATCGCATGCCTTTTTCACTAAAAGGCATAATAAATTTTTAATTTTGTTGCCCTGAATCCTTTCTTGCCTTTTAGTTTCATATTTAATATTACGATATAAACTCATTTCAAAAGCTTTAAGAGTACATACTTGTATAGTACACCAACATACATACCTTCATATTTTCTTTTATTTTAATAATATTAAAACATTATGTTATAAAGATTTTTTCCACAAAATATTGTATAGCATCAACTTGGAACGTAAAGACCGAAATGAGAATGTCTTCTGCACAAAATAAAAAAATTAAAAATATAAAATAAACTAAAAGACTTGAAGATACGAAACGATTTAAAGATTTTCTTTCCATTTGATAGTTTTTTTCTGACTTTATTTAAGCAAAATCTCGTGTCGTGTCGTTTTCCAGGAAAAACGACTGGCTGTTAACCGATTTTCGATCTCAAAAACTAACAACAAAACGATAGCAAGAGGTAAAGAGATTTCAATAAAATTATTTAAACCATAAATTAATTAAATAAATTATAAATTTGATAAATACAAAATTTCTAATCAGAATTTTTGGTTTAAACAGTTTATGACAGTTTTAAGCAGAAAAAAGGTGTCTGTATGTAAGTACATACACACATACATACATGTGTACACACAAACAAGCTGGTATACATCAGAAGTGTAAAGACTTCTAGTATTAATGAAAGATTTTTCAGATTTTTCCACACCATTTCATTTCAATTAACAGAAAAAAGGAAATTCACATTAAGCCCGAAGAATTCAGACAAGTTCAAAAATTGCTCGTGCACTTTATTACGAACAACAAAACAAAAGCTATAGTACCAGATAAACAGAAGAGAGTGAGAGAGAGAAAAAGAGGTTACCTTGAGACTAACAACAGCAGCCGCCCACTGCGGCTACTGCCTCTCTCTCGCTTTTCGTAAATCTCTCTTTACGTTGCGTTTGGGTGTCGTGTCTGTTTTCGATTTCATTTTTTATAGCGATATTTGTTGTTTTTTTCTCTCATTTTTCAGCATGTGCATTTAAGCGCGTCCACCATTTTGGAAATGTTAGAGCAACAGCCATTAAATTAACTTTTATTGCGTATGACATTTCTAACGAATGACCCTTTTTTTTCTGTGATCACAAGAGCAGTACGTCAAAAACACACGAAACATTGGAGTTTATGAGATATAAACACTCTTCAGGATTTGCTGAAACGTTAAGAATTTACTGCTTGATTTAATTTCTTTTTATATTCTAAAATTTAATTGTTTGTGGTCTTTGCGTAAAACTGATGTTTCGAAAATCCAACTAAAAGATTCAGTAGAGCGCCGTTAGCTTAATGGCTTAAGCGCAGTACTTAAATATTATATAAAATTTAACTACAAAAAAGCTATGAACGGATGTCGCAATAACGTATTAGTTTCTCAGATTTGGAAAGAATCCAGCTATTTTTCTTATACTTGATTTTTTTTAAGTTATTTAAAGTTTTTGTTGTTGTTCTCACAATACAACGTTTGCCTGCAACGCTAGCGCTGAATATCGTATGTATAAAAAATATTTTATTACTCGAGTCGTAGACATACATATATAGAAATAATAAAAATATAAAACTACGACAACGACAAGAGTAACAAAAACAAACAATAATGCTGCTGCTGCATCAGGTCGACTCAAGCACTCTAATTTAAGATCTAAAAGCTACGACGCCATACTCATGTGTGTACGAGTATGTATCTTCGTTACTAAAGGTGCACATAATACACACATTTCTACCACAAACATACAAAACTGTAAAAAGATATAGTACGTATCTATCTGCATAAAGAAACAAGCTTTGCGGTTCATGCCGCAAAGAAATTTTAAACTTGTCACGTTTTACGTTTTCTCTGACATGTACTCACGCGTCGTACCTTTTTAGAAAAATGAGAAAACACGGCGAGGATGTGAGTGGGCTGCGCCATACGGTTTTTGTCTATATGCATATGTATGCAATTTGAACTTTTGTTAGTACTAGTAGTATTCTTGTGCTAAAAAAACTGCATCCTGCAGCATCATACTTCTTTGATTTATTATTACATTACCTTGGCCCAGCTTTTTTTATAAAAGGAGAAATTCAAGTTAAATTTCAAAATAATACACACTATTTTCACTGCGGCTAATGTTTAGCGCTTTCGAAAAACTTCTTTAAATCCAACCGCCCAAGTCGAAATTATGTTTACAAACATTTTTAATGGAATCCTTTTGAAAGAGGTTTTGTTAAAAGGGTATAGGACGTGTCTGCAACAGTTGGACCATCGACCCGTTGAAACGACGCGACGCTATAATGGAGTCGAACCGGCAGATTTTATCATGAATTGTACCGTCCGATTGGGCGGGCTGGGCTATCCTTTTGTGTCACAAAACTGGCTTCGTACGAGTACACCGAAAGGAAAAGTGTTCTAACTATACAAGCGCGCACCTTTTTTTATGGTTCAAGGACTCTCATTATAAAATGGTTAGTTAGCCTTCATCAAGTGAATAAAATATTTTCCATAATACGAATAATGTGTTTTTTATAGAAATTTTCTTACCTTAAGCAGTAGGTATTTTCACAGCTAAAAAAGTGTACGATATACCTATGTAACGTACATATATGTACATATATTCATATATGTATATTGAAAAATTTCAACATGTTTGTATATTGTTTGTATATGTATGAGTATATACGGAGGGGACTTATGTCCTTGTTTTCTGTTTGCTCTTCTAATCTAATGGAAAATACAATATTGTCGTATATTCTGCTTTTATTTATAAAAAATTGAATTTTAGTGCATTCAAAGAAAGAATAATGAATGCATTTTCTAAATTACTTACGATTCAAAAGTTCCTTTTATTATATTTTCATGACCTGAAGCTTACCTGAAAAGAAAAAGAAATGCAGAAATTAAAAAAGACCAATATTAAAAAAACGGCTTTCTTGCTAAAAGAATTGTTTTTTCTGTTTCAATGTTAAGGAAATAAAAGTGTTTTTCGAAACATTTTAAAGGAACTTAAATTAAATCAAGGCAATTTTATGTGTGCCCTTAATTTGTATATCGTATTTTGACGTCATTATCATACGTCATTAGTATAATATTTCGAAAATACTGTTTTTTTCTTTATTAATCTTGGTTAATTTGTACGATAAAAATTTGTTATTTGAATTGTCAATATTAGTTAAATTAGATTATATGTATGTTTTTTGACATTCTGCAAATTATGAACAGTACGCACCTATAACAGTTTAATACAAACTTATTAATAGCGATTGTATAGAATACACGCCAGGATCTTAAAGTCAATAGAAGGATAAGCATTTATTTTGATGCTTCTCGTCGAAAACAGGTGCGGTGCGTTTATTTAAACACCACAAAAAAACACATACAACGTAACAACAAACACCGCAAATTTTAATTGATTTGCGATTAAATACGACTAAACAAAATTCAACGAGAGCTGGCACATCCCATAATCCACTAAATAAAGGGGAGGAGAGGAAGAGAGTCTGATTGTTATCATTGCTAACTTGCGGCTCAAAATATGCAGCAAATGTTTATGCCATCCACCATCCATTTTATTATCGGTTAACAAGTAAACACTCGCATTCATTAGCGCGAACTTTGTTTATACGAAGAAGAAGGATTAATAATCTCTGGTTATTTTAATACCAGCAGAGCGTAGTCTTAGTCAATTTTGCTTTCATAAACTTCAAATTATCTTTTCAAATAATTTCAGATAATTTCAAATTTCAAATTATCTGAGTCTTTATAAATATTTTGACAACTAAATATGAAATTTTTATATTTTAATTTCTCTAGTTTTCTATATTTCTATAATTTCTATATTTTAAGAAAGATTAAGCGAGTCATTATTATGACTATACATAATTTATCCAAAATAGACTATAAAAGTTTTTTTAAATAAAAACATATTCTTTTTAATTTTATTGTTTTTTTTAATATAATTTTTTGAGTATTATCTATGTGAATCTATGTGAACAAAAATAAAAATTTGCGTTTCTATTATTCTTGAGAACGCCGTGCGCCTTCAGAACACTTTCACGAACAGCAGCAATGTCTTCAGGTGAAGCAGCGCTGTCGATGGAGGTTGATTATGCGTCACTCAATTAACCATGGATATTTTTTATTAAATATTTAATTTTTTGTAAAAAGAAAATAAGGTAATAATAACTAATCAACCGTTGATAAATAATTGTTATATAATGTAAAATAACGTAGTAGTAAATAATAAAAAAATTATCTTGTCAATGCTAATGCCAGTGAGAACTCAGAAAATAATAAACAGAATGTAAAAATTTGTAAATAATACGAGTATACAGAATTTAATAACTTCAATATACGAAAGAAAATTGCATTGCAATTAGCCGTCGTTGTCCTCCCTCCTACCCTTGCAATAAAGGCTCAGTGTAATGTAAAAAAAGCAAACAGAGAACATAACACTTGTCATGTCAACTTTCAATGCATGGCACGGAGAGCAGCCAGAGCAAACTTTGACATCTACGAGTGTTGAGCAAGTGCAAGTGCAACTGCAAGTGTCACTACCAGTTGCGGAGTGTAAATGTCATCAGTTGTGGGTTGAAGTGTTTGGTTGGAAAAGCCCATTTATCGTATATACGAATATATACACAACGATGATTATTTGTACGTATGTATATACAATACGTACGCATTTACAAAATAATAACGTAGGTAAAGTACTGTACAAATGGCAGCACTGCATCCACGCAAAAATGTTGCTATGTCAGTTTCGAATCATTCGAGACGTCTCATTCAGCCCTCTAGTACGAGTACGAGATAAAAATAACAATCAACGCATGGTCGTCGGCACAAATGATGTTGTTTGCCAAGAATTTGGGACAGTCAGTCGTAGGTGATTATTTGAGTAGATTAAATAATCGCTTGATTATTATGTGCGAAGACGGAAGAACGGATAGAAGGCGGATGGGTTAGAATGAAAAGAAATCATTTGCCTTAAAAATTATGCCTTTCATTTAGAAAAAAAGTATGTTAACTACAAAACATTCTCTGCTATCAACTGACATTATAAATACTATGGTTATATTTATAAACATAATATAATATGTTTTATTCTAAACCTTTTCATTCTGCAATGACTTTCTGATAATTAAATTTTGTTAAATTTGAATTTATGTCGTTTGTAGCTTGTAGCTTGTTTCAATTCGGTTGACATAAATTTCATTTTTTAATTAGTCCAAAATGTTAAGACTCCAACTCTTTTGATCTACGCGTAAAAGAAACATTTGCTGACAAAAATAATTACCTCAACCACCTTTTGTCGTTTCCCAAAATCAATCATACTGACATTATAATCCATCAGACGAAGCGGCGCTAACAGCGATTCCGTTACGATTTCTATTTTATTTGCTGTTTCCGCTGCCGGAAAGTCGGTGGTAATTAAGCCTTTAGCATCCGTTAAAATTTTCGATTCTTTTTCAAACTTTTGAGTGTCAAAGCTGTTGTTGTTGTTGTTGCGTTGAATGCTGCTGCTATTGTTGTTGTCGTACTTTACGTTATTACTTTCAGTCTTGGCGGTGCTGTTGTTGTGACTCCAAAAAACTGCAGCAATTTTTGGTGAAAACTTTCTATCATCCTCAAACACAGCACGGCCATGGTCATGATCACCATCCTTCTGATCGTTTTTATCCTCAACGGTACGTCTAACAGTGTTAGCCGTATAACCATCTTCATTACTACCAGCAGCGGCTGCTTCATCATGATCAGCACCAGCAGCCGGTTTGCTATTTTTATCATCACCGGAGAGCTCCATAATCAGCGATGACAAGTCATTACGTAATCGCTTCGCCACTATCGGTTCGGGATCATGGGAAATGACCAAAGGATCATTTGAATCATTTGAATCATTTAAATTCTCATCCTTGAGCTGCGCTTTGAAAACATTCTTGGGGTGATTATTGGCATACATAATTTCCTTCATGTGATTATCGCCGGCACTGACGCTGTCGCTGGCCACTTTCTCGTTCAGGCGTATGATATTCGATAAATTGATGTTGTTGATGAGAGTGATGCCAGTGATGCCGACCAGCACGATCACAAAACAAATGCCGCCAATTAAGAAAATGGGAGCCTTCGGTATTTTCGGACACATTTTCGGCGAATTGTTGGAACCGTTTTTTCTTTTTTTGTGCTTATGGGTAATAATTTTTTCTTTTTCTTTTTTTTATTTTATTACAATGTTTGCTATTGTTGGTATGATTTTTTTTAAATATCACAAATTGGTTTCAATGAGATTGTGTTTATTGTACTTATTTTATTCTTAATTAAAGCCATTTACGTTGTTTCATTTGCACTCTTCGACTGAGTCGTTGTGACTTTCGGCGATCGGCGATGGGCGATGGGCGACGACGACATGCACACACGCAGCTGTTTCTCATAAGACGTCATCACACGCCACGCTTGTCACGAAGAGAACTTTTCTTATGAACTGAAATGGGTGAACGTTAGGCGGCGCCGCGAGCTATTGTCATGCATGATGATAGAATGTGTAAAAATTCAGGCCATTCTAAAAAAAAATTATTAATGCATTTTTGTGTCTCTCGCCGCAATCAGCTCTCGCGTTGGTCAATGTCATTCTGTCTATTTCTGACGTAAACATTGTTCATAGTAAAAAACCGAAATACTTTTTATCAAGAGAAAAGCATTTAAGAAAAGAAAAAAACTCCGTCTAAATGACGATGAAACCGCAACGAAACGGTTGCAAGGAGAGGAAAATTCCAATGAAACCAAACAATTCCACTTTAGTAGAATGAACTTTAAGGATGAAGCATATTAAGGATGTGCTCAAATTCAAGGATATGAAGAGACTTTTGCTTAAGAACGGGAAAATTATCGCAAGATAAATGGACTGCTTATGTTTTATGGCAATGGTATAATTTGAAGAAGAAAAAACTGTGGAAATTGTGTATTAAGATTGGGCTGAGGATTGAACAAAAACATTTTCGGAGAACGGAAAAGTCAGCAGAAAATTTTTATGAAATACACAAAAAACAATAACCCAAAGCGAGTAAATGTTTTCATAAGAATCTGATATTTGGAGCGTTTATTTTGAAAGTTTGGTAAATACACTTCATAAAAAATAATTATAAGTCAATGATGAGAAAACTTCTTTCCTGCACAGAGAAAAATACGATAGTATCACATAAAAATAATAAGATCTCCTTATTGAGCCATTTTATTACAAAATCGTATTAAAACATATAAATGAGATGCTTTTTTTCATAGAGAAATCAATATTAATTAAATAAAGAAATTAATTTTTGTCTTGAAGCAAAAAGTTAATCGTATTAATTCGTGATTTTAATAAGAAATTCATATTTTTTGCGCCAGAAAATCATGAAATCAAGAAGTCTGTATGAAAGAATTTTTAAAAAATGAAATTAAAAAACATGAATAATTCTTTTTATTTGAATAAAAAAATAAGACTTTTTTATTGAATTTGTATTTTAATAAGATCGTCTATAAAAAAAAAATATTCTTATAAAATTTGTATTTTAATATAACTATGTAAATGATTAAATTTTAATCAGATTTTCTCTTCATGGTTTTTAATAAGGCTTCCTTCTTGAATGAAAAACATACAAGAAATCTGATGGTTTTTCTTCTATATTATTTAGCGTTTTGGCTCCGTGTGGTATCATTTTTTTATGTTCATTCAATTTAGACCACAAAATTTTTTTTTTAAATCTATACCATAATTTATAAAACATTACCATTTTCGAAATTTCCTTTTTCATAAGAATTGCATTGCATTGAAATTGAATACCTCTTTAAATACCTCGAAATAAAAATAAACTGGACTTGCACCACTTTCAAAATAAACGGTCCATCTGATTGTTATTGTTGGCAAAGCATAAAAATGTTTTGTAGCTGATGAGTATCAGAAAGTTTTCTCTTGGTTTTTATTAGCGCCCTCACACACCCCTTCTCCCACCCCTCCCCATTCCTCTTACCCTTCAACTTCCCTTTTGATTACTAAGTACGTCTTCATTTGTTTCTTTTACTTGTTTTATCCATTCCAGCATCAACATCGAATTCATTGCAATCATCTTTGAGAAATGGTCTATGGGTAGGTACATACGAGTACATATTTTGATGGATCATCAAAGATGGTTGTTGGGTTGCTTTCAATGTGTTGGTGCTGATGTTTGTTTGTTTGTTTTTGTTGTTGTGGTTAGTGTTATTACTGCTGATGTTATTGCTGAATAGCACTCAATTGAGAGAAAACACTTTCGCTTTCAAAGAGTCAGTCACACAAACTGCCTGTCATACACACTCACACTTAAACACACACACACATACATTTTATTCACAAATGCATTCACCACCACAATTGCAGTGTTCATACTTGCAGTCGCTTATACAAAGGCTTATGGAAGGATGTCACTTAAAAGCATCAAAGTGAAGATTCTCATTCTTAAGTGTAAATAATGAAGACTGTGAAGCACAATCGGTTGACAAAGGACAGCAGGCGAGGGCAATGATGAAAGGAGGAAAAGAGAAAAAAAGTAATTTGAAAAAAACCCAAAAAGTTTTAGAAGAAAAAGACAAAATTTGAGCAAATAATAAGAAAATAACTAAAATAGTTCACAGAATAGAAGTTAAGTTACAATTTTTTTTTTATGCAAATTATTAAAACAGAAAAAACAACGAACGATGAAACGTAAGGAAGGTTAATTGGAAAAATAAGTACTCGTAATTTATGTATAAACTCTATAAAAAGTCACTCTATAAAAAGTGACGACAAAATGAAATAAATATCTATTGTTTTAACGGTCTTAAACTTCGCATAAATAAAATAAAATTCGCTTCACAAAAATATAAAATTTCCATGAACAACAGAATTATTTCAATTAATTAAAAAAATCTAAAAATGCTCCGGCAAGCTTCTAATAACTCGAAATGTTTATGAGAGTAATAAAATTGATAAATATCAAATATTTTCCTCAACAAAGAAAAAATAACTCTCATGATTTTAACAATAATAATAATAAAAATAATAATATCGAAAAAACACCAACAAATAAAATGTTAAAAGTAGCAACAGCCAACGACCATGCAAAGAACAACAACAACAACGATAACAGAGGTAAGGTTTTGTGTAATAAAAATAACTACTTTTGCCAACAACTCCATCCATTCAATGTTGCAGTATTGAAGCTTTTATTTTAATTGCAACAATTGCAACAACTGCAACAACTGCGATAAGAAGAAAACAACAGCAGCAGCAGCAGCAGCAGCAGCAGCGGAATGTAGCAGCCACAATGAATGCGTGTTGCCGCACAAAAATTAACAATGAAGCAGTAACAACACTGTATGTATGTATGAATGTATGTATGTATGTTTTTTTATGTGTTCTATTTTTTTTTTGGTATTTTTATTTTCGTTGCTGTTGTTGCTGCTGTTGTTGTGATTGTTGTGTGCCTTTTTTTTTGCTTCCGCCAAAAGAAAAAGCGTGGAAATGCATAAAAATTCACGTTGATTCTCTCGCGGTTTCATCAAAAAGCTTCTCATTACGTGCTGCTGCTGCTGCTGCTGCTGCTGCCGCTGCGTTGTTACTCTTAGCGGTACCTACTCATGAAAAGAATTCTGAATTGTTTTTGGCTTTATTCTGTTCTTGGCTATTGTCTTTTACTTTCTTTCTTTGTTTCTTTTTGATTCTTTTTGGCCCATTCAAAAGCGGTGTTAAACTTTTATAAAAGAGTGCAATTTAAAATTGAACATATCACAGGAAGCCTGATGAAAGAAACCTAACCTAGAGTAGAAGATCGTTGAGAGACACTTTGATCGGACGAAGAGGAATGGAAAAAGTGGCCAGCGAGAGAAAAAAAAAATGAAAGCGCACGGAAAAATCATAAAATCATGCACGCACACATTGCACACATTTTTAAGTCAATTTGTCAGTGAGACCGCCATTGTTAGACCACAATATACCACACGCGAACCAAACTTCTTTAAAAACACATCAAATGCTGAAGAAAAGAGAAAGAAATATTTCTGAAGAATTTTTATATACATAGTTTACGCCGAGTTTACACACGGTAAAAAGACCGTGTTAACCTAAATCTTTTAAAAGATGTATTTGTTTTAAAGAAATATTCTCGAAAAAGTTTTATTTCCAAGCTATGTAAAGGATTAATTACTAAAGGATTAAATTTTTATGCATTGAAAATTAGATTTTGGGTTTAAAAAAAAGAACTGCGGTTTGTTTTTCTACGCATTCTTAAGGCCATTGGGTAGTGTATTCTTCCCTCTATCGGTTAGTGTTTGTGTTAGGCGCTCTGTTGGTGTCTCTATCAGACCCTCTATTAGTCTCTCTGTTGGTGCCAATGTTGGTGCCTCTATTAGTCTCTCTGTTGGTTCCTCTATTAGTCTCTCTGTTAGTGTCTCTGTTAGTCTCTATGTTAGTCTCTCTGTTTGTGTCTCTGTTTGTGTCTCTCTTAGTTTCTATGTTAATCTCTCTGTTAGTCTCTCTGTTAGTCTCTATGTTAGTCTCTCTGTTAGTCTCTCTGTTAGACTCTCTATTAGTCTCCCTGCTGTTGCCCCTGCTAAACTTTCTCTCTCTCTCTCTCTCTCTGCTAATTGTTCTATTACCTTTCCGCTGCTCTCTTTCTTTCTCTCTTAATCTTCCTCAAACTTGATCTCTCTGTTATTCCCCGCTGCCAACCATCCTTAATCACTTTGTTAGTCACTCCGTGAGTCGGCGCGTCGTGTGTTTGAGCAACTAATGGATCCTTCTTAACCATTCCTTTTTTAAATAATAATTTGTTAACCGCAACCATTCAATTATCTAAGTTCATATTAAAAATTACGATTGAAAGGAAACAAAAAAGAATCTCTTCGATTCATGTGGCGATCTACAAAATATTGTGCATAGAATCAAAATATTAATTTCCATTTTTTGTGATTTAATAATACATACATAATTTAAATGTACATATTTACTTTTACATCATGTTTTATTAAAACGAAAAAAATATTAAATTCTGTTCTAGAAATGCACAGACTGAAACTTTTAATTGTTCTTACAAAAAGATAAATATTGAAAGGCTTTATTTAACGTTTGCCTGTTTAAATATTTACACAATTTAAATAGTTGTCAAACTTTTTTCCAGGCATAAAATAAATTATTTTAAAAGTTGTCGGTTCCCTTTTTTTGAGCTTCTTTTTTGAAAAAAAACACTGCAGTCGATCATATTAATAAGTCGATGATATTAATTTACTTTTCTGTAGTTAAAGTGAATACAAAACTACTCAAATTCTTTTTAAAAAATTCTATTTATTTCTTTTAAATATCAAAGAAATTAAATTCGTTTCAATTTAAACCAGAAAATGCCAACACATTTTTTATTTCAATAAAACGGAAACATCAGCCAAATGAGCAAAGGAAATAAACCGTTCATTTCCGGTAGCGCAAATAAATACAAATACCAACACAAACACAAACACCAGCAACAACATTTCATTCATTATTATCTTCAATTTAACAAATGTTTTGTTTTGTGTTGTGTTTTTTTTTTTTTTTTTGCTTGTAGATTTTCATTCTTGTTGATTACTTTCAAGCTAGAAGAATAAACATGATGCGTCGTGATGATAAAATAACAATAAAATAAGAACAAAGAGAAAAAGGAATAAACGAAAGAAATAAGAGAGAGATTATGAGAGAATTACAAAAAAATTAAAAATATTAAAATATTAAAATATTAAAAAACATAGAATATTAGAACTATTTTTGACTAGATTATCACATTCCTTTTATTTAACAATTGTTCGATCGCTTTCAAGATTTTACTCGTATTTACTGAGGTCACAGATTGTCATGAGTTAACTAAAAAAAAAAAATAACAAGACTCTGAAAAATTCCGTGATATAAAATTCTGTACAGAACATAAAACACATAAAAAAACTACTCTTAGTCGTCGTCAACTCGAACAAAACTAAGACCGAACTAAGTTGAAGCGAACATAGTTTTCATCATGCCACAGACTCGGTGGTGTACCTTTGCTGCAGTTACCGCATGGGTAGCAAAGGATTTAAATGCAACAGCAGCTCCCAACAAGTCGTGATAATTGAAGAGCTACGCAAAAGTTTACAAGCTACGATAGAAGGTCGGCTTGTCGCAGGCAAGGGAGAGACACCACAGCGGAAGGAGCCCAAGAAGAAGGTAGAAAGGAAAGTACCGAATGCAAGGCTCAAAAGCTCATACATATATATTAAAAAAGAAGAATAAAGCAAGAAAGGGGGGAGGGCGAAAAGACAAAAAATCATAACAACTAAGAAAGGTTTGTGGTAAAAAGAGTTGAAGCAATTTTTTAGTCAAATGCTGATAGAAAGAGAGCGAGGTAGATGAAAACAGATAGAGAGAGAGAGAGAGAGAGAGAGAGAGTGAGACAAAGGGAGAGGACAAGGAGGAACTACAGAAGTGTAAGTGAAGCAAGGATAAATAAATAAAAGCAACAGAACGAACAGAATTATTAAAAAGCTACAACTTTTGTTAGCTGTTGTTGTTGTTGTTGTTGTTGTTGTTGTTGTTGTTGTTCCTGTTGTTGCGTACAATACAATATACAAATAAGACTAGTAGTAATTGGCCTGAAAAACCAACCAATGTTAAGCAACAACAAAAAGTCGGCCTGAGAAGCATCAGAAGAGATGCTGCCTGCAGCGGAAATAAAGAAAATAAAGGCATTTTCGTTGCGAGCAGAGACGAAATGCTCGCAGCAAGACGGAAAGGTGGAAAAAGCAGGAAGGAAGGAAGGATAATGGCACGATGGCACCGTAGTACCGTAGAACCGCATCGTAGGAAATAAAGCTATGCCTTTTTGGGGCCATTTTCTAATCACGTGTTCCTCTTGTCTTAGCTATTGTTTTTCCCGTTGTTGTAGTGGTTCTTGTTGTTGTAGTTGTTCTTGTTGTTGTTGTTCTTGTTTCTCTTTCGAAAAGGGAAGATAACAATGGTAACTTTTTCGAAAAGTTGGGAAGATAACAATAGCAAAAAAAAAAAAACAGGCCAATATAAATGACAGGGAAAAGTGACAGTTTGAAGCATGTTGCTTACTTCTCAATAATGATGATATATATTATGATGTTTAAAACTTCAACACTTTAAAACACTCTAAGAAAACCTCCACGAATCCGAAATAATCGAAGGAAATCCATGCACTCGAAAAGGAGCTTAACAGGCTTGAGTGACTTCAATAACTTTGAAGAAAAGTTGTAGAAATATTGTAATTTTTATAGTAAACTTAGTTGGCGATAAAAGTAAGAAAAAGAAAGGGAATAAGAGGAATAATAAGTGATGGATAGGAAGAAAGAAGGGAACTAAAGGAAGGAGGATTGCAATGAAGGAAATAAAAAGTAAGGGGGTGAAATTTAAAGACGCGGTGAAAGTTGTCTTATACTACAAATCCTTCATACTACTAACTTTAGTAATAAATACGAAGCCATTAGCAATTAATTAACCAGAATATAATTTTTTAAACCAACAGCGGATGTTGTTTGTCATTTAAACAGTTAACAATTTTTGTTACTATTATCGCATGACAGTTTTCTCTATGGCAAATTAATTAATATGGAAAATTTTGCCATAAATGATGAGGTTTCCATGATGGAGGGAAACAGAGAAAAAGAGAGAGTTCTAGCTTAAGCTTTGTCTGCACATTGATTGATGAATTAAGGTATTGATGTATGTATGTACGAGTATGTGCATTAATTCACATCACCGCTAGATTTATTTAAAATAATATCTCTCTTTAAAAAATCTTTAAAAAATAAAACACCTTGCATTTTCTATTACATTGCAAACATCCGTAAAATTTCTCCAAGGATTTGGGATTTAGAAATCTTTTTATATTGCGGCTTTCTTTTATTGCGGACTTTCATCAATCAGCTCAAAGGAAAAAAGCAACAGTTTAAAAAGTTTGAGTATGCGTATTTTTCGTCCGTCGATTTCTTACAACAAATTCTTTCTGTTTTTTTTTTATTCTTTTCAAGATAAACCAAATTAAAAACTAAAAAATTGCGAATATTTTATTATTTGTTACATATAATTTTTGCACGATAGAAGATAATTTTCGATGTATTGTTTGCGCGTGTTTTATTAACCTTTAATGATTTATGTGGATTTTTTTAATTCTTTAATTTTTTTATTCTTCCTACTGTTTACACTATTTTGATTTTAGGTTTTAGTGTTTTTAGCCTTAGATTTTTTTTTTGGTATCCTTCTTCTTTATTTTAAAGCAGAAAAAGCGAGCCAAGAATACACTAAAGCATGAAACCAAGCGCCATCGCAATAAAAACCGCCCGTTCGTGTTTAAAGCGAAAATAAAACTGAATTGAATTATGACGAAGGAACGAAATGGCATAGAAATAAAATACGGCAACGACGACGACGACAACAACGACAACGACGAAGAGTATCACCAACACCAAACCATACCATACCAATCATCAACAACGCCACCGACACCGCCGACATCCAATCAACATCGCCTTGTGGCTGCTTTAATAGAAAAGAAGAAAGATTTAAAAGAAAGATTTTAAAGAAGCTTACTAGCGCACAGAATATTACCTCCAAGAAGTTATAGTAACCGCGAAGAGGAAGAAGAAGCACAAACTCTCCGTCTTATCTTTCTTTATACGCCATGTGCACAAAATAACCGAGGCTACCGGAACATAATACACCGAAAAACCAAACCAAGAGGATGATAATAGTTTGATGATAGAATACTTCAAGGAACACGAAAAATGGGAATGGTACAGAAAGAAGAAGAGTGCAAGAAGCAATGACTGCAGAAGTGAAATTACTGAGGCAACGCAATGTTTATGATAGAGAGTGCAACATGCTAAGAAATAATGAAAAAATTTAAAGCAGAAAAGTAAAATTAAAACTATCATGTGTGTGTGTGTGTGTTAATGGTCAAAATGCATCCAGGACAAGAAGATGCGACAAAAGATATCTTTGCCCCTCACGCAGCCACAGAGAAAAAATAGCAAAAGCCGAAGAGAACAATAAACCACAGAGATTATGGAAACAGAGAGAAAGAGAGTCAGTCTATTCAAGGCGCATGACTAAAAAAAGCTTTTTGAAATTCAGAGAGCATTATTTTGGAAATTCAGCAAGGAGAGAAAAAGGGAGTATGTAAATGCTATATGCATGAAGGAGCCAGATGGATTTCAAAAGAAAGGAAAACAATTGCGAATTGAGCTTTCCAATGATTGAAAAGGGAGAGAGGATGATGGCGGGCTGGGATTTTAGGAATGCCTTTTATTAGTTAAAAGATAGGTTTTCATGCGTTAAAATGTTTATGCAAATTTTTAGCAGCTCTTTAACTTGAATACACGAGTATGACCATACGTTTCACTTAATAACAATAATATAGCTATTTAATACAAATTTTAACGTCGTCATTGTAACAAAATATTTCGTTAATTTCAATACAATTCACTTTCCTAAAGTTCAATTAATTGTAATATACTCGAATTATTTGTCTTTATTATTTGTAATATAATAATTTCGTAATACTCGTATTTCGTAATAAAAATAATTCATTTCCGTAAATGAAAACTTATCAGTCCTGTAAAATTTCGAAATATGTATAACTTAATGCAGAAATGTATACTCTAATGGTCAAATGGTTGAACAAAAAACCGTATGTTGTGACCACAATTTTCGATTTGTTTAAAATTTATTACACGACTACGACTGTCAATGTCATTGCGGTTGTGTTTCGTTCTTGGAATTTCAAATTGAACTATTTGTACTATTCACATTTTAAACGTTTACAAAGATGTAAACTAGCTTTATTTGTTTGTCGTTTCCTATTTCAAAAATCCGCATTAACATCCTTTTTTTTATTCTCTGTTGAAGCACAAGCCGGCTTCGAGCTATACGAGCTTCAACCAAGCCGACAATTGATGCTTCACTTGTTTTGTCACATTTTTTCTTTCCTTACCTTTTGTTTTGTTCAGATCGTGACAATATTTGTTTTTTACACTTCATCACTCGTGACTTTATATTTTTGTTTTTATAGTTATAAAAAAATTAATTCAATTTCATTAAATACATTTTCTTTGTCCGTTGATTCTTGTTAAAATCGATTAGCAGCTTTTTATTTTTATACGATATTTTTTCTCAATATAATAATATTGAGCTTCAAGAGAAGCTTATTCATAATTACTCGCTCTCACCTCAAACGAAATACAGATAACTCCTGTATAACGCGGTACTCCTATCACAAGGTTTCGCTCTAACACGGTTGGTGAATAAGATACGAGTATATAATTTATTTCTAATTTTTGGAACGCAATTCGGTTTTTTTGCAAAATACGTAACTACCTATAATTTATATTATAACAGATTGGTTAAAAACCAGACCAAGCTCCTTCACTTTCCCGAAAAAAATGCAATTTTTCAATTAAATTACGTCGAAGATTAGACTCAATGAATACGAAGATGTCTCTTGGGTCATTTGGGTTCATTCTAATCAAAAGAATAAATTAATAATTTAGAACAATGTAAAGAATCCCTAGATTCGAAAGTAATTGTGTCAATCTTTTTATAGCGCGTAGACAAAAGCGTTCTCACAAGAAATTAAGACCATTGACCATTGTCGGAGCGAACTCTCCTGAGTTTAAAGCGCTGTTTTTAGTTAAAAGCAACATATTTCTTGTGTGTGCATTACAGTAATCAGTTAGTGCCTCGATTGCAATGATTTTTCAATATAGAATTTTCTGTATAGAATTTTCAAGCATTGAAAAATTTTAATTTAAAAAATTGTAGTCAATTTGTAAAAATGTTTCTACATACGAGTATATTCTCCAAGTCCTTGATTCCAATGTCGAGCGATTGTTGTTAATCTTTTGTTGTTTGAATTTTTCAATAACTCGTAATAAATCAGTATAAAATGTACGGGCTGATGAATTATATTGAAATATTCGAAAACAAAGAGTCGGAAAAAAAGCCTTTATTTTGTGGTTTTATTTTTCTCAATGTGCGACAGGCGGAAAAAAGTTGAAAAAAGGACCCGCCGCTGTGCGACGGACCGTTTTCAATGCGACGCGCGACGGTAGCAGATTTACCTCAAGTGTTTGTTGTATTAAATGTATTGTAGAAGCAGGAGAATATTTTATATAGTAACAAATTCCACTCTCGTACATTCTGAGCGATCGGAGGACAGGAAGGATTTTCAAAGCTAGCAAAGCTGCCCTTCCTTCCTTCCTTCCTTCCTTCCTTCTTCCTCCTCCTACCCTTCGAGATATACGCAAAAAATGCAATGAAAAAAGGAGAAAAAGTGTGAACGACGGCGCGTGTTTCGCATAAACCATGAGTAAAACATTTGGTACCATTTTTTGCTTTTGTTAATGCTCTGCTAGAATTTCAAAATTCTTCGTTATTAAATTGCTTTCATTGTACCGCTTTGGTAAAGAGCGAAGTTATGATGTACTTACTATATTTGCCGTTATCCAGTGTGTACAATTTTTGGCGGTTTTTAACGCGCGAGAGTTGAGGTTAAGAGAAAATTTAAGAAAATCTTTAAAGGCAAGTTTTTTATATGAGTTATCGATACGACAATATATTAAAAAATCTTAAATAGGTTTCGTTATCGAGTGTGTACAATTTTTGGCGGTTCTCAAATCGAGAGTTAAGATGAAGAGTTAAGATGAAGAGAGAATTTAAAAAAGTCTTTAAAAAGGCAATGTTTTTTATTATGAATACGACAATATATTAAAAAAAAAAAAATTTCAAAGTATTGGTTTTATATTGACTTCTTCAAACTTTTCTCTAATTAATATTATATTACATTGCAATAAATTTTATTATTTTTTCCTTCATTAGAAAAATAAGTCCGGCAGGCAGCCATTTTTAAAATTTAAATTTGACTGATTCTGCATTTTGACTGATATGAACTGCATTCATACAAAAACTGAAAACAATGCATGAGAATAAGGGGTCGAAAACCAGATAAGAAAGGAGAGGAGAGAGAGCAGATGAGCGAAAACAGATGAATAAACAGATGACCTCACTCGCTAACAACAATGCGGCTCTTACAGAACCTGGCAAAAGCATCAGAAACACAACAATTCGAGCATAAGCTGATCTTTTGTTGCGATGCTTCAAAACCACCGAAACAACAAATATTTTACGAATGCTTTCAGGTGAGCCCTTATTGCAGCACATTTGGCAATCATATTTCATTGCATTGCAATACATTAAAGCTTACGATACGTAAATTAATTAATGCTTACGTAGACACGTATGTGTGTGTGCAACACAGAACGTGTACGTGCTCTCAGACGTTCCTACCGTGACGGTCCATCGAGTACAACTCGAGAGAGCAGTAATTTGTGGAACGCATCTACGGAGAGCGCATCGCAGTGAATTAAAAAACTGTGGCCAGAAAATGAAAAAGGAAAAAAACTGATGCAAAAAACTTATACTTAATGCTATGTTGCTTCCGTTGCATTTACTTGGCCGTGCTAGTTGTGCCGGTAACACGAGCCAGGGCGGAAGAAAGGAAGGAAAGAAGGAAGGAAGGTCATTTAGTTTGCTTTAGTTAGTGCCCGAAGCGCCAGCTTCATTTCCGAGAATTTATTACTGCTCGGGCAAGAGTAAATACTGCATGTACCGCCGTGTATTTCCTCTGTTACATACTATTTCATAAATACGCCACGTTTATAATTAAATATTGCGCAACGGAAGCGCTTGGGTTAGTGGTATTGCATGACTTAAGGCGGCGTGGCGTGGCGTATACTTTAGGCAAATGCATTAAATTAGAATTTCACCAAACGTCGTCGATAAGCGTCCATGGAAAGCATGGAAAAAAGGTTATTGCGGTTGTGTCAACGAGACGAGGTAATATTGACAGAATGTTAAGTTGAAACTACTGTGGGCGATGATGTTAGAAGAGGTACAATAATCCCTGTACTTATGACTCTAATATTAATGTTAGTGCTGATGATATTAGTCATGATGTTAGTGATGATGACAATGAGGACGCCTGTGATGATGCTAGTGACGATCCTAAGGACGATGCTGGTGATAAAAAACAATGTTGATAGTAACACTGCCGTCGCTTAAAACATCGATCGCTATATCGTTGTTATATAATTTTTACCGCGTGACAAGCAAGCAAGATGATGATATAACGGTATTATAAAATATAAAACAGAATACATATTGTCTTTTCTGTTCAACTTTACAACAGTATGTTACTCCATACACGCACAAGACGAGAGCAGAGAGCACCCGGTGAAGGCTAGAATCAATAACAACAACAACAACAACAACAACAACAACAACAACAACAACAACAACAACAACAACAACAACAACAACAACAACAACAACAACAACAACAACAACAACAACAACAACAACAACAACAACAACAACAACAACAACAACAACAACAACAACAACAACAACAACAACAACAACAACAACAACAACAACAACAACAACAACAACAACAATAGTGCATCAATTGATTGTATATACTAAAATTATATTAAAAGTTCATAGAGGCCATAATTAATATCTCTCAATATGTCCTTACATTTTGTAGGCGCTAAAGCGAACCGCTGTTAATAATTCATTTATGGCGCTCCTGGAATAAATTCAGAAACTAACTACAATGAGTTGAAGCAAAAGTTTTTGTTTTTTTGAAAAATTACTTCAACAACTTTTGGTGTTTTTTTTTTCATTTGAAATCTAACATTTTTTCAGCTCAACAAACAACAAACCTTTTGGAAGCTATAAAAATGAGTTAAAACTACTTTTGATTAAGCCTTCCGAGTTTTACTGACGACAAAACCTAAAAGCTTCGAAAAAAAGTTTCTTCCCGTTTCTTTCCGCACTTCATCGACCACTATAATCATCACGTTCTTCTCGAAATTTTCCTAAAAATATTAACATTCTTTATTTCGTATTCTGAGAAAGAAAGTTTTCCCGGGAAATGTTCACAGAAATTATTCAATTGGAAAATTTATTCGTCGTAAAAATATGAGTCTCTCAAAAATAGTCGAAGGCAATTTCTGATTTTATGATTTATTAGATAAAGCCGAAGGTTAACCCATGAGCTTAGCTTACCAACCTTACCGATATTATACGCAGATAAGGATAAAGGATATTAAAGACATTTTTCTTACTGCATACAAAAGTAAGTGAATTGTATACGTATCGTATTCCTTAGTTATTTAGACCAATTTTTAGATCATTAAGTCTCAAAAAAATATCAATTTTTATAGAAAATACGAGTATATTAATTTCTATCAATGTCTACAAATTGTCTTAGACCAAGTTATCTTACAAAAGCTCTTATAAGCGAATGTTTAGGAGCACTTAAGACACGACTAACATCATTCCTTCTCCTCCCTGGAGAAATTCGAATGTGACTACAGATTAAAATCACATCATGTCAGAAGCTGAATTGTAATAAGTATTTTTTGCCAGACTGAAGTCAAATGAAGTCATCGTGCTTACGATGATAAAAGCACTCTCTTGACATTGTCCGGCACTCTCTCAGCATTCTATGAAAGACTTGAATGGTCTGTAAACCAAAAGAAAATCACAGCAAGTATCAGGATTTAAATATTTTGTGATGCAAGAACAACAGTATGTACATTGTAGATGCAACATATCGTAAGCATTCATTCGAATTTCATTTATTATTTCTATATGTTGACACCAACAAAAGACTTATTTTATTATATCTTTAAGGTTATAAAATCTTGTACGATATTACGTACGAATATGTATAAAAACACTAAAAGACACTTGTTTGCAGTACAATTGAAGTATTTATATATACAGACGGAAACTACTCACAACTGAGAAGCAGAAATCGTCCATTGTGAACAATGCCAATGTAAAAAAAAGCTAATATGAATTATAGATCTGAAGTAAACCTGACAGCAAAAATATGACTATCAAAGTTCTTCTTATTAAAAGAAGTAAGCAATAAGAATTCTTCATACTTTCATACGGAATTGTTGACTTCAAGATTTTCTGGCGGAAAAAATATGAATTTCTTATTATTATTATTATTATTTTTATTGTTATTATTTTTATTTATATTAACTGTTTTTGCTTCAAGACAATAAGATTTTCGTTATAAAATTAATAACATTTCTCTATGAAAAAAGCATATTATTTTTAAGTTTTAATAAGATTTTATAAGAAAATGGCTTCATAAAGAGATCTTATCATCTTTCTGTTGTACTATTTTTCTCTGTGTATGTATGTGCACCTACGAGTATATTCGATATTAAGAATTATGTTTCTCCGGAAATGCAATAATGCTACCAAGCGGAAGTTTACATTGACGCCATCCGTTGCAAATTCTCTCGATTGCCACACATCGAGAGAAAGAGAGAGAAACAAAGAGTTTTAGCCAACCACTAAGCCTCAAATTTATATGGAGGCGCTTGGGAGGTGCTTGGAGCGTGCTCCGCTGGCATGAATTATGTTTGTTTCCTTTCGAATTCGCCTGTTGTTAGTTAGCCGTGTTTCTACCGTTATACAAGGCTGTTCATTGAAATTGATTACTGCTCGCATAAATTCGTTAGCTCGTTTAAACAAGCTGCTGCAATAAAGTACATAAACGTAAGCATTATATACCGGAAGAAAGAGATAATCAGTATCTCCTTTCTCAACCAGACGCCATCAGAAGCCACCAAAACACCATCATCCTTGCTTCCGCGAGAACCTACAGGCCTGAGCCTGAGGTTGACTGAGTTTGCATTTAAATGGCAAGATTTATCGTTCGAACGCATTGATCGCTACTCGTTTTGCCCCAACCAAAGTCTTTGGTCTTTATGCCCTATTTTCCGTTCAGACTGCATCAGTCTGATGAAAATTCAAATGTTCCTCCCGGCCGGAAGAGTAGAATTGTAAAATGAATTCGTTTGTGCTCGTATATTGTAACTGTTTTTTTTTTCACCGCAAGCTGATTACGGTTTGGTTTTAATTTATCTTGTGCTCTCCTTTTTTGTCTCTTTTAGAGTCAGTTGCGAAATTCTTGTACGTATTAAAGTGAAAGGAAATAAAAGTGTGCACCTTGCTTTGAAACATTGCAGAATATTTAAAGCGTCTGCCGATCTCTTTAGTTGTTGGTAATTTTCAAGTGATATTATCTGGCGATCTGATCTTCGCGGCTCACACGAGATTTCAAAGCGATCTTTATCGTTTATTTTAGACAGTTCAGACGACGATTCTTAGTTGATATCAAAGACGACACTTCAGCACAAACAGTTTTAAGGAGGTTTATTCAATTGTTAGCAAACTAACCATGTATGTACGATAGCTTTAAAGTGTGCTTATGTATGTGTGCAAGTTTGTTTGCAGTAGCAGCGGCACTAGCAGCCACAACACTGCTGAAATTGAGTACTCCACAAACCTCAAGAATATTGATTCTACCTTCATGAGTTTTAAGTGAAAACTTGATGAAAGACACGAAAAGTAGTTGGAGCAGATGCTACAATAATAGCATCAAGCCATAACAACAACAACAACGCCAACAACGCCATCAACAAGACACCAATGTAACAAACGACCTGTCTACATGCAAACTTTTGAAATAACTACAAACGACATAGAACGAGTCAAAACACTGCAGAAAGAGAGGAACGATTTCGGAATAAATTTTTTTAAATGAATTGTTAAGAGCTTTTATCTTTAAAGATATATGCAACATATATGTACATATAAATACTCGTATCTAATATTGAAATAGTCTGTTAGTCTGACAAAAGCTACAAATTTATATAATAAAACAAATATTTTATGTTGCATATTTCATGTCGGTCAAAAATGCATATTTTTACCGTGTAAAGTAGCTGAGCTTTGCTGAGCTTAGTTTAGTTTAGTACAACAATGACCAGTCAAGCGTTACCGTTTGTATTTTGGGGCCTGACAATAGATCTCTTTTTCAATGGTTTTGCAATATCCGTTTCCTGGAAACTGTCGATTAGTTGGCAAGAAAAAAAAAGCAAAAACAGTGTTGGTATAGACAGAAATAGAAGTAAAATAAAAAAGAAGAAGAAGTAAAGTAAAGAAATAATAGAAAGTAAAGAAGATGAGGGACGACGAGACGAGGACAAGGACGAGGACTAAGAAAAGAAAGTAGAAATTTTAAATTTCTTTGCATCTTGGTGTTGGCTTAAAGCAAAGACGAAGACATAAATTAATTTAATGCCATAGTTTTTGGCACAATTGACGCAATACTTGTATATAAATTCCGAAAATTTTGCAAATTCGTTGCAAAACTCATCAGTTTAAGCTTTTAACTTAAAAAAAGTTACCATAAAAACCCAAAAAATGCAAACCGTGAAGTTCGTCTTTTTATAGTATTTACATAGAATGCATACAGACATACGATACATATGTACATACATCAACGGCAGACAATCAAAGATACTGAAAATAATCTTGCTTTTTCGGTTGGTTTTTTTTTACAAAACATTGCAAGATTTATTAAAATTTTGCATATCAAATCTTACTTCCGCCTCTCAAATGATGATCTTTTTTATTTTGTAAGTCTTTGGAATTATTATAAATTATTATATATTTATTATACATACATATGTATATTATATATATTATTTACAAATATTGCATTGTAAATGTTAAGCAAGTCTGTCTCATGCTTAAACAACTTAAAAACAACCAAATTAAAACCTACAAATACACAAAACTTACTTTATTTCACATTACATAATGCCCAATTTCTTCTGAAACTGCTTTGTAGAGCACTTCACAACAACTATCAACAGCTGTTATTACTGTTTGTTGTCGCCGCGCCCACACATGTACAAGAATGTTCTTTAATTATATTTTATTTAGTGAAGTAGCTGAAGCATGCAACAGCTTCAGTTATGAAATCAGGTTTCATTAAGACAAAAAACACTTTTACTGCATCTACGCGTACGTACTACCAACCGTCATGATACTTGCACTGCTGGTGCAAATTACTGACGGTGCAAATTCTTTCAGTGTAGTTAGTTTATGTACTGCGTGTGTATGTGTGTGTGTGTGTGCTCTTAGCAAAAGCTCTTAGCTCTTTGATAAAACACAACCTTACAACTTTTTTTTTAATTAGATCTAATTAAACACTTTGTGCTGTCGCTGAGTGTTTCTCATTTTTCATACTTTTTTTTTGTTGATGGTGTCTACGAATTTAATGAATGCTGTGTAGCGTTGTTAACTTAGTCAGTTACTATATTTTAATTTTTACAGCATTGTATATTTAATTCTCTTTATTTACGTTTTAGGTTAATAAGTGCTGATTTTTTTTCTGGAGGGTTTATCTTTTTGGGGGTTTATTTTAAGGGTCTATTTGGAAAAAGGTGTTTTTTCCTGCAAATATTTCAATTAACGACTATTAGAGAGTGTGTACGAGTACAAACAATTACTCTTGGAAAAGGTAAAGTTTTTTTATATACATATCGTATATTCTTTCTATTATACTGCTATACTGGTATAATAAATAATCCTTTGCGCACCTAAAAGTATCGCTCTTAACTACTCTTACTCGTGCCATTCCGTAATGCTTGATGCACAAAAATAGTCAAGGTTCTGCCTCTCTCTCCTGCCTTTCATTCAAATAATAATAATTTCTCTCTCATTTAAATGCCTTCCATTTTTTAATCATTTCTCTACCTCTTCGATTATTGTTCTCTTTTAATTAAGCTCTCTCTCTCTAATTTCTTGGTCAATTTTTCTCATTGTCTGCAGTGAGAATTTTTATGTTTTTTTTTGCACACTTGAAAAAACTCTGAATTGGCTTAAAATCTTGCCCAACTTACGAGCCAAACTCATCGAAGCAGTAGAAAATTGTAAAAAAACTTCGTGTCAAATGCAGAAATTTATGTTCTTTTTATATGCAGTACTTACTCATAGTCCATTTTGTACAATGTTATTCTTATTTCAATTTCAATTTTCTTTGATTTAAGATGAATTTTTATGAAATAAAGCATCTGCTTATTACACAAGCGTTTACGATAATTCCAACGTTATCCAATTTTATATTTTATTGTTAATACTTTTACTTCCGTCTCGTAAGATTACGATTACGGTAGGATTATGTTAAGATAATGAATAACTTTTACTTGAGCGATTAATTGCTTTACAACAAAGAGTAACCTTATCGCAAGAGTCATAGAAAGCGACTTGTAGACTTTATTGATTGTTTATTTTTCAATTATTTTAAAGTACCTACATTTGTACCAACATACTCGTACAATATATCGTACATGCACATACGTTCAAATACCATTGTGTAGTTATTGTAGTTGGTGAATGATATGAGGTCTTGTTCATATTGATCCGATTAATGAATTGCGAATGATGGATAGAGTAATAGCAGAACTAATGTATTTATTCATTTAATTGTATCTAATTCATTTAAAAACATGGAAGTTACGTCTGAACTTTTTGACTCTGGTCTTGGTATTTATTTGCTAAGCGCTTTTTGGTGAATGTCAAGAGTTTAAGGCTTTATTTAGACTTAAAACGTGGTTGAAGTAAGATAAATTGAATTGGAAGACAGTCAAAATCCCGAAACGACAAAATCACAAAAAATTTTAAAATCCCGAAACGACAAAATCCCGAAAAAATTTTAATCCTGCAATAAAAAAAATCCTGAAAATTTGTTAATCACGAAAGAAATTTGAGTTACAATTTTTCCCAAAGCAAAATACGCGCCTACTTGCCTTTTTTCTAGGTCTGTAATTTCGGCATTTTGTCGCATCGAGATTTTGTCGTTTCGAGATTTTGTCGTTTCGGGATTTTGCCGTTGTGGGATTTTGCCGTTCGGGATTTTGTCTTTAGGGTTTTTCGTTACCAACCCATATAAATTAAATCGTATATACGAATATTGCTCTCTACGTAAAAATCTCAGAGAGAAAACATTATCGACTAATCACAAAGAGAATAATATCGATATAGGGATCTATTTTCCTGTACGCATGTTATGATATTAATTTATTTTTAAATGATTTGAAAATGATTTGTGAGTTCCTTTCAAAAATTTATAGGATTTATAGGAACTTTTTTAAATTTAAGTCCTGAATAAATTGCCGAAAAAAAAAAATAAAATACTCGTAAAATTTTCTCATCTGAAATAACCACTATTTCCTCCTTAAATTAAATTCGCTAAATATTCTAAAAGAAATGATAATAAAATCTTTAACATTAAAAAAATGTTATGACAATCTCACTACGAATAACACGATTTCAGCTTTAGATGAGCGTGAGACAAAGCCGTCGATAATACGAGTATGATCATGCTCGTTCCAACTCGGATCAAAAGTAGTACGAAGACTGACGAAGTGTTGACAGCTGGAAGGAGAAAAAAAAGGGGAATACGATACGACGACTACTAATCATGCAGATAATTTAAATGTAAATAGAGCGCAAAGAGATAAAAATAATAAAATATAGAGTAGACTAACTAGTACACGCTAGTAGTAAAGAAAAACTGCTAGAAAAAAAAATTAAAGTCAACAGAGCAAACAATGTGATATATTTGCGCTAAATAAATGCCAGCAATAACTTATAAAACTTATAACAATGTATCGCATAAAATGTACAAAATGAAAAAAGCAGGGAAAACTTGATCGACGTCCAGACGCGCACTACAATTAAGCAGAAATAATGGTAGACATAATCCGAAGCCATCTTTTGATTGACTTCAATTTGAAAAATTAAGTATAACTATTTTTCGTTAACGCTTTTGAATGTGTCATCATATGTATACGATGATGACCTGACATGAATTTATGATGATAAAAGTATAAAATAATAAAAGTATAAAAGAATAAAATGTGTTTTTTGCACATTACACAAAAAACATAATCATAAGTGAAGACAATTTTTTAATTTTCATGACAATCATAACCACAAAATATATTGTATACAATATTGTGAATGTAATTTAAGAGATACATAAAAAAATAAGTCCAATCAAATACATTACTAACCGTTCACTTCATCACAAGAGTAAGTAAAATTTTGTTGTGAATATGAAAAGTATGTAAAAATCTTCTAACAGACCACAATTAAAACGTAACTAAATCGTGCTATTAACCTCGAAACGAGCGCATAAACAATTGAACAATTGCGAATATTGAAAATAAATAGACTTAAATATGAAGCGATTATTATCATTTATTATACATACTTGCAAGCAAACCTTGTTCTTTTATTATAAACCTTGGTTGCTTCGAAAGTGTTAATTTCATTAATTAGTATTCGCTAAATAGCTAAACACAAGTTTTTTTATTTTTCAACATTTATTTGTTGTTTCTCAACATTTTTCTTTCTTCAGTAATTAAATAGCAAAATGATTAGGTATACTTTTAGATATATCCTCCTAGACGCAGTAAGAGTGCACCTAGCGACAATATATAACTTTATACTAACTAATACGTATCTACACTAGAATCTACACAAGGCAGGGTTCACACGCTGGTGAAACTCAATCTTTATTTGTTGAATGATAATATTGTGGTTATTATAATAATCGTCATTATAATTTGAAACGTTCTAATGGCGACCACTTTCAAAAAGAAGTTCAAAATAATAAATCAAAGGAGAATTAAAAAAAGTGTGAAAGACGGTTTAGAAAGGATGGAAAAGTGTCTTCTATAAGACGCTAAGAGATCGTAGAAAAAATTAAAATAAAATTTTGACAAAAGAACATCTCAGTGAATTGAAATGATATGAGTATCGTACGGTGACTATAATAAGTTATCTGAATACTCAATGTATTTAACTCTAGCTTACATATTTAATAAATTTATTATATATCGTATGTTGATGTGTACCTATGTATATTCACTGTCATACAACCTTGCCAAAGTCGCAACCACAATAAAACACGGTAAACATTGTTCACGTGAGCAATATAAAAGTTCCGGCTGCTCAAACGAAACAATAGCATACAGAATACAGAATATTCCAAAACAAACAAAAACGCAAAAAATTGGAACCTAAACAAAAGTTAGAACTAGCAAAAATTGTCAATAGATAGTGTACTGTTGTAACAATGATAATTAGATTTAATTCATTCTGAGAGGTTATTTTTTTAAACGCTCTTTCGCGTGCTACAAAATTTTGCACACAATAGCATTGCTTGCGGAAGAGTCTCCTCCCCTCCTCCTTAAATAATAGTAATTGTTATGCAATACATACGTGATTGTCTATCATGTTTTAAATAATTATGAATATTCATCTAATGATATCTTTCCCTTTCAATGATCTTAGTAAATACTTGTATGATGGCTTTACCTTTTTTATAATCGCGCGTTTCTCAAAATCTATCATGGCGGGATTGTGATCGACAATACTAAGTCGCGGATCCTCTTCCGAAACGTCATCTACTGATTCGATGATTGTTTGCAGCTCTTCTTCATCGCCCGCATCTGTTGCCGCGACTGCGAGCGCCTCCGATGCATTCAAAGTGCGCTTCATTTTAGCTGTCAGTCGCGACCAAAGTAACGACTCACTCAATCGACGCGCTTCCTCCGACGACAAAGCAGGCACCGAAATTGAGTCAATATTGCCATCAACAATGGCTGCCACAAGTGGTTGCGCAGTTGGCCATGACGATGACGATGATGATGATGATGCCCTCATTTGCACTACGTTGGTATCAAAGCTAACAACACTTGGTTCTATGACTTCGTCGCCCAGGCGCAGACCATCGCCATTAAACGCTCTCGTTTCGCTGCTAAAATTTCTTACGCCAACCTCAATAATGATTTTATTCTGCTGCTTCGAAAGCTGATCGGAAACGCCCTTGCCATTTGCGGCAGCTGTTCCGCCAAATCGCTGCAAATTTTTCGGATGATGCGCTGCCAAATAGTTGAGATCGCTGCGCGACAAATGATGCTGCTGCAGCTGCGAGTATTGCTGCTCCACAATGGCGGCACGCGTTTGAGCGGCAGCGGCTCCATTTGCGGCGGCCGAATCGCTAGCGACTTTCTCACGCAGCTTGACTATGTTCGAGATGTTGATGCTGTTGGTGAGCGTGATGCCGGTGATGAACACCAAGACGATAGTGAGAATGACTCCGAGGATGACTAACGTAGGCATGCGACAACATTTCCAACTGGACATGTTTTCCCGCAGAGTGCTGACGGCGAGAAGGTGTACGGCCATGTGCGTGGTGTGTGTCTGCAGCTAATTCTGAAGCAAGTTGAACTTCTCTTGTTGAAAATATTCTATTATCTCTTTATTGCAACTATTGCAAAAGGCACCGAATTTATTATTATTTTTTTTTAGAATATAAAAATTTAATTTCTATTAATTACACACAAATACTATATTATACACTTCAAATTTATGCAACTTTTACTTTTTTTCAATGCACTACAAAACAAAAACTGCAACAATTTCCAATCTTTTTTCCTTCTTTCGTTGCTTGACTTCTTTTACTCAGGCTGTTGTTGTTGTCGTTGTTGTTGTGTTGAGTTGTCTGCAAGCTCTCGCAGTTGGCAAGCGAATGAGCCCGCACCGACAGCAGCAGCTCGCTCACACCGTGGCACCGTTGTAGTAGCAAACAAGCCTGTGACGGCGCTGCAGACGCCGTTTTGTTGGTTTTTGCACTGTTGAGTTTCTCAACGATTGCTCACTCGAGGTTTTCGCCTTTTCAAGCGATCGTGCGCGAGTTCATTCACTACGCTTCGTTCGATTGTAAGATCGTCGGCGTCGTTGTTGTTGTCGCCACCGATGCTGAACATAACGTCAGCTGACACGGCAAGCCTTTTTTCGCTTCAACTTTGTGTTAAGATTTTCCTACCATGTTTTTTTAATGGGTTTCACTTCACTCGATTGCTATTTAGCCAACTTATAGTTGCTTGAACCGATTGATTGTTAGCGAGAGAGAACAGAAGGTTCACAAAGGCAAGCTTTAGAGTCATAAAATGAGAGTACGAGTATGTTGCCAGAAAGTGGTATAAGTTCAACAGAGGCGAAGTGCAGTAGACAAAGCTGCAAAAATGTTTCTATAATTTTTTTTCGAAATTATAATGCAAAATGCCATTCATTAATAAGAAAAGGTGGCCTTTTATAAGCCTTTTATAAGGCTGCTTTTATGAGTTTTTTATAGGAATTTTTATGCAAAGAATAATTATACATATACATTATGGAGTTATTACGACATTTTTTCAGGTTTTTTTCACATGAAAGGTTAGAGATTACACATTATTAAAAGCTCTAAGAAATGCTTTTCCAAAAGGGTTCAAAAGGTCTTTTACGGCGTTATTTTTACTCTATATAATTGTAGCTTTAATTCTTGTTATTATGACGGTTGATAGTTTTATTTGCCGTCATTTATTTATTAGTTAAGTGTGTTCGTTACCAATTTATAATGAAGTTTAAGGTTAAAACAAAGTCTGGAATAAAGTTGCATGTGTAATAATAGTTAATTTTTTTAAAAATTAATGCAAATGATTAAAATTAAACTGATTAGAAAACAGAAAACCTTCTTACATTAAATATTAAGAATCAAAATCAAAAGACTTCTCATTCTAAGTAACAACGAGAGTACGAGAATATTCACAAAATACAAGCCCTAATGATTACCTCCAATATAACGGGTGCGCCATCCTTTATGTCGGTATGTAACCATTAAATATATTGAATAACTTTAACATTTATCAAGCGTGATTGACTGGAGTAAACATGTTTTTGAAACGGCAATTCAGTACAATTTAAACCATCGCTTCACACCGCAATAGTGACGCTGTACATTGAAAATAGTCGTGCATATCGTGCTATTCGTCGTTTGGTGTCGAATTTTGTTGAGCACGGGACAGTAAAACCACCTTATGGCGCATTTTGAAGCATTTGTTTTCGTATAAAGTGCAATTGACTCAAAGAATATTGCCGACAGACCGTCCACGTCGCTTGAAATACGGGCAAACAGTCACAGACCGACATAAAACATGGCGCACCCTGTATATGTAGAGAAATAATAGTGCGGGAATGGTAGCTCTGTGTGTAACCATAGCCTAAGAAATAAATGAGTCATGGAATATTTTTGTTTATTAAGAGTTTGTTAAACTTGTTGCAACAAAGAATGCTGCTTATATGCCTTTATAAAGTAAAATCATGGACCTCGTCATCATTAGAGGGAGGAAGGAGGAGGCAGGAGTGGGTAAAACTGAGAGAAATATCAGATTAAGCAGATGTTAGATTTTAGTTATTATAAAAAAAAAAAACAATGAAATCATTTTGATCAAGCTCAGCTGGTAACGATTAGATCAGTAGCAAATAACACGAGGGCCGCCATAAATGTCGTAAGATTAAAATAGAATTTTACGACTTAGCTTTTTTTATTTAAATTATTATCGAACAAATTTACGTTAATGGAAAAATTTAAAACACCTTCATAGAGTTTATAGTCCTATCATTTTTGTATATGGCTGCTTTAAAACAAAAACAAAAACCATTTAATAACATTTTGACAACCTAAAATGGTTGAATATAAATCAAACGTATTCAATTCATAAGTTTGTTTGCAATAACAAACAATATATGTATGTATGAATAATTTCTTGAATAATGGCACTCTCAACAAAGTATTATTTATTGTTCTTTAAAAATACAAAATTACAGAGTACAATGTATTATGATAATACGATATATGATGTGTGATAAAAAGTGGAAGGAAGAAGTGTACAATTTTTTTACACCCCTTTAAAAAATCTTGTTTTACGAATCATTTCACTATACACACACACACACACAATTATCGTCGTTTATGACACACAACAACCATTCTGATGATAATAAAAGCTATGTACAGACAGACAATTGTGAACAATTCACTAAATGCAAACTTGCGAAAGGGGTGAAAAAGACAACAAAATTGAAATATTCATTCGTGCATACGAGTACATCCGACAGTCGAACTGACTTAATCTATTCATTCATATTGACTACTTGCTGTTATAGCGTGTTGGCTTTACGAAATTACTACATAATAATGCAATGAGGTTGAACCGTCCGTCTACCCGATCAAAGGCTCTTGATCAATTCGCAGCGATAATCACTCTCCCCTTCAGATCTTTCTAATATGGTGTTTCCATAAAATGGCTTTGGTTTTGGTTTAAGCTTTCGAATATCGATCAAGTGTCAAGTGTTTCCATATAAAACTAGTTTTATTTTTTGGTTTTGCTGGGTTTCGCCCCTTGCTTTTGTTGTCGTAGCCAAAACCAATGTTTTGTTTTGTCTGTTAACTTTAACAAAATATTTTTGTGTACAATATTTATCCCTTTCTACCATATTAACTATAGAAAGAGACAAGGTTATGGCGTCTAATATTTCGAACTTCGAAACAGGGTTGAAAACTGCTAAAACCACAAATCTTTTTGGTTTTGCGCTAAACTCACAACAACAATTTCAATGGAGATTTTCTAATCGTTTTATAATCGTTTTCGCTGTGAACAAAACCAGTTTTGCGCTAAACCGAAGCAAAACCGCTTTATTGCTTTTTGCGCAACATTTGAAGTTTCGCTTAATAAAGTAAAGCTCTTCTTTTTCCTGCGAAAATCGAAACTATGGAACGTTATATACTATATACATATAGTTCAATTTTCTAAAAAATTAAGGACTGGCTTCAACAAATCCAGCAAATCGACAGACAGATTCAAGTAAAGCTGATAACTGACGAGTAATCGCATTTATAATCGGCTCTCTTTTTTTCTAAGTGTAATAGACAAAGAAGAGAGGAATTTTACGTGTGTCCTCTTTGACACTGTAAGAGTTGGTAAACATCGGCAAAGAGTATCGTCGTCGACAAACCTTTCGATATGAAACTATGTACCTGCATGACATATTTTTTATAATTTTTTTTTTTTAATTTTTCTGTAATTATATGTATAAAATATTAATGTATGAAATATTAATGAATTAGGATGCTAGGATTTTAATTAACAGCAACTTTTAGTAGATAAAAAATAATATTTATTATACTCGTGGGGATCTGAACACGACTCGGAAATAATTACATAAATCACTTAATAATAATTACAAATTATATTGCTTTATAAATACATATATTTTCAATACGAAAATGTCATGTAATGTTCAGTTAAATTGAAAATGGTTAGAGTGTGTTGAAGACTAAATCATTCCCAAAAAAAAACTGTTTTAATTTTCTAAAGCATTAAAAACGCTAAATTAATTCAATGCAAGGAACTTAATTTTATCATTTTGTCCTTTGAGTTTCATAATGGCAAATGCAAAAATTTATTCAAAAATATTCTAATCGCTCTTTTCATTAAATACATTTAACTTAATTAAATAACAAACGTTTTTCAAGCTTTGAATTATTTATATGCGGAAAAACAAATATTTTTAATATATTATTATTAGTAATGAATGAAAAGTTTCATTCAGTATTAACTTTAAGAATCAGATTGACTGTTATTGACTGCTCACATTTAAATATCAGTATCTTCAAAAGTATTATAAAAATTGTAATTACAATAGAACTTTATATTTCTAACGATCAAAATACCAGACTTAGTTACATGGTACGCTGCAGTGGCGCTGAGAAAAAGCAAATTACTTGAATATAAAAAAAATATTGTACAGATAATTATTCAAAATGCCGCCGCATTCTTAGATAAAACTGGAAAAAGGCATGTACAATACAAAATTTCTGACGATATAAATAGGAAACCTTTTAACACGCGATGAACAATGTGAACAATGAGTACGAATATATTAAAAAAAAAATTAAATATCGAGTAAAACTCGACACAATCGAAAGGAAACAAACAAAACGGAAAATAATGAATGATAATTTCAAATCATATAGAAAAAACTGGTAAATTTCAACCAAATTAAAATGTTCCTTAAAAGTGACATGAATAAACTACACAAGAATATATAACCTTTCTTAAGATGACCGCGATATAATGGCGTTGCTGACTGCTGAGAAATATTGGATTTTGGTTTTGGTTTGTGAGGAAATTACATCAAATTAATTTCTTTTAATAAATCGAATCGACACAATTATTTACAGAAGAAATTTTACATCGAATTAAGTGCAGAGAATTCGAAAATCCAGCCACAATAGAAGCTCAACGAATCAAGAGAATAAGCTCAACGGAATTAAAGAAAATCTGTAAACATGTGAAAATTGCCAACATTCAGGAAGTGACAGCTGCATGAATCATTTAATAATGATATAAATTAATAACGACATGATGAAATAAAAGAAAGCCGAAAAGGTTAAGAATTCATTGATTTCTGTGGCAGGAAAACCGCAGCATGAATTTCATTATTTCAGTCAAGACAGACTGAAGACCATCACAACGGTAAGAGCTATAGCTGTTGCCAACAAACTAACAACAACTACGGCACACTAATAGACACAAGGACACTAAGATTAAAATTGCGAATTGAGTGAGTGAAAAAGCTAGCCGTATGGATGGAATAGATTGTATGAATAAATGAATGAATGAGAATGAATGAATGAATGAGAATGAAATGAATGAATTAATGAAAGACATTGGCGTCCATTCAAGGATATGCAAAACAACAAAGCGAAATCAACAATAGCGCCAACAGCCAAATGACAATAATCACAATAGCAGGCAACAAGCTATGAGTATAACAACAACAACAACAAGAACAACAATAACGTTGCCGTCAACCATTTCATTTCGGCATTTAAAAAATATCCAAAGTAAAAATGAAGACTAAATAGTCATTTAAGGCAGAGGAAATGTCTGTCATTTTCTGTTCTATTCTATGACGTTATGTTGACAGTTTTGCTGTTTCATCACCGTTCATTCGTTCATTCGTTCATTCATTCTGTGAAAGTTTCATTCGAATGAAATGTTTATGAAACCCAAAGAATAATTTCCGTAAACTCTAAGAGAGATTAAAAAAAAAACACCAAAAGAGTTAAGGTAAAGAAAAACTATTTCAAATCTCCTTAATCTTCAAATATTTTAGGTTGCTCTAAAGTTAGTCAAAACTATGCAAAGAACAATGAAAGAAAAATATCTTTTTCTTCTATAACCATTTCAAGTTCTTAAAGATGAGCTCACTTTCAGAGAAATTTTTCATTACGCTTTGGATTAGATTAAATATGGTATAAATACAAATTTTCATTTATAATTTTTCCAAAGCTTTCAACTCTTCACAACAACTCATTAATGCCGATCATTTCGTTAATTTTGGTTTTGGTTTTGAGTTTTTAATTTTAGTTTTGAAAAATAAATTAGCTCGGCTCGTCAATTTGCTTAATGCTCTTCACTTTGTCTTCGTCTTTTTCTTTACTGCTATTCCAAGTATATACTCTGGTTATTTTAGTAAAATTAAAAACCTGGAACGTCGCCTGGTGAAGAGGATTATAGACCTACTCGAGGGCAATATAATTGCTTACCAAAGCGATAGACGCATGTTGATAGATAACCGTATTTGGGTACTTATGCCACCACTAACGTTAAATATGTACCTCATCCTTTAAAGTCATCTGTCAAATGTTGAGTGTCAATATTTTTCTTTTTTTCAATTTTAAAAAGAATTTTAAATAAAGAAGCTCTCGCTTGTTTGTCTTTAATCTCACAGAAACTCACTTGTCACTTCAAATATAGAAGAAAAACTGTTGTAGATTTAATGAAAGGATAAAAATGAAAAGAGGAAAGAAGAACGTAAGCTATAGCAGTGAATATGCTTGATAATCTATTTGTCTTTCTTTCATTCTCACGAGCTCTGATCCTCCTTCAGATTTCATATTGATTTCAAGACAGGCTCTTAACCTGAAAGTGTTAAGAAAGCAAGAGAGATAAACATATTCATACAGACATACATACATACTCGTACCTATTTATGTATATTCATATACACAATGTAACCACACACGTATAATGCACCTAAAAAAGCTCTCTTTCTCTCCAGATCTCTCTGCAGATGCTGATAGAACACATTCACTGACTGACTTCAAGTGTCAATATAAAGCAGGCTTTCATAAACATAATAAATACATACTAATACATACTAATAGCTAGATTAAATATACCCACATACACAGAATAAGTGCGAATAGTTAGTATGGTTCGTTAAAGTGCATTTCTTTCAAACGATTTCAGCCGCTCTGCAGCCCTGTACAAATCCGGCAATAACTATTCGTAGTAAATGAGGTCGACTGAGCAGGCTAAAGACATATTCGCACGTCTTGCGGACACGAAAGCATGACACGCCACATTAATGTCGCCGGCACATGTAACGAGCATGATACGGTCAGGTTATTTGAGCATGAAAATCGGTAACATACTCGTAGCTACACAAAGCACACAAAACATGCACTTAACCTGCTTTAAACCTGCTTAAATGTTGCATGCATAACCTATTCCTAGATGTAAATATATATATGTACATAAATTGATAAATGAATCAGTCCATTGTCGTCATCCACTGTTTAGCCAGCGAAATGATTCCTTCGCCCTGTTAACCATAACGGTGACCATGACGTTTTAGTATGTAAAATAGCTAAAGCCATAATTAGGCAATGGAGATCTTTTATAATAATTTAAAGTAAGAATCTTCAAAAGACTTTCTTTTCTTCACCAAAAAAATCCGTTTTATACAAAAAGGCGCTCAATTGCGAGGCCGCTTTAAATTCCTTTAAGAAAACTTAGATTTTTGACATTTCCTTTAAAAAAAATTACAATTTAAATTCAAAACTATCGAAACATTCAAATTAAATCAGAACAAAAAACAACAAGAAAAAATAATATTTTGGTACAGAATTCGAACGATTCGATGCTGAAGAAGGTATAAATATATTGACTTGATTTATAAAGCCTTTATATATTATATTTCTTTATGGATTTTTCAGCGATAATGCTAAAATACGTAATATCGATTTACGAGTGTAAAACAAAACAGATAAAAATTTTGTGATAGTAATATCTTTCGAAAGAATAAATTATAACTAAATTGATAACCTTTTATTGTAGACTATTTGTTGAGATTTTCGGGTATTACAGAAATTTTCTAGAAACAATTTGTCTTTTTTTAGTCTAGAGGAAATATTGTATTTGTTTATTTTAGCCTATATAGTATTTTATTTTTTATCATTCTTTACAAAATTATTCCAATATTTAAAATGGATTTAAATAAAACCAAACCCATTTTGATTTATGTCAAGAGAAAAGAGTGAAGAAAATTTAGAAAATGAGAAAGAAAGTTAAGTTGTCGAGTTGTGAATATTTTTCTATGTTCTTTGAGTTTTTATTTTTCCTTCATTTTTATTTAGTTTTATTAGTTTTAGTAGTTTTTTTTTCATTTCTTTATAAATCCAAAAAAAATTTCACATTTTTTAGAATTTTTTTTTTTTTGTTTTCATTAATTTCTTTAACACTTCACGTCGTTTCCGTTTATAAATTTTCCGTTTCCGTCAATCGCATGTTGCTCGAGTTAAGCAATTTTATAGTAAAAGGATAATGTTTAGCTTCCGCTTCCGGTCGAGACGTTGGCTTCTTTTTCTTTTGTTGCACTAGAATTTGTTTTGTTGTTATATTATTTTTTGCTTTGATTTTGTCAATATTTTGCGTGTTTGTCGCTCGTAAGTCTGCAGACGACTACTAACCGTAAGCAACTGAAAGGAGCAGCGAAAAGCACCATCGCAACAAAGACCTCATCGGCAATCACTCAGTAGCTTGAGTGGAGGATGTTGCAACAACAGCAACACCAACAGCAGCAAGCAGCAACAACAGAAGATATAACAACAAAAGCAAAACAGGAGCGGCAACAGCAACAGCAGCAAAGCCAGCAAAACCAGCTACAAGAACGACCAAAAAACCAGCAACAACAGCAACAACAGCAACAACAGCAACAACAACAATATTAAGAACTCACAAGTTCGTTGGAAAATGGTAGAGACGAGAAAGCGCAATGAGAAGAAAAGAGAAGAGCAGAAAAGAGAACGAATAAGAAGAGACAAAACAAAAGGAACGGCCTTAAATGCAGCACAATTTGTTCGGCATTGCACAAAGTGAGAAAGAGAACAGCTACTAACGACGCTGGTCGCATATTCGAAAAGTTTCTCTCTGTCATCGTTAGCCAGGAAGCTTCCAGATCACGCGGACAATACAATCAGTGCCAAAACCTACCGCAATGTTTACCGCAAATGGCAAGAAGAACCTCTCTTTACACTCGAATCGGTCTTCCCTGCAGCAATTTGTCAAACCAACAACTTGTGATGCAGCAACAAATACAGTTGACAGCTTTTTTCGAAATCGAATGCAAATAAAGGAAAGCTTTGGGCTTTGTTTACATTATCGTCGAAGACGCTCCTCAGACGATTAGGCTCATTTAAACAGCGTCTCGGGAGAAGTAATAATGAGGATAAAATCCATCATGCATAGATTCGGTTTCGCTCTCATCAGTTTCTCTCTCTCTCTCTCTCTCTCTCTCTCTCTCTCTCTGTCTCTCTCTCTCTCTCTCTCTGGTAAACAAAATAAGCTTTTTCTCGAAGCAGAAGAAGAACTGCTTTATACCCAAGAATTATAGAATACAAGATTGCACCCATCAAGGTTTCAAAACTGCTTCGTTCTGCGCATTTCGTCACTACAGCCGTACAATATGGCCGAACTGTCAAATTCGCATACAATTCGTACGTAAAAATGTAAACATTGAAGTTAAATTTCAAATATTAAAATAATTACGCGGTTTTACAAAGAAATTATTGTGAAAATTTATTCAAAGTATTTATTTATTCAAATATATCTGTGTAATATATGCGCTTTATTTTCAAATAATAATAAATTGTAGCGCCTCATTGTGTTATTTAGTCCAACTCGAAGGGTGTAAAAATTTGTTCAAAGTGGAAATTTTTTCTATTGTTTTAAAATAACAATAAACAACAATAAGAATAGAAGAACAATAAATAATGTCGTGTGGCAGCCGATTACTTGCAATGTGAAATACCAATTCGCAGTGGTGGAGTGTCTCAAAGTGTTGTTTGGCTAGACCAAATGAAATAATGGAATACGTATAATATAAATGCGTTTTCCAAGTCAATTAGAATAATGATTTTAGTTTTCATATAAATTTTTTACAGTGCACCTCATTACTCGTATACTTCGTTTATTTAAATTGCCAAATTAAAAAGCCTATGGATCCACTTGTAATTTCACAAATGTTTATGCTGTAATGACGTCACGTATCAAACGTCAAGTACGCTGAAACCGAATAACGGACCTGCGCAATACGCAATCTTGTATTCTATCATTCTTGCTTTACACCCAAGTGTAAAATGGGTATTTGTTCACGCATTAGAAAGCTTTAACTGAAAACAAATTTCTGTTTTTTCTTTAGTAAAAAAAACCAAAATATAAAAAATCTTTTTTTTTTCAGTGCTAAAAGCTCTACCTACCATACAAACAATATATTTGAAGGCCATTGAGTAAGAAAGCAAGAGAGCAAGAGAGTAAGAGAATTAGTGAAGGAAAGAGATCGGAATCTTAATAAAGCTGTTTCGAATTTTTGGATTCTTAGGAGCGCTTTTGTAGAATTAACGATAAGGAAAAGCTTCAGGTAAATCATTAAAGTTTTTTTTAATTAAGCTGTTCGATGTTTTTTAAACTAACCATTAAAGTGTTTAGTGCGGAAGTTTAAAGAAAGTTTAAGAACCAATGTTCCGAAAGATGATCTTCATAGTTTTTTTTTGTACTTTAGGAGAATAAAAATTTTACTTTAGAGTGATTAAATTTGAAAAATTAAAGGATTAGTCGAAAATAAAATCCATAATTTGGTCGAAGTGATATAATTGAACGTATTCTCTTCCAGTTTTAGGTTAATTCCAAACAACAAACCGAGACCAAAACTATTATGTTTTTGAGGTTTATGATGTGTTCGTTCTACTTGCTCGGCTAATAGCTTGGGCTTATTTTCCACTCATTATAATAAAATACTCGTAGTAATTACAACAATTAGTTTATGAAATAGAGCAACATATATTCAAAAAATATACCATTTCATACAATAATTTATCATAGTAAATTCTGAGTAAATTCTATGAATTCTATGTTATTCTGATTTATCTGAGTCAATAAATGGAAAACCAATTTGTTTACAATAAAACCATGACATGAAATAAAAGGCAAAAATATTCAATACAAAGTATGTACGAGTCGTATGTTATAGCCTGAAAAACTGATCAAAAACTGCGCGGAAATTTTAAATATGTACAATACTTTTAAAGAGCAGAATCGAAGTGACCAAAATCGAAGACGAGCCAAAACACGTCCAAGCAGAATAGATGTCAAAAATTAACTGGACATTCAAAGTGGCCGAACTTGTTAGCATAAGTGAGGGACATGAGTACCAACATAACGCCACAAAAAAATTTAAAATAAATTTAATATACGTAACCCGCGGAAATTCAAAATTCGCGATACTTTTTGAACAGACCTCGTATGTATGTAAAAACATTATATTTTTGTTGTTGGGTTCATTGAACTGTAAGTGCTTTCGAAATAAGTTCATCAAGTTCAACAAACAATGCCAAACGCACAGTGGCATCAAAACCTCAGCACACACAACACACACAACACACACACACATACATACCGATTATCACATACATTTACAGTGCTAAAATTAATGAAGGCACATGTAACAGTACAAGGTATGTATGGATATGCAAGTACATCATTAAATTTAATTACATAATTAAATATGGCTGTCATCTTCTTTTTTTTTTATTTGCCTCAGTGCCATGACTTTGAGCACGAAAGTAAAAAAGTATTACCATTCTTATAAATCACCACACACATACACACACACACACACACAATTACACCCATGAACGCCCCTTTTTAAAACATTTCGTTGACCTGATAGTCACCATTGACGAAAATTCGACGAAACGCTTTTGCATTAAATAGTATTAAGAATTCTTAATTTTAAAATACAAATTATGAGAGTTTTAATAAATAATATATTAAAAATAGCGCTGATTGTGAAAATCATCACTGCTTTAAAATTAATATTAAAATATTATTAATGTGATGAAGGCGTTAATATAATAAACGGATTAATATAATTATTATTATATTAATTATTCGATTTTGGTATTTTTTATAAATTTAGGAAGATTGTACAATTGTACCGTTGAAATGAAATCCGCCATCCCTCGAACGTTGCAAAACCCATCATCAACCAACCTTGTCGCAAAACTTAACGAACATCAAGAAAGGTTTATGTAGATTAGTATAACGATTTATAGATTTATAGTCGAGTTGTTAGCAAGCAGTACAAGGCAAGCCTTCGTACTTAATATTTTGTTTTTTTTCGATCAGTGAAGCCTATAAAACCTTTTACTAAACTGAAAGATGCAAAGGTATTTCAATCAAAACTTTTTTGTGAGCAGCTCCGGAAGATTCAGAGTATAGATTCAAGTGTAGCAGGTTAAAGATGTGCCTCTCACACTCACAGTAAATGCAAAAACATATTTCTTTCTAATCTCACGATTAGACGCAAATGATGTGATATTAATCTTACTCTTCAGACAAGACGTTGTTGTATGGCAATGATAAATGATATTTCTCAGACAACAAAGTAAATAAATAATTTAAAAAACCGAATAACTCTGTAATTAAAGAACAAAATATACTAATTAAACAGAGGTCAAAGTATGTGTGTCACGATAACGGCAAGCAGTTACTTGAAAAATTAAAAACAATTTTATTAGAATGATTTCATGGAGCGCACATAAACAAAAAATAATAAAAATAACAACAACTAATAAAAATTTTAATACTTATCAAGTGGATCGATTTAAAACGAAACTTTCGCTTATACCGCTTATACCGCTTATACCACATACAATACTTCGGTATGAATTTCAATTCTTTTGAAACTGGATTTGGAAACGTATTTAGAAGAGTTTCTATGTTTCCATGAGAAAAAATTAATTGCACATTCGAAAGACGAAATAGCAAAAACCGCGCAAGGCTTTTATGCCTTCAAAAACCGGTAAATTAAAGTTAAGGCAATTTGTATAAAGAAAGAGAGCAGCAATGTAGAAATAAAAGCCAATGAAAGCGTATAAAAAGTAAACTAAAATTTCGATGTGGCATAAAAAAACAAATAAGAAATAAGGAAAAAATTGAATGTACCTATGTAAATCGAGCTTATAATTATTGCGTCAAACCTACAAAATTTACTACGGCACAATCAACCGTGTTGTACAAACTTGTGCTTAATTTCAACTGTGCAAATAAGTAGCACAATAATTCATGAAGATACAATACTTCATGAAAATACGTATATAAAACCTTTAAACTTTACAAAATTGTACAAATAAACAAGTTTATTGAGGTGGCTTTTAGGTTCTATATAATCACTGGAATTGTAAGACGGTTTTACAGAATTTTTACTTCCTTTCAAGCCCAAAGCAATAGAATGCGAAACACCATAGACTTTATTATTTTAATTTTTAAAGTAAAGAAGACTGTACAAAAACTTTCAACTCAATTAGTATTCAATGGCTTGGCTTATGCCAATCATCTTCGGGTCAGATACTTTAAAAACATGTATGTACCCAACAAATAACGCCTCCAGAGCGTTATCAGTTAAAGTTTTAAGTACGATGTTATGCTTGTTTATGGAAACTTATGGATTGCATAACGAAATTAAATCAGCCCCCGATCGATGACTTCAATAAGTTTACAAGAAGCTCTCTTCTCTATTCTTCTCGTGACATTTAGCAATGTGGTAGTTGTATAATTATAAAATCTGACGTCAAATTGATTACCGGGAATATTTACTCTAATTTGCCTTTCTAGAAAATCTGTAATTTGGTTTTTCATAGTTATTTGCTTATTCATTTTAGTACAATATTACATTAAATCTAAGAAAAGCACTTACCTCTTTAATTTTTTGCCTTTTCTCTTCCACCTTTGGGTCCGGATCGGCGTAACCAGCCTGCGGCATTTGTAAATTGAAGTCACCCACTGGCAGATTGCTATTGTCCAGGCCAGCCAACTCGTCTTCACGTGGGCTCCCTTGTGGGCCCTTCAAAGGTGGCGCAACACCCTGCTGTTGCTGGCCCTCTAATGGTGGCGAGTCGATTTCGCCGCCTCCATTATTGTCCGACTGTCCGCTTGTAATCTCCTTGGCCTGTATGACGGGCTTATCGAGCAACTCTCCTAGTTCTTCCTTTATTTTCGCTTGAAGCTTCTCACGATCGCCTATCAGATGCGGATCGCTGTCCTGCGGGGCGTGTACAGCTAAAGGCGGAGCGGGGATAAAAATTTCAGGACCGGCTTTTTGGAATTGTTTGTACACGCGTAGCACACGGTCGCCACCAAAGTTATCCGGCAACAGAAATATTCCACCAAAGCAGAACAGACAAAGTGTGGCCAGAACCAGACCGATGAAACATTTTTCTCTCGAATGGAAATTCGATTTGCGACCAATAGGACCGATACGATACATAGCGTTTCTACACTACTTTTGAAGAGAAGATCGATGGAAGGGAGCAGAGGAAAGCAGGTAAATGGTAACGAATTTTCTTAGAAATAAAGGAACGTTGGGTGGGACAATTTTGTTTGCAAAGACGGCAAGATTATTTGTTTGGCTAAAACAGATGCTAACGAAATAAACCACAATATATATATCCGTATATTTACGTATGTATCCATGGGATGTTCACAAGTATATAATGATTGCAATCTCTTCGTTTCACTTTGACGCACTTCTTCACTAAATCTTGCGGTGTGCCCCGAAATTTATTCACTTTTTATATATTACTGAATATAAAAATCATTGGCTTTGTTTTTATTCCATTTTACCAATTTTTCCAACTCCACCAAACGCGCACAAAATCCAACAAGCAACGACCGCAGCCAAACAACGACCGCATAGAACTATCAATCTGACAGCTCCACAGTGCTCCACAAAACAAGACAGCGTACACACAAACCTCTTTTCTAGACCGCTTGAGACGAAAGAAGGGCAATGTCAGATTTCCATTACGGCAAAAGCGAGCAAAAGTTCCCGACTAGAAGTTCTACCTCTTGAAAAGTGGACGTCCAATTTTATGAAAAACACTTTTTACACTCGCACACATTTGAGGAATTAATAAGAACTGACCATTTCTTGAGACATGGAAGAGAAAATCTAGTTATTAAGGACGTTCCAGGGAAAGCAATTTTTAAGACTTTTAAACACAGTTTCTTTATTTCTTTAATTGTTTCACACACCTTTTGAATATTTTATTTTATTACTTTGAAAAACACATTTCCAATAAATGAATGAAAAACGTCTTATTACTTTCTCCGCGAACAAATAGCATACCCGGTATCAAACCTTCCTTTTTAATGTTTGGTTCTGTTTTCAGAGTACGTTCAACGCCGGTTTTAAAAGGTTTTATAACCTTTGGCATAGAATAAACAGAATCTAATCCAATTGGGGAGTTTTTCATTTTTTTACCCTGAATCTTATTAATACTGAAATTTATACATATTGATGTAAATTTTTTAAATTGATAAAATAAAATCTAATTTAAGAATTAGATTGAAAAATGGTATGTATTTACATATAACTACAGCAAGAGAGGCATAACTAAAAGCAACATTTATGTCACGAGAGGCTTTCTAAAGATATGATCGAAAAAATATGATCTTATTTCGGCATTTTTCAAAATCCAATCTCTGATGGGTTGAAAACGGGTTGCAACGTTTGTATGAGGAATATTTCATTTGTGGTCGGAAGCAACACACGCTTTCTAACTATTAACCGAGAATGAGCCACAGCAACGCGGCGACAGGTACATCTAGTATTTCATAATTTCTTTAGTTAATTTGTCATTTATCAACGAAAGTATTAGCAAAAATGATCGAACGAAGTGAATCTCGTAAAATGTGAATGGTCACTCACTTGATTTTGCTGGTAAACAGCAACATATGTGGAAAATAACAAAGCAGAGTCAACGAGAATCACCTCGCTCGTCGATTGAAAATACGGGGCTTAAAAAGTGAGTGTAGGCCCAAACAATGCTTCTCTTTTGGGCTAGTAAACAAAAATTGGTGGTTCTTTTTGGTATTTCTACGCTCATGTAAACTGACTATCCAGAAGTGTTACAGTTGAGTCGAGGAGAACTGCACAGCAATCAATGCAGAAACGAACACCTTCGCAATTACAATAATTACTGAAAGCAGTACATTTTATAAGTACATACATCGTAGTAGCTGTCGTTGTTTAACAGGTTGGACATCTTGTAAAAAGTTGTAATCGACATTTTGAATAAGACGTGCGCCATAATGTTAGAACCAGAAATAAAATATGAAAACTGCGAGGAAATGTATCCAATGCCGGTAATTAGTAATAGCGAATCATTACAAATGCGCGAAAAAACTATTGGAAATGGAAATGCCAACGATATCGGTGGATGCAATGCGCCAACGTTGCCCCAGAAACGTAACTACAATGAGCATATGCAACCCAATCCGATGGTCGGCAGTACCAACATGGAACCGGGGCCGTTTGCAGAAAATTACAATAATATTAGCCCAGCAATGAGCAGCCACAATTTCTACGGTATGCCGGAGCCACAGTCGCCGAACACTGATGCAACTAAAGTGAAGCGTCAAAGACGCTACGAATCTAATATACTTTTCCAACATCCTTTTTTCAATTTGGTAAATACTGTTACTGTTCACAATTAAATTTTTATTTGCTTACTGCAAAATTATAACACATTTCGCCTGCAGCTGGAGGATTGGGACAGCGCACGATCTGGCGAGGCCATAACAGCCAAATGTTTGTCCTGTAAGGTTACACTGCGAGGACACAAAAATGTCTCTTCGAATTTTATCAAACACATGAAACGTTTACATCCGGATCTGTATAAAGTTTATGAAAACTATAAGTTACTTAAGTACAAGGGCTGGGCACTTGCTGATGCAGTGGTCACTGGACCAAACAGCACCGAAACCTTTTTTGATACCAACGCATTTCTCGAACATATTGCCGGTGCATCGGTTGAGGAACACAATTCAACTGAGCCGTCCAGTACGCCACCTACCGATTCCTTAGAGACAGGTAACGTGGGTCTCCAGACTAATGAGCCAGTATCATCGAATCCAGGAGGTGGTACTGTTGATGGTGGTGCTGTTCGTCTAGTTTCACAGGACAAAATATTGAATCCGAAGCAGTCGAGATCTCAAGTTGACTTATCTGCTAGAACCCTGCAACAAATGAGCCAAATGTTGGACAGCAAACTGAATGGATTTGTTACCGTCGCACAACTTCAAGCCGAACGGAAAACCGTGTTGGAGCTGATTGACACAAAAGTCGAAGAGGCAATCAATCAATCCCAGGCGGATAGCACGAGCACTGCACCCACCGTAACGCCATCGCCCAATGGTTCAGTGCAATCACAAATCGACTCTCTCAAGGTGGAATGTGGGCAGTTGCGCGACGCCGTGAAGCGAATGCATCGCAGTAAGCTTCAGCTACGGGAAGAGCTGCAAGCCATAGATCGATCAATACGCCAGCGTAAAATCTTTGTACGCAACATGTCGCTGCTGAGCACAGAAAAACCGAAGCAAGCAGCAGAACGACTAATGAGAGAGTTCCTACAAATTCCAGACGTACAGATAAAGAGTGCAACCACATTACAAACATTATACAATAAAACGAAGCCCAGCATTTTAATAGAATTGCAGAGAACGCAGGACGCTCATCTAATTATGAAGAACTGCAATAAATTGAAAAACACGGGAATCGTCGTGGAATGCGCACTCGGTCCACATGCCCTTCGCCGTAAACATAAACTACTTGTTCTCCGCAAAGAGTTGCTGCGCCGTAACGCACAGTTGAAAGTTCTCGTCAGAAATACACAACTGCTTGTAGGTGGCAAGGAGTTTTACTGGGATGTGGTGGATGGACTTTGCGCAGTCAGAGACCTGAATAGCGGCGCTGCAATAGACGGGGATGATAACGTCGCGGACTTACTGAGGAATGCGACAGGATTGGAAATGAAAGAGTTTCTAAATGTCCTCAAAAACTACAACGTGAAATGAGTTTTGAAGGAAATACAATTTTCTTATTTTCTTCACTTTTTTTCACTCATAAAAATATGAGACTCTCTGACACACACAAATTTGATTATCCTTGTCAAGTGCTGCCCTTGAGATTATCAACGTAGTGATCTTCAAGAATACCTACATTTCAATTTTTTTTACATTTCACAATAATTTTAAAATGTATTTAGTTTAGGGCGCTTATATTACGTATACAATAAATTGCATCATTTCAATTAACTGCTGCCTTTAAACGCAATAAAGTCTTACAAGCAGCGTTATGTATTTTAGGTTCAATCTGATCTGTAACGAAAAAAAAATTCTATTTTATAAATACATACAAATACGTATGTAAATTGTAAATTACAACACAATTACATACGTTGTGTTTATTGTATATTTTATACATACATATTTTTTGTTGACCCTTGATAGGAAATACAACCGGCAGCTGCTCCGGATTGGAGCAAACGAATACATACGGACTCTCGGACTCGCCGTTGGGATACATTTCTCGGTACTCTTCTTGTGGCAAGCATTCCTCCAGCTTAACGCAACCCAGTAAGCAGCCGCTAGGATAGTGTTCGGGGAATTTTATGTTTGAATCTACATTCGAGAGGAAAGCGTTGTAAGACTATAACATTTTCTAATTGTAAACGTAAGAAAGCAACCATTGTAGTATTTTCTATAAAAATTCTCCACTTCCAAAACCTCCTCGGAATGTGGATCCTTAGCAGTCGCTGCTATCCACAAACGGCCCCGGTGTTCAGTATACCAAATACGCCCTTCATGTCTATTCATAATTATAAAATCATTACTGTAGTCATACATAATTTTATATAGATAAAAAATGTTAAGATAAGAACTCACTTTTTAATGCCCATCACCAACAGTGAAGCCCAAGGCTGATGCATAGACAAGCAGTTTCGTCTGTCTTGCATTTCCAGCAGTTCTTTGTCTTGCACGCGATTGTAGGTCGTCTCTAAGGAACTGTTTTGTTGAGTGAGTTTCGCATTGGTTTTTGACTCGGCCGTTGCTTGATAAACAGGGCGTACAGCATCTAAACTTGGATCGACGGTGCCGATGTAGTTCGCTATTTCCGAAGTATGGCATCGATTCGACCAATTATCATTATTATTTACGTTTTCATTTAACTGTTGCAGAATGTTCCTCTCATCCGCTTCAGTCAATTGTTCTTCATCATTTTCCATACGTCCTGCGAAGTCTAACTTGATTTTACGTTGTGCACGACTAGCATGCTTCTTTTCATGCATCTCTTGCTTGAGATGTTCGAATTTCTCACGCTCTGCATCTGACAACCAAACGGAGTTCTCCTGCAATGTATAAAAGGAGCGCATTAAAACGAAATACCACTTTGTTTAATAGCAGTGGCCTTCCATTTACCTGGAAGTAATCCAGTTCATCATCAATCACGGTAGTACGCTTCTCACTATTCCGATCGTATTCCAGCAAACGGTCGCGCTGTTCGAGAGCCTTGCGTAAGGGCTCACTAGTTCCCTTCTCTTTTAATTCTTTCATTAGATTTTCAGCCTTTTTATTGGAGCTCTTTAAGAGTTGCATCTCTTCGGCCGTACAGACGATTTCGCCACAAAATAAGCACGGTCCGCTTCCTTCTTGGTCGCATACTATGCGTCCGCAGGACAAGCAATTATTAATTAGTTTGTGCTGAGACGCTTGACATTCGCAAAGACGTCGTCCCTTTAACTTGACGGTATCTCCAAGAACACTACCATCATTCGTATAAAGGTTAACAAACTTGTTTTTCTTTTTTGCTCCATGTGTTTGTGATTGCTGCTGGATTAAATTGGAATCCTTCTTTGGATTATTTTGCTGATTTTTATTAGGATGGTTTTGTTTTATTTGGATCGAGCCGTGGTTTGACGCTTTCTTTTGCTGTTGTTGCTGCTGCTGCAAACCTTTCTTATTAGGAAGTACTTTGGCTAAAATATAATTGTTTAAATTAATTTCCCGAAAACTTTTGTTATTCTCACTGAAAAGGCGCTGCTTGCAATCCACAAGGAACAATCTATGCTCTTCACATTCTGCATTTAGTAGCGTTTCGAAGTATTCATCAAAAACTGTAGAATCCTTCATAGACATCACATACCTAAAATCGGTCGTTAGTACATATTCACCTTGCTAGTGATTTATATTCCTACTTAATCATATCGTCGGGAATATCAAAGTCCAAGCAAGTGGACAAGCGTTCTTTCAACCATTTTTCCATTGTAGACGTTTAATAATAATTATTTTCAGTAATTTAGTAAGTTTATGTTTTATAAAATGTAATTTTCATAAGTATTGTATTTACTCTGCAACGAAAGTGAAACATGAATTTATATTTATGTAGATACATATATATTTTATTAGACGTGGTACACTTAAAATAATTCACATAGGTATTCTGAGAGTCACTAACTATTGAAATCGCCTCGAAAATCATCTTTTTGTATCTCAAATAACAACAAAGAGACGACTTTTGTTGTTGTTTGCAATACAAATAGAAACAATTTCAATAATTAGTGACTCTCCGAATGCCTCTGTCAATATAGTTTGCAAGATATCGTCCTATAATAGTTAAATGTTTGTTACATAACATTATTAGACAAGTTCTCTGTTAAAACTAACTGCAAGGTTTTCAATACAAGAACGAAGCGGAAAGTAAACCGCGAAAGTATATACGCCGCGAAAGTAAACAACGTTTTTCTCTGTCTGACGTGCTTATGGGATTTCTGTTTAATACAACTGGGCGAAAATTTCGCCCCGCATCGCGGAGCGTAAATCGCGTTCTGTCTGCCGACCACTTAAAAAGACTTTTCGGGCTTATAAAGTTAATGGAAATTTATAAAATGTTTATAAATTATACTTTGTAAAATGGCGATTGAAGATAACTTGGACAGTACCAATATTGAAAAGCATCTAAACATGGATAATGAGATTGGAAACGATAAGTCTGAAGTATCGGCTAGCAAACTTGGAATTGTTAGCAAACGGCATCGGAAGCGAAAGAGAAATTACTTCAACCAGATAAGAGAACAAATGGAATTTTACTTTGGAGATGCGAATCTTTCCAAGGATCGCTTCCTTAAACAACTAATAGACAAAGATCCTTGTAAATATAAATACTTATTTTACTTTTCTACCCATTTTAATTACGGATTTTTCAGACGTTCCAATCGATGTTTTCCTAACATTTAATAAAATGAAATTACTAGCAAAAAGTGTTGATGAAATAGCCAAATCTTTAACAAATTCTCGGCTGATAGAACTGGACGATTCTCAACAAAAGGTGCGACGCAAAACGGCTCTACCCGCTGAGCGCAATGTGGACGACAAAACGTTGTATATTGAGTCCATACCACCAACAGCAGATCACGATTGGATCAAACAAAACTTTTCCAGATTTGGTAACGTGACGTACGTATCTTTACCGAAGTATGCAAAATCGAGAAAAATCAAGGAGTTCGGATTCGTTGAGTTCGAGAAGCAAGAAAGTCTGGCCAAAGCCGTGAAGGCATTTGAAGAGTTCAATGGCGTTCTTAGTATGCAAGACACGGACCCCGCCCAGCTGAAAAGTGTTAAAGCTTACGTTAAAGAGCACAGTAATCCAGAAAAAGAAGAATCCAATAGTATTGCAGAGGAAAAGAAGCAGCAGTCATTAAAAAAGAAACGCAAAGCTGAAGGAGAAAGACTTGGCACTCATATTGCGAAAAAAAGCAAAACGGGTAAATTGTGTATATGTATACACGTTTATATGGATGTAACATTTTTTATTTGATTTCATCAAGCAGATAGTGATACCTTCGCTGTAAGCTGCACTTCTGAGAATGACTCGCAGGAAGGAAGCTCTAGATCCGGTTCTGAAGAATCTACAACAGTCGAAGCAGCAATCGATGAACTAAGTCCAAAGAAGCGGCGTAGGAAAAAAGGTAAATCCAAAAAACTTGCGCCCAAGCCAGAAGTCGACCAAAACAATGATGCAACATTCTACGATTTGAAAATCTTACCCAAACTAAACTGGAAACGTCTACGTAATAAATACTTAAATCTTCAGCGTGAAAAAATTTCGGAATTTAAACGAAAAGCTTGGAAGGTAGCCCAACATAGTCGCGAGAACTTAATTGAAGGCGGTGAGACGAACGCTTCAGCTCCAATGACACCTGCAAAAAAGCCCAAACGGAATGATCGTAAATTGCAAAAAATTAATATGAACTTCTATGGGGCGGGTGATGCTGACATAAATGAGGGCTCAACAATCTCAAAAGTTAAAGAAACTAAAAGTAATCCAGCCCTTGAGCGATTGCCGCTCTTCAAGTATGAACCTGGTGTGATTGTTGAAGTGGCATTCCTTGAACCGTGCGTCGAAATAAAAGAATTCAAAGCCGATATGCGTCAATATACGGCTGTTAAATATGTTGACGTAAAAGAGGGAGCAACGCAAGCATATGTGCGACTCGAATCGGCATCCGCTGCGGAAGATCTTATAAGACAAGTTAGTTGTGCTAATTATAAATGCAAACTTCTCACAGGCGAAGCTGAATTAGAATATTGGCGCAAGATAGAGGTGGATCGGGAAAAGAAGTTAAACAAAGAAATTAAAGTCCCACAGCGAAGGGGCAGAGAAAAATTGAAGAAACTGTTGGCCAAGCACATACGCTTCGGGGACGAAGACGAAGGAGAATAATGCTGAAGAAGTCCATTTGATATTTAACTTACAAACGAGGAAATTTTAATTATCTCATATTTCTAAGCTTAAGCTAATTGGTACATATTTCAAACTGAAAATAAACGAAAAAACAACATTAAGTTGTAAAATACTCTCCGAGTCACAAATGTTTACTAATTTTTCTTAATGTTAACAGTCACAATTTCCTTCCACCCGATTTAAATATATAGCGAACCGTCTGCAGGTCCCAAATAATGCAACGATATAAGTAATACATCAATTATAGTCCACACACCCAGACCTCCGAAGCTGAACAGCTTGCCAATACCCTCCTGCCAATGTCCAAGATAAAAGCGATCAGCTCCAAAGCCTCCCAACGTCAGGCTAATAATAACCGCCGTACTCCAACGATAGCCCTGCGTCCAGTTGCACTTGACGTTGCGGGTAAAAGAACGGTTACCTAAGCAGAGAACATCTGCATGCGTAGTACAGTTAGTACGATAGTATTGATCATTGGCTGAATTGCAATTGCCTCGCAGGATACAAGCTTGTTGCCATTTCGGGGTCTGATAGCAATAGCGGCAATTCATTTGTCGCACAAACGAACGATTTCCTTGGCACTGAATATGCTCCAGTGCACTACAGCTCACATTTAAATCACGGCCATAATGGCAAGAATAGTTGTAAGTACAGCGTATGCATGGAAAAGACAATTCTGCGCATTCAAGGTCGTTGGGACAATAAGCGTTCGTGCTCGTCTCATTTAAACCTTTGATGATAGACAGCGGAATGGCGTCGTTGTTGCTAGTATTCTTTTGCGTGGGTTCAGCCTTAAATTCCGATTCCATCAGGTTAACTGCCGTTTGACTCTGGCCAATGCCACCAATTATGAAAATGAAGACCAGTGTAAAAGCGGACCGTACGTTGATGACAATACAATGACGGCACTGCATGCCTCCTCTAAAGGCTCTGCAAGGGCTTTATTAATTTCTAAATATATTTCTTTTAATAATTGGCGTTTTAGGAGAAAATAAATTTGGTTAATTCTTGAAATATACATAAACAAGGGGAAAGTACAGATCGAATAAAAACTGGGTTGTTCCTTTTTTCTTTACTTTTTTCCTTATTAAGGTGGAAATGCAGTTTCAATTTTGGATCGGCATTGTTAGGAGCCTTAAATGCCTTATGCAGACTTATTTTCTATCATACCGAAATACAACGTATGAAGTAATTAGCAATCTGATTTTTTTGCTCTGTTAGGTTCGCTTAGATTTACGTATATCTTATCAAAGAGATAATATTATTATCGGGAATCTGTCTTTAGTATTTAAGCTGTTAATCTTGGAAATTCAAGACGTTTGTTGAGAGGAAATATTAAAATGTCAACGAAGCGAAATGTCCTACTGGTGTTATTGTTTTGTGAGTGTATGTGTTTAGTTCTACAATTTTTGAAGTTAACAGAGTTGAGAAAATCAGTTATCGTTAGACAGTTGAAAGTTTAAAAGAAAAATTTTTCAAAAAAGTAACATTTTCTGCACGTATGGCATATTCCTATTTATATATCCACCCAGTTGATTTGTACTAGAGCTGTGCACAAGCCGTTTTAAAATCGTTTTTCGTTTTAAAATTGTTTTCAATCGTTGTTCGGGGCCACAATTTGTGGACCATTTACAACAAAAACAAAGTAAGAAAAAGACGATAATTACATGGAAAAATAGATAAGAATGGTTTTTGAGTTTGAGCGGAGGAAAGAGGAGATGTTTTTTCTTCTTAATTTGGGAATGCTTTTCGGACGCTTATACGGCGGTCTGTTGCCTGCAATGGTACGACGTCGAAAGCTTATCTAAAAAACGATAATTAAATGGAAAAATGAATAAATATGCCTTTGGAGTTTGAGCTGAGGAAAAGAGGGAGAGTTGTTTGCGTTTCTTTCGTTCTTTTGGAGATTAAGCGGAAACGAGAGAGAAATGCATCAACATTAAAACAGCAACTGCAAATTTTCGACCAAGCAGTAAAAATGAATGTCGGTCGGGTAAAGGCACCACAGCAGTTGCTGTTTATTGCGATTTTCATACGGCAGTCACAAAACAGCAGTCGTGCCTATTTGTACCTAGCTGTCTTCAAAACGGCTTGTGCACAGCTCTAATTTGTACCTATACGCGATTGATTCGCGTTCTATGTGAACACCAAAGCGAAATCGCCCCGCAGCGCGAAACAGAAAACGCGTTCTGTATCATTACAGCTTAAGGTGATGTAAATTCAAGATCAGCTGTAACTAGCATTTGTCATCCTAAAATTAGCACGGAATGGTCGAGGTAGACGTTGAATATTGGTAAAAAAAAGAATATTTCGTACTAAGGGATTTTTCATAATAAATTTTCTCGGTCATGTAGTGGTGTTTGCAATTTCTCGTCGCAATGCAAAATATTAAAAGATTTCTTAGAGAAGCATCTCCCGAATGCTATAGTGGTTTGTCATCAGGGTAGGAAAGGATCCTTTGAGGTAAAAATTAATGACACTTTGGTGCATTCGAAATTGCAGTCTATGGCTTTTCCTAATCGCGACAGTTTGTTGGAAAATGTAAAAAGAGCTGAGCAAGGCCTTCCTCTGGCAAAAATTAAGGCTTATATTTACTTTACGCAAGTGGCTCCAATTTTTTTTTTTTGTTTTTTTTTTGTTAGTGCTCTTGGTCCTGACCCCAACAAGCCAAAAAAAAAATGTCGCTCTCTCTTGGGGGCGGGGCTGGAGCCCCTTGAAATTTGAAATAAAATCGTCTGTATCTCCGAAACTATGTAAGCTGTTTGGGTGATATTGGTACCGTTATAAAGCTAATTAAAATGTCATTCATTTATGTAAAATAACTTTTTATCGAAATATTTCTAGTTTTATAAATAAACGCAACCTTAGGTTTTTAGTACTATTTTTTTTGATAAAATAATTTTTTCCAAAGAAAAATGTGTAATTAACCCAAGGAAATATACTAAAAATAAGATAACATATATTTTAAGCTTTCTGAAGAAATTTATTTCGTTAAAATCGGTGCAGTATTTATAAAGAAAATTCGTTTTTAAATTGATAAGAAACTACTTTCTGAAATTAACTTATTATACCTTTTTACAATAATGCGTCTCTGGTACTATGCATTATGTTTGCCGTAATGGTTGTGGTGGTGTTAGTAACAAAGTGACAATAGACGGCGCTATTTCTTTAGATTTTCATATGAATTAAAAATGAAAAATTTTGAAGAAAAATCGCGCGATTTTTCTTCAAAATTTTTCGCCTGCGGCGCTAATATGAAATTGAAAAATTTTTAAGAAAAATCGCGCGATTTTTCTTCAAAATTTTTCGCCTGCGGCGCTTAATTTACATTGCAAAATTTTAAATATTTCATTTATATTTGTTTCATACATAATGCTTAATAACCATACAAACAAATCGCAAATTGAATATTGTTTCCAGTTTACATCAACAATACCAAGAAAAACGATAACTGGCGTCATAGCTTAAAAGACCCAACGGTGCAAACTCAGTACGTTCGCATTATTAAAAATATGTATAGTAGTAAAATTCTAAATTGGTAGTTTATAATTACGTTTAAAAATGCGTTTTCTCCGTAATTACTGCACCGATTTGTATGAAATAAATTTCCTCAGAAAGCTTAAAATATATGTTATCTTATTTTTAGTATACTTCCTTGGGTTAATTACACATTTTTCTTTGGAAAAAATTATTTTATCAAAAAAAATAGTATTAAAAACCTTAAGTTGCGTTTATTGATAAAACTAAAAATATGTCGATAAAAAGTTATTTTACATAAATTAACGACATTTTTATTAGCTTTCTAACGGTACTAATAACATCTAAATATCTTCTACAGTTTTAGAGATATTAAGCGTTTTTTTTCAAATTTCAAAGGGCTCTAGCCCCGCCCCCAAGGGAGAGCGACATTTTTTTTTTGGCTTGTTGGGGTCAGGAAAAGGAGCACTAACAACAAAAAATTAAAAAAAAAAAATTGGAGTCACTTGTCTAAAGTAAATATGTTCCAAAATTAAAGAAGATCCAATAGAAAATTGTAATGTAATGTAAGAGACAACCAATAGGTACTAAAAGTAAAAACAAAAATAAGAATATGTATTTCGTCCTCATGCGAAATTTTCATCCCAGAAATCAAAAAAGTGTAAATTGTAAATATTTGTATAAACATTTTTAATGTAGTTCCTCCAAAATTAGAAATACATTTAAAATTTTGAATAAGAGTTTGTGGCAAACTGAATTGTTAGATTACAAATTAATCTTATTCATTTTACGCTTTATAATAGTCATAACATCTTTGCTGGCAATAACGCATTTTTCATCCGCCGTTTCCTTCAACCTTAGGTAAATGCCAGAATTCATCTTTTCTTCAAACTTATTTTCCATGGTGGTAATTTGTTTACTATGCTGGCCGTCCACCTCGAATGCCACTTTCCCTATTAATAACTCTTCAAACAAGTTTTCTTCAAATGCTTCTGTTGTTTCAATAATGATATTAGCTCTGAAGCGATCTACAGTATGATCCAATGACTCTGGTGCTTTCAGGGCGGTTGATAATCTTCGAACAGATGTACGGTTAATAAGGGAAAATTTAGCACGGTCGGTTAATTTTTGTTCATTACGCATAATACGTAGACCATCGGTTTGTAAGCATTCGGTCAACCAAGAAGCTACTGCTTCACCACAGTCATATAATTTATTAGAGTGATTTTCTACCTCGTTCAAATAACCATTTGGTTCGTTAGGTTTCTTTTTTTCAACATCTAGTGGAATGGTAATGTTTTTCTTTTGAGGATAGCTAAGTACCAATTCGCCTTCTTTAATGTTTAAACTAGGTTTCAGGAGACTTAAACGGGGCATCGACTCTTGACTGATTTCAACTCCATTCGAATCGACTATAACCCAAGAATTGTCGTACTGAAAGCCAGAAGCTGTAAGTATCCAATTATCTCTTATTATATAGGCAGCGCAAGATTTTACTGGATAAATACATATCCGCTTAAGTTGAGGGCGCAAGCGCTGTGGTATATTCTGTAACACTTGTGGCAAATTTTGTGCCTGCGCATCCAATAATATCAAACGTTGTGCAGCTGTAGTAAGATAGCAATCCCGAATCATTGCTATAGCTTGCTCAACATCTTCCAATCGTGTCATATAGCCGAAAGACAATCGTACGGCACCCGTCGGTAGCACATCGAAAAGATCATTGAAATCACTGCAAACATGGCCAGCTTCGAAACGTTTGCGTATATCCGTATCGCTGAGCTGAAGAAAATACTGGCATGCACCTGGATTACAAAAGCAACCAGTACGTAACTGCACATTGTGAACAGCGGCAATGCAGGCAACCTCAGCGAATCCCACAAAAGTACCATCATCGTGTAGAACATTGAATGTCACAATACCGCCCTGATTGCGTGACGACTTGTACCCAGTATGATTGTAAAACTTAATCAGTGGGGCGCCATTGGCATGATGCAATTGAGCAAGTGCATCATGACAATATTTCGCTAGCTTAAAAACATGAGCGGAGATTCGCTGCATCTGTGATTCTTGACAAGTCCTGGGTGTTAAACGATCAAGTGTGCGGAATCCTTCCAGCAAGGATGCAATCGAAAGGAAAGCCAATGTGCCATCTTCAAAGCGTTCTGTGAAACCCTGACGTTTCTCGTGGAAATTCTGCCGAGTCATTGCAATTTTAACTGTCCCTCCTCCATAGTATTTCTTCTCAAGCGCTGCCTGTCCCCGTTTGCTAACAATTAAAGCGCCCACACCAGTCGGAAAGCTGCGAAACAATGGGATACACTCGTCGTATTTTATCTACGCTACGAAAATAGGCTTACCCAAAAATTTTGTAGAACGATATGCAACAAAAGTCTGGTTTATAACGCTGTAAATCAAGATAGTTTGAAGCTACAAATGAAGCGGTGTCGAGGCATACGTAGAAATTGCTTTTGTCCTCTCTCTCCGCATTCACCACGTCTTCTGGCACACCACGGATCCGTGTTCCTCGGCAAACTAAACCATTCTTCTGGATCGACTGAATTATGTCCAATGGCATCTTGAAACCACTGAAGTTGCATTGAGCTGAAAAAGCTACAAGTGAATTGTTTGCTCCCGAATTTGTTCCATAGGTGACCGGCTCTTCAGAATTCTTCAGAAGTTCGTCTTTTGTCAAGACAAACTGGTGCGTTGTTTGGACCAGATCACGCATTCCCAGCACGGATGTATGATTTTCTTGGCAATAGAAAAAACTTCCGACTGGCTCACTTTTACTCCGTTCAAACTGGAAGCATTCTGCGACAGTCTTCAAAGCTGCCGTAGCATTAGCCGTAAAGACCACTGCGTATTCAGATGCATCAGCATTAAAATGCTGAAGTATTCTAAAAATAATTAAAATGGAGAATTTTACTTGAAATATAATAATTATTATAGCCAAACTCGACGCACCTGTATCTTACTTGATCTACCAAATTGCCTGTAATTTTGCAAGTATGCGGATTACCAAAGAGATTTCCCTTTAAGGCTTGTGCGATAGCGTCTACTTGGTTCTCTGTATAGAGAGTTGCTCCAGCATGATCAAGATAGGTTTTATCTAATTAAATTACGGATAAATATTTCAATAAAAATAGGATAGAATAAAACATTTCTTATATTTCCAGAAATAAATTGTTTGTGTTCCGTTTTTTATTAAATACGTATTCATTTTCGTTTTTATATATTTTCATTAATTATATGCTTAACTATATGTCAACTAAAAATGGGCACCCTTAAGAGTTTAGACACTTCAAAACCAAACGCTAAAAACAGTACAGAGTATGTACTTGTATATGAAGTAATAAAAGTCAATTATTTTCAAGTATGTATTAAATAAAATGAGTACAGAGTAGAAATGCAAAATCCGTTAAATTTCCATAAAGTATCTGATTTGTAGATAAATTCATAATCTAATATTAATCAAAATACAAGGTTAACTCAAAAGTCAATATTTCTTCAGGGTTATGAAAGAATAAATTTGAACTTCAAAACAATAACGGCTTATATAATAAAGTCATTGTCTGACAAGGAGTATAGATTTTGTATTATTAAAAAAACACAAAATTCGATTATCGGCCAGTTTGGTTCGATTTTATCGATTGCAAACCATCTTAATTAAAGGAGTTAGCTAAAATATAATCTGTTGTGATAGCAGTGCTTTACCCCTTGCTGGTTACTTATGCAATTATTGTATTGAAAAATATCTTCGGTACGAAAGATTATCAGTTCTCAGAACAAATGAATATTTTCTGTTTCAAATTGGACTTTATTAAATGCGATTTTAAAAAAACTTCTCAACTTGTACATACATATGTATACATAAAAAAATATTCAAATTTTAATTTTATTCACACGTCCGTCTGTATTTCTGTGGAAAACGCGGTTACAGGCGAACGAATAGAACAATCAACAGGAAATTCATGCCAAGAACACTTTGGAATGCTATGAAAATGGACAACTGGCATTGAAAATGAACCAGTGCTACGCCTGTTTTTATAAGTAAATCCATTTTTAGCAACCCGCCCACTTTTCCATTGTAGATTAAGGGTATATGATATTATGTATATAATGTTATATATAAGGGTATATGTATTATGTAGCAAGCGGAATGAACTAAAACATGAGATACTATCTATGTACTGAAGAAGTATTTTGAGACGTGCCACCTCGCAGAGGCCATCTAACAAGTGTGGTGGTCTCATGTAGGTGCACCTTCACTGAGCTAGTGTTTGACAATTGCATAGTAGAGGCGAGACGACCTCCTCTGCCTTCTCACCCATGCAACTTCTGCAAAAATCATTGGAGAATAGCCCTCACTGTTACAAATGCAAATAATTGAGGTTTGTACAAGTATTATGCATATACAGAATTGTATAATAAAAGACTATAATGCGAAAAGTAACGAGGTTCTTATGTCGGATCACACAAAATGCGTTAAAATAAATCAAGGTGAATGTAATCTTAAAAATCGTACACTGTTAGATCGATTGTAATATGATATGATGATATTACCAAGAAAGTACGAAATTTGAAAGATTAAGTAATAAAAAATTATTATTGAAGTTTATTTAAGAGTTTAAGAGCATTTTCAACTAAACAAATGTTTTGTGTACCATACGAGTATTAACAAGTTGTTCACCTCCAAGGATAAATGACAAGAAGCTTTTTTAACCACTGATTAAATCAAACGATTCTATTGTATATTTATAATTGCTTTTAAAATCATTGAGAGCTGTCGTCGTATAAAGTGTTTTGGTATCGTATCTTGTTCAACTTTTACGTTAAGCCTTCTTTGTTTAACTTAAATGTTAAACCTTTAGTACAATACTAAAATAATACTGTGATACCGTTTTCATACGTATCATACACTGAAACAATTTCAAAATTAAAACCATTTAATTGGAGTAAAATAACTAACAAAATTGGATATTTTAAGCACTGAGTTTAGGATTATATTTATTACAATGATTCGGAAAGTAATTACTCTTGGCGAAATTTTACCAGCTACTCTTTGAAATTCATTAGCAATTGCAACGCTTTCTTCGTCCGTGTACTCTGGACAAAATACAGGCATGGTCTACAAATTTTCAACCGAAATATAAAATAACTATAAAATTGCTCGAACGAGATATTGACGAAGTGATTGCAACAATATAATATTAATAACTGCGGATATACAACAGAAAAACCTTTAAATATAAATTATATGAGAACTGATAGGACAAATCGTAGTAGTGTCGGGTGAAACAAGAGCAGATTTGTTTGGGAAAGCGATTTATTTTTTATCAAAGTTTCTAACAACAACAACATCTATTTAACAATGTTTACGTTCTCTCCAATTTATGGATTTTATTTGTCGTTACCGCTGCTTGAGTATACTCAATTTCGTTTTGATTTTACAGCGATTTATTTGTTAACGAATTATGGCATTAGTTCGCTTTGAAAGTTGATTTTTAAAATCAAAAAACAGTTAGTAAAATGGTTATGCAGGATCGCTAAGGCCACGAACATGACAATAGTATGTTCACTTTATGATTACAAAACCAAATATCAAAGCTATATGCACTTCCAGTTTATTCCAGTAAGAAAATAGAATACGTCTAATGAACGCTAATAAAAACGAGATTAGCCCGTATTTCATATTATCATTTATTTCAATTTAAATTGAAATATATTGTGGAATAGTAAATTTGGAGTAATGACTTATCCTTAAGTTTTCTGTTTGATTATTTTAATCACATCATTACACCTCATTGTGCTTTCCTCTTCTATAGCTTCATTTAGTGATAAATAAATTCCAAAACGAATTTTCCCACTAAACTGACGAGCGATGGTGCGCAACGGTTCTGAAGTCTTCTGGCCAGTATATTGATTAATGCAAATCATTTGACAGCGTGTACAGAAACCGTCAACTGCGTAGGCTTTACCACTTATTACCAGCTCCTCAAACATATTCTCCTCTAGCGGGTCGGCAGTTTCAATGACAATATTTGCTCTAAAGCGAGCTACTGTTTGATCAAATGGTTCAGACTCGCTTTTAATTTTATTAGCCAACCATCGAACCGATGTTTGATTCACCAGAAGAAATTGAGCCTCATTTACTAGGGTTACATCTTTAAAAGCTCCTGTAGGTGTACGGCGACGTCTATCGTTAGAGCACTGACGCAGCATGCGTAAGCCAGTCGTCTCCATGCAGTCACTCAGCCAAGTTGCTACGTCGTTTCCGCAATCGAACCCTTCAACCAAATCATTACATATCTTACTTTGGCAAATATTAGATTTAATACGTAGCGGCATTATATCATCAATTTCTAGAGGTACACTGATATTCTTCATTCCGGGGAAGGCAATCTCTAACTGACCTTCATCTAAACTGATAGTGGGTTTTAGGAGACATAATCGCTGCATTACTTTTTGCGTAAGTGGAACGCCATTCGCATCAATGATCATCCAAGTGCGATCGTATTTGAAACCAGCGTTTGTTAATTTCCATTCACCTTTTATTTCAAAAGCGCCACAGGATTTAATCGGGTAGATGAAAATCCTTTTCACCCGTGGACGTAATCGATGTGGCACGTCTTGTAAAGCTCGTGGCAAAAACTCGGCTTGGGCATCGAGCAGCAGAAGGCGTTCCGCGGTCGAGGTAAGATAGCAATCTCGAATCATTGAGATGGCTTTGTCGACATCTTGAAGTCGCGTCATATAACCAAAGGACAAGCGCACTGCACCGGTTGGAAAGCCGTCGACCAAATCATTATAATCACTACAAATGTGACCAGCTTCGAATTGTTTAAGTACATCCGCATCCGTAAGGTGAAGAAAATATTGGCACGCACCCGGATTACAAAAGCAACCAGTACGCAATTGTACGTTATGCACGGCAGCAATACATGCAACCTCTGCAAATCCCACAAAAGTACGATCATCGTGTAGAACATTGAATGTCACAATACCGCCTTGATTGCTTGACGATTTGTATCCAGAATGATTGTAAAACTTAATAAGGGGCACTCCGTTGGCATGATGTAGTTTAGCCAGCGCGTCATGACAGTATTTCGCTAACTTAAAAACGTGAGCAGAGATGCGTTCCATTTGTGATACTTGAGAGGCTGTTGGTATTAACCGATCAAGTGTACGGAATCCTTCGAGCAAGGATGCAATCGAAAGAAAAGCCAGTGTGCCATCCTCGAACCGTTCAGTAAAACCCTGACGTTTCTCGTGGAAATTCTGCCGAGTCATTGCAATTTTAACGGTTCCTCCTCCGTAGTACTTCTTCTCCAGTGATGCCTGCCCACGTTTGCTAACTATTAATGCTCCAACACCGGTTGGAAAACTGAAGTTTGACTTTCTTAATATAATTTTAGACTCTCTTTCTTTCAAAAGGAACTCACCCAAACATTTTGTAGAATGAAATGCAACAAAAGTCTGGTTTATAACGCTGTAAATCGAGATAGTTTGAAGCTACAAAAGAAGCGGTGTCGAGGCATACGTAGAAATTGCTTTTGTCCTCTTTTTCCGCATTTACCTCGTCTTCTGGCACACCACGGATCCGTGTTCCTCTGCAAACTAAACCATTCTTCTGGATCGACTGAATTATGTCCAATGGCATCTTGAAACCACTGAAGTTGCATTGAGCTGAAAAAGCTACAAGTGAGTTGTTTGCTCCCGATTTTGTTCCAGAGTTGACCGGCTCTTCAGCATTCTTTAGAAGTTCGTCTTTTGTCAAGACAAACTGGTGCGTTGTTTGAACCAGATCACGCATTCCCAGGACGGATGTATGATTCTCTTGGCAATAAAAAAAACTCCCGACTGGCTCACTTTTACTCCGTTCAAACTGGAAGCATTCTGCGACAGTCTTCAAAGCTGCCGTAGCATTAGCCGTAAAGACAACTGCGTATTCAGATGCATCGGTATTAAAATGTTTAAGAATTCTAAAAGGAAAAGACTAGATATAGCAAGTTTTTAAATAATTCTAGATATGTTTGTATGAACGTGCAAGATAAACTGTACCTATATCTTACTTGATCTACCAAGTCACCTGTTAATTTACAAGTATGCGGATTGCAGAAAAGATTCTCCTTTAGCACTTTTGCTGCTGCTTCCACTTGACTTTCTGTATATAGTGTTGTTCCAGCATGATCAAGATAGGTATTGTCTATAAAAATTTAGATCAATAGATGATCATTTTATTAAAAATTAGAACTCTAATTAGCGTCGAAGAAGTTACTAGTTTTTATAACAATAACTTAGGAGTATATTTACTTTAACAAGTCTTGTTCTTAGTAACAAAATGGCAAAGGCATTATTTTTGAAATGAAGAATTTGTGCATTATTACCTTTTATCCTCTGGAATTCCTTAACAATTGCAGCCGTTTCTTCGTTCGTAAACTCCGGACAGAACACTGACATTGTAGAAATCAGGGAATTAATTAATAATGCAGTTATCTATATATGTACATATATACTAACATATATCTCCATTAAAGTACATACTATATGAGAATATGCACTAATAAGATAAGGCAGAGTAAAAAAATTTTTACCTTTTTTAATCGTTTTTGGAATCCACTGATGGAATTTACTCAAATTATTTCTTAATTCAGTCAAATTTGTTGTTTACCGATTTAAACTTTTTTTTTTAAATTCCTGATCGACGTTAATTTTTTTAAAAATTACGGTTTTTAAAATTATACGATATATGTACATATGTATGTATATTGAAATAAAATTATATAAATGAATAAATAAAATTATATGCATACATTTATATCTCATTGCATAAAATTGTTTATAAAAATATATTTATGTAATGATAAACTCTAATACGAATAGGTCAATCGGTAACGGCATTGCCGCTGGGATGCAAACGGCAATTTGTTTTTTTTCTATCTCGTTTCCGATAAGAGTCGATGTAATTTTGACATTGCATCTTGCTGCGGCAATAAAGCATCAATTGATTGTGTTTAGGCTTTAATGCGCAGTACTGGCAGTACTCTTGAACTCCAGATTTTGTATAATGGCTTTCACACCCAAGAACAATTATGCATGCATAGTTTTTGTTTTAGTTGTCACACACGAGATGAACAAAACTTGTATAGAAAATGTATACGTGAACACTGGCTTGTTGAGGTTAGTAAAAAACGCAGGACCCACCTAATTAACATCGTATGTATATGGATTAGTTTTGTGCACAGTTCATGCAGGTTATTGCATGCGCAATTATCGTGTATGAAGCACCAATGAGATGTTTTATGCGGTGTTATGATTGAATACCTTTATTCTATACGCTTGACTGTTGGATATGACAATCATTCGGATGGTTTATAGAAATCACAATAGCTGCATTCACGACACTGAGCAGTCCCGTAGCTGCTACCCCATTTATCGCTACCGGTTTCGTGAATCCGTTTTTATCATTTTTAAGGAGGAGACAGTTGATATTGGAAAACACATGCTGTTTTCCTTTTTGTTTTGCCACAAAATTATTGGTTGGCGTTGATTTTTTCCGATACAAAAAATGGCGTCCGCTACCAAAACTTTTGATAGTAGCGCTACCGATAAACATCCAAATAAGGATTTCAGGACTTGGATGATTCTTCTTTTTGTGGGTATGGTAACTCTCTTTAATGGTTGATTTTTTTGCGCCTTGTGTTTGCGTTGTTTGTTAGTTTATGTTTTTAACGGAATTCTACGGTAAAACACTTTGCAAAGTGTAGAATCAAATCAAAAAAGGAACTTATTGAATATAATTACGGAAGTGCAATGAATAATTTAACAATCAAATCTGCTAAGTAGAAATTTATTGCAAACACAAATGGTCAAAAGTCCTAATTTGTTAAGCAAAACAAAATAAGAAAAGATGGAGATCGTGGTGTTTCAGTCGGATATTGCTCGTTTGGTTCTTAGTGAGTTTTAGAGCTAACGCAGCCAAATTCCTCGTAATTGCAGTAATTTTTTCAGGCTACTTGAAAAGTCAGCGGCTGGAGAAAGCTTCTCGGATTTTTTGCAAGACTTCGCCTCATCTCCACCAAGAGTACACGGCCTTCAGGCAGGGTTTTCAGGCTCACAGTTTCTTTCCGGAATTGGAAGAAATAATACGAGAATATGTAAAAATAGCACGAAAAGGTATTTCTTCTGGTGTTGAAAATTGTTTCGTGGGTCTGGATTTTATTCCTGAATTTTTTGGTTTCAGTTGAAGAAGTCATTGGAACATTTTCAGAAGTACTACGCCTGAAATTTCAACAAAAAAAGGTTTCTGAAAAAATCAAAGATCTCTTGGATTTATTGCCAGCTATTGGGGAACAAAGTAAGGAAAATTCTAATAAATCTGAGGCAAACAAGTTTGCAAACAGCTTGGAGTACTCGGATAAGAAGGAACATTTGGAGAAGCAAAGTGCCATGAAAGGAAGCCATGGAAAACGAAAGAGGTAAAGTAAATAGATCTTTAAAATTGAAATTATGTAATACATAGTATAAAAAGAAAGAAGCTTTAAAAATTACTTTTGGTGAGTATACTCAAAAGGATTCAAAATATCTTATAGGTCCCCTGATGGCATTAGCCACTCGTTAAGCGAGTGGTCCGGAAATAATAGCTGTGCAACGAAAGTGCTAAAAAAGCGAAGGAGAACACTGGAACCCTTTTGCTACCTGAATTCAAAACCATTGGATTCACTACCGAGTGGTAAACGTGATTGTAATGTGGGCGGAGGCAGCCTAGAACCAAGAGAAACATCCGACAGTGAAAGTGAATCGTCCACGACAGAGGAAGAGGAAGACGAAGATGACAACGACGCTGTAAAATGTGCCGATGTAAGAGTTGGAGAGAAACCAGTAAAAGAATCAACACCAAGAAGAGAAGCTGCTTCATTGAAAATTGTCACACCATCGTCCCTGGTAGGTCTATCTTTTGTATGATACATATTTCCATTCGCTGAGAACGAATTTAATACTCTTCAATTTAGGAATTCTCGCAAGTTATTCTGGATAATCCAGAGTTTCAGGAAAAATTAGCGCAAAATATCAACCAGGTTTTACAATCATCGGAAACATCCGTTTTAGGAACGAAAAGTGCAATGGACGATAGCGTCAGTGAAATACTGAAAAAGACAGGAGTGAAAAATTTAGAAGGAGATGAATTCGTTGGACCGATGTTGTTGGGAAATGTTGAATCTTCAGGACAAATTTTAGACCAATTGGTAAAGGAAATTTTAGAGAACACAGAGAAAGATCCAACTTTTGATGCCATAATTGAAGAAGTAGTAGACGGTACGCAGAAAATGCATATATATATATATATATATATATAAAATTTTTAATATGTAGTTAATTTCTTATAATTTTTAGCGTGTTCCAACAAAGCCCGTGCTTCCACTGGCATCCAGTGCAATATTGAGTCTAGCACAAAACACTTCCACCAATTGGCATCGTCTAGTGCAACAATAGGGTCCACTGGCGATATACTGTCAGCACCTAATTCAGTTATTACTCCTGGCACACCGCTTTTAATACGCACTATTGTAGCGTCTACCTCACCGAATAATAGTAATGCACAAGGGTTGCCTGCTCTAATGGCAAACTCTTCGTTTGGGTCGTTGATCGACCCTAATTTTTCCCTATCAAAGTTACTAGTTCTAAATTCCAGTGAGAGCGCCCAGAAACAGCTGCCAGAATCAACGACCATTAACATATCAGGTGAAACCTTGCTGGACAACGATGCGACGACCATCGCTGATCAGGTATATTTGGAGCCCAGCACTGGGCAGTTGTCTTTTCCATTGTTCCTTACCGCGGAGGGTCTTCTAACCAACTTGCCCTTCCTCATTAACAACGAACTGATCACACAGCAGTTACAACCGGAACATGATGCCGCGGAACAGGTTGTTTTATCTTGCGAACAATTACCACCTACTTCTGCTATCTTGGGCAGCTCAGATAAAAGTAACTCGACTCAAACCATCCAACAAACTACAGTAAGCAAGCTGAATCGAGATGTGTTGTTGGCGGCGCCCGCATCACTAGATTCGCGCTTAAATGTCGAAGGCGTTACACCATCAACCGGCACCATAAACACCAAGGCCTTTAGAAGTCTCTCAACTCCGCGTAAGCGAGCTTCTCACGTCCGTACTCTGACATTTTCGCCCAGATCTACCGCCGTTGGTTCTACTCCACTTTCTCGTCGTGAGGCATGTGGAAAGTTTCATCGTTTCAAAAAGTACGTCGCCACCGCAACGGAAGACGAGATCTCGAAGACTACCTTGGAAGCGCAGGAGTCAACTGTTATTGAGCGAGCTGTAATAAAAAATATTGAAATATTACCAAGTCTGCCGACTGCATCCGATTTATCTAAGAACATTGACGCCGAGAACAGTAACAGCTCTAGTGGCGCGGTGCCGCCACTCTTTGTCAATGAAGAGAGCAGTAACCAGACCGTTATCAATACAAACAACACAAAAGCCAACCAACAAGTTCCTTCAAAGGAAACACCGAAGCGTATGCAATTGCGAAAAACTGCAGTACAGGCTTGCAAGAGGGTGCTTTCGACGACAGAGGGTGTACACGAAGAGATTGTTATAGAGAAAACGGAGGACAGTTCCAAAGCCTTAGAAGAAAGCAACAATTGGGCGCAGCCGAAAGAGATGCCAGAAAAGGCAGGCGTGATGAAAGCTCTCAAAGATGATATGATGGAAGAGTGGGTGCGAATGCGCTCTTCGGCCACTACAAATGATTTAGACTCTCGACTTCGCGATTATAACTGCAAGATGATGCAGGAAAAGCCGCAGGTCAAGCGTGTCCTAAAAAGCAGAAAGCGTAAAAAAAGCAGAAAAATGCAGATAGCGATAGCAAATAAAACAGCAGAAAAGGTGAAGAGAGGAAGTTTAAAAAAGCCGAGAAGTGAAGTGACTAAAGTTGATGGAAAAGTAAAAGCAAGGAAAACATTAAAAAAAATAAATAAAGAAACAGTTAAAATGAAGCAAACCGAAACGCAAACGGAAACAAAGAATGCTGATAACTTTAGTGTTTCGGTGGCATCCACAGACGCCAGCTTTTCAGCTTTAAAATGTTCTCCCAGCGAGCAAACAAAGCAACCAAATAGTCCTGCTCATGCCAACGAATGTGACAAACGTACCTCTAACATGGCGTGTCTGCTCGAAACACCTTTCAAAGAAAACATCAGTAGTAGCAGCACAATACCGCCGACACCAGGCGCTGGTGTAGGCGGTGGTGCTACTTTCGATACGCCGGTATCGAAAATTAAATCTGCAGAAGATACATTGCCTTCTGTGTCTGCTCTTTTCGGTTCGCTTACAAAAAGTGAGTTAGAGACGCCTGTGTTGAGCGCCATAACGCCGGGTGGCTTAAGATTTACTCCATTCGGCTCAAAGGATGCAACACCTCGTAGTGGTGCAGCCACCGAGTATTCTTCGGGCGGTTCGTATTACAGACCCGATGAATCCGAGGATTTAGATCGTAATTTCAATACGATGCTGCGTGATTCTGAACAAAAGAATCACTCTTCTGCTAAGCTGGTCAATGTTCAAGGAATGGCGAAGGAAGAGTCTACCGAATTCGCACCGGAACCCACAGAGGCAATTGAAGAGGACGCGAGCCAATTCGTTGAATTACCAACGGAGATGCTTAAGGTAGAACCGATCGTTTTGAAGCGTGTGAAATCGTTTGTTAACGATTTAGTGGAAAACGACGAAAATGTGGCAAACATCGATCCACATTATACACTAGTCACCGGTTTGCCAGAAAACAGTGCTGAAGAAATATCCTCCTCCTCCTCCTCGTCTTCTTCATCATCTTCACCATCGTCGTCGCCGTCGTCATCAAGTTCCTCTTCTGGAACTTTGTCGACTACTTCCTCCAAGAGTTCGAGAAAAGCCCAAACTAGTTTAGAGCTGAACGCAACTGTTGTTAATAGAAACGACGGCCTCGATACATCCCTTCGGAAGGCCAAGTTAACGGCTGAACTTTCCATCGATAACTTGTCAGACATAAGCAGTGCTGAAGATGAGGAGTGGCAGAAGGAGGTCTTCAGCGATAATGAAAACTCACGACTGGTTAGTAACGATGGCGAAGTGCGCTACCCTGTGCGCAGCTGGTTGACGCCAAAAAAAACTGCCACTGATTCGACCAACTCACATCAACGTAAGGCAAATACCCTTAAGGTCATATTGCCTGTAACATCGGCCGAGAAGCGAGACGGGCATTTACGTGATTTGGAAGAGAAGCGTCTACGTATGAAGCAGAAGCTGCGCATTGACGCACAGAAAGAGCGGCTGGTGCAACCGACTGTGACCGGGAGGAAAAAGAAAACGGCTCCAACAACTTTCCGCAAATCACAGTTAACCAAAGATCCTAAATTAAATAAGACTGTTGCGGCACCAGGAGTGGCAGGCAAAGATGAAAATATATCTGGTTATAACAAAGAGATCAAATCGTGCACCATTGATGTACTCACAGCATTGAATCTATCTGCTAAGAAACAACAACCTGCTGCCAAAGCGGGAGCTATCAGCAAAGATAAACCGCCGTCTGTGTGTGATTTTGATGACAATGCAGTGCCGAATAGTTTTGAAATCAGGTCAGAGAATACAAAGAAGAAGAAGAATACAAATTTGGAGCCGCCCAAAACGAAACCAGTAAACAAACCTCGAGCACCAAAACTGAAGTTTATGCCAATAATCAGGCCAAAAGCGGCGGCTAAATTACAGCGGAGAAGTGTACAAATAGAAGCACAGTCACTAACCGGAATGTCAAAAGCCGGAATAAGAACTAGAAATAGTAGGACGAAGGCCACCGAGGAAAAATTAAAAGCATCTGTTACCTCATCGACGAAAACGATACTAGAGCCTTCCGCTACGCCCAGGTCCGGTGGCCCTTTTCCAATAATTAAAATTAAATCATTTATTCCTCCCACCAGTTCAAACGCAAAGAAGCCTAAGGCTCCCTTAAAGCCCGGAGGTACAAAGACCGCTAAAAATCGATTGATTGAAGAAGCAAACCGCAAGCCGCAGCCGGCTCTTAGTGATGCAATCAAGAAACCCGAAAGAAAGCCTGCAAGCAAAGTGAGTGAAAAACCACACGCGAAGGCTGCAATCGGCAAACAACGAGGCTCTGACAAATCGGAAAGGGATGATGAACAGTTATTGGTCACTGATTCGGAATCAAAGGAGGTGAATGAGTTGAGATTGAATACGGTAAATGCAGAACATGAAACTATCCCCCAGAAAAACAGTATCCCTCACCCCCGAACTCTACCACCGACCTCGACACCTTTCAAAAATGGAACAACGAATGATGTGGACGATGATAAAACCGTGAACGAAAATGATTGTGATGGCGAAATTTCCTCCGAAGGAAATGATCCTATGGATGGCTGCGTGCTGAGGAGCTGCACCGAAAATGATCGTAATTTCATTACACTCAAATACAAGGGACCACACTCAAATTTAAATACAAATCTTAAGGACGACAACTCGCTCAGTTCTAAACCGAATTTACAAGATTGTCGTATGGTCATTGGAATTAATGAAGATGAGCAGTATACTCTAGAAATATCTGAGGAAATTTGTTTCTTTCATTGCGAGCCAACGAAAATAAACAAAACCGAAACTACTGTACAGAGTATACAAGAAAAGCGAAGGGTACGAATTTCATCACTGAGAAAGTCAAATGATTCCCATTTAGTGGTGGCATCAAGCTTACAAAAAAATACTTCAAATATTACCAAAGGAGGGCATAACCAGAAATTAATACCTAAAGAAACCCAAAATGCTTTTCTACCGATACCACCAACGGCAAGTCAAGGCCCTACAGAAACAGAAGTAACTGAAAAACGAACTTCAACGTCGATGGCCGGTTTCTTCCAGAGTCCGGCCACTGATGTTGCTGAGGCGCAGAAAGTACAAATTGGAGATATTGAATCAATACTTTCTCATCTCCATGGTACTTGAATTCGTTAGAATCCACAATCCACTTCATTACGAAAAGAAATTCAAATCTTGTAATATATTTGCGAAATTCAATTTAGATTCATCGCTTAGAATTTTGTGTGGAATTTTTGTAAACATTTTTTCATTCATTCATAGTCATCTTAATTTATGTTCATATCCTTTAATATTTTCATCAATATCTAAGAATATAGATTTTGAATTAAGTAAAGGCTTTTCAGGCTTTAATTTCAGTGAATAAATGTGAAGAAAAACCTGCATATAAATAGTAAAAACCGACATTTTTTCCGAATTAAAACCCGGGGCCGATCTGAAAAAATATTTACCTTACTTTGTATAATATCTAGTTAGATTTAAATCTAGAATATTACAAAATACATACTACATATAAGAATTAAGCCCTGTATTAAAATTATTCTGCCCTTGTATCATTAAAAATTAATAATAATAAAAGCTAATTCAACCATTTCATACCGTCTTATGCGGCAAATTATAATCGGTTATTCAAATCAATATAAATTATAGTAGTATAATTTTATGATATTAGTCTGTCTCTGTCTAGTGATTGATGCAATTTGAGCTGTCTACAGGCTAATAACTTCCTTCGTCCATTTTCTGTAATCACGGTATAGTATTGACAGCGTCTTTTAGTGCGACTGTAACGCAGTTGTTATTGAAACAGCATTGTAAAATGTCATCTGAAATAGAATTCTCTGTGAACATTTTGCCTTTTCTTTTCCTCGGTTTAGTTGCAATTTTAATGCCGGGAATCTTTGCCGATTCTAAGGACCTAAAAATAGGTAAATTAATAATTATCCATATTATCAAATATTTTTTTAATTTCTATATTCTTTGGATCAAAGTTTCTCTGATTGATCCGACACAAAAAGATATCATCGATGATATTGCTGAAGTTCTGAAAAATTTAAAGAAGTTTTATCCAGAGACGAATATCAAAGATTCTATTGTAATTATAGAGAATGGAGAGAAGGAATCTGAAAATGCTATGAAAACATGTAAGGATAATATTGTTTTCAATTATAAACATTATTATATGAAGGACGATTTCCGTTCTCCGGAAGGATGGATTAATTGTAGTAACACGTCTTTTTTTAAACTACGAAAGAAATTGGTTTGTTTAGACCTGGATTAGATTTTTAAATTCCAATTTTGCAGTTTGTAAAATACTTCAAACGGAAGGAACAGCTGTTGTCATTGATTTTACTTATCTTCCATGGCTTAATGATGGTCTGGACATAATTCGAACTTACAACATTCCTTACATACGTGTGGAACGTGTTATTTTACCCTTTCTGAAAATATTTGAAGAATTTCTCAAAGAAAAGAACGCTAATGATGTTGCGTTGATCTTTCAAAATGATCAGGATACTCAGGAAGCACTTTATCAGTTTCTTAATGGGTTTTCATTTCGAGCCATCCTGCTCAATGGTAATCAGAGCAGTGATAACTTCTTAATACGTCTGAAGCAGTTGCGTCCGGCTCCTTCTTATTATGCTGTATTTGCAACGAGCTCCAATATGAATGGCATATATGAAAAGGTACCACCTGCATATATGTATATCGTATATATGTACTTGTTCTTAACTTGTTCTGATATAACAGAAAATATTTTCTTTTGGGAGTTGTTTTATACTGAAAGCGTTTTTACTTCTTGGTTTTTTTAGATAAGCCAAGCAAATCTCTTAGAACGTCGCCAAGAATGGCATTTTATTTTTTTGGACTCAAATGATAGGATATTTAAATATCAGCGAGAACTTGAGTTCGCAACAAAATTTACTCTGAATACCACGGAACTCTGCCGATCTATGCAACTAAAAGATATATACTGTGACGGCGCATTTAGTGTAAGTTTAAAAAGAGTTTGGGCACAAAAACAGAGTAGAAATTTGTGTTCTTTTTGAATCCTGAATTTTTATAGTTTTGCCGAGCGATTCTGCGGGAGCTATTCCAAAATTTAATCGATCTGTCGGAATTCAGGGGACTTGTTTCCAAGCAATATGGCTGTAATGATAACAGCTCCTTTAATAAAAACGACCAAAAGGAAAACTTGAACATCTTTACCGATCTAAAATTCAACGATTTTATAACATATTCAACTCCGGAACAAGAAATGGGCAATGAGTTCATTCCGACCCTCACTTATAGGATTAATATATCAATTAATTTATTCACCAATGAACAGGAAACGGGTTTGCAGGAACTGGCCACCTGGACAACGAATAATGGTCTGCGTAAAATCAATCAGACTATTAGTCCGGCCAAAAGGTTTTTTCGTATTGGTACTACAGAGGTAGGTACTTACTTAAACTAATCCTTGGATTTCTTAAAATTCTTAAAATTAGTCATCCATTTTTTTTACAATAACAAAAAATTTTTTGCTATAAAAAGAAAATTAAGACCAGAAGAATATTGCATCCAATCAACTGAAGTAACTGTTTATGTTTATGTTTAAATTGATTGTTTTAAACATGCTCTTATTTGATATTATTGCTATATAATTTATTAGGCTCTTCCTTGGAGCTATTATCGTCGCGACGCTAGTACTGGCAACATATCACTGGATGCGAACGGCAATCCTATTTGGGAAGGTTATTGCATTGATTTCGTCGAAACTTTATCAAAAAAATTACACTTCGATTATCAACTGATACCACCAACAACGGGTAAGTTTGGAAAACGGGATCCTAAAACGGGGCACTGGGATGGAATCGTCGGTGATTTGGTCAGTGGTGAAACGGACCTGGCCGTTACAGCCTTGAAGATGTATTCGGAACGGGAAGAAGTAATTGATTTTTTAGCACCTTACTTCGATCAGACCGGAATTTCCATAGTGATGCGCAAACCGGTTAGACAATCATCTTTTTTCAAATTTATGACCGTTTTGCGCGTTGAGGTATGGTTGAGCATTTTCGCCGCTCTAGTAGCTACAGCTGTAATGCTTTGGCTAATGGACAAATATTCACCGTACAGTTCCAGAAATAATAAAGAAGCATATCCATATCCTTGTAGGTAAGACTTGTGTGTGTGTGTGTGTGTGTGTGTGTGGATGCAAAATGAAAATTATTTGCGCTTTTTATTTTCATATTCTCTGCAGAGAATTTACCTTGACAGAAAGTTTTTGGTTTGCGTTAACGTCTTTCACGCCACAAGGCGGCGGGGAGGCTCCTAAGTCCATTTCCAGTCGTATACTTGTAGCAGCTTATTGGCTCTTTGTAGTGCTTATGCTGGCGACATTCACGGCCAATTTGGCCGCCTTCCTTACCGTTGAACGCATGCAGACTCCGGTGCAGTCGCTTGAACAACTGTCGCGCCAATCCCGCATCAATTACACAGTGGTGGCTAATTCCGACACGCATCAGTACTTCATAAATATGAAATTTGCCGAGGATTCGTTATATAGGATGTGGAAGGAATTAGCATTGAATGCCACAAAGGATTTCGCACGCTTCAGGTTTGTACGAAACTGCATGTAAGGCATGAAAAATTCAGATTCAGATTACAACAAAATTGATTTGCGTTTGAATCGGTTGTTATAAATAACTATGGTGGTTTTGTGGCTTTTCAGAATTTGGGACTACCCCATAAAGGAGCAGTACAACCAAATCTTATTGGCAATAAATACCTCCAATCCGGTTCGCGATGCTGCTGAGGGCTTTCGTATGGTTAACGAACATGAGAATGCTGATTTCGCGTTCATACACGATTCGGCAGAAATCAAGTACGCCGTGACAAGAAATTGCAATTTCACCGAAGTCGGAGAAGTATTTGCAGAGAAACCATACGCTGTCGCCGTACAACAGGGTAGTCATCTAATGGTAAATATATAGTCTGTTTATTACCAAATCATATTTGATTGAAAATACATTGGTGCATTTGCCTAGGATGAATTTTCATACACCATTTTGGAATTGGAAAAAGATCGCTACTTTGAAGATCTCAAAGCTAAATACTGGAATCGTTCAAGTCTCGATTGTCCACAGTCGGAAGGACAAGAGGGTATCACACTGGAGAGCTTGGGCGGTGTTTTCATTGCCACTCTTTTTGGTCTGGGCTTGGCAATGCTAGCTTTGAGTGGCGAAATTCTGTACTATAAACGAAAACATATTGCAGTGAAACGCTCTCCTATGAATAGGAAAGAGATTAAAGTTGTTCCAGAGGTAAAAAAAGCGCCGGTGGTACCGAAAAATGCCTGGCAAAGTAGTGAAGAACTTAAGATTACGCCACCACCGCCATTCGAAGCAATAACATTTCGTGGTCGAAACATTCCAAAGAATATAACTTTAGGTGGTGTAGAATTTAAGCCAAGGACAAAGAATGTTAATTTAAAATCATATAATAGGCAAAAATTGTGGACTATTAAATCTTCAAATGAAAATTGGGATTTACCGCCATATGCAGACTGAATTATAAAGCTTTATTTGTAGAAATATGGTGCAGCAGACCATCATCAGACAATTTATGGTGAAATGGACATGCCTAGAATGACCTTATATGAATTTGTAGTGAAAACGTAGGCAACAAATGTAGTAAATTTTAAACCAGTACTTGTTTAATTAAGAAGCAAGATTAAAAATACAGCATTTATGTTGATTATATTTAAAATTTGTTTGCTTTTGCATTATATTTTATGAAGTACTTTAATTGATTTGTTGTACTAAATAGAGGAAAGTTAGCTTTATAAAAACAAAACAGAAATGGAGACATATGTAATTTCAATGTTAAAATAGAAATTTCGAGAATAATGAAAAAGACATCGTGTCCATTTATATGACATGATATTTAAGAAGCAATTTATTAAAAAGGCAAAAGATCGAGAAAAGCAAATGTACACTTTGTTTTCTTATAAATGTAGTAAGAGCTTCCGTTCTGGCATATACTACAGTAAAGGAAAAAACTTGCATTTTGGACTTTTCTTTTCAAATATGGCTACCTAATCAGACTACAAATTTCGAATTTAAGTGCAACCTATTTTAGAGTTTCTTACATGTGAGTTTTCCTTGTTCTCTCATGCGAAAGGCAGGTAGAAGTTTTATTTTTTTCAGGATTGCAATTTTGCTTGAATCAAAGAGAAACCACAACTGATCAAGTGGATGTATAAATATATACAGTAAGTTCACGAATGGAAACGTTGAAATTATGATAAACTTAGGATGCATAACAAGAGTCTCGGAGACTCTATACAATTAAGCGTATATCAGTTAGGCAATCTACACTTACCCTATAAGTCATAAGATCTCATAACTTTTATAAGTTAAAAAACCATATTGAAAAGGAACAATAAGTCCTGTTTTACATTGGGCAATTATTGCTTTCAACTTTTTTGACGTTCCCTTTTGTGGTTGCCGATTGCTTTTACATTGGGAAAGAATTATTTTCAACTTTCGTCCGCTTTCGTCTTTACGAAAGTTCGCCCTCTCACACACGAACTCGAATAATTGCCATTGCTCTGCTTGAACTGAGCGAAAAGCACGCTGAAATGAGAAAAATTATGTGAAGCGACGTGCCAAAATAGCGAAAAGCTCAAAAGGAAAGCGAAAAAGTTGCTGGTACGGAGGTGTCTGTACTCGTCCGCTTGCGTCTTAACGAAAGTTCACCCTCTCACCGATGAACTCGAACTTCGAATTCGAAGTTGAAAGCAATAATTGCCTAAATTTCTATTGTAAATTGGTCAATTCAAACTGCGTTTATCGATAACATACTGTTGCATTTTTCTTTCTTCATTCCATTTTGACGTTTCAACTCAGAATAAAAGATAATGGGAGTGTATCAAAAATGCTAGGCATTTTCCCAGATATCTTTTTCGCATTTCAGAAGTAATCGCTTTCCCAGGCGGGTGTTTTTAAGAAAATCTTCATCTAAAAATAACTAACTGCGGATATATGTAGTTAAATTGATAAGTTAAAGTGATACAAGGAATATTGTATTTATATATACAGTGATTAAACTTTGAAATATATACACGTACCGATGCATATGCGCAAAACTGTATATATTTATATATATGGATAATTTAAATATCACAAAATGAAATTTTGAAATGAAAATTTGTTACTAAATGAAAATAATAAATAATAATTAAATTTGGTGAAGGAAAATATTCTCGTTGAACTGTGAGAAATTAAATCAGAATCAGCATACATAATTGCAAGAAAAAAACGTAATCTCTGTGCGTCCGGAAAAGAAAGAAAACATTTCATTTCGACTTTACCCAACCTTTTCCTCCGCTCCCCAAGGCCAAACAAATAGCAACTGCCTTAACCAGAATAATACCCAAAACTTACTTCACTTCCCTATCCCTTCTGCTGTATGTGAATAATAATTAAAGTGAACCCGTGAAGAAAATAAAATGAAATTAATTAAAAATTAAATAAATTTTCATACTGTGTGAATTACTGCTGGATTACTGTGTCTGCTCATAGATTGATAGACTGTGCATTTTCGAAATATTTTTAAAAACGAGCTGAAAACAGTTCAAAGCGTCATGGCTTTGGCAGAGAATAGCAATAACGATCTCTGGCGTGAGTGCGTTTCTTGGTTAACGCGTTGTAAAATTATTCCTCCTGATCATAAAGCCAATTGGCCAGATTCCGAGATACGTGTGCTTGCTTTAACGCTGCGAGATGGCGTTCTGCTCTGCAACCTGGCTATTTATCTTGATGCTAGCTGTATGGATGCACGTGATTTTAATCGGAAGCCACAAATGGCTCAGGTGGGTACAGTCAATGGTGGCTTAAAATAATATGGTCGAGTTTTTTTAGCATCTTCAAGATTAATTAAGGATACAAGTGTAGAAAGAAAATATCTTCTGGCCTTTTGCAATAATTGACTTCATTAAAGTTTTCATAACTACTTAACTATTTATGATAGTTTAACTCGTTATAACACCAAGTGACGTGTTTGGCATTCTTGTTGCTGGTAGTTGTGAGATAGAATAGGGACAATATAAGGCAGTCGTCGAGTTAGGAAACGATTCAGGAATGGCAAGGAACCAGCACAGTCTTTGTTTGAGTAGCCCTCGTACTTGTATGTTGACGCACACTGTTCATGCCGTCATTATTGCAGATATAAAGTTACGATGGGGCTTTACCAAATAAAGTTACTATTTTTGCCCGAATGAGAAACAGATAAGTCTTACTAATCAATAAAACTTTTCACCGCAAATAAAGAAAACAAAAATTTTATGAATAGGAAATTTTATCGCCTATAAGTGGCGTAACGATTCGTCTGCATACTTATAGATCTCATGTGTATTAATTAATATTTCATATTCTTCAGTCTGTGTAGATATGTAAACATATGTACGTTTATCCAATGGAACTGATAATGACCTGCTTCAATGGTTAATATTCTTTGATGATCATATTTACAGCCTTTTATGAAACACTAAAAAGGCACCTCCCAACGCCGTTGCCTCCCTTTTCTCTAATCTTTGAGAACGTTAAACTCATTGGTAAATGCCCCTTGAAAGCTCAAAGGACAGACTGATGAAAACGGCATCCAAATCGGACAAGTAATCCACGCGTTTACACATGGATTGTATACAACAAACCAATAAACAATTTCACAATTCCAAAACATTTTTTAAAATTTTAAATTTTCTTACTCAAATTTATATTAAATTAAAAAAAAATTTATATTACATATTATATTATATTATATTAATTTGACATATATTATATGACATATTTTCATAAAACTGTGTGCGACAAGTTTTCAGCTCATCATAAACTATCATTTACCTTTAGCTTCAATAATTGTGTTTGTAACGAAGTGCTCTCCCGGCCGAGGTGAAGCTCGCCGGATGTCCAGAGTCTTTCTCGTCACAAACATTTATTTGTGTGAGACCGATAAATAAAATCTATTTGTTTCTGAGTTTTCTTCTATTTTATTCTTTATTTTATCTTTTCAAGGCACTCTATCTTAATCTATTACATTTGTTCTTATTTTTCTATATATTTATGGCTGAGCTTTTGTTGTGTTTGGTTTTCTTCGAAATATAAATTTTCTCCTAATGGTGTCCCTACTAGTGATTGTTGCTTCGCTGGATCCTCCCGGCAAGGGTTTAAAGATGATGGGTCTACCGGTAATGGTTCTCCCGCTCAGAAAATCTTAAGCCCCGAGGTACATCCAGGGAAACAGAAATCGTGAGGGAACAGCTTATTTTCGGAGGTCACTGGTGTTTTTTTAAAACAGTTTTCGATTCGTTTATCGCCTGAGCACGGTGGTTTCGTTTGACCATAAGCGATGCGCGATAATAATTGCTTTAAGCCGAACAAAAAGGAACAAGGCGTATTATGTACTATGTACTATGTACCAAACGCGTACTATGTGACTAAGGAATCTAGGAATCGAGCGACTACCGACGTTGTTTTCGTCGTCGAAATTTTATTCCTGGTTTCTCATGAGAGTCAAGATGATTACTAGTGACATCGTTTGTAGTTAATGAAATTTGACTGCGGCTAGACTACTAGAGAAAATATACTTGAGTGTGTGAAGGGGTGAACAGAAGTGGTTTTTGCCAAGTTGGCATAACAGGGATAAGAAGTAATGAAAAAGACAACTCTGCTTAATTTTGTATATTGAGCAAAATAAGTGACAAGAAAGGCGTGTATACCTCTACCGCAACGGCGGAGTGTATACATCCTGCAACCTCTGATGCCTTTAAGAAGCAGTGACTCTCTACCGCAACGGCGGAGAGGCTGATACTTAAAGAGCATGAACACGGTATGAATGCTCTACCGCAACGGCGGAGTCACTCACCCGCTCTGGGCTCTTGCTGGGTGTTTTGGTCGTTGCTATTTAATAAAAAATGAAGAGGGAAATCTACCTGAGTTTTGTCTATATGAAGGAGAGAAGACAAGAAAGGCATGTATACCTCTACCGCAACGGTGGAGTGTATACAACCTGCATCCTCTGATGCCTTTAAGAAGCAGTGACTCTCTACCGCAACGGCGGAGAGGCTGATACTTAAAGAGCATGAACACGGTATGAATGCTCTACCGCAACGGCGGAGTCACTCACCCGCTCTGGGCTCTTGCTGGGTGTTTTGGTCGTTGCTATTTAATAAAAAATGAAGAGGGAAATCTACCTGAGTTTTGTCTATATGAAGGAGAGAAGACAAGAAAGGCATGTATACCTCTACCGCAACGGTGGAGTGTATACAACCTGCAACCTCTGATGCCTTTAAGAAGCAGTGACTCTCTACCGCAACGGCGGAGAGGCTGATACTTAAAGAGCATGAACACGGTATGAATGCTCTACCGCAACGGCGGAGTCACTCACCCGCTCTGGGCTCTTGCTGGGTGTTTTGGTCGATCCTAAAGTATTTGGACGAAAGTATGAGAAAGTATGTTTTAACAGAGAAAAATAGAATTTAATAAATACGAGAGGTGTGCATGCCTCTACCGCAACGGCGGAGTGCATACATCCTACTGCCCCTGATGCCCCTAAGGAAGCAGTGATTTCCTACCGCAACGGCGGGAAGACTGGTCTTTAGGGAGCACGAACATGGTATGAATGCTCTACCGCAACGGCGGAGTCACTCACCCATTCTGGGCTCTTTAGCTGAAAGAAAAAGGTTTTTTATTAGTGCGACTTACCTGGGTGGTCGGCCTCCGAAGACTCACTTTTCTATGGCGATGTCGCTCTATTTATAGTGTGCCGACCACCCATGGTTGCTTGCTGAGTTATTAAATTTTAATTGTTATGACTGATTGTCATGGGGTCTAGGAATCAGCTGCTTAGGGTGGTTTACACGATGTGGTTTATAATTTTAAAGTTTTTTTAAAAAAAATATTGATATGTTGTCTTATATTCTATTGTTACGTCATAAATTTCGTAATTATTATTATTATAAGGCACAAGTTATAATAATTCATGATAATATAAATATTTTTATGTAAGGCAAAATTTGTTTTACAAAAATTTTGTTCCTTACATGTCCCCTTTTCTTCGGCGGGGTGTAAAATTATTTTCCCGACGAGGTAAGTATCTAAGGTAAGTAATACGTTCGAGATCTTCTTAGGTAGGTAAGGTTTTTTTTTTTTTTAAACATAACCTTTTATAAGTGTTTGTGTGAAAAATAAAAAAAATAAGTAATACGGTTAAGCAGGTAAGTAAATGTAAGGTAAGTATAAAAAATTTTCTTCTCTTTTTTTTATATTAATCCATTGTAAATAAAAATAATACCAAATAAAAAATATTTTAATTAACCTTCTTGGTAAATGATAAAAATAAAAAATAAAAGTGAAAAGTTTATGTCTTTCACTTTTAGCTTATGTCTGTAACTCCGTAACTCGGCATAGTCCTGATTGCCGTTTCAGGAACTGAAAACGTCGGCCTTCCTTCTCTTTGATAAATCGACATGTCTTTTTTTTTTGTGTCGGCCGGATTAGTTTTGTCGATGACGTCGTTTATCCAGGCGTACAGCTCGGGGTTTATTGATGTGTTTGTTTTGAGTTCTATTTTGTTGTTTCTCTTGTAGTTATCGTTGTTCTCGTGTTTATCGTTGTTCTCGTGTTTATCGTTGTTCTCGTGTTTATCATTGTTCTCGTGGTTGTTGCCGTTGTTCTCGTGTTTATCGTTGTTCTCGTGTTTATCATTGTTCTCGTGGTTGTTGCCGTTGTATTCGCTGTTATCGTTGTTGCTCTCATTGTTACGGCGGCTGAGGTTACTACGGTTGCTGCTGCTGTCGTTGCTGCTACTGCTGTCGCTGCTGCTGCTGTCGCTGCTGCTGCTGTCGCTGCTGCTGCTGTCGTCGCTGCTTACATTGTATCGCCTTCTCTTCGGGTTTCTTTCGATACCGTGTCCGTTTTCATCGGCTTTGATGTCGGGGCTTTTGGGCAATACGTCTGGTTCGGGTGCTGGTGGTGCTACCCTGGAGATTCGCTTCTCTCTCCGTGCCGCCGGTTCGGTAAATGACACCTTTCGTGGAACCGAAAATCTTTCCTCCTCTTCTTCTAGGGCCGTGAGTGGTTGCTTATATATGTTGGTATTTTGTTTCGGAATCCTTCCTTTGTGGGGCTTTGACCCTGCCGGTGCTGGTCTGGGCGCCACACCTTGACCACCGGGGTGAGTTCGTGGGTGCCCTGGGCTGACTTTTGGCATGATCCTGAGTCGGCCTTTACCGGAGGGAACCTCCTTCAGGTCGTGCGGCAAGATTTTGATGCGGGGCAGCTTCCCTTCCAACTCGGCGGTAGTTTTAAAGAAATTATTCACGGACGTACTGAATTTATCCATCTCTATGGGAGAAAAAGAAAAGTTGTTAGTTTGTGGTGCCAAAAGAAACTGTGAGGCTAGAGCTGAGTGTAAAGAAGCAAGCAGTGTTTATCATAGGTGAAGGGAAAGATTTATATTTATGGAATGTGCTGAATGTATGGTTTGATTTCGCTTATGTGGACAGTGTGCATGCGTGATTCGCCAGGTTTTTTTATAAAAGCGATGACGGGTGATTTGAAATTTGTGACTATGTACGGGCCAATATATTTTGGTGCAAGTTTAGCATTAAAGTTGTCGATAGCTTTGGATAGTTGATGATTTTTAATTAGTACTTTCTGACCTACCTTCGGTGTCCACTGTCGTCGTCGTAAGTTATAGTGTCGTGCTTGGTCTGTGGCTGCTCGAGCTTGGTTGGTTTTAACAATCTCGAAGATGTCTCTGAGGGCCTTTTGTCGGACGTCTGGTCCCTGAGCGACGTTTCCCGTACCTAATGAGATTTCGTCGAAGAGTGCGTTTGGTAGTCGCGGTTCTCTGCCTTGGGTGAGGAATGCTGCACTATAGCCTGTGGTCGCTGATACACTGGTGTTGATGGCGAGCATTACTTCCGGAAGTGGTTCATCCCATGTTTTTTGATTATTCTGAGCTATTTGTGCCAAGATAGTTTTTATTGTACGATTGGCTCGTTCCGTAGGATTTTCTTGTGGTGAGTAAGGGGCTGTAAATTGTTGTCTGATTCCGGTCTCACTAAGATATTTGCGGAAGGTTCTACTTGTGAACTGAGTACCGTTGTCTGATAGAAAGGTTTTGGGTGTTCCGTACCTGGCTAGAATTCTTTCTCGAAAAGCTTTGATGGTGGTTTGTGAGGTGGCTTTTCGCAGAGGAACGAGCTCGGTCCATTTGGAAAATTGATCAAAAAAAACTAGTAACATTGTGTTGCCGTGTTTGGATCGTGGAAGTGGTCCGATGAAGTCGGCGCATACAGTGGCCCACGGTTCCTCGGGGATCCTGGTTAGCATTTCCCCAGCTGGTTGTTGGTGACTTACCTTATACCTTTGACATGAGTCACATGCGCGTATATACTGGCTTATGTCGCGAAACATTCCTGGCCAATAGTATCGCGAAATGATTCGCTGCGTGGTTTTCCGTATGCCTAGATGTCCTGCAGTGGGTTTGTCATGGTTTTCTTCCAGTACCCGTTTTCTTAAGGGTGTTGCCACACAGAGTTTCCATGGTGTTACCTCGTCATCGTGGTAGTTATGTGGGATATGTCGATATAGTTGGTTCTCGACTATGGCGTAATCCGGAAATTTGGTCGGGTTTTGTTGTATTTCTCTCTTTTTCAGTTCTAGCCATTTGCAAGCTGGTACTTCTTCTGTAACCTGAATTTGTTGTAGAATTTCCATTGGTTGTCTTGACAGGGCATCTGCGACTACGTTATGTTTTCCTTTCCGATATTGGATAGTGAATTGGTATTGTTGGAGCTCTAGGGCCCATCTGGCGATTCTCCCCGTTGGGCTTTCAATTGAGTTTAACCATTTTAATGATAAATGGTCGGTAATGACGATGAACTTGTATCCTTCCAGGTATGGCCTCATTTTCCTCACTCCCCAAATGATCGCGAGACATTCCTTTTCTGTGGGAGAGTAGTTTTTTTCTGCTCCATTGAGATGACGACTTGCGTAGGCAATTACTTTTTCGGTGTCTTCAAAGTTCTGTGTAAGTACAGCTCCTAGTCCGTATTCGCTGGCGTCTGTCTGTAATATGAATGTTTTCTCGAAGTCAGGACATGTCAGAACGGGTGCTTCAGTGAGTTTGGTTTTGAGCTGTTCAAAGGCTTGTTGTTGGGAGTCAGTCCATTTGAAGTGTTTTCCCTTTTTCAAGAGTGAGGTGAGAGGTTGGGAGATTGTTGCGAAGTCGGGTACAAAGCGTCGGTACCAAGAAACAATACCTAAGAATCGCCGTACTTCTCGTACCGTTCTGGGAGGTTTCAGTTCTTGTACTGCCGCTACTTTATCGGGGTCTGTATGTATACCTGCTTCACTAACTACGTGACCGAGGTATTTAATTTTATTTTGAAAGAAAGCACATTTTTCGGGATTAATTTTTAAGTTGGCCGCTCGTAGGCGTCGAAAAACTTCTTGAAGATTTTTCATGTGGTCTTCTAGGGAGGTGCCTGTTACTATGATATCATCAAGGTATGCTAGGGCGAATGGGTCTAGCTCTGGTGTGATGACTTGGTCTAAGGCCCGTTGGAATGTGGCTGGCGCTGAGTGTAAGCCAAAAGGCATTACTCGCCATTGAAATAAGCCTCTGCCGGGGACGGTAAAGGCCGTGTACTTTTTACTATCGGTGGCCATGGGAATTTGCCAGTAACCGTCTTTTAAGTCCAAAGTACTTATGTATTTTGCATTTCTTAATTTGTCCAAGATGTGTGTTATGCGTGGTAAAGGATAAGCGTCTGGTATCGAATTTTTGTTGAGTTGTCGATAGTCAATGCAGAGTCGCCATGCTCCGCTCTTTTTCTTTACTAGGACGATGGGTGCGCTGAAAGGGCTGTGCGATGGTTCTATGTAACCTTTGTCGAGTAGTTTATCTATTTCTTCATTTATGGCTGCCTGCATTGCTGGATTTCGTGGAATATACCTTTGTTTGATTGGTCGTTCATCGGCCATGACAATCTTGTGCTCAGTAATATTCGTTGTACCTATACCTTTGCTAAATTGTTGAAGTTCGTTATTTAGGAAGTTATTAATGTAAATTTCTTTAGGCGTTGTGCAGGGTATTATTGTTTTATGATATTGTTTTGTGCTTCTAGATGTGTACTTACTTATTTCAAAGGGGACTCCGCTGCATTTAAAAGAGGCTTTGGCTTCTATCAGCAGGTCTAAACCTATGATTACGTCGTCCGGGGTTGTTTCTAGTACTAGGAATGAGTGGATTTTGCGAAAGTTGCCTATTTGTATGGTGGTGACGACTTGGTATTGTAGAGAGATCGTGGAGCCGTTGGCTAAGGTTATTCTCATCGGTGATTCCAGTAGTTGTTTTTGGTCCTTTAGTTGTTGGGAAAATTGCTCATTAATAAAGCTGGCGGAAGCGCCGGTGTCGATGGTAGCTGTTTTGTTTATTCCCCCGATGATGGTTTTCGCTATTAGTTGGGGAACACTGTATTTCTGGAACCTGGAGTTTTGCGGGGATGATATAGTGGGGAAATCGTTTATCCTCGCTCTGGACGATCTCCTACGTCGTTTCCCGATCTTACCCTGCAGCACTGAATGGTTCGTACATTTCGACGTCCACAATCCCAGCAAAAGAGTATTTTTGGTCTTCTACATGATGTAGCGTAGTGTCCATCCATTCCGCATCTTCGGCAAGCTGTTTGTGGGTTAATGATATCGTTGTTGGTGATAGTGTTGTTGTTTGTAGGTGCTGGGTTAGCGTTGCTTCGAAACATTCTGTTTTGTGATCCACTATGGTTAGGCGGTGTTGTTGGAGTGGCTACCTTAGGTTTGATGGTTTCGAAGTCTTCTGCCATTTCGATGAGTTCCTCGAGCGTTGAGAAGTCTTTGCGTCGAATATGTAGTTGATATTCTCTGCCAGAATTGGCGAAAATTCTCTCTAATTTTTGGGATTCTGAGAAAGTAGTGTGCCGCATCAAATTTTGAAGTGCCAGGACGTAGTTTTTGAAAGGTTCATGGTCTCGTTGGTCCCTATTCCTGATTTCGTCTTCTAGATTTTTCCAGTATTTGGCGGGCAGGAAGAAATTTAGAAAATCTTTTTTAAAGGTTTCCCATGATTGCCAATGCTTATTGTTATTCCGGTACCAGACGAGTGCGTTTTCCTGCAGCAATTCCGGCATAGTGTGGTGCAATAAATTTTTGTCGATGTTATAGGCGTCTGATAATTCCGTGACTCTTTCGATGAATGACAGTGGGTCTTTTGTTCCATTATATTTAATGGACCACTTTCGGACAGTCTCGATTACTGCAGTATGTGGAGAGCTGTTTGTTGGCGGGGAGTTTTCCCGTAGCTGCCTTGAGAAACTCTGCATTTTATTAATTGCTCCTTTTCCACTGCTTAGTGGAGGCATTTTGATTGCGGAGTTCAGGTCTAGTGACTGCTGTGGTCCTATTGTTACTGGTGAGACTGCTCTGCGGTGCTTATTTTCCAATTCGTTCAGTTTTGCCTCTTGTTCTTCGGTGTAGTCTTTGCTGTTTACGAATACTGCGAATTGTTTTCGTAATTCCTCGACCGTTCCTTCTGTGCTCAACTCGAACTCGCTTGCATATTTCACGAGCTCGTCTTTCTTTAGTAAGTAGATCCAGGAAGTGCTTGGCATGATTCCGACTTTCGTGACTGGCTGGAAAAAGTCTCTTTGCGATGAGTCTTCTGAGTGTAAGCTTAGGTCCTTGATGTTTGTTTGCCGATGGCCTGTCGATTACTGACTGCTTGCCCACTTGTCGACTTGTTTTTATATTTTTCTTCTGTGCGGTGTTTTTGCGTTTTTGTTGACTCCGTGTTCACTCGTCGATGGTTTCTACCGAACTGTCTTTTGTTGATGCTTACTGGGTGGTTATAAACTCTGGGTGAAAATAGAACTGTTAATAAAAATTCTATACAAATTTGTTTAATGCACGTGCATTATTGTCGACACAGTGCTACCCGTGTTTGTTGGTCTTCGGAGACCGATGAATGGCAGACAAAAAGATGGGGGAGGGGGGGACTTGAGGTAAAAATGCTCGTGTATTTTAAAAAAAAAGATTTTATCGGTCCCTGCTCGGGCGCCATTGTAACGAAGTGCTCTCCCGGCCGAGGTGAAGCTCGCCGGATGTCCAGAGTCTTTCTCGTCACAAACATTTATTTGTGTGAGACCGATAAATAAAATCTATTTGTTTCTGAGTTTTCTTCTATTTTATTCTTTATTTTATCTTTTCAAGGCACTCTATCTTAATCTATTACATTTGTTCTTATTTTTCTATATATTTATGGCTGAGCTTTTGTTGTGTTTGGTTTTCTTCGAAATATAAATTTTCTCCTAATGGTGTCCCTACTAGTGATTGTTGCTTCGCTGGATCCTCCCGGCAAGGGTTTAAAGATGATGGGTCTACCGGTAATGGTTCTCCCGCTCAGAAAATCTTAAGCCCCGAGGTACATCCAGGGAAACAGAAATCGTGAGGGAACAGCTTATTTTCGGAGGTCACTGGTGTTTTTTTAAAACAGTTTTCGATTCGTTTATCGCCTGAGCACGGTGGTTTCGTTTGACCATAAGCGATGCGCGATAATAATTGCTTTAAGCCGAACAAAAAGGAACAAGGCGTATTATGTACTATGTACTATGTACCAAACGCGTACTATGTGACTAAGGAATCTAGGAATCGAGCGACTACCGACGTTGTTTTCGTCGTCGAAATTTTATTCCTGGTTTCTCATGAGAGTCAAGATGATTACTAGTGACATCGTTTGTAGTTAATGAAATTTGACTGCGGCTAGACTACTAGAGAAAATATACTTGAGTGTGTGAAGGGGTGAACAGAAGTGGTTTTTGCCAAGTTGGCATAACAGGGATAAGAAGTAATGAAAAAGACAACTCTGCTTAATTTTGTATATTGAGCAAAATAAGTGACAAGAAAGGCGTGTATACCTCTACCGCAACGGCGGAGTGTATACATCCTGCAACCTCTGATGCCTTTAAGAAGCAGTGACTCTCTACCGCAACGGCGGAGAGGCTGATACTTAAAGAGCATGAACACGGTATGAATGCTCTACCGCAACGGCGGAGTCACTCACCCGCTCTGGGCTCTTGCTGGGTGTTTTGGTCGTTGCTATTTAATAAAAAATGAAGAGGGAAATCTACCTGAGTTTTGTCTATATGAAGGAGAGAAGACAAGAAAGGCATGTATACCTCTACCGCAACGGTGGAGTGTATACAACCTGCAACCTCTGATGCCTTTAAGAAGCAGTGACTCTCTACCGCAACGGCGGAGAGGCTGATACTTAAAGAGCATGAACACGGTATGAATGCTCTACCGCAACGGCGGAGTCACTCACCCGCTCTGGGCTCTTGCTGGGTGTTTTGGTCGTTGCTATTTAATAAAAAATGAAGAGGGAAATCTACCTGAGTTTTGTCTATATGAAGGAGAGAAGACAAGAAAGGCATGTATACCTCTACCGCAACGGTGGAGTGTATACAACCTGCAACCTCTGATGCCTTTAAGAAGCAGTGACTCTCTACCGCAACGGCGGAGAGGCTGATACTTAAAGAGCATGAACACGGTATGAATGCTCTACCGCAACGGCGGAGTCACTCACCCGCTCTGGGCTCTTGCTGGGTGTTTTGGTCGATCCTAAAGTATTTGGACGAAAGTATGAGAAAGTATGTTTTAACAGAGAAAAATAGAATTTAATAAATACGAGAGGTGTGCATGCCTCTACCGCAACGGCGGAGTGCATACATCCTACTGCCCCTGATGCCCCTAAGGAAGCAGTGATTTCCTACCGCAACGGCGGGAAGACTGGTCTTTAGGGAGCACGAACATGGTATGAATGCTCTACCGCAACGGCGGAGTCACTCACCCATTCTGGGCTCTTTAGCTGAAAGAAAAAGGTTTTTTATTAGTGCGACTTACCTGGGTGGTCGGCCTCCGAAGACTCACTTTTCTATGGCGATGTCGCTCTATTTATAGTGTGCCGACCACCCATGGTTGCTTGCTGAGTTATTAAATTTTAATTGTTATGACTGATTGTCATGGGGTCTAGGAATCAGCTGCTTAGGGTGGTTTACACGATGTGGTTTATAATTTTAAAGTTTTTTTAAAAAAAATATTGATATGTTGTCTTATATTCTATTGTTACGTCATAAATTTCGTAATTATTATTATTATAAGGCACAAGTTATAATAATTCATGATAATATAAATATTTTTATGTAAGGCAAAATTTGTTTTACAAAAATTTTGTTCCTTACATGTTTAATTAAAAAGGAATCGTTTCCAATATACAGTACATATAAAGTTAATTAATATTAATGAAAGTGCTTAAAGAAGGAAAAACAACTAGTCCCATTTAACAAAACAGAGATGCAAAGAAGATAACGATAGACGTAGCGAAAACAATTATAATTTTCCACAAACTGAAACATTATTCTCCCTTTCAATTTTAGCATGCATGTAAACTATTTTAATAGTGATTCATATTTACGAGTTCACGAGTATGTACTTGTTTTTATTCCGTCCGACGGTTATCCACATTATACGAGTATCATTGGAGTTATATATTCTTATTTAATTGACTGATTTATCGACAGCAATTAGGTAGATGCATTGCCATTTGTATCCTGCACAGTTAGCTTTTATGTATATGTCTGAGTGTTACACAATGGTAAGCCTTGACCTCCTCTATCTACTCTTGTTATCAGAATTTGTGGTTGTAAAAGTTGTATAACATCTGCTGTGTTTTCTCTATCGATTTATGTCATGGCATTGACCTAAAACCGTCTGAAACACGACAAACCTTTTTTTATATATTTTCTTAATAAAAACGAAAAATTATACTAAGTACTTCTACAAGTGTCAACCCAGAGAGTCCTTGATTTTATTCCTTTTTTGTTTCCTCATCACGTTTTCGAGTTGTGAGAAGTTAAACAATTCTAACAATTGGCACTCCAGCGCGTTTAAAACATTAACCAGAATCTTCAGCTAAAAAACCTTGAATGGAATAAAGTACGTATTATTAAAGAGAATGATTTCGTTGAGAAGGCCAATTATGAAGTTCATCAATTTAATCGCATTAAAAAGGAATTATATTAACAATATGACCTTGTGCTCAAGCCCTGAGCAATAGAGCTTTTTGAATGTTTAGGCAAATAAATAAAGATGTACAGTTTCAAGAAAATTTTATAAAATTATCGAAATACGAGTAACAAAAATTGCCATCAAGTACGATACATTCTTTATTCTCTTTATACACTAATTTGAATTCATAATTACATAATTGATTAATTAAAGGTTTATGATAATAATGAGAATTTTCAAAATGCAAATAAAAACTTTTTTGTTTTCTCTATATTGTTATTTATAATACCTGATTATCCGTTTAATTGTTAAGAAAGCAATTCTTGTTCTGAAGTAATACGAGCTGAAGCGTTTACTGCTTTTATATTATGCTCATTTCTACCCGCCGAGTGGGACGCTTGTTGCCGCTTGTTAATTTTGTTAATGCGAACGAAAGAATTAACTAAGTTTGCATAGGTTTGCGTGTTTGTACACACTGCAGGCAAACATTTATAACATGAACTTTTTGTAATTGTACTAATTGTATCAAAAGTGTGCATGTGTGCTTTCTAATGTTTGTTGCGGCAAAGGCACTCCTACTATTTCTTACCGTCCTCATTTGGCTTAAGCAAATTTATGCATATTTCAGTTCATATATGTATATAAAAAATTAAAAAAAAAAAAGTTAAAAAAAAAAAATAAAAACAAAAAAAAATTAAATAAAATAATTCATAGTCTTGAATTATACAATATGTATGTATTTAACATTTTTTATTAATGTGTTAAAAATTGCGTTTCCATTTTTATTTTCGACCATCGTTTCCGACACAACAACTATTTTGGTTCATTGTTTAATTAAACAAATTCCAAATTGATTTGTAAAAAAAAAACAAAAAAATTCCGTTACAATGCCTCTTTATTAAGAACTTGTAAACACATGTACACACACACAAGCACACGCATGTATAGATATACACACGCACATAAATATAAATATGTACTTACAAGGGCACATTAAAAAGTTTCTTGCGTAAAAACTTCTCCGAAAAGAAGAAGGCAACTCAAAGAAGAAGGCACTCCCACAAAGTAAACCGAAATAAAATGGACTAGCTTAAGCTTCTTACTTTCGTCCAACTCCTTCAAGATTAAAAGAGATTTTCGACTCATACATATATGTTATGTACTAGGATATACTCGTAACTACGAATGCTATAGTTACATTTACTTCTTACGGAAAATGCGTATAGAATTCTGTTTTCTTTGGCTCCTCAATATAGGCTGTGTTCTGATAGTTTAGTTATTTATTTGTTTCTAATGATTTGATTGCACTCGTATGTAAAATTATTTATTTGATTACTATTCTATAAATAAGCTCAAGGCACTAAATATGTATGTACATATGTTCTATGCTGTATAAAATTAGCAAAACCGAAATCATCGAATATAGAAGATAAAACTTTTTTTATGAAATAAAACATTTTGCAGCTGTCTTGTCTTTCATTTTTTTATTTTATGAAAAACATGCAAATGAAGTCAGAGAAAACATTTATAACATTATAAATAATTCGCTTCAATTTGCTTCCTAATTCAGCTTTTTAATATATTTTCTGTTAACCCAACGATTATCAGTGAGATTTCGACGTCAGATTTCAGACACGTTTCCTAACGTTGCCCGGTAATAGGCATCCTATAAAGTGTTGGAGCAAAAATATAAACAAAGAAGCAGCAAAGTTTTTATTCTTTGCAAAAGTTAGAAAAAGTTTTATCCTCAATCTTCGCCCGCACTGAAAATTGCTTAAATTGTTTTATATTAAAAGAACTTCACCGTCGAAGACCTTCAAAGTGTTATTTTTTCTGCAGCATTTTCCATTTCTTCCATATCTTCTTCTCTTTTTTTTACCTCTTCAAAAGCGCTCGAGTAGTTAATTTTATCATCAGTTTTTATCATAAATTTCTTCACTTTAATTTCAGTTTTTGTGCTGTAAAAATATAAAGCTATTTTTGGATGTGTGCCGCAAACACTTTGGAATCCGAGAGTCGGATTTATTCGAACCAACGATGCTTTATGATTTGACAAATTTTCATCGTGTACTGATAACTCTTTCTAAATTGTCACAATGTCGTAAAGTTCAACAATTACATCCGGACTTAGTGTAAGTATCTTAATCGTATTTAAATTTACTAAATTACTAACGAAATATATACGAATTATGTACACTTTCAGTGGTTTCAACATTCAGCTGTCGCCCAGCGAAAGGAGCCATTCGGATGAGGCCATCTACAAGGATTTACACTCAACGTAAGTTTTTCCCCCAACATATAGTTACTATGTATATTTCTTTGTTCCTATAAAATAGCATAAAAACAAATGGTTTTCAAATGCCGTACTGAATTCAATCCTTAATTTGTGACTTACTAATAAAAGCGTACCTCTTTCTCTCTCTCTATCCTTCTTTATTTTTATCTCTAACCATTTCTTTAACGTAATGTATACCATCATATATCGTATAACCTTACATTAACTACTGTAACCACTCCTCCACTACTATATACTTGTATAACCGACATACGTATGCCCCTGCCATGATAACCACTCTTTCTTTAAACTCCTGCGAAAAACGCCGCTTAAGTGAGTGCAAAAAGAATGGCAGTATTGATGCATCGACTGCTGAAAATCTTGACTGCACTTCACAAAGTGGTTCCATTTCGATTGATGATGAGAACAGCGACATAACATTCGAGAATGGCACTCAAGATAGTAGAGATTACGATGATGAAGTCGGTTCAGCTTCATGCGGTGACTCTATTGATGAGGATAAGCAATCCGTCCATAGTGGTAGTGGGGGTAATGGTGCCCCAGTTCAGTCAAGCACTCGGACCACCACTCACTATCAGTCGGTAGTAGTGGGAGCGCCAATAGCACGCTATTTTACATCATCCACTGGCGGCAATGTAGGCATTTCACGCGCGTCCTCAGCGTCTGCTGCTACGGCGACAGCCACAGCCATTGCGGCTACTCGTACAGCGAACGAGAACCAATGCTTACAAAAGATCGCTGCCGCCGCTTGGAACTACCAGACGACGGCCAGAGAAGTTGGCAATGAATACCTAAACGACATCTACTTTGAGGAAGAGGAGAAAGTTTATGAAGATTTATGCTATGTCACGTTCTCGTCTAAACTACCAGAGGTCTGCATTGAAAAATTACTGTGCAGTTATGCTATCATGCACACAAGCAAGCGCAAATACATATATGAGCTCTGTTGTACTATATTGTATCGTAGTTCTTTAAATATGTAATTTCCATTCTGTATTTTTCTTTACTATTATTACTTTGTAGATAGATAGTTACTGCTTGCTATGCTTTATGGTCGCTTAGTTGTATGGTACGATATAATGTACCATGTGTATTTTCCTCGTATGAGTTTATTTGACAATGAAGTTGATGACAATGGAGGTGACAAACTATTGTCGATACTGGAGAACTGCAATGATCATTTGGTGAATGCGAATGCTGTGTTTTTGTGTGTAGATATTCATTGTATATAAAATAGTTATAGAAACAAGTAAAGAAATGCTTATTTTGGTAGTGCATTATTTAAAGCGATGTGCTTAATGCTTTCATTCTTTTATTTAAAAAGATATTTGCCATATTTTAATAATTTGTCCTTAATAGATTCCTAGTCATTAATCCTTTGATTGCTTTAGTATATCTTTAGAAACTTCTACGCTTTTATCATTATCAAGATTTACATTCATAAGCATCGAAGTATTTTTTGCTAGATATACAATAGAAAGTTTCGTTCGTAATCCTCAAAATCAGCGAAAAAGCAATAACGCAGTTGATCTTTACATTTTTGTTTATTATTTTTGATAACTATTAAATTTTTTATTGATCTACTTTCCAAAATTGTCACTCACTAATTAATACAATGATATAATAACATGCAAGCAATCTGTTGAAAGAAACCAATTCTGCTTTTCAGACAACACACATTTAATATGCATATATTTAAAGGCGATATAGTTAACTAAGACTCAGTATTCGCAAATTAATTAACACTTTCTGATTGGGGCACTAATTGCTCTCCAAGAGTTTTCATTTTTGTTTTTGTGAAACGAAAAATTGCATACATACAATTTCGTTTAAAATAAATTTTAAGATTCGCCGGACTCTTCATTAGCTGCACTGCTGCTTAGAGTGCTCTCTTCAGAATCTTCCGATGATGACAATTCTTGGCTGTAAACCTCACTGTCATTATGGTTTCCATTGAACTGGTCCTGATCTGGGAATCGCATGTAGTTGTCTACAGTTGGGCTAGTTGTACCCAGTAAAGGGCACACGTCTATATTGGGATATTCAGCCTTAACAATTTGTCCGAAAACATTGAGTAACTTGTCGAATCTGTGCTCCAGACGCCGATTGTAGCGTCGTTTGTGGCGATAGTATTTGTCACGTTCACTTAACTTTACTTTATTGAACTGCTGCTGATTGGTGTTGGCGCTGTGACTTGGGCCAGGGCCATGATTATTGTTTGCAATATTGTTTAACCTGCACTTTGAACTCACAGCCGGCTCATCATCAGAGTTTGAACAACTTTCGTCTCGTAATCGTTTGCTAGTTCTTCTTCTTGCATTAATTGGTTTCTTATCAGTGTCAGCAACAGCTTTTAATGTAGGTTTTTTGCGTAAGCTTTTCACGTTTGTTTGTGAATTTACACCATTCGTGATGGTGGTGATGGCGGGGTTCGCATTTTTCTTTGACTCCTGCAGCACCGACGAATTCTCCTGGTCTTGATCCGTTTTAACACTTACGAGTGTATCATTCTTTTGCTTCTGAGCTTTTTTAGAGTAGGAATCATGGTCGGTATTTTGCTTCTTTTGTTGGTTGCTTTCGGCATCTTCCAGAGCATTTTGCGCTACCACTTGGCCGACAGCATCCCCGTCTACCGCGGCCGGTTCTATTGCACCCACTGTTTCACTTGCAACTATTTCAGCTGCTGCGTAGTCGTCATTCGTGTCACTACCAAAAAAAGGAAATTTTTGCGCCGGTCCTATTTCCTGGGGAGATTCGTTATTGTTGGCCAACATATTCTCCAGTTGACTGGCTAGCGATGCATTGTTCTTGTTCTGTTCTTGTTGCTGCTGCTGAGTTAAAGCATTGCTAGCTGGCTGCTTTTGTTTTTGCCCTTCCTCTAGGGCATACGAATGCAAATGTGTAATTTTGCGCGACATGAATGTGTGTATGTGATAAAAGAACTCCCACTCTTTGCTGACTTTACGTAACAGTTCATCATCGATGGCGTTTGCAGCCAAGTTGCCCAGACGACTACGCTTTAATAACGAAAGAAGAGGATTAAATTTTCTAGTAAGAAGTCAGATCAAGTTTTGTTTCGTTTAAGCGTTGCCGAAAAAATTATTCAGTTTGTTCTAAATGTTCGGAGTTGCAAACTTTAAATTTTTTCTTACTTTATATTTCTTATATTTGGCTATCATATTGGACCACTGCCTTCGCACAAAGGGCACATTAAAGTCGTCCAGTTTCGCCAATGAAACGATTTTTCTGTAAATAGAAACTTAGGATTTCAGATTTTAAAAGGAAACACCAAATGGAGAGAACTGACTTCCATGTGGCTAAACATTTTAAGGGCTTCTTCGAAAAAATGCTATCGTAAGTGATGCGTGCCTCCACCAGTTTGCGTTTTTGGACCACAGTCCCTAAAAATAATATAAAATTTATTACCGCATCAAGCAACATCCCTTCTGTTCACATGCAATCTCATCCCATTGCACCAACGAAATTTACTATGTGTGTACTTACATTTCTTCGAAGGCCTTCTCTTGGCATATGTATGCAATTCCATTTTTATGCGCGTTTTACATTGACATTTTTTAATGAAATTCACTACGAATTGCCGAATTATTTGTTAATGAATCAAACTCCAGAATTCATGAAATTTTCCCGAGGGCCCTTCTGTCTGCAATTACTGGACGACTGCTGTCATGTTTAGTAGTGTTCTCATTTTTTTGACGTTACTTTTTGGGGTTATATTTTCGTGATAGATGTTTCAAATGAGTGTGCTAGAAAGAGTAAGAGGAACATAAAACAGATGTTTTGTTTTTGTTCAGATTTTGTTTTGACTTCTGTCCTCACTGTTACAATTGTAAACATAAGAAAATAGAAATAAAGGCTATTGTGAATGGCTCAGTTTCAAGAAGAATAATCGTTGTTGCCTTTTGCTGTTAAGACCCAACCATATCCAAACTTATTGAAAACATAAAAATTGCGAACTAAAATTGAAACAGTTGGACAGAGTTCTGTAAAAAGAGACCAACCGAGTCTAATGCAGAAAAATTTCAGCGAACGTCATTACTCGACTGCATTTACCTCATACGTATGTACATGTAAATGTATATAGATTAGTTGGTTGGTCATGTTATATAAAATGAAGAATAGGCTAAAAGGATCCAATTAGGGCCAATTCTGGAGAGAAGACCAACCTGCATTGCAAAAAAATCTGAGCTAACTAACATTTTTCGACTGCTTTTAGCCTATTCTTCATTGCTCAGATTTTTCTGCAATGTGAGTTGTTCGCTTTCTGCAAAATTGGGCCCAATTGGACCCTTTTAGCCTAATCTTCATTTGAACTTTTTCTTGACGTCCGTCCAGTTGAACTTTTTCTGATCAAGGAAAAATGCTGCTACTAAATACTGCATATAACGTATTCTGTGTACTCGTATAACGACGTTGAGTCAATCATCTACTTTAAATTTTTTTAAATAATGGACAACAATACAATTTACTACAATTCTTTTTGTCTTATATTATTTTATTTAATTTAATTATTGTCGATAAGAGATTTTACCGTATGTTATATATACAAGCCACCTCAATCCAAATTATGACATTTTTAAAGTTCTCTCTAAATAATAAATGGTTATAATAAATAAATCTTTATAACTCAAGATAATTTTTTTTATCAAATATGTACGTGTGATGTACAGAAGGCTTTTTCTACAATAGTTTAAAACAAATAATATTTTACATCAATATCTATTATCATTTTAATTTGTTGTTTTATTTTTTCTCAACATATATTTTTATATAAATTGGGTGATGCTCAAATGTTTTGTTTCAATATATACACACACATTTGACGCAATACAGAACGACTGATAATGCTGCATGCAACGGCATTGCTGACGATCACATCAATACAAAAGAAGAGGAAGTCTATCAAGATTTATGTGCTTTGCAAAGATCCAGTAGAAGTCAGGTATTATTTTTATTTAATTTAAGTTTTATTGCAAAGAATTTGCATTTTAAAAAATTTTTTCATATAATTTTTCGGCATGTTACACAGAGGAATGCTTTCATGCTTTCAAAGTATTTACGTTTAAGTAACCTGATGATTGTCAGGTGGTTAATTGAACTAATAGAACTTAGTTCTATTGCTTCTTTATGAAATAAAAATAAAAATTACGTTCATATTTGTTGTCTATTTCATTAGATCACTTCGTCTACGAGTTTCGAGCAACGTGACTACGTAATTCGTGAATTGATCGACACCGAATCTAATTACCTGGATGTTCTCAATGCTTTAAAGTACAAATTTATGCAACCATTAGAGAAATATTTACCTGCTGATGATATCAAAACAATCTTTCCTAGAATACGTGTAAGAGTTTTTGCGATATTTTATCGTTCTTCATTTATTTTTACATTGATTCTCTTCAGGACCTGTCCGAAATTCATGCCAAATTCCTGGATAAACTACGCGAAGCTGTCCTGCCAAATACTAAACTTAAGCTGAGTCAAGTTTTTCTGGATTTTCGAGAGCCTTTTCTGATCTATGGCGAATATTGTTCGAATCTGATAAGCGCCATCGATGCACTGGCCGATGCTTGCAAACGCAATGCTCTGATCGAGCAACTTGTGCAGGTGGGTGGAACATTGTAGCTTCTTAATGATGAAATTTCTAAACTGTTAAATTTTATTTTATTAAAATTAAAATTTCATGATTCAAACAATTTATAGCAATGTGAGAAAGAATATAATGTCGGTAAACTTCAGCTGCGTGACATTTTATCGGTACCCATGCAGCGTATTTTAAAATATCATCTCTTGCTGGATAAACTAGTCAAAGAAACTTCACCAGTAAGTAAAGTTGTTCCTAACTTTTGGGAACTATTCATTCAGCATCAATAATTTTTAAGGGCCATGAAGATTATCGAGGTTTAGAACGAGCCAAAGAAGCCATGGTCGACGTGGCACAATACATCAACGAAGTTAAGCGTGATTCTGACCATTTGGTTATCATTCAGAAAGTGAAGGTGAAGTGATATCATTGTTTTTTTAATGCTTACATGCTTACTAAAATTGTGCAATTACTCTTACTAATTAAAAATCTGTACTTCATACAGGATAGTATCATCGATTTGCAACAACTTCCAAGCGGCAATGATCTAACGCAATATGGCCGTCTACTGCTGGACGGTGAGCTGCACATTAAGGCACACGAAGATCAGAAAACCAAGCTGCGCTATGCATTCGTTTTCGACAAAATACTTATACTCGTCAAGCCGTTGAATGCGAAGACCGGCGATGTGCAGTACACGTATCGTGACTCACATCATCTGGCCGATTATCGAGTAGAGCAGAGTCATACGCGTCGTACGTTGGGTCGTGATACTCGCTTCAAGTGTCAGTTGCTATTGGCCAGGAAATCGCAAAAGACCGCATTTACTTTGTATTTGAAATCGGAACCGGAGCGCGACAAGTGGCGCAAAGCGTTAACGGAAGCTATGTAAGTATAAAGAAATACCTTTTTTCCTTCTTAACTCTTTTGTTTTCACCATTAGGGAAAATCTAGATCCGCCCGGTTGTCGCAGTACCGATCATAAAATGGAAATTACCACATTCGATTCTCCCGTCATATGCCGGCATTGCTCGAAATTCCTAAAAGGGCGTATACATCAGGTAAAGATATTATTTGTAATATTGTTTCTCAAAGGGACCACATGCGCACATGAGAATTTCTATTACGAAACTGTATATGATTTCTCTGTTCAGGGCTACAAGTGTAAAGTGTGTGAAATAACTGTTCATAAAGGCTGCATTAGCTCCACGGGCCGTTGCAAACAGAATCCGGTTAGCGTACCGCCGCCTGTTTGTGATCGCCAATTGTCTGAATTCAATTGGTACGTTTTAAGCAAGACACTTTTAGCATTATAATTTGTACAACTCATGAATCTTAACAGGTTTGTTGGTACTATGGATCGTGAAACGGCTGCAGCGCGTTTGGAGAATCGAAAAATAGGCACCTATCTATTGCGTGTACGTCCGCAGGGGGCCTCCAATCCGCATGAAACCATGTATGCGCTTAGTTTGAAGTAGGTTTAATTTTCTTTTAAAATTTGTTTCGTTTAATCTGATCTAATATTAATGCGATCATAAATAATGTTCATAAATGTTAATTTAGTCATTAGAAATCAATTTTTCTTTTTTAGAACTGACGATCACGTTATTAAACATATGAAAATAAACCAAGAAACTGAAGGTGAATGCGTGATCTATTGTTTATCAACACGTCGACATTTCAAGACGATAGTCGAATTGGTCTCATATTATGAACGCAATGATTTAGGGGAGAACTTTGCCGGGTAAGTTAGAGAAGGGGAGCGTCATAATCTTCTTTCAAAATGTAAAAACTAATATCTAAAGTCACGATTTACTAACCTCTTCCAAGTACAGCTTAAATCAGTCGCTGCAGTGGCCCTTCCGTATAGTCATTGCCACAGCGATTTACGATTTCGAACCCAAAGGTTCCAATCAACTGCCGCTGAAGACCGGCTGCCAAGTCTTAGTCATTGGCAAAGACGGTGATAGTAAAGGCTGGTGGCGTGGCAAAATCGGTGATACGGTATGCACAATGATCAATAAATCCTCCTTGAGAGACTTCAAACGTAAAATATTTTTTTTCATAAACAGGTTGGTTACTTTCCGAAGGAGTACGTGCAGGAACATGCACCTACAAATGATGAGTTATGAAAATTTAATTATTATAATTTTAAATTAAAATAATTTCACTTACGTGAAGTGATTAGGCCAGGCGGGCTCTGTGTGGGTTATCAGTATGTAGTGGCAAATATTTTGTCAATGGGATATTATAGTGGAATATTTGTCAGTGGGATGCGCGTGTGGCTGAGTGCGAGATAAAGGTAAAAAAACATAATTGTAAAATGGCCACAAAATGTTCACAAAAACGGTTTTTTCAAAAAGGAAAAAAATTTAATTAACAGAAATAAGTATTTTTTGTGTGTAGAAGCTTTTGCTTTAGTTAGAAAACTGAACTTACCATTAAAACTTTACATTTATATACAATATACGTATTAAGTATTATATTTAATTAGTAGTATAGTAGTAGTAAAAGCGACAACTAACAACAGACGAACAACATGAAAAATAATAGCGTAAATAAGCATTCGCAAATGTATTCAAAGGTTGCCATTTTGAAATGTAACTACAACTTATGGAAATTTTAAGCTTTAAACGAAAGTATAAAAACAAAACTATTGCATATTCCATTATTTACCACAAAACTTATTAAAAAATACCTATATGTATGTGTATTATAGTGATGTGTATATGACTAATATTTTTATGAAAACAGAATGTTTATTCCTTAAATTAACGTATCGAATGTAATGACATACTTATATATGTATATGTTTTTTTCAAAATATTATATATATTTATAACATATACTATAAAAAAATGTTGAAACAACATCGTGAGAAAGTAATCCTTCAAATTGTAACGTTGTATTTTTATGTACCAAAAAGCAGCGAATACTATTTAAGAAGTTTTGAACGTTTCGAGGTTTAAAAGTTTTGTTGATCATGAAATCTTCAAGACAAAATCCCAAAAACAAAAACTCCAAGCTAAAATCTTCAAACCCAAAATATTCGAGGAAAAAATCTCCAAGACAGAATCTTCAAAGAAAAAGTCTAAAAAGATGAAATTTCCTCCGGCCGCGGCAGAGATTAAAATCCTTACCTAAAAAACACCTAAACTCCTAAATAACTCCGTTTTCCTCGGTTTTAACCGGTGGATATTTGTATAATATACATATAGCCGAAATACCGAAATTGTTATTTTGAGATTTTTTTAGTTTGCAGATTTTGTGCCTGGAGATTTTGTCGCCCTCGCTTTGATCGCCAAAGTTTTACCTTTAAAGAAACTTTGAGGAACTCACATGGAATTATACATATACTTAACATTTCCTTCTTTATTTGCAATAAATACTTTGAGCACTAATCCTTCATTAACTTCATGCCAGTGAAATAAATATATTTATTTAGAAACTTTAAATAATATACAAATATTTAATGATTTTACATTAAATAATTTTACATTAGCTAAATTTAGAACATAAAGCTTTAATTATTAAATAATAAGATTAACTATTAGACGGTTCATATACATATATAAAAACTAAATATTAAAAAATATTGCAATTGTAGTTCAGAAAGCGTCAAATGTATTTCAGAAATGGTAATTTTTATTTCAGAATAACCATTTCTTGTTCTTGACCATTTCTGAAATAAAAATTAAGATTTCTGAAATACATTTGACGGTTTTTTAACTACAATTTGAATAGGTTTAGTGAGGGGCGTTGCAAAGTTTATTTTAATATTTGTTCATTTTTATTACTTCTTGTTTATTGCTTTCTTTTAAGTAAGGAATTTTTTCGGTTTTTACTTTTTTGAGATTAATTAGAATTAATTGTATTTGTATTTGCCAATTATTATTTCCTTAAAATTTTACACAATTTAAATTATTTTTAAAGAGCAGAACTATTTTCTAAATTTTAAAAAATTATTTTTTCACAATTTAGTTTTTATTATCCTCGTATAACTATGTATGTAACTGTATGTATTAAGACATATTTTTTTAATGCACTGTTTTATCTATTTCTTGTAAATTAGCATCACAATGACCAATATTCATAATTAAGTAATATTTAAAATTGTTATAATTATTGTTTTCAATTATACAATTGTTTTTGCAAATAATTTCCAAACTAGTTTATGTTTGTTAACTTAATAGTATTTTAGTTTTTTAATAAAATGAGATCGCCTTCAATTTTTCATCTTGATTTTTATTTATATTAACGCAGATATTTTGTGATTACATTGATCATATTGTGTGAAAATATAGTTATTATTTTTACCTTTTATTATAGTTGTATATATTTTAATCAGACATATCATCATGTGCTTTATTTGATGTATAATTTCTTTAGCATTTACAATTACTAAATCGGCATAATTAATTCAATTATATTACCACAAATTGGTATTAAGTAAGGTTTATTAAAATTAAAGAAAAACCAAAACAAACGAATTTTTAAACATTTGCTCTTCTTTCCTCGCGTCTTCTACGCGTCTCTTGATGTTTGTAATTGAAATCTTTGCAATAGTCACAAAATAATTGTACCAATATAACGCACACAGATATACATATTTATATCCTTACAATTTTAATTATATTTTTTGTAAATGATCTGTAACATTTCAGAAACTTTTCACATTACTCGAAATTCTGTATTACAAACATTTATTAGAATAAACTTAGTTTTAATATTTCAAAAGTGTGGTATGTTGAAATTTACTAATAAAACTATAAGATATTTGTCGTTGTGAAATAATGTTAACATGAAATGAAAAAAGAATAATAAATAAATCAATTAAAAAAACCATAATAACAAGAAATTGCCGAATTCTTTAAAAGTTAAGAAAAGAAGTAAGTAGAAGACTTGACGTAAACCTCGTTTACTTTGGAATAGTTGCAGAAAATCTCAAAGCAAAGTAGGTTAAGATTAAGATTCCTGGTTGGGTATATTATTTTTTTTGTAATTGACTTAGTTCCAAGGGCCAGTTTTAAAAAGTTTGGAGAACATAAAATACGAGTATAAAAGAGTATTATATAGATTATTTGTTCAAGGTTTTGTGATATTGTATAAAAAAATATTAAAGACTTTTCTTAGTTTTTATGAAAATTTTAATATTAACAAACAAGAACTCCTATAAAACGAAATTTTTTTTGGTGTACGGAAATCGGAGAGCAACAGCAGCAAAAAGAGAGCAGGTCGTTTGGTTGATCAGCGACCGTAACATTATTGCCTTAAAAGTCTGACTACACAAATGTTAGTGTTTTACACCAACACGATTGAATTCTATCTGCTTTTCAGATCGCGGTGATCATGGGTTAACGAGTATGAAACAAGAGAGTATTCATCCAATCGTTTCTTGAGTGAGCTACAGAGACTAGTTTGAGATACAACTTCATGGCGTTCGGTTCGTGGCGATTGCGTGCGCTAGTGCTAATGCGCGTCCTGTATTTATTGACTTGGCAAAGTTGAAAGTATTGAATTGGCTAAATCAATGAAATCAAAATCATTTTGTTTGCTATTGAAAACAGAGGCTAAAAGAGTAAAGGACTGAGATTTTGGTGTTATGACAAAATCTACAATATAATGACTAACAGCAGTAATAACTACGATATTAAAAATTTTCCATGAGTAATTATAAGATATAATAAATTTTAAAAGCGAAATAAAAATCAATAAACCTCTAAATTAAAGTGAATTAAATTAAATTGAATTGAATGAAGAAACGAATATTTGTTCCCTTAAATAATAATTGTAAAATAACTTGTAAAATAACTTATTAAAATAACATGACCAAACAAATTCTAATAATTTAGAATTTACTACAAAATTATATTCCTAATTAGGAATAAAAAATATATTCTGAAAGTGATTTAAAAACAAGAAAATGTTTATTTAGTTTTGAAGATAAACTACGACCGAGATAAAAAATAATTCAGTAAATAAATAAAATATATAGAAATTTTAATCGTTAATCATAAGAGCGTAACCGCAAGATCGTAAGCGTGTCGCATTGGTTTTCTTTATTAATATTATTATTGACGAGTGTGTAGTCTTTAAAAAATATTACGGAAAAATATCAAAGAATAACGTATATATATTGAAGAATTATTAAAAAGGCGTAGCGGTGATGAAATCAGCAAGACGCAACAGAACAACGATGGAAAGAAGAGAATAATTATAAAAGGACTTTTTAAAGCTAATAGAAAGATTTCTATATAATTAAAAGTTACTGAGTTAGTACGCCGCGGCGTCCAATCATACCGAATTTAAACCGTGCGCAAAATGTTTTGGAATTTTATTTCAAAATTAATTCCTTTGATTAATTTACTCGTACTTAATGAGTTAGTCGTTGTTATTCTGAATAAAAAATAATGAACAACCTAACTCAGTCAGTGTACCTAACATTTACCTGGTCGACAGATATCATTTGCGTTGTTGTTGCCATCGTATTTGTATTGTGAGGAGTATGTAACTGCGACGTACTTGTATGCATTACAATTTTTTAATGGAGGAATACTTGAGTACTTGCGAGTATGCACATCAGCGTGAGCGCAAACGCTTGATTATTTCAACATTTATTCGTTATTAATTCTAGATTCACATTTCAAGCTGATTAATATTTTCTCATAACTGCTGTAGTATTGTGATCTATTGTATTTGTTTTTTTAGTACTGACGTCAGGGTTACGCTTGTGAATTTTTGCTATTGCAATCAAGGGTATTCACGATCAGGCCTTATTCAAAAGCATGACAACATTGTTAAACAACTGCCAGTCTGTGTTTATCGAACACATGTTTAAGTAACCACCGGGTGTAGAGGGTTTATTGGAAAGAATTTGGAATTTTGGAAAGAATTTCCATCATACCTTCCTTCTTAACAACTTGAGAAATTTATTCTCCAAAGCTCAACTCATAGAAATGTAGAGATTTTAATTAAAACAACAAGGAATAATGTCTATTTTTAAAATAAAAATTCTTTCATTAAAAAATACAAAGTGGCGCATTGATTTCTTGAAAAAAACCGAAGTTAATTACGCAAGTGGTTTTTCTTTTTTTTTTTTAAGTTAAAAAAAGATTTGCAAAACTGAATTTTTCTTAGCATAAATTCTTAATCTTTTTGAGAAAGATGATATAAAATCGTGAATACCTCTATTATACTTGTATTATATATTTTCTTACCTTTTCTGCTTAATTTTTTTTTAGCATTAATCAAATATCTGCGGCAACAAGTCTAAACTTAATCGAAAAGTGTATGGGCGTGAGTGTGTGTGGCTCGCCAATTTAATAATGCTAATTTAAATGAACGTAATTAAGTTAAGCAAAGGCCAAGCCGCCTTTTAACCAAGTGCATAATGAAAACAAACTGAACTTCTACACTGCTTATAGCGCTCGCTGCTGCTGCTGCCGTTCTGCTGCTGCTGGAAATTATGCATAAAATTTGCGTTTAAAATAATGCAATATAATTTGAAATAGTTTTTATGTTATGTTTGTTGTATTAAGTATAAAACAAAAAAATATTATACAAGCGCAAATCACGCCAATAACGATATGCATTCCTGTTTCTAATTAGCCGAGAAGCCGAGCATTTAAACTTTATTCGAAATTAGCGTAACTGGTTTTTGGCGATTTTTATTGCTCGCAAAAACACAGTGAGCGTGTTGTGTTGTATCCAATTTTGTACTTAATTAATTTCGTGGTATTGAAATACGAGTGTCAGTTTACTACGAACGTGCGCTGAATTTTCGACAAGTCACAAGATGTCACAGTTCAAAGATAATTCTTGGGTGAGTTTTTATTGTGCATTCTTCTTTCATGGAATATTATTGCGTTATGATGTTGTTATGCGTTGCTATTGGTTGGTGTGAATTGTAATCGTCTTACTCTTGTGTTCGCTCTTAGATTACTCTATTTGTTTGTTGGCTGTTTATACATTGCTATCATGCATTGAAGGACTGAAAAGTTTCTTTGATTAGAATGAAAATTCATTGCTTAAATTATTATATTTAAATCCTTAAATGTTTTACTTCATACTGCTCGAAGGGTGGTTTCTCTGGCTTTTTTGATTATTTTTCCGAATTTGTTGTGCAAGGTTTTCATATATTTACTTGTGTCTCTTTGTTTCTCATGAAAACACATAAAAAAATGTTAATTCTTTGTTGGTTTTTTTTAAAGTTTAATATTCTGAAGTTTACTTTATTAAATTCGAGGCAACTTTTTATGTTCACTCTTCTTCACTTTTAATGACATAAATAAACCATGAACCTTTCAAAATTTCTCACACTTTTCATCTGATGTTTTTCATTTTTCTGTAGAAGACTACGTATTTTTATTATTATTTCTAGTTTCACTTCTTTTTATAATTCACGTACTTTTATGCTAATTTTAATGGTTGACTATAAGGTTGAACAAAGGTGAAGATTTTAATTAAATACGAGTAAGACCTTTTTGAAGTCAGAAGAATTTAAAAAAAACAATTTTAATTTAATTTGTTCGGTCCATGTACCCTACAATCGTAGTTGTCGAATCGATGATGGAAAAGTGGGCACCTTTGGGTGCCTCTAATCCCGGCCAAATTAAACGTAGGGCAAATTAAAAGAATGGGTACTAAATTGAAGTCGTCTGATCACTTAAACGTATAGTGCTTATTCTGTTATATTCTTCAAAAAGCCTCAATTACTTGTTTTTCATTCTCCTTCTCCAGTTATTTGTCTTTAATTAGTTATAGTTAGTTAGAGGTTGGCAAAGGTTAATTAATCAAGAACTTATAACATATTTTTAGTCTCTGCAGTTTTAAGAATAGAGACAAATTTAAGACGATCATCTTCTATTGCACCAAACAAAAACCGTTCTTCTTTATTGAAGATTTTTAAAAAAACATAACGAAAAAACAAGCAGGAAGAATGTGGTCCTGATGAAAAGTCTACATGCTACACTCTACATTCATGTAGAATATCTACATTCATTTTTGGAACTTTCGGTTTTCATACTCATGGTCATAGCGCTTGTGTTGGATTTAACATCTTCCTTCAGATCAGCATTTTTTGGATAAAATTATTCAAAAGTTGTTGCTGAAGGAGAGCAGGTATTGATCTTTTAATTTAAGTTCAACTTCAAGTTTGTATCTTAAATTAAATAATGGTTTTTTGTTTTATTTTTTTGCTTTCGTCTCGTCTTTTTACCTTTCCATTTCTTTCTTCCTCTCTCTTTCTCTTCGCTTCCTTTAAGATTTAGTATCAAAACAAACCAACGATCTGGTATTGCAATAAGTTACAATTAGAAAGTGCAGTCCCCGATTGGCTGCTAGATAATGGTGATGATCGTGATGATGATGATGATGATGATTACGAGATTACCATTAAACGAACATTCAATTTTGAGTATAACGTTTCGGTTGGGTTAAAGCGTTGCTTTTTTTTTAATTTTTACGTACATTGATACTCTTCAAATCGAACGACCATGAACGATAAACAGGCTGATAACAACAACAACAACAACGAAGACAAAATCTCGGTGTGTTTATCAAACCATGATCACACGAAAACAACGCGAACAATTACAAAAAAAAAAAACCCCAAACAAATCAATTTCGATCAACGGCTACCGAATACAAATAACAACAACAACAACAACAACTATTTAAAGAAAGAGAGAAAGCCAGTCGTCAGTCACATGTTTAATGAAAATCACGTTTAAACCTTGTTGTTTTGTTGTTGGAGTGCTTGAAGAATCGGTGGTACTTGGTAGCAGTTTTCCAAAATTATTCCTGTTGTTGTTTTTGTAGAAATTGCAATAATTCAAGTGAAAAGTAATTTTATTTTGACTTTTTTTACTTAACTTAAAAGAGTGCAAGTGAAGACTATAATAATATCGTATAATAAGAGACTATAATTAACTATATACAACTAACTATAAATTAACTATTAACTACGAGTATTAACTATTCCGCAAAAACATTGCTCACCAAAAATGCTCCAGTCTCAGAATCATGGAGTTCTCTTATTTTATAGAAAAGAATCTGGCTCTTCCCGAAGGAGAGAACAGAAAAAGAGAGAGGAGCTGGAGAAGGGGTCTATCTATTCTATCTGTATAAGCATACGATAGAGTTCAGTTTACTGAAAGAGTAGAGGAAAAAGGTACGAGAGAAATGAAAACTAAGAGTAAGAAGAAGAAGACCCTCGCAACTAGGGAGAGGCGCTTATTGAATAGAAAAAGAATAACTAAAATATTCATTTCAAAAAACGTGATCAGTTTGAACAAACAAAATTAAAAGGAAAAAATTGTCCGAAAATAAACAGTTAAACATAAATCGGTCAATCTTGTGGTTTATGGTATTTTTTTCTTTTACATAAAATGGAACAAACAGTCTATGGAAAAAATCTTAACGTTTTTCTCAGAGTACATTAAGATTCTTTTCAATCACGTACATAACTAGATCAAGATAATCGAGTCAAACTTTCTCCACATCAGATTTGGGCATGGCAATTGTAGGTGGGTGTGTCTGTCGACTGTTCTTGGACGACTGACCTACTTAAAAACAAGAGAAGAAAACTTAAGAAACTGTTCGAATTGGAATCTATATCGATTGTTGTTTTTAACCTCAAATTATAACCTCAAAAGTAGTTGATAAAATAAGAGATAAAGTTTATCATCACTTTAAATTTGCTTTTCACTTTATACGAGTATTTTTGGTGAACGCATTTTCCGATTGAGGATGATTAAAATGAGATTTTAGTGTCGTTGTAATCGACTATTGACTCCCTTTTGGGAGATTAAGCCAAAATTAAAAATTCTTTTTAGTTTACTTTTTCATTATTAAATTATTATATGTTAAATTTTATAATCAAGGCTCATTGGTTTCGCGGTTCATTGATATGCTTTAGTGAAAAGTTTTTCAATAAGAAGTTATAATTTGAAATACATATTACTCTTTTCGTACAATGTCTTTCAAAATGTCAGTTCGGGTTGGATATTGTTACACATATATATAAACTGTTATTTAGTCGCGTCTTTTAGTATTTGTCAGTACTCATTGCTTTTGTGTTCAAAGCTTCAAAAAATCTATATTTAAATATTTTTTCTTTGTTACAAAGAGAATAAAAATTGCAATATTTTTAGGACCATCGAAAATCTATCAATTTGGAGTTTGTTCAGTGGCTACGAAAAAGAAAATTGGTAATTAAAAAAATATTAATATGAACAATAAATTTAATTGCGAATTAAAATTTGGTCTACTTAATTACAAATACTGTTCGTATTTAATTACAAATTAAAAATATCCCAAGGGCAGAGATTCTTAAGAATATTTGAACGGTTCGCTTTATTTAATTTAAAATATACAATTATTTGAATTAAATTGAATAAAATAAGAATTATTAATTTAAAGAAGAATTATTTTTATACTTTAAAAACTTTCTTTAGTAATCTTTAGTACTTTTGGGAATAAATACGCTTTTATACTCTTTTAAAGTTCATAATTTTCCTCTTTATGTATTAATATTTATATTAAATATGTATGTATGCGTCATGCTCATGATTTTTTTGTTTTGTTTTTACTTTACGTAGTTTATTACTTATTTTATATATCTTCTATATTATATTATCTTATTTTATACTGTTTATGCTATTATTTATCGCTAATAATTTTATGTATATTTAATTTACGCTCGCTGCTGTTTACTAAAGACGATTCATCTACTGACTATACATACATACATAGAAAACAACTGGAAAGCTGTAGATAAAATGTTCGTATGTATCTGCATGATCAATGTTTTTTATTGGAAAATCGACGGTATGTTTTTGGCATTGGTTGTAATTCCATCGGCAGGTGTTTTTACAATTTTTCTTTTGGATTGTAAATATGTACTTAAAATGTAGAAAAAAAAAATGATAGTAATTGCAAGGCAGAAACAAACTAAAGCTAAAGAAACACACAGATGATTAGATATAGAGAGACTGGTAGAAGCGCACACTTATACATATACGATGTGCTGTTATAACTGAGTACAGAAGAGTGAGTACACTGAGAAGGAGAAATTTACAGACAGGCCAACAGACATACTAACGAGTAAAATCGAAACTTGATAAGAGAAGAGAGATTTATCAAAAAGGTAGATGACATACACGCAAATACAAGTAACCGTAGAGACGAATAGACGATCTAGAGTTTTGCCATACATACATATATCGAGTTATATCGCGGAATATCGCTACTCTTCAAAACAAAAAAAAAGAAACCTAACACATGAGATTAAAAAGTTGAAGAAAACCAACTGTTGGCATTTTCATTGTTTTATAATATACACAGCGGGTGGAAAATATCCTTCCTGCTTTTCCTCTTTCTTATGCGCCTGTTAACCTTTTGAAAATTTCGCCGACCTTGAAGATAGCAAAAACATTTCCTAATGGCAGCAAAGTGTATATGTATATATATGCACTATGTACACACAAACATTGTCACTGTTAGTCACGGCACGTTAATAAAGTGGAAATGCTGTAGAGAAGACACCTGTGCAACCATCATATTTAACCAAAAGTGGTTAAGGATCGCTGAGTCGATCGGTCGGATCAATAATCAACAAACACACGAATAGTGTGATGATGAGTGATTATTTGCTCAGATTTGTTTAACCGATAAATCCTTCAGATTTGTACAAGTATTAACGATTAACGCTGTCAAATCTCGATTGTTTACGTTCGTTTTGTACGCGGACTCAAGAGCGAGCAGTCACAAGGCAAGAGGATTGAGACGAACACCATATAGTGATTTTTTACTGATGTGACTAAATGTTTACCATTTATAACGGTACATGCGAATGCTGTTTGCTGTTGGCTGTATACCATCTGCTTTTATAAGTATGTGTGTATTGTTGTGGTTGCTGCAGGTACATACTCGTATAATTAGTTTTTTGCTTTTGTTCAAGTGTACGGTAAATATTTGTGAATGTTCGATGTCATTGGACCTGAAAGCAAACATACGCTTCCGACACAACAACAAAAACAATGAACAGCAAATAAAATGATAGAAAAAACATAAAATAGGTACTTACCATCTGATGATGATAAACACATACACACAATCTTTACGATGATAAGAATTAGTTATCATTATTTTTAAACTTCAAAGGTAAAAACAAAAGTCCACAATAAAATTCCAATAAATTTTATAAAATTCATAATTTAATCGAATTAGTAAAAAATTTAGAATTTGCAATGTTTTATTGAATCTATCTATCTTATCTTCTCTATATAAGGAATATTTTCCACAGAAAATAAAGTTCTGTGGGTACGTTATCATGAATGTTGTGCTATTTCGAAAGCGTGCGCGATAGGAAAAATAGAAGAAGGGATGTACTCATGAACTAAGGTACTCATGAATGGAAAATACTCATGAAGAGGTATACGTCTTCCTGAAGGGTGGTTGCTGGTCAAGAGAAAGAGAAAGAGAAAGCATTCAAATTGAAAATTTTTTCATGTACACTTCAGTCGTGAGTACACTTCAATAAAGCGTAGAAAACAAACGTGCATTCATAAAATAAAAATTATAAATGTTCACAAAATATTTTTGAACTTTCAACTTTTAGTCAAAAATTTTTCTGCGCTGAAAGAAACTTTCACCACTAAAAAAAAAAAAACAACCACAAACTACGTATAATTGCGTAGTGTTAAAAATAAATTTCCTTTTTTTTCATCTACATTAAATTAATTGCGGCTTTTTTTATTTAATTTTTTGCTTCATGTTACTCATTATTCGTTTTTAATTGAGATTTAACAAAAGTGTGTAGAATTAAAAACTTCTTCTGGCAATTAACAAAGCCAATAATAGCACTTTCTTATTTTTATCATTTTATAACATAATTTTATTTAATGCCGAAAAGCGTACCGTCGTCTGTCATTTGAAGTTGAAAGCTTCAAAAGTTTGAAAGAATGTTGAAAAAGACTAATAATGAAAATGCTCAGAGATTGAAGAAACTACGTACTTATTGTAGTATGTACGTGTTTAAAATAAAAATAGTTGCAAAAAATTCCGCATACATTCGTCAGAAGAGAGCAAATAAAATCTGCATTCGTAAAATGAGCGCGAGTATTGGAGCTATTGTGCAGTTTTGAGTACTAATTATTACTGGAGTACTCAGTAGTTTCATGGAAGATTGAAATTCATTAAATGATCATTATCCTAAAATAAATATTTTATAATTTTTAACAACTTTTTAAACGATTTTGCAATAGAAATTTAATTGTAAAATAAATTATAAATACTTTGTAACTGTTTATGGAGTATAATGAAATTAGTTCATCTTCTTTTCATCGATTACGCAAAATTTGCAAGCTCTTCTCTTTGCTCATTGCTTTCCCAACAAAGCGAACAGTTAGTGCCAGGCTGTTCAATTTTATGCATATTATCTTTCAATCTCACTGCGGACAACGATGAAATGAATTAGTTAATCGGGCATCTTTGGCAGTTGGTCGATGTTTTAAATGAAATCGAACACGGAAACTTTTTCACTGAGAGATAGATATTTTTTTACGCAAGAACTCACACGAAGCTGTGCAGACCACAAGACCACAGAAAATCGCCTAAGTAAAAAATTTCGCTCTCTCCTTCTCTCTTTCTCTCTCTGTGCTACCTGATATTATTTGCTTCTATAAAAAAAAACCAGTTGAGATCATGAGATCAATGTGATAAGTGTTATTATGTGCAATAGAGAAAGGTGCATAATGACAATGGTAAACTAACTATTGAAGAAACCATATACCGTGTGGCATTGCATGTAGACATAATAATACTCGTCATATCAGAACTAAACAACTTAAATGAATTTAATGAACTCTATAAATTTAATGACTTTATTACAAAGAAATAATTATTTGAATTTTAACGTTTTTTCGTGGAATGTGAATATACCAGGTATGCGATCACGTTTTTTTCACTTTTTCCGTGTCCCTCTTTCTTTCGCTGTCTATAGCTCTTTCCCTTCAGTTCATTTCTTACCACTCTCGACCGATAACTCGACCGTGTTGAAGACCGTAAAGTCTCCATCTTATATAAAAAATAAAAGTTATGAGATTGCAATTTATTATCTAAAAAAATGACCTAACGAAAGGGACCGCGAACGGCCGCCCCCATTTGCATCATTCATCCAACAGCTGTGGGTGTGTATGAGCTTCGGCCAAGCTGTCGTCGTTAACGCTCACACTTTTTCTGGTGTAATTATCTTTTTGAATGAGCTTCATTGTTTGAAGTCGCCTTGAGCTCTAGAAACGGCGCACATACGACGAAATCGGCGTCAAACGCAATTGCAGCGCAAAAGGCCATCCAAAGCTTTAGGTATTCTTTGGTGATCAATTGGATGGAATGCACGATAATGCCGTCTAAAACATCTGCTGCTCTAAAATAAATGTATTTTCCCCCGAGTCGCTTGAAACAAAGTTTCAAAATGTATATTAAAAATTTAAGGTTAATGCTTCAAGAGATATAAAAGCTTTTCAAAAGCGTCAAAAAACTGCAACATTTTTCGTAGTTATGGTGAATGGTGAAAGGCCGGCCAACAACACAAGACTTTACACTTCAACATTGTTATGTTCTGTTGTTGGTCGTCTCGCGATGCGGCCGGTCAGCAATTCAAGGAAAAGAAAACATGGAATAATAACATTAAATCGTGGGGAAAAATTTCAAAAAAAACAACAACAACATAAACCGACGTAATGATGCCAGTTTTCATAATTACCGTTGCTGTTGTTGTTGTAGTTGTTATAATATTGGCAATGCAGAAGATACTATACACTGCAGACAACCCGGAAACGAGGTCAGGAAAGTATGTTACATCCAGTATGTTGCCCGCCCGTTGTTGTTGCTATTGTGGCAACAACAGCTTTTGGCTTAGAATCTTTTATTCCGGAACCGGTACATAAAAGTACCGAAGTATCTTCACTTCTTTTCTGCTTGTGGTTGGCTGAACTGGTCTCATTTTAATCGACTGGTTTTTAATTGCACAAACGTAAACGAGATAAATTTATATACCGGAAAAAAATCATAAGCCATAATAAATCATATTTTTAAATATAAATCAGGGAGTTTGGAATATATCTTCGTCATCCCTTTTCAAGTTCGCTTTGGAGACAAACCGGTTTCCGCGATGTCCCGAAATTAAGGCTTCAAAAAAAAGTTAAAAAACAACCGAGTTAATTAAAGGCATTGATTGGTCTTTTTCATTGTGGTTCACTTTCTTTCAAAATTCTTCAGATGAATTTCATAATTTTTTATAATCTTATTTTTAATCGTTTGTGAAAATCAATTTTTACGGGCGGACGAATAAAGGTCTCGTCATGAAATTTGGCGCGAATTTTCTTTTCATAGACTGTTTGGTATTGAAAATGGGGGAAACCCAAAAGCTTGTTTTTTGTTTAATAAATCCATTTTTAGAACCTGTGGAGTAAGCAAATATTAAGGTGTAGGGTATATGAGCTTCGGCCAGACCGAAGTAAACGAACGCTCTTGCTTGTTTTATTCGTGCTTTAAAATTTTCAAGTCGTGTACAAATAAATTTTTTATCGTGTACTGCTATCAGATAGAATTGATAGACAAAGTGCTATAAGCTTAAAGAAACAACGGTCAAGAGAGCGTATATGTATGTTCGTGCATACGGTATATGTTCAATGCCGAAACCGTAAGTAGTCGTACGTCCTACTCCTCTTTCACAATGCACTACTTTGCTTTAACCTACTTTTTTCCATGTTTTTGTACGTTATTCGTATCGATAACTGTTCGCACCGTAATGTCTCACTATTAAACAATTAAAAGAATATGATATATGTTACATATGTTACGTACCACGAAGTGCGAAGGAAATTAGTTGAAGAATATCGCAATTTCAGCCGGTCACCCGGTTGCGGCCTTTGGATAAAGTACCTTTTTGTTACGTAATGCGACAAAGTTTGCATTTTGTTAACATGATATTTTGTCAGTGAAACGCCGTCATTTGAATTCTTCGTGGTTCACTATCGCTGCCATTTTTTTTAATCTAAATAACTAATTAACTAATGAGTTTACACGGTTTACGCTTGGTGCACAAATTTTAGAAGTTCAGTAAAGTTTTTTAGACAATTTTCCGTTTCAAAAATTTTTTTCTCAATTACAAAAAACGAGTTCATGGAAAATAGGTGTTTGCAAACATACTATTTTGTATGCAAATTTAATGCATAATTAAAAGATACAAAAATAAATCGTTTGCAAATTGCAAATATCCCAATTTTTCTTTTTCATCTTCTTTTGATTCAAGACTCTGCTGATTCTTCAGAGATTTGGGTTTCTCTAAACGCCAACGAGTAATCGGTAAGCCACCTCACACCTTTCGCTACGGAGGTCTCTCGTAAGTCTCTCGTGGGTCTCCTGTAATTGCCAACAATTACTTCTCGCTATATGAGTAACCCACATGCTGCAACATAGACCACAATACCGCCATAAGCATCACTCTCATTCTCTCTCATTCTCATTCTCTCTCATCACACTCATAGTTTGTTACTAAAATTAAAATCTACCAACCGCAACTCTTTCTGAGGTTTCAATAGCATCGCGCTGGCCGGTCAGTCGATCGGTTGTTTTCATACCTTCATACCATACGTTACGTAATTATGCAGCAACATTTGGGGCAACATTTATTGGTAGCACAATCTTTTAAAAAAAGTTTAAAAAAGACGGACGCAGTGCGCTGCAAACAATTACATACAAAACAATTATTATGCACAATCAGAAACTAACAGGGAGAGAGAGACATTAACAATTAAAAGAGCATCACCAAATCCAGAAAGTGTTTTCGTTCGTGCTCTTTCCGTTTTTTTTTCAAATTGTCAGCACGATCCATGCATGATGAAATTCGCGCTATTAACGAATTGTTCCATACAAACCTTGTTTCATACAAATTCTGGAGTTATGTAATTAATATGAAAATAACCTCTTTTTTTGGCCAAAGTTCGCTGAACACAAAAACCTCGCACACAGGAATATAGTACTGTTTGCAGCAAAGCCGGCGTTTTGCCTACTAAAGATTTTACTCTCAGCCGTAGCCGAAGGCCTCCATGCAGAAAAACTTCGCTTAAAAGGCGCTTAAAAGGCGTTTCAAAAAAGGCGTGGTTCTCCATACTGCAGGCTTAATACCTGCGATGGGACCAAGAGCTCCAAGCACAAAGTGCACAAAAGAAAGAAATGATACTAAAAAGATAAAAATAAGTAATTGTAGTAAGAGTACAAAGAAGTAATTAAACTCAAATAAATAGAAGAAGTAAATGTGAAAAAAGTAATTAAAAAGGTCGTGCCAAAAGAGTTAGTTAGTTGTTACTTTAAGCTATTTAATTAGTTAAGTTTTTTAATGTTTGTGAACTAAAAACCTCTTAAAAAATACCCAATTGAGTCTTTCGTGTGTCGTATGCAAGTGTGTGTTGTTGCCTTTATCTGCTTTGATGTTTTATTATTTTTTTATTGAATAAATTTAAAGTCTTGTACTTCGTATTTTTGTATTATCCGCATTTATTGTCTCCTAGGGCTTATATAATTTTGATTAGAACTCCTTTTAAAAACTGAAACTAAATCTAAATTATATGAGTCAGGATTTGTTCCTTTTTTCATAACATCCTTATCATGTTTTCGAATATGTACTATAATGAATTATATTTCCTCTAAAATTTGTTTTTTTTCATTTATAAAACTTTAAAAACTTTGAAAATAAAGATGACCAGCTCACGTTCGAGATCAGTATTCAAGAGTTTGCGCAGTCGCGCCTCGAGGCGATCCAAAACCAGATCTAAATCCTCACTTGATCTTAAGAATAGTGCTTCGTCATTGACAGCTTCGTCAGTAACATTGTCCGATAAGGTAAGAAACGGTTTGTTCTGTCATTTCATTGGATGTGTTGTTTTTGCATTTTACCTTATAACCGAGAACCATTAATTCATTAATAATATATTACTTCATCAACAAAGGAAGGGCCTTATATGACAGCCCCTTGCATTGCTAATTTAAAATTTTTATTTTTGCAGTACATTTTCACTATAATATTGTACTTCGTTCATTATCACCACCAGATAATATTTAACAAAATAAAAATTTATTTATGTGTTAAACATTTTGTTTCTTACTGAAATTATGAATCATTAAGAATTTCCAATACAAAAAATGTTCTATTATACAAACTGGAATTTTTCATGAGTCATGAAAACATTCATTAATCGCTTACTTTTGTTTACCTTCCACATTTTATTTATCTTCTACATATTATTTCGCAAAGTGTAGGAAAGAAATCTTATTCACTTTTGGGAAAAACTTTCAGAGAAGCTTTTCTCACACGAAAGAAAATTTTTCTGCAAAGTTTGTAACATGGTTCGCGTATGTACTAAGAATGCAAAAATAAAAGCTAAGCAACGAGTTGAGATTGGATTATGATAACGAGTATACCAATCGGAAATACCATGATTATGTACTCGTTGGTGTAGTGAACAACAGCATTGACAACCACAAGAAAAATTATTTCATTTAGTTTTTTAAATAAGAGAAGTAAAGTACAACCGACGTCTCCAGAACGGACATAGAAAATTTAAATTATAACAATTAAAATTGCATAGAGTATATACATATTGCGATTTTCATCAATTTTTCTTTTTTATTTCTTCAAGCGATGAAGTTTTTAATTTTGATTTCTTTATCTTTTATCGGCATGCAACCTGATAACATCATAAACATACATTTTTTAAATTAAAATATAAATTAATTATTATTATTTTTAATTTTTATTTTATTTTTAAATCTTTTTATTTTTAATTCTATTATCTTTAATTTTATTATTTTTAAATTAATTAAAATATATTTTGTAGGTACAAAAAAGAATTTATTAGTAATATAATATCTCACAAAGAAGAATTTATTAGTAATAAAATATTTCACTATCTTAATTTTTCGATTCTTCGACACATGTTCTAATACTAATAACAATAACTTTTCTTTTATTTAACAATTTCAGGTGAGTGCACGGGCTAAAATAGAACTCTCAAAATTAAGCAATGACCACAGCTTGAAAAATGTCGTAAGTTAATTGTTTTCTTTAAATGAAAATAGAATCAACCATTTAAGTAATTCTCATAATAATAATAATAATAGTAATTCATTTAAGTAATTTATTTTAGTAAATATATACATATATGTTTAAATAAGACAATATAGATGAAATAACCTAACTATTACTATTAATAGTTGATATATGAACTTAAGGTATATACATATATGAATCATATATGATAATTTCGAAAATAAATAAGATTTCAATACTTGTAAAAAAAACTTTCTTTTTCTTATGGTTAGAAAATATTTTAATGTTAAAAGTGTTATTATGTGCTATATTTAAATAAAAGCATCGCTTAATAAAAAAAAATAAAAGCAGGCATTGACCGAAATCATTTGGAAGAAGTTATCCGAAATGTCTTTTATTATAAACCTTACTGTGCTTGTTTTTTTGCTGGGTGTCATTTTATTCATACTGCGTATCAATGTCTTAAGGTTACTACTGTTTGACACTAACTTTAATTGGATTTATTTTGATGCGTTCGATTGAGGCATGTCGATCTTTTTTAATTGAAGGGCGAATTTTCACATTAAAGCGAACTGCATAGTTTGAATACTTTGTTGAATGTACATTGTGGTCAATGTACTCTCAAGCTTAAAGAATTATTCATGCTCGCTGCAGCAAATGTAAATATTTCTTTATAATTTCTTATTAATTTCTATACAAAACAAGAATGTCAAAAGAAATAGTTTGTAATGCTATCAAACCAATTTTAACAATTTTTTGAGAATGTTGACCGACGATATGGCGACGAAGTCGTTATTTCTTGAATAAAAATAATTAAAAATAACCAGAAAAAAAAGAGGAGTAACATAATAATGATGATTAAAAATTAAACAATTATGGTAAATCTAAAAAAAAAAAAAATTGGAAACGCCATAAAAATGTTGTTACTGCAGCAACAAAACCAAAACAGGCTTCAATTGAGCACAGGATACGATACGATAGTTCAATAAAGATAGTACATACTAAGATAGCGCCAACCACAACAGCATAGAACAGCTCAGAAACCAAAAGCTGACTGATTATACTGTACTGATCGCAACTTTTAGGATGCACAAAAAAATAATATTTACAGTTTAGATGTCAACGGCTAAAACCAACAGAAAATCAAGAAAACTGTTAGTGCTGTTGTTGGTGATGATGTGGTTATTATTATTATTATTTTTATTGTTATTGCTGGTTTTTCTACTACCATTATTGTTATATTGAGAACATTTTTTCTTTTCTACCGTTTGGTGTTTCTACTCCGTTATCGCTGTTTTTACTCCTGGCCATCCATCCCATCCGCTCCTGCTGCAGATGTTGGAAGTTTTTGTTGTTGCTGTTGCTGTTGCTGTTACGGATATTAGTATAACTGCTGTATTTGACTTGGTTAAGGTTGTTGCTACTTCCTCCAGTTATTCATGCGGTTTCTCCGACTGCTGTTGCTGTTTTTGCTGCTGCTACTGTTGCGGTTCTTGGATAGAAATGCATTCGCTAAGACATTCGATACATAAATAGTTAGATGGAATAGATAGATAGATGGATAAATGATAGAATAGGCTTAATATGGTAAATCCAATGAAGTGCCTTCTGTTTTTACCAGATATGTAGTGTTCGTCTTACTGTGGCTGCACTTCGATTAGTGTGGATTTGTTGGTTTGTTTTATTGGATTTTGTTTCAGAACAAGAACGCAACGCGAGTAACTCACTGTATTGGAACTGCGAACGCAGTGACAGCAACAAAAACATATGATATAACATTACATAACAAATATACGAGTAAACATACGCGTATATAATAATTTTGGGTATACAGATATTCACAAAATATTTAGGGCCGATTTCACAATGTCCAGTTAAGCGCTAATCGGGACTTTTAAACGTCAATTTGTAAGAGATTTTGACGTTTGAAAGCCCCGATTAGCACTTAACTGGACATTGTGAAATCGGTTTCTTAGAATTTACCTAAAGTTATGAGCCTTCAATTGTTTCATGGTTTCATAGAAATTATCTGAAATAACTTCAAAATAATAAAGACAATGAATGTTGTGCAAGAACCTCTAAGTGGCGTCCCTTTTTGTGAATACTCATCAGCAGTAATGATGATAATTTCTATGCATGCATGCATGTATATGTTGCGTAATGGTTGAGAATATGAGAGTATGAGAATATGAAATCTCTCCCATTTTAAATTGAGAGCTTTTTTCTAAATATGTAGTAAAAAAACACCACAGAAAAAAAATGACCTGAGAACATTTTCCTTTGTTGCGAGAAGAGTTCGTCTCTGTAAGAAAGGAAAAGTGAATAAATTAAACCAAACTTACATACATACATACATAAATTTCTAATCGCTCTATTAAATCTAATGGGAGTACTTAATGTGGCTTATTGTTGGTGTTTTTTAAAATTTTTTTTATTGTTGCTGTCATAATCATCTGCCTCTGTGTGAGTTGGCCTGTCTGTCTGTCCATCAGTATTTTTGCTTATAAACAGTTGTTGCATTTTTTTGGAGTGCAGTCATTTGATATACTTTTTTGAAGGAATATGGATCAACAATCAACAACCAGTTCTCAACGTGTCTCCTTCCCCTTGTACCTCCCCCCTCATACCGTTTCCTTCCTTCCTAGCATCAGAGCAATTAATGCGGTTCGTTGCTAGTGATTCCCGTTTCTTAGGCACAGCTAGCTTTACAACAGGTTGTGTCTACAGCTGGTTAATGTTGCTGCTGGTGCTGGTTTTTGGTGTCGTCGGCGCCTGTGTCTGCTGCTACTGCTGCTGTTGCTCTTAAAATGCAGAATTTTGTTGTTAAATTATGCCATACAAAGAATGAATTTCATCGTCAGTTGATGCAATCGACACAAAGTCGTAAACAAGAAAAACAACTGCAGTGGAAAAAATTGCTAAAACGTGTAGAGCCAATGCCGGCGGTAAGCAATAGAAAAAAACGAATTATTGCAGGCTCCAGTATTAAAGAGAATTCTTTTTTTTTTTTAAACATATGACTAACATTTGAGTTTGTCTGTCTTTTGTCACTATAAAGCCGTTCGTTCCTTTACGGCTCCTCCGCACATAACCAGAAAAAATTAATTTCCTATTTTTTTTGCTTGAGGTAAAAAATTTGGGCGGGGGTTTTTTTGGTGCTTAAACAAGCTTGAGGGAACTGAGCCAAGAGCCGAGACAACGAGAGCATTCGCAACTTTTAAAAACTGTTTTCTAAAATTGGTACTAATCAAAATACTTATAATAAATCTTACTTATAATAAACTAATAATAATTAAAATAAACTTATAATAAATTTTGAAAAAAATCATTCCAAAACTCATCTTAATAATATTAACAATATAGTTATATTAGTCTTAATAATTGTTAAATAAATACCTTTAATCTCTATTAAATTAAATCTCTATTTCATTTGAAAATGATTTTACAGAAAATTAATAACTTTTTTTAAGCTGTTTTACATAAAAAATTAAATTTGAAATCAGAAAAATTTTAGCTACGGTTTTAAAAAAGCTTTTAGAAAGTCTAGTAGTGCAAAGAAGTACTTTGTATTTTTTACAGTGTACAGAGAAAAATAAATCAATCAGAGCAGGAACAATAGGTATTTAAAAAAAAAACACAACAAATACAACAAACAACCATATCAAAGTCCAACGTTTTTTATTTTTAAATTCGTTCCATACTCGTATGTGAATACAGAGAGAGAGAGAGATGCAAAATGTGGTATTTCAATACGTAGCGGTTGAACAGTTGAGAACAAGAGAAATTGAAAATGTATTTATTTAAAAAAACAAAAAAAGATAAAGAGAGTGAGGAAATTAAAGAGAAACAAAAAAAAAACAAAGAATTTTGGAAAAATGAAAAAAATTTTATTAACATATTGCTAGGCTGGCGGCCTGTGTTTATGTCTAAGCATAATTTTGTTGTCAAAAACTTATATTTTTTGTTAATTGGAGGTGGTTAGGCTTCAATATAAATTTTCACCAGTTTGTACCGGTTTGTTTGTTGGTCTGGGGTGAAACGAGACGCGTTGTGTTGTTGTTCTACACAAAGAGAACCCTTTGCCAGAGAACAGACGACGACGTTCTCTGCTAAAAAGAACAACGAATGTCACCCGTGTGACCACCTCAAATTAATGTGGTGAAAGGCACAGTAGGTTCCGCCGCGTATGGTGAAAAAGAGTTGAGGAGAGAAAGAACGCGAGCCGATTCCATCTCGTTCGTTGATGGCCGTTACAGAATATAAGTTTCAGTTGAATGCTGCGGTTGAGCTAATGTTGGTGAAATTATTTTTGATTGCGCGTTGAGAAGATTTATAAAAAGAAATTGAAACTCTGAGAGATCGAGGAAAATTAGAATGCGTGCAGCTCAACGAATTGTGAAAAGATCAAGAATTTTCCAATAAAATTCGGGGAAAAAAAGTAAAATAAAACAAAATCGATTTTAAGTAAAAAATTCAAAATGATAATTAAAATGACACACGGTACTTTAAAAAAAAACTGCAGTGAAAAATTGAAAAAAACAGCTGTACATTTTTGATGAAATTCGTGATCTTTATGAATGACGATACTTTCTTGAGGAAAACTTTTTCTTATACATTTTTTAATATAGAAATTAAAATTAGAAATTTATTTAGATGTGGTTAATGTTTTGTTGTTGCTTAGAAAACGGTTCGTGCAAATTAATTATAATTAATCTATAATTCATGCAACAAATAATGTAAACTAGGCAAACTCACACACACAGACCCAGCCCGATCATACAAACCAACACAATAAAAAAAAAACAAATGCAAACACAAGCACAACGTTATTTGCGAAGTGAAAAATGGCGTGTTAGAATAATTATCATCAAAATAGCATTATGGCCATAACTAAATAGAACACGTGCTAATAAGTCCACAAAAAAAAAAGCTTCTCTATTTGAGAAGAATAATTAAAAATAAAATTTAAACATAAATGAAAAAATATTTTAATATTAAATATTGTACTTAAAGCCTTGTTTTTCATTTATAAAAACAACAACAACAACAACAAGAAAGGTTGTCACGGTTCGGCCCGGCCATACCACCATCGGATATGGCATCGTTGTTAAAAAAGTGGGCGGGTGATTTTATGACGATACCTACATGACGGTCTGCCGTCGTCAATTCAATTCAATCAATCATTCGGAGATCAAGAAATGAAGGATCGATCTTTGATATTTCCTCGAGATTTCTGTTAAATTTTTATTTAAAATAATTTACTTTCTAACTTCTTTCCCATTTCAAGAAATTTCTATTAAATATTCTAAGCATGATGCAATCGATTTTCAAATTTAGTATTTAATTTTCACCAGCCCGGTAAATCTTAGAAAATTCGAAAAATTTTCTACTTTCGTTTTGTAAATATTTCATTTTATTTATAAAACCTTTTGAAGTTCTGCCAAATTTCTCTGCAAGCAACAACAGTAACAATTAACGATACTCTTGCGAGCGGCTGAAAACAACACAATTCAACTCTTCGTTGAATCAGAACGAAACTGATGAGTTTGACTTTTTGACGATGATCCGTGAATCCGTTGATCAACATCGGCCTATTGGTCGATTAATATTAGTCTGTTTCGTGTAGAATCGAAAATGTATTCGAACTTAAATTTCCGGACGAACAAAAGAATTATAAACAGCAAGAAAACACTTTCGTGCTTGAAAAAATGTCATTTATTTTTCAAAAAATTTCTTCAAAATGTGATTCTCATCATAATCAGCAGTTCCTTTAATTTAATCAATACATAGTTTTCTTTTCACAATTTAAAGATGCTGAAAAAGAAGATGAAAAAAGAAAATGGATATCGTCCAACAAAATTCTTTCGATATTATGCAAATTTTTCTATATAAAATTTTCTTCAATTGTCTCACTTTTAGATAAGATTCTTCTTACATTATTACTTTTAGAGAATTTTCTGAATATTTAATGAAGAAAAGAAAAAAATCATAATGGCCTATACCGTAGAATGAGTGCTAGTATTTACTGTATATGTATGTATGTAGATCTTGATGCGGGTCTATTGACCCTAATACTAACAGATCTACGAGAATCATATTGAAGAAGAAACTTGAAAATAAATTGGAAAAAGGCTTAGAGAAAATAAATGCATAAAGTTATAGGAAATTCATGTAGAAATGGAAACGAGAAAAAGTGTTAAGGTCGCCAGCGTGGTCGAAGCTCATATATGTACGAGTACCCTACACTCTGCTGTAGCTGTTGAGTTGTTGAGATAAAGAGATAAAGTGGGCGGCGGATAAAGCAAATTTTCATTCCATTTTTCATTCCGTAATAAATTTCAATCTATCTATTAAAAAGCTATCAAAATTCAACTCTAAAAACTGATGTATTTTTATACAAAATATTAAAAATACATATACTCGTATATAAATAAATGGGGACGATTTCCCCTAATTCTTATCAATATTTAACGCGGCCAACTCGAGATGGCCTTTTAGGAGGTAATTCTGAGCCAGACTATGTGTAATTTTTCATACCTACCACGCCCTCCATCCCTTTAGTGCGTAACAAACGGAAAACCAATTGAATATACTCTCATCCCTTCGGGATGTAGGGTATAAAAATTAAGTACAATTTCGAATAAAATCGTACGTAAATAATAACAAAACGTATACGCTGATCGTATACAATACATGATGTGATCTATTTTTTATTCTTCTTCCATTATGCGGAAATCATTTTCAATTTCTTCAATTTTATGCGCAACATTACTTAATTGATGTTATGTAAAGGGCTTTTAAATAAAATAGAAAAACTTATAATAAGAATAATCTCGTGTATCGAAAAAGTTGAAAATTTTCTATTCTATTCGACTTGAAATGCCTCGAGTTCGACAAAGTTCATTCCTCCATTCACAAAGTTATTAATTGAATTTGTTCAATGATCAATTTGAAGTATATATTCAATTTATTCTGAAGAAAAATCTTGCACAAAGGCAGAAAAAAGCGAAAAGCGCAATAACACTATGCCTTACTTAATGTGCAAAGAGTTTGAAAATTAAGAACTGAATTAACATTAATCTCAGATCTTAACCTTGGGCCACAGCCTCTTATAATAAGTCAGCTCGTATCTGTCGGAGTTGCTTCGTCTTCATTTGCTTAAAATCATACATATTTCGTGGAAGAACATTTCAATACTGTCTTTATCTGAAATGTATCCATTATCAAGCGAAAAGCAACCAGCTAAGTAAATACGTACATATATCATTTCTACTCATGTGACACTTTTTAATTGTATCTATGTGCGCACAGGTGCACGGATGTGTATCTGTTTCTATGTGTAAATGTTTGATCGACTTAAAATATGTTTTTTATTTAATTGATTTAAATTCTAGTTTTTAGTTTGGAATATTTATTAAATTTTATCATGTTTTACTTTTGTTTTATAAACAATTTAAAATTTTTAATTTCTTGCTTTTATATATAATTCTATTTTTATACATACGTGTATAATATAAAAGATTACGTTGTTGACTGTGATAAAAAATACATGCTTTACGTAAAATTTATCTGCAATGCAAGAGACTTTTCTGTTTTATAGTAGACGTATAAATATAAATATCGACTAAATATTTCATCTGTTATGTTACGTTATATAGTATATTAAATCTTGGACTCTTTTGATGATGAAACTAAAATTAGAATTCTAAACTAAAATTTCATTAAACAAGTTGGTTAAGTTTTCTCGACAGGGTTGGGTAATGATGATGATGGGTTTCGGAAGGAATATCCATCATCGTTCATTGTCGATGAACACATTCGTTCGTTCTTAATAGATTATTTACTCGCTTACAGACAAAATCTATCTATCTATCTATAATACTCTTGTAAGGGCAAAAGTGCGATTTCAGTTGGATTTATAAAATCTCCCTTCATCACATTCTTTTTAAATTGAAGAATGCGTCCACTCTCCTCAAAGCATTCTTTAATTATTATCAATATTATGTAGGTACATTGTCAATATATTATCAAGGTAACATATGTATTTTCAATGTTTTTACTGTTATAATGTCCATCATTTTCGTTTTAATCATCTTTCATATCAATCGAAATATGAATTGAAAGCATTCTGAGCATTTTTGACATCATCAACTGCTATCTGTCATCTTAAGTCTGATAACAACCACTATAATTAATTACCATTGTATTCCTGATTATCAAAATCGCAATCATCATTATCATAACCATCATTATCATGTGTGTCTTACTGTAATCGGACAATAACATACATTAATTAATACATTACATTACATACATTAATGTTAATGTTTTGTGTTGTTATGGCGTTGTTGTGTTTTGGCGTTACGTTATGACGTTGCGTTATGGCGTTGCGCAGTTAGTGGTACAACATGAGGAGAATCAATAGGCTCAGTCGTCTCATCTCATCTAAAAAATACCCAAATTAAAAAGTTTTTTCTCTGCCTTTGAGAAACAAAGAGAGAGAGAGAGAGAGAGGCGATAAAACAATCTGAATACAAAATAAATCAAACACCTGAAGAGGAAACAACAATGATGGCAACGTAAATATTTTTTCATAAGCATACATACGCTCACGCGTCTCTAAGCAACAACAATTTAGCAGGTACATAAATGAAACAGCATCAAAAACAAGAGCATCAAAAACAAGAGCACCAACAACAACAACAACAAAAGCATCGAAAAGACATCGAAACAGTTATGCACTCTCGCTAAATTACTTTGGCGTTTGTTGTTGTTGTTGTTGTTGTTACTAGTCGTGTTTTTCTATTTTTGTTGATGCTGTTTCGGTAATCTCAGATCACACGCAGCGATCTTTTGTGGCTCAATAAATTTGCGTTGGTGTGTTTGGCATTGTTGTTAGTATTGTTGTTGTTTTTGTTGTTGTGTTTTGTATGTGCATGCACTTTATTCCATGCTGTGAATACCGCCGATCGGTCTGGTCTGCTTTTCATTTCGAGTAAAAAATATACGCGTACCTTTTTATTTTTAGACTCGATCTGTTCGCTCTGCTGCATTCAATGTGCCCTCATTTTTTTTTGGAAACTGCATACTTTCGTTTTCACGGCTCTGCATGTGATTATTTATTAGCTGCTCAATTGATCGTTTTGGTTGTTTTCCGTTTTTGCTGATTTTTTTTTGTTGCCCATCGGCCTATTAAATCAGGCAATTCACGTCCCGATGGGTCAGATTGGCAAACGCATGGAGTAGTTGCCTCGATTTGAAGTAAGTTAGGCTTGCGCATAATTCTTTAGCTTTCCTTGAGAAGGGATGTAATTTGTCAATAATGGTGGTATCCTTACATTATATAGAATTTTTAATGTTGTCCTACAATAATGTCGTAGAAAAGAAAAAAAAAATCACAAAAAAAGGAACAGTTTTTGGTCATGGTTGTGATTTGCGAAATCGTTTGGACCGTAACGTGAATTGTCCTAATAATTCTATGAATAAGAAAACGGATTGAATTTTACTAAGTGCTTTATTATTATAGTGCTCTACTCGTTACTTTACTTACGAGTATTTTGCAATGCGCCTTTTTAATTATTTAATTAACGAAATTAAAATTAAAATGAAATAAAAAACATTTCTTATTACAAAATTTTCAAAGCAGCAGGGCCGTCCTATTCTTTGCGTTAAAAAGCTTTAATAGTAAATAAGAGAACCTATTATTATTTAAATAATGTACTTCTGCGATGGTTACAAAGCGGTAATTTTAAACCGGAAAATTGGCCGAGTCTGATCTAGTCTGGTCTAGTCAATTAAATTGCTGAGCAGCATGCATGCATGCCCAATAAATCGAAAAGAGGCATAAATGGTAAGAGAGACATAGAAAGAGAGAGTATTTGAGAGAGTGTATGTGTGAGAGAGAGAGCACGATGTAATGTCAGCATACCTTTTGGAAGAAGTTGTCGGTAACGCAGCTTCAAGGTAATCAGGAGCTCTTAAAGTAGAACCAAGAAAAACTGATGACGGGAGAAGAAGCATAATCAAACCGAGTGACGCAAGCCGCCTACCGGGTGTGGCGAAGGGTGAGGGCACCAATTGAGGCACGTATGCATGCGGCACCGGCAATCACCAATTGTCCCTCCAATTCGCCAGAACCGCAGGACACAATAAATGCTATGCTATGAGAACCTTAAACCTACTTCAAACTTGATTGCAAATTTAAAGTACTACGATCGAAAGATTTTCTTGACTCTGACGCTACAATTCAGTTAATCATCATCAGTCAGCAGCCGTTAAATTTGAAATAATTTAAAGAACTTAGCTGAAAGCTTGGCACTCTGAAGTGCATCATACTTTATACTTTATGTTGAATGGTTACTGAAAGCACTTGCCGCGGGCGAAACGTGCTGCGGGACACGTTTTCCAAGCGAAGGAATAAAATAAGAACAAAATCATTAACCGGCACAAGATATTGCTGGATCGCTTGAGTATGTATGTACATACTCAGTCGGTTATCATTTAGGACAAAAGAAAAGACATCTTCGAAGGAAGGTGCATGGTGGCTCTTCAGAAGGCAAGGAACCCGGACTGTCTGTACTCCGGGCGAGCTTAATTTAAGTTAGGTTGCTTTGCGTTAAAGACACAGGCGCGGTCGGTGACACAAACCCCTTAAAAAACGAACGCAGGGAAGAAGGAATGAATAAATGAATGAAGGAATAAATGAATGAATGCGGAAATGAGGAAAACTGCAGCACCCAAGTAGTAGAAATGCAGATGTCGCATTCAATTTGCGACATCTTTAGACGTTTTTTGTGTTGCAGGTAGAGGAGGAGCTTTCCTCTGAGAGGAATTTATGCGTACAACCATAAAGAGTCAGGCACAAAAATGTGTAAACACACACACGATGGCGATGCCACTTTGGAAGCAGTTTAGTTAATTTCAGCAAATGCTTCAACTATTAAAATTTACGAATAATTTTTTTATTCTTTAAGACTGTCAGAATGTGTTGCCCGAAAATAATTTTTGTTTATGTTTTACAACGTATTTGGCTTGAGATTTAGCCAGAAATTAAATGTTAAATGCGTTTGATCGTTAATCGCAACGAAAATATTATTTGCAGCAATTTTTATAAAAGTCTTCGCGCTTTTTTATATTTATAATACTTTTCTGAATATAATTAATAACTAAATAAATAAATAAATAAATAAATAAATAAATAAATTAAATGAAGTAAATAAAAGTTATTGAACAAATTTGAGAATTATATATTAAACACTTTTATTATTCTAAATTTTATTATTTTAAAGCTAACATTTTTAATAGCTAATAAAAAACAATAATAAAAGTGTTTAATATATAATTCTAAAATTTGTTCAATAACTTTTATTTACTTAATTTAATTTATTTATTTATTTACTTATTTATTTAATATCGATATATTGTAAATTAAAAATTTTTAAATAAAGCAGCACAGTTTCATTTAATTGTTAAAATTCTAATTAATTTTTTTAATGGATTTAATTTATTAAATTTTTTATTTATTTAATAAATTTAATTCCAAGCTTACTTTATTTTACTTTAAAACTAAAGGCATACTTAATCATTTCACCGAAAAAGTCATCATCAAACAATTTCAATAATGCGCTGCGGCTCAATTCATATTCAGTGGGCGTGGGTTTGGAAGGGCGTAACACGAACAGTCGCCTGACCATAAAGAATTTTTCACGCCTCGGGCGGATCAACGACGAATCGATTTCGCATTTTGTGACAATTGGAGCGAGAGCACGCAGAAAACCTACAAAAGTTGACAAGAATAACAAAAACAGCAACAACAACACCAACAACAACAAAATGTTAACCATTTGTTTGTCTTTTTTGTCCTTAATTTTTTTTTGTTTTTTTGCCGTAAAATAAAACGAAAGACGAAAAAAGTGAAGAAGTGAGAGAGTACTTAAAACAACAAAACATGCTAATTTTTTTTGCAGGCTTGCTAAATAGCATTAATAAGAATTAAACCCAAAGCAATAACAATAACAACGAAAACAACAACAACAACAACAACAAAAACACCAACAACATAAACAGCATTAGCAATAACGCCAACATAAAATCATTCAATGCAGCCCCATTCGCGCCACAAAAGAATGAAACAACACCACACTTCAGCGTCGACGTCGACTGGCGAACACAATGGAAGCGGCACCAGCAGCGGCAACAATAACAATAACAACAAGAATTCAGCATTCTGTCTGCTGACCATAATCTATTGTTTGGCCATCGAAGTGTTCACCTGTTGTTTGTTCTTTTTTAATCATCTCAAGAAACTACGCTCTGACTTTTAAAAGAAAGCAGTTCGCAGCGGAGCGAAGCCCTCTTTTTTTTTGGTGCAGTGTGCCCGCCATTGTTAGAACAAACGTTCGCGCAAAAAAGCTCAGAAAATAAATCGGCTTAGAAGCTCAACACGCGCGTCTGTGTTAGTACTGCAGCTCTCTATGCGGCTGTGATTGTGAAGAGAGTGAGCTGATCGTTACTTGACGAGTTGTAAACACATGGCTGTGTTACTCGCTGTACTTGTTGTTGGGTGACGAGTGTGTCTTTCCTTTTCTTTCCTTTACAATAATGCATGCATTAAGCTTCAATTAAGCTGCAGGTAGTCGAATTGTAACGATTTAAGTAATCGTTTACAGTGGCCCAGTCGCATGATATACATATCTTTCTCCCGCCGTCACGGTACGATTTGACTACCTACAACTTTAGTCTAGACGTAATGTGACGGAGAGAGAGTGAGCTATTTTGCGAGGGCCACTGTAAACAATTATTGAAATCGTAAAGTAACGGATCGTATGAACCTATTAAAATTGGGTCTCTCTCCGTCACGTTACGTCTAGATTCTAGACTAATTGAAGTTTCAGCCTACATACAAAGCAGTCGGTACAACTTTTTGAGCTTCACCATTATCTTTTCTTATTGAACTTCATGAAGTTTACAACATTAATCAAACGCCCGAAGAGATTATAATGAAAACATAAAATTTAAAAACGCATGCAATTTCGAAGCCAAATTGCTAAAACATTTCGAAATGATTCGATGCTATCATTACTGTTTGCGTAATGTCACCTAAAGAGATTTTATCTGCTCAAACTTTTCAGAATTCATTCATTAAGAATCTGCTTGTTTACGGTTAATGCACTTTCAATACCTAATTTTCTTTTAAGTCCCCCTAAAAATTTTCTCTTTTCCGCCTACGCCTACGAATTTTGAGTATATTCTGAAGAGCTCTTCTAACACTGTCGTTTCTAACCTAACCTAACCTCTAGATCCATTAAGAAGTTTTAACCTTAAGCACAATTTAAAGCCAACTAAAGCGAGCCTAATAACCTAATAAGATCAGCGCGTTACACCTCGAAAACCGCCGCATATTACATAAAGAAAACCAAAAAATACATTAAGTACTTTTGAAATGACATTAAATTGGAAACCTTAAAAAATCAAAAGGAAAAATATCACTTCACACTTAAAACAATATGAATCGCTTACGGTCGCAAAAGTATAAAACGAATGCAGATGAACTTAATACCAACAACATCATCAACAAAAACAACAACAACAACAACCGTGCCAGTGATAACCATGATGGCCACGTGAATTGCAGTCGAAACAACAACAGTGGCCTACTCACGAGGATCACCAAACGTTATTCCACATTCAGCAACAGAATCACGAAGCGGCAACAAGTTGGGCGCAAGAGCAGCTCACCGCAGAAGGCAGTGCTCTGTGGCAGTTATGACATGACGGGCGCGAATTCCGAGGATCATCGCTTGGAAATCGGAGCGCCCGTCTTGATCTCCACCACGACGCTCGATACGGACCGTTTTGATGTGTCCGAAGCGAGACTGAAGCAAATTGGCGGAGGCATAGCCGCCAGCAGTACCCTGGTGAGGACCACAGCATCGCCCCCAATTATCATTAACACTGCCCAGTCGTCGCCGCAGATGCCATCATCCGGCAGTGAGGCGGAAGTTTTTGTCGACGCTTTGTGCCACACCCCAAGGGCCGAAGAGCAAGAGGAAGAGGAAAGAGAAGTGGAAGAAGAAGCAGGCGGGGAGATGGTGGATGGTGTTGTTGAAAAGAAAAGAGAAGATTGTATTTTTGAGCACGAGCACGAGTTTGATGCGGATGAATTTCAGCTAGCGCTGCAGACTTCAAGAAAACGGCCTGATGAGTCTGCTCCTCCATCGACAACTAGCGCAGCAGCATCTTTTGCCAGAGCAGAGTCGGTTCTAAAGACCCTACCGCTCAGTGTCCATCAAATGGGCAACTACTATGAGACCCCGAAGGTTCAGCCGCGCAAGAAGGACAAACTCTTCCGGAAACCACACTCGAAATCCGCCCAGAATCTCAATCGTTCCGAGCTGAAAATGTTTCTCCAGAAAGCACCCTCCGCGATTGAGCTGGACATGAGCCTAACCACTGCCGACCTGGAGCATTGTCACGACCTGCCCGTACTGCCCGAGCTGTACGGCACCAGTAAATGCAATCTGGCTCCAACAAATGCCGCGGCGGGAGATGCCGACACTGAAGCGTCGTACGCTGAGGCTGACAAAGAGAATTGCTCCCCGTTGGCGCGCCTAAGCAAACGTTCGCCGCAGCACCTGAGCAAAAGTGCGCCGAACACGCCCATGTGTCCGCTGGATGAAAAGATGGCCGGCTACTTAGTGCAACACCAACAATTCCAAAGTGTCGATTCGCTCAATGTCGGCAAGGCGACGGTGGGCAAGAGAAGCAAAAGTGTCGTCTTCTCCAGCGACAGTACGATCAATCGGCTTCAAAGCGACTCCAACAATAGTCTCCTCTCCGCCAGCATCAACAACAACAACAACAGCTCTATTGAGGACTTCGATCTGAAGTCGGTGAGTTGCCAGAGTCTGAATGCTCAGAATTTGTTTCTCTCCATCGAAGAGCTGAACGAGCTGACACGTCAGATAAATGAATCGGAGGACTTCAATCGAGACCTGGACCTGGATCTGGAGTACTGCCTGCATCGTGATAACCTAAAGCCCAGCGAGCGCCGTATTACTTTGCTGAAGAATAAGAATACCACCATGATCAGCTTCTATCACAAGAAAGAGAAGATCAAGAAGAGCTGGACGGGCGTCAAACAATGGCTGGGCGAAGAGAGCACGAAGATCAAGGAAGCGGTGCACAAGCAAGCCGCTATGCAGCGCGTAGGTGCCGGTTCCAGGCTGCATCTAAATAATGGCGCGTGTAATAATTCGCCACAAATCGGCAGCCCTACGACGAACGGTGGACAAGAATTGGCAGAAGAATTACCGGGTGCCGGTGGTTGTGGTGACGGTGTTGATGATGGTGGCGCCGCAGATGAGCCCGAACTGGACGATTTGGAATCATCGTGTACACAACGTCAAGCTGACGACGATATTTCGCCAGCTGCGAAAAGAACCAAGAGGGAGGAGGTGAGAGATGCTGTGGAAGGATGATGTCGTTTAATTTAAGTAGTCGTAGTTAGGCTTTACTTTAAGAGTGGTCATTGTTTCGTATGTACTATATAGAAATCTAACATAAGCGAAGTGTCCGATTTTAATCCGTTGAAATTTCTCAAGAGCTTCTTTTACTTTCAGGGTCAAAATGGTTTCGAAGAGCTGCGGCGTTACATCAAACAAGGCGGCGATTTCGGCAAAGAACTCATACTGATTCTCCAAGAAAGGTAACAGTCGGTATATCCTCGAAAATGCCGAAATGCCTTTATGGCATCACTTTTTTTTTTCTCTTTTAGGGTCGAATCCGAACTGATTTACTCAAAATCTCTCTCCAAAATGGCCAACAAATTGAACAAAGCCTGCCGTGAACTGCCCGGCAGCATTGCCGAGGCCTGGCGTGGCATTGCTACGGAAATGGAAAGCCGCAGCGACATTCATCGCCAGCTCTCGGCTTCGCTGACGGATGAGATCGTCAAGCCGTTAAAAGTGATCGTCGAAACTCATCACAAAACCAGGAAGACCGTAAGTAAACGGTTTAAGCGCAGCGCCATCACCACGTTTATAACCACGTTCTTCCCACTCAGGTCGAAAGCAATGTCGATAAATCCGCCCGCGTTCTCTCCGAATGGCGCGTCAGCGAGGCGAAGGCCAAGAAGTCATCGCATACCGCCGCACGCGAGAACGAAAAGCTGCAGGACGCCATGCTGGATGTGCGAATACAGAAGTCTCCGTCCATAGCGCTGCTGCATCAGGGACCGAACAAGCTGGCCGCCGAGAAGGAGATGAAATCGGCCGAAAAGGATAGTGCCAAATTGGACAACAAACGCAAGAAAGCCGAAGAGGCGGTCAAACGAGCCGATGTCGAATACTACACGCTGTGCGTGCGTGCCGAACGGGCGCGCGTCGATTGGGAGATGTCTGTACTGCGCGGCTCTTCGCTGCTGCAGAATGTCGAGTGTCAACGCCTCGGCAATATGAAGAACTTCGTCACGAACTACTTGCGTCTGACATCGAACATGACTCCGATACTGGAGGGACTCGTGCAGCGTCTGCAGCCGCAAGTCGAGGCGTGCAATGTGCAAAAGGACATGCAGGTTGTCAAGAATATCAGGCGCATTTCGGAAGGTCCCAGCGAGCAGCTGCTGCCCGACTTCTACTGCGAGCATACAACGCTGGCCATGAATCGCGAGCGACGGAAGCACGCCTTGATCAAACTGCTGCAGCTGGTCAAGACCGATCTGGAGCGGGAGAGACGTTCACGTAACGGGCTGAAAGGCCTCTCACAGTCGTTGAGTGAGAAGCAGGAACACCAAAACATAACCGACAAATTGTACCATGTACGTTACGCTGCTGGATTTGTATCTTGTAAAATTTGGAACTAACCTGCCGCATTATCGTTTTCCAGATCCGTTCAATGCTAACTTATTTGGAAGGGGCTCGCTTCAAGCTGCACTCGGCTCTGCTGGAACTGGATCACAAGCCCCGCACATCACACCCATTAGCTCAGCATATACAGGTCTGATTGCGTTCGTATTGTAGCCATTTCGATCCTAATGCGTTTTCTATGCGTACTCCTTTATAAATAGATCACTCGCGACCGCACCGGCCTTCAACAAAGCATCCTAAAGGTGCCCCTTTGGCTGAAGAACAATGACAAGATCAGTCCGACTGGTCCGCTCAACAGTAACGACTCTTCGATGCGTGAGAACGACGACTGCGATTGCATCTCCCCGACGCCCAACAACTGCAGCGCCGAACTGAACAGAGAGCTGCTCATGAAGCCGTTCAGCCGCAGCAAAAGCAACATCGAAACTCTCAGCACCAACACCCAAATCTGCCTGAGTGCTTGCAGCAAAACAAAAACCATCCCCGCGACTGGCCACGCGGATCCGTTCTCCGATCGGGGCCAAGCTGATGGTGGCTCGAATCAGCATGATTCCGATTTCGACGAGTTCAGTTCGCAGGATGATGAGGATGACCAAACAAGTCCGGTTGCCCGCAAATCGATTATCGACAAGAGTAGTAGCGGTAGCGGTAACGGCAGCGTTCTGATGCCGAAATCCAACGGCCACGCCTACCAGAACTCTGTGGAGGTGACAGCGAACGGTGGGTCAGAAAGTCGCAATAGAAGCGCCAGCAACAATAACGTTACATCAGACGGTGGCTCTGCCGCCACCGCTGCAACCGTTATTCTGAGCAGATGTAAGGCTCTCTACAGCTACACGCCGAAGCTTTATGATGAACTGGAATTGAGTCCTGGCGATATCATTGAGGTTCACGCCAAGCAGGACGACGGATGGTGGCTGGGTGCGCTGCGCAATCACGTTGGTATCTTCCCGGCCACGTACGTGGAAGAGTTTCCTTGAAAGAGCCGATTAGGCTCCTGCGAAAGTGTGAATTGTCTCTAACTGTGAGCAAAATTTTAACAAAACAAATACAAATCTGTTTGTATCGTACTTTGGGATGGTTAAGAAGACGTCTAGACGTCACCCAGTTCGTCTCGTCCGTCGTGTTAGTGGACCTTTTGAAAGTCTCCAGGAACTGTTGACGATTTGGTAGATCACTGGATTATATTATTTATAGCGAAAACTTGTCTTCCTTCACTTCCAAATGCCGCGAGCCCGAAAAGTGTTAAAAGTAGTCTAATACAAGCGTCTTTTAGCTCGTAAGGTGTTTCCATAAAGTAGTTTTGCTTCGGTTTAGCGCCAAGCTGGTTTTCGCAGCGAAAACCATTATAAAACCAATAAAACTCTATTGAAATTGTTTTTGTAAGTTCAGCGCAAAATTAGAAAAGGTTTCTGCTTTTAGCAGTTTTCAAACCTGTTTAGAAGTTCGAAGTTCGAAACGCCTTAGCCTTGTCGCTTTCTATAGTTAATATGGTAGAAAGAGAAAAATATTGTACACAAAAATTTGCTATCAAAATAAACAAACAAAACAAAACATTGGTTTTGCCTACAACAACAACAACAACAACAACAACAACAACAGCAGGGGGCGAAACCCAGCAAAACCAAAAATAAAACCAGTTTTATATGGAAACACTTAACACTTGTCGATATTCGAAAGCCTCAACCAAAACCGAAACCATTTTATGGAAATGGTACACCATATAACATAAAAAAGCACGCAAATAAACTGTGAAAAAAATCGAAATTCTTTAGCGAATCCGCGAATTGGATTTTTAACTCTCTTTCTCGTTTCAAATTCGTTTTCAGTTTGTTAATGTCTAGTAAAAGTGTTAATATGTTATATAAAATTTTGTTTAGAAACTTACTCATTTTGTATTGTATTTTTAATAGGTTTTAATTCGTTACTGCCTGTATTTAATTGCAAAAAGATTAGATTAGTACAAGTATTTATCATCACTTAAAAAAAATGTTAATAATTAATTTATCACATCGTACATGGTAGCTATTTGTACGATATTTGTATTATATGATAGATTTATCAGAAATAAAATACTTATTTTATCATAATCGAACAGAACGTGTGTAATTATAATTATTATCGTATACATATTTCAGCATGTATTATCACGATAACATTTTCAAAAGTACGCGTATTTACGATTTGTTTGTTTGTATTTATGATTTGTTAATTTCTCAGTTTTAAAGAAAATATGCATAATTTAAGTTACGACTTAAATAATGAAAAATTTGAAAAATTTTTTCCGAAATTTCTGGTAATTCTACAACAAAATGTTGCAGAGAGTGAGAAGATTGGAAGAGATAAATTTTTTCATTTTATATTTATTGGACTAGAAAGAATGTCGATAAAGGATTGCTTTATTTTTTGCGCCATCTTGTTTAGCTTTCAGTATTTCTGTACTAATCTGCTCTAATACAAGACTTTGAGCTATTTTTTGCAGGCGCTAATCTCAGAAAGTGCTGAACCGATTTTGAGAGAGATCTTTCATTGTTACGAAGCTTACTTTTTAACGTGAAACGTTGTGTATTTTTATTTACCTCAACGTACCGAACCCATCACTGGAGAGGCGCTAAAATTACTTTAAACGGTTATAACGTACATATATTTTGACGTAAAAATTTTTTAGCAATTTTAATTTTTATTTTATTAGAATTTTATTTGAATTCAATAAACTTTTACATAAGATAATACGACGATAATATTTATTAAACGAGAAATATACAAGAATATGAGCCTAAATAATGTTTAATTAAAATATATTGAATTTATCATGTTAAACCAAGTAACAATCAGCAAAATTTGCTAAAGAACAATAAATAAAAATATGAAAAAACTTAAAAAAAACAACATTAAATTAGGATTACGATTAAATTGATAATGCCTAAAATCTCTTTCTCCTTTTCCGGCTAAACGCTTCTAGACGCTTCATGTTTCTTCTTCGGTCTGCTGCAGACTGCGCAGCTGCTGATACATACTGATGTACTGCGTTTGCAACTGCTTCTGGTAACTCAACACTTTCTCGCGTTCGGCGCACCATTGCAGCTTCTCCATTTCGAAGCTCTCGCGAACATTGTCCAGTTGTTTGCGTAACTGAACAATCTCGTCCGCATAGTTGGAAGACTCTTCGATGAGAGTGTCCAAGGTGGACGACTCCTGCATCTGTTGCTGCAGGGAGCCACTGCCTGCAGTTGTGTTGGCGTTAGAGGGATGGAGAGAGGGCGCGGGAGAGGGAGAGGGAGAGGGAGAGGAAGACAGAGACGACCGAGTGGTCTTAACGTTGACAGCAACATCCGGCAAGTTTTGGGAACCGTAGACGAAATTCTGTATAGCAGCCGACATTTTCAGCAGCCTCTGATCCGGCGATGCACGAGATTGTCTTAGTAGCTCTTTTTCTACGTCCAAGGACGAAGTGACGGTGCCGCTACCGCTACTGCTACTGCTACTGCTGCCATTGCCACTGCCGCTGCCGCTGTTTCTGGAACAGCTTTCTTTGAGAATGGGAGCGATCTTCAGGCAATTCATGATCACCTCCAGATTGGTATCATCGACAACCTTCGCCTCCTCACTGTTCGGCCCCTGGTGTTGCCGCCCCTGCACCGGCGCCACATGAGCTCGGCGTGTGCGTGAGCAGATGTCCGTCAAGCTGTCCAGCTGCTGCTTGAGGCGGGTAAACTTGCCGGACGGCTCTTCGCCGTACTCATGCGAAATCGCCAGATCGGAGAGCTCTTTGCGCAGCTTGGCCAATTCGTTTGTCAAAGCCAGAATGACCTGATCCTTTAGGATGATGATTTTGTTTAATTGTTTCAGCTCGATTTCGATTTCTCGATTTTGCTGAAGCTGGTCGTGATCATGATCGGCGCTTTGCAGTGACGTTGCTGGATTCTTAGTGTCCTGCAGGCTTTCGTAGATGCGCGTGTCATCAGTCGTCGCGCTTCCATGCTTGAGATGAACCAGTGCATGCTCTCTCATTGTCATCTCCAGCTGTTCAAAGAAGAAGGTGGAAGGCGGAGCATGAGTTAATTGACCACTTTGGCCCTGGCAGCTCATACTTACACTCGCCTCCTTCAGTTGCGTTTTCAGCAAAGCAATCTCTCCGTTGCGCTCGCACAGCTTCCATTCGTTCTCCTCCAGTTGTGCCTTCAAGCGGGCCAACACTTCCTGGGCGTCCTGAAGCTGCATCTCGAGGTAGGCAGCACGATCCTTCAGATTGCGTTCGGAACATCTCAGGCTGATGTTGCTGCTTCTGCAACATAAAGTTTATATTAGTTTCTTGTTCTGCGGTCGCGGGTAATGGTTATTTTCAGCGCTCCCAACCGCACCGAACCGAACCGAACCTCAAAGCTTCATTCTCGTTCTTAAGCTCTGCCAGTTGCTCTTTCGTCCTGCAGCTACTGTCGGTCAGGCGCATTTTGTTCTGCTTGAATTGAAATTGCTGCATGGCCAGCATTTGCTCCATTTTGCGCAGCTTTAGAACACACTCGCGCTGTTGGCCTTCGTAAAAGTACCTCAAGCGTTTCACTTCGTTCTCCCAGAACGTCTCCTTGTCCTACATTAAGCCGTTCATTAGTTGTCCTTGAATGGAAAAAAAACACATTTCGATGTACCTGCTGCTGCTGCTGCTGCTGCTGCGGCTGCACCATTCCTTTCTCATTCGCTTCCAGCCCGGGACGCGGATACAACAACTCCGAGTCGCGATCCCGGAGCGCTGCAGTGTCCAGTTCAGATATACCGGAATCGGAAGGCGATGGCGTCATGTCACATTGATCGTTCAGCATATAGTACTTGTAGGGATTGGTGTTGCTGGTGTTGGAGTTGTTGTTGTTGTTGTTATTGCCGCTAGCACCCATCGCCATGTTAGCAAAATGGTGGGCCGCTATGGTGTTGTAGGCAGTAATGCAATTGTTATTGCTGGTATTGTTGTTGCTATTGTTGTTCTGGTTGTTGTTGTTGTTGTTGTTGTTCTGGTTGTTGTTGTTGCTGTTCATGTTCATCATATTGTTGCAATTCAATTTACTGCAAAAAGAAAACCAACAAGTATCATTATTTTTGTTATTCCTTTCAAGTATCGTACTACGTTGTTGTTGTAATTAAGTAATTAATATTAATTCGGTACCACCATTCCACCACTTCCAACTCACTTGAAACTACTTGGGCCGGCTGTGTCCGAATCTGGCGTGCGTCTGATCGATTCCATGCTATCGTTGATTCTCAGCGATCTGGAACCGCGTCGACGCGCCATCAAACTGTTGCAATAGCTGCTGCTGCCGCTGTTGCCGCTATTGCCGCCACCGCCGCCGCAATTGCTGCCCAGCCGCAAATCGGTGGTGCCTGACGAATAAACGAACAAACGTATGAACAATTAAAGAAGTAAGAAAAGAGAATTAATTATTTCATTTGCTGAAAACGAACGACTCAATTGCAGCATTTTTTATATTTTTCAACTTCAATATTTTGTAAACTTCGCAACAAAACAACGATATCTCCAGCACTATCGATGTTGTTAGCGGCTTAACAGACACGGTTTCACCATTTCCTGGCTGTAAAATAACCATTTGATAATCCAGGGCCACTCATTTCCAAGGCTCTTTCATGTTAAAACAACCCTTACCACCTTTATTGGCGCAAGAATCGGAAAATAATCGCTAACATGGCGCCGCCAATCTCGTTCCTTTACGATTGTCCACAATCAGTTCCTTTCCTTTTTTAGCGTTGGAGATATCGACTCTGTGACTTCGATCTCGCTTCAGATCTCGCTGCTCTGAGATTTTTGAACAATTAGGTACTTACTACTGAAGCGCAAATTGGATCCTTGGAACGGTGCCAGAGACGGCGTGGAACCATAGCGATCGCCTACGACGTGGCAGTAACGCGTCGGAATGCTGTAGTCAGGTTCGAATGGAATCGGCTTGAAAGCGATCGGTCGCAGCAGGTTAGTCGCCTAAGGAGGAAGAAGAGGAAGAAGAAGAAGAAATTTAGAGGGTGGAGGGAGTTTGTAGGGTGAGGGAGGAAATTGTTACTTCGAGGGCGATAAACGATTTGATCGAACTCACTTGATCGAAGTTTTCGGCTTTAGGTATTTGTTGCAAATCGCTGGCGCAGCGTTGATGCTGTTGTTGTTGTTGTTGTTGTTGCTGCTGCAATTGTGCCGCTTGGCGATAGCTTCTATGGCTGCCGCTGCTGCTGCTGTCGTTGCTGCTCTCGTTAATATTCAAACGTTCAGTAACGAGGGCAACGCTGCTGCGGCTTTCGGCCGCATCCGCGTCCTTTGGTGCTATTGTTGTTGTTGCTGCTGTTGTTGTTGTCGTAGCTGCAGCCGAAATGAGTTGACAATGTTGTTGGTAGAGCTGCTGACTTTGCTGTGGCGTCTGTTGTTGTAACTGCTGCGGCTGGTGGTGCTGTTGTTGTTGTTGGAACTCTTGAATGAAACCATCTGCTGCTGCCGGTTGCTGCTGATTTTGCTGCTGCTGCTGCTGCTGCCAAGACGTGTATCCTGGTATCGTTGACAGGACCTGATCTTGCTTCTTTCTGCTGAACTCGAACATTTGACGTATGTTGTGAAATTTGCTGATACCACCGCCATTGCCGCCGCTGCCGCTGTTGGCACCATTGCTGCTATTGCGGTTATGTTGCAGATACTCCTCAAGATTGCTGTGACTGCCGAATTTGTTGCGCAGCCGCTTCTGTTCGTTGCGCGACTTCAGGGTGCCCGTTAGACCCGCTTGACTGCCGGGGTCCATTTGACCCATGAGCGGCAACCCAAGCGTGTTCTTTGTGGCATTTTCGAGTGAAGCGGAGCGCATGTGCCCGCGTTTAACTGCCTCCGCGGGTGGTGAGGGCATCACTTGGGCGGGCACAGCGTGATGGGCATTACTCGTGGTTATTTGTGTAGTTGTTACTGCCGTTGTTGTTGTTAATGCCGTTGTTGCTATTGGAGTCGCTGTAGTTACTGAGAGCGGGCTTGTCGTTGTCGCTGTTGCTCGTAAAGGCAGTTGCTGCTGCTGCTTAATAGTTGACATGGAGGAGGAGGAGGAGGGTGTGGCAGTGGCCATTGAAGCGTCTCAAAAGAAATTCGATGAGTTGATATAATGAATTGATACGAACTACAATGAAAGACAAAAAAAGAAGGCAACTTTTAATGAAATTTTGTACCCAAAAGTTATACTAAAACGAGGATATACCTCAATAATAGTTCACAAATCACTTAACAATCAAAATATTCGAAAATTACTCGCCAAAGCCAGTTAACAGTCTTCGCAGAACCGTTTTTAATCCCGTTTTTTAGGCCCTAAAGCAATTTTTATTTATCTTGACTTAATTGGGTTTATGCACTAACTAACAACCCATGTTGCAAGCCATAAAGTGTTATACGAGTTCACACGACTTTTAGGCCCTAAAGCAGTTTTTATTTATCTTGACTTAATTAGGTTTCTGCACTAACTAATAACCCATGTTGCAAGCCATAAAGTGTTATACGAGTTCATACGAGTTCTTCACACGAACTTTGGTTTATTGATGCAAATAATAATAATAGTAAACCTCAATAAAAATGCTCGTAGAAATTTACATAAAGATAACGAAGCATAAAGATAACGAAGAAGAAGAAGAAGCAGAAGCAGAAAAAAAACCTAACCTGAAACCTATTTATAAGCACATGATTAATTGATTTAAAAATACCGATCAGGATTTTTATGTTGAAGATTTACGTAAATAACAACGAACGATATTCCTAAAAGAACTTATCTTTTATCGATCTTTTATGGTTTTGTTTGTTGGAATATTGTTGTTTTTATCGTAAACGCTTGCTATTTTTTGAGCAAGAAAAAAGCAGAAAAAAAGGATTTAGTGTTCGTGAAGGTTTCATAAATGATTCGGTACATGCTAAAGTAAGTTGGGTTTATTTGTCCGTCCTTCTGTTCGTCGACATTCACTTTGAGCAAGATCTTATTTGTTTTACAAGATTTTTTCGCATGATTTCAGGAAATCATTCTGTATCGACTTCTCAGTCGAACGACAATTTTTATTATTATTATTATTATTATTATTACTATTTAGGATGGAACCCAAAAAAATTAAATTTATACATAATTCTCATTATTGTTGTTGGTTTCTGTAACTTCTTTCGATTCATAACTTTTTCACTTTAAAATGATTCTCATTTGATTTTTTTCATAGTCATAATCATTTTCCCTTTCATCCTGATGATCGTTGTCCCACAAAAATCGGTAACACAAACATTTTTAACACAAACAATATTTCGTCTCTTTGGCTCTTTGGCTCGGCAAAAATCCTTTCGCCCAGCATCAGCGTTCTTTGGCCCACAACCGAGGCGCCCACTTCGAATTCGAAGCCGAAGAGTTTGTAAAAGCAAAATGAAAGAATTATCGTCTGCTTGGGTTCACCCTTGTGCTTGTTGATTTGGGGACCACGTGGTGGAACCTAAAGCGGCGACGGGGCGCTGGCATGAGGCAGGACTTGCGCAATATCCTGCCGTAGAAGAAGTATTCGTAGCTCTTTTGACAAATGACATGCAATTTTCATGGTTTTAATTTCTTTGGTGGTTCTTTGCGTTGACGGCGGGTGCATATTTTTCCGTTTTGTTGTTGTTTTCGTTGTTGTTGTTGTTGTTGTTGTTATTGTTGTTCACGTATGAACCAATGATGGTTCGTTCCTTTCTCAGACCATTTTTGTAGATTTCTGCATCTGGTTTTAGCGCTCTGTCGACTCTTGTCGAATCATAACGAATCATAAATCCCGGGACGACTTTTCCATGAGATCATAAAAGATCAAAAAAGTTAGATTTTGTAAAAAGAGTCTAAATGAAAAAGACATGAAAGCACTTCCAAAACAATTAAAAAAACGAAAAATGAGAGAATGGAACAGACAAAACCGCAGAAATAAATTTAATATTGAAAAGGAAAGGAAAGGAATTGAAAATTCCAAATAATTGATCTGAAAACTTGATTAATTAAGAACTAAGTGTCCATTTAAGTTTCTGACTTTTAAATAAAGTTATCTTAAATAAATAAAGTTAGCTTAATAAAGCTTTTCCTTCTATTAAGAGAATATTAAATTATTATTTTTGTTTTTTCTTTGTTATTGTTTGTATTTTTTTTTATTGTTTAGTGTAACGCAAAAAAATCTATTCCCAAAAAATCGATAGACTTAAAAATATTAAGCATTTTCATTTCTTTTTTAAAAGGAATTAAAACAAAAACCAAAAAAACAGGGAGAGACCGAAATTGAGAGGATAAGATAGAGAGAGAGAGAGAGTCAGTCTTTGAGCCGCACATGATCGGACACCTTTGATCACTGAACACAATAAAGTTGGAAAATAAGCCGTCATTAAAGACCGTTAAAACCAAAACGGAATGCAGCCATATACGAGTATATTTCCTTCATAAGCTCCGTTATATATTCATGAAATCAATCTTTGCGACAACATGTAAAGTTACGAGCCGCTACTTCTGTAACTGCTGGACTCTGTAGATTCACGAGATTCGTTGACAACGGCTTCAGCTCGTTCAGATCATTTCAACGGCGGCGGCTCTATCGTTTATTATACGTTAAATGTCAAACTCCGCGTTTCGATTTACTGTAATCATCGCCATCATCATCATCATCATCAGTCTCCCAATCAGCAACACAACATCGTAGCTCCCATTCATTCATTCATTTCAATGCAGTTCCATCCGGTCGGTCTGATGGCGGTGTTCTGTGTACGTACCGAACCAAACGAATACGCATAAAGTTGTTGTTCTCGAATCCAGTTTTCTCACCAGCGGCACCGGCGATGACTTGGATCAACAGCATCCAAGCGCGCAGTGAATGAACGAATGGTGCAGTAAAGCAAAATGCCGATTTACGTGCTAAATAATCTGACCAGAGCCAGAAAGAAACACCGTTTATGTTTAAAAAGTTATTCTGTTTTATGGCAATATAAAGAGTCTGCCTTAACCATCGCGGCTTTGGTTCACCATTCACGATCCTCTAACCGTTAGTTTAATCACGCAGACCACCGGAGGACTGTCCGCAATGTATTGGCCGTAATCTTTGCGACACTCTTTATTTAACGATCTTCATTCAACGATCACAACCAGATCAACCGCGTAGCCGTTAATTTACGCAGCTCTATAGAACGCTTCCAAGCGTCGAACAGCGATCAGACCTTCCAGCGATCACCGAGTCATTGCCTCTGCAGTAGTAAAGACAGACAAAGCTTCAGTAGTTAACTTGCGTTAATTTATTACAAATTTTCTATTGCATTTCATTTCATTGCTGCGGCTTAGAGTCGTGATGGTCGCTTGTCGCCTGATGATGTTAATGACGTTAATACCTTAACTGAGAACACCGGGTTTTTTCCCGGTTAATGAGCTGGAAATACTTGAAAGCGATGTTCATCCATTCTGAACAACGGTATCAGAGGCGAGGCGATTACCTTGACGCTCGTGGCTCGTCGCTCGTATTGACAGCATGCACCATACAGCCACAGGAAAAGCAGCGAGCGACCTTGTTAGTTGTCGTGTTGTTTAAGAGTTATCGTGTCAATTTTTACAGCTCAATAGGCTGAATCGAAATCGTGATCCTGATTCGCCGTGAGCGGTGAGTGAGGTTGATCGCGTATGGGCGTCAAGTGCGCACCGATGATGAAAGCGAGATACGAGCGAGCACAATCGGTAGTAGTAGGCTACAAAAGACGAATGGCGGTGAAATGGTGAAAGAAGAGGAGGATAAGGTCACACTAATGCCAACTGACAAACGTTCGCAGTGACAAAAATGAATAATTATGGCCGCTAATCGGGCCATAATACTAGACCTACTGCAACGCAAAGTTCGCATTTATCGGCCATCACAACACGGCCGATTTCTCCTTTAACAACTGAAACTGGTATAAACATTATTGCGCATTATATAATCTGGGTTTTTTTATATTGTCCCAAGATCAACGTTTGGCCCAACGAATGTACATATATTACCAATAATTAAATATTATACAATAAAAAAGTTGTTCTTCCTTCAGTAGACTCGTTTTTTATATATGATCTAAATGTAGGTGTGTCCGTTGAATTTATTCAAGAAAAATCAAAATTTAGACAAATCATTTCCTGCTGCAGTCAATCGAATCGTGACGCCACTGCGTCACTGCATGGAGACAAAGTCTACGTGGCCCGCCCACGACGCGTGCAACATCGACGGAGCGGCGGAGCGAGAGACATTTGATTGATAGCGACCGGATTTAGAATTCACGAAAGCAAAAAGAAATCTTTGCTGCTGTTTGTTACTTCAATTGGCTTTTATTTCTTTAGTGCTGCGGTTATTATAAATATTGAGATTTTTGGTATAGATTTTTTGTGTGGTTTTTTTTTGTATTTGCTGAGAAAACGTCAAAAGCATGGTCCATCGTCATAACCACGCACGTAATAATGAAAAACTGACAAAAACGATCAAAACGACTGACGCAAGACGGATCGCTTCGAATCGATAACGATGCGTTGGTGTGTATTACAGTCGTTCATTCATTTATCCGTTCATTCATTCATTCAGTTATTCATTCATTCGTTCACTGTTCATTCTCTCAGTTAATGAGCATTGCGATATGCGATGTGATGCTGCTCTTTCGGTGTGGCCCAGCGTTACCGTTATTGGGTAACTACGATCTTTTGTAGTCATCATTTGAATTGGAAATCTCATCTGCTGCTGCTGCTTTCTTATCTCCATTGTAATAGATACAAAAATAGTGACAACAACAACAACGATTAACTCCTTTTTCGTACCAAAACCGCTTTTCTTCCGGTTGATTTAAACGATTTCTTTTTACGAAATAACTCAATATATAAGTTTCGCTTTACAAAATCAGAAATAAATTATTAATTCGGTTTTTTCTAATTTATTGCTTTTTTAATGCAGTTTGTTGAATTTATTTGTGTCGGTGTCGGTTTCTGCTTTTAATGAATGATGAATAATATCATAATTTTAAAAGCTTTTAATAAAATCTAAAAGAATAAAAGCAGCCCAAAATGTTTGCCGTAAAAATGCTTATTAAAACAACAACAACAACAAAAATCAGATAAAAAAACAAAAAAAAATGAAATAAAAAAGTTAAAAAATTAAAAATTTATGAAGAAACATTACAGCAGCATAAAATACCAAATTTTTTTTTTTTTTTTTTTTTTTTTTTTTTTTATGTAATATCGTGTAAGCTTTAATTTCAATTTATCTCAATTAAAATTAAATTGCATAAATTATTAAATTATAAGGCTTTACAGTCAACATCTGAATTTTTCCTTGCAATAAATTTTATGAGTACGTAATAGTTTCATAATGATGGATTGATATATGTATATATCAAGACTTACTTTTATGTTCGAAATTTTCATCTTTTTGAGTTGTCCCGGCTTTTGTTTAGTTAAGAACATTTTATACAATAGAATAAATGCCATAAAACAATGAAAACACAGTCAAGTTTATTTTGTATAATTTTACGAAATTAATTTGAGAAGAATTTATTTAACAAGAAATTGTTTACAAGATATCGTGCAAAGTAGCCATAAATAGAAAAAAATAGCATACAACAGTAAAGCAATCATTTTATTAAGTACTCAAGTGCGTTCATGGAAAATAATCAAGGATTTTACCGTAATAAAAAATAAATTGTTTTCTAAAATTGTAATATTTTTAATTGCCAATAATTTAATCTAGAAAAAAACTATAGTTTGTATATGCATCAATAAATGGCAATACCTAGCAATAAATGGCAATGGCAACAAAAATAATAATAAAAAAAAACAATGTTTTTATCTCTAAAGAAAATAAAAAAATCAATTTATATAAAAATCGCAATAAACTCGTTCGTTGTTCTTACTTTTGTATTCTTATTCTTACTTTTGTAAGAATAAGAAATTTCTTCAAGCACAATTAATTAATTACTCAAAGGAGTAAAAAACTAAATATATATACATATATTGGCATGAGCTGAGAGAAAGCCCCGTAAATTGTTCAGGTTCTTTGCAGCCATCACGGTCGCCTTCATTGTTATCGTCGTTCAAGTTAGTAGCTTGAGAATGTTTCCATTTATATGAATATTTATATGCAAGTAATCGTATGAAAATTCGTATTTTTAGAGCTGTAGACAATTGATTGTTGATTGTTTTTACTATGTATTTTATAGCTTTAGTTTTTTTCTTTCTTCGCAAGTGAAGTAACTCATTAATAACATATATCAATTATTTGGTATTATTCAACGAGATTGATACGATATCTAATTTTTTTTCCCATTTGTGGATACTTCTCACAGATATTCTCAGAGTTTTTTGAATGAGAGAACCTCTAATTTTTTGAACTTTATAAACTTTGTTTATAGAAACGAGGTCACTTAGACTCCACCAACAACCGCCAACAATTAAAATATTCAACAACAATTTTTAACAGCATGAATGCTTTTAGTATCTCTTTTTTTTTGGGCTTACTTCGGCGTTTTGTTAATATTTTCGGGCCATTAATCAAAGTATTTGTTTGTTTGTGTGTGTGTTTCCATTTGCCGGAAGAAGAAGAAGAAGAAGAAGAAACGAAAACGTTCATGGTTATCGCTTTGTATCATACTCGTATTTGCCACAAATATGTATGTACGATATTACGTAAAGGAACAATATTTATACTATATCAGTAGATATTTGCTATTTATGGATACATGTTCAGGCAGATACAAATTTAAGCCAATTCAAATTGTACAAGATACAAGAGAATTGTAAATACGATACAAGACGAAGAGTAAGAGAGCAGTTATTTATCATCACAAATAAACAACCGGAATTTCAGAGGTCAATGAAATGAACTATAACAGTTACGTTGGTTGATACAAGTAGAATGTGAGAATGTGTGTGTGTGTGTGTGTGTGTGTATGAATGTAAATACATACGAGATAGATACGTATACGTGTCTATGTCTATGGCTATGTGTCTATGACGTATCCGTCTTAGAGCTGAGCCTCAAAGCGTTCAGCTGGCAAATGGAAAAGTGAACAAAAAGTGCGAAAAATTGTTGTTATTGTTGTTTTTGTTGTTGCTGCTGTTAATGAATATGATGCGAGCGATTATAATGATGTAAGTGATATTTATATAATTTTCTAGGATCGATGCTAAAACCCTTAACCCTGTTTTTTCACCACCTTTTTTTACAGTTTTGAAAAAATCGTTTTTAATTTTTTTACACGGACAAAGAAAAATTCCAAATTTGAATTATTTTGAATTTAGCTGTTCCTTGTTTTTTTTTTTTCTTTGATATGAACCGTTTATTTTGAAAGTAAACTAAGTCCGTTCATGTTAAAATTGAGATATCTAATATTTTTGCCATTAGAGACTGTGTCTTTTTTACATGATTTTGAAAAAAAGCGCGGTCGACAAAAATAAACTAATCCTGGTTTAACACGTTTTAACACGTTTAACACGTTTTTTTTTACATGGATAAAGAGAAATTCTAACTTGAATTATTTTGAATTTAGCTGTTCCTTGTTTTTTTTTTTTCTTTTCAAAAAAAAATCAGAAACAAAAATGTAAGAAGTTAAACAAAAACGTGAAGCCTATTTCGCTTCGCGAAAACAACTAAAATGAAAGAAGAAAAGTCTTCAAGCGAAAGAAAAAGTGAAAAATCTTTTTTAATTAACATAATAACTACAACACTAATAACGGGCCACAAATAACGGGCCAATGCATTAACACTTTATGGTTTAATTTATTGTTGATGTTAAAGAAATAAAAACAAGCATTTCTTCAAAGTATTTCTCTATTAACTTCTCAACAATATAACTCAAAGAAAAGAAAAACCGAACGTAAATATTCTTCATAAGAATAATAATCAGGAATTGTTTGACCCACTTCGAAATCGGAAGTAAGTAAGAGCTGCTGCCTTTTTAAAAATCTTGCTCAACAGCTTTCTTATGGCTCTAAATGCATTCACTTGAGTTGTGAGAAAAATACCATACTCGTATAACATACATAATATGTACGTTCTAGGTTTGATCAGAAAATTTGTGGATTTCATGAAAAAGTCACAGAAAATAGTAGCTCGTATAACTGCCAACACCTCTTCCCAAACTCTACAAATCAAGTCTGGGGTTACTTTAGCATTAGCATTTTAGGTTTTATCTCAATATTTTCAATTACTATACTAACGCTAAAATATTTAGCTTTGGCTTCTTTACATAAAAAAAAAATAATGCTGCTTTTAGAGAATGGTTTCACATGATTTCAAAGCTTTCAAATTCGTGTAGAGATAACAATAATCGCAGATGACGATATTAAGTCTGTAAATTCTGGTTAGAATACTTAATTAAAGACGCCAAAACGAAAGACTTAGGAGAGAAACTCCGAAACTGTCAGCGAATTCCAATTCACGCGTTTCTTCTCTTGCGGTTAATGCTGCTGCCGCTGCTGTTATTGTTTTTTATGCACATAAATACTAAAATTATCACTGCTAAAGCCTCAAGCCTTTATTTTATAATTGTGGACTATCAATACTTTTTCCTTGAGCTCGTTTTATGATAGCTTATAAAAAGAGTTATGCGACTTTTATGTAAATTTAGTCAACCCATGAAGTTTGTCCTGTAAAAAATCATTTCAAACAAAAGACGGTAAGAAAGTTACAGATCAACCGAAACAGTTCTTGAAACTTTTTTTGCATCCTTTTCAATTTTTGCACTAATTTCTCTGGACTTTCTACATAGGCATTCTCCGCAGGCATTTCCGCTGAAAATCTGCAAGATCTAAAGATAATTTGGCTCTTTCTCGAGGTGGTTCGTAATGGTTCGTAAGCACGTTAATTGAAATGAAGTTAGTTGCTGTTACTTTACTTTAAACTTAACTTTGTTTAATTCAACTCTTCCTCATAAACAAACCTCGTCCGCCTCGTCCCTCAACACTTTTCACTGCCAATTCAACTGCCAAAAAATTAAGTCTGTAAACAATTTTCCGTTTGAAACTCAAGCAACAGACCGTGAATCCTTCAGATTGCAACAAAATACGAGCACTTAAGTCAATTTGAATGCGCCTAATACGCATAAATTGCTTTTAAGTTATATGAAAATTATTACTTGTTAGGAAGCGGTCGACTTTTTCTTTAACTTTCGGTTCATGAGTGCGTTTTTTTTTGTCAAAGAGAGATTTTATTTTCAAAGCAATAAGGCAACAAAAACAACAACAACAACAACCGCTACGTGTTACGTGTTACGTCATCAATAACTAGCGGATTTATGTATATTTTTGCACTAAAGGAAGTTGTGCAAAATGGTGCGTAATTGCACTCGTACCTCGATAGAAAAGAAAGCTGCCCCTGCTGCTGCTTTTGTTGTTGCTGTTGCTGTTGTTGTTGTTGTTGTTGTTGTTGTTTTGTTGCTGCTACAGTTGTTACAGTTATTGCTGTTTGAAGGAAGTATTTTAGTTGCATTAATTTCAAACTTACGAGTACGATTAAATTTTACATTCGTTGAGCTGATGATTAAAAGGAATCACGTCTCGAAGTCTCGAATCGATGAAGCTCTTACGTATACTCAATAAAAAAAAATTATTGCCTTGCATTGATTTGCTTTTATCTTCACCATCAGTAATGGATACGTATCGTAACGTTTCTTAGCATTTCTTAAAAGGAAAGAAACTTTTCTCACTTTTCTAATTGCTGCAAACTCAAATATCGTCACTCAATCTTTCTTACTCTCGAATCCGGTTTTCTGCACTTCAATACACACACACACAAAGCAGATGAAGATTTTTTCTCGAAACCTGTTGAAGATGGCCCATTTGTCGATGTTTGTTGATCTAAACGAAAAACCTACTTTACTAACCTCCATATGGATAGAAAAATGAGAACGATCGCCGCCAACGAATATTCAGGCAGAATGACGAAACAGTGAAAGATGATCTTATCTAAACGATCGCTTTTTAATCTCCATGAAAGGGTAATCATCATTAGTGCGATCAACATGAATCGATCACAAGAATCGACCTTAAAGATCTTGAGATCTATGAGAGTCATTCTCCTCCTTCCTCTCCAAGGAGAAAGATCGTTTATGATGCGGATGAAAATTATCAACGATGAAATGATTAATAGGACGTGATTAGAATGATAACCATGGATGAGATGAGAAGAATCACTCTTAGAAGTGTCACTATAATTGCGACTAAAACCACGGTGAGGACGGTGAGGACGTCACTATGAGAATGATCGCTCATGCTGCGAGTGAGTTGAAGCACGAAAGGAATGGTGAGATGATAAAGAGAAGACCACGTTAGAAACGATCATGATATTTACGACAAGATAACTATGATCGTAATGATGATGATGATGCTAAGAATAATAACAGAAAAACAACAACACTAAACGAAGAGGTTAAGGGAGTTTTTTTTATTTCTTTCGTTTGACAAATCGATTATGACCGATCACTAAAAAAAAGGTGTTTTTTTTGCGTTCGTTCGTGCGCACAAACGTAGTTAAGAAAAACCAAGGAAAAACAAAAACCGGGAGGAAAATAAGCTGGTGACATCTTTAAAAGTAGCCCAAAGAAGAAGAAGAAGAAGCTGTCTGACTGTTAGCTATTGGCATAGTTATTGTTGGCAATAGCTTTAGTTATTGTCGCTAAAGTGAAACTGCAAGATAAAGAAGAAGAAGACAAAGGGAAAGGAGAAGGAGAAGGGAAAAAAAGAAGAAGAAGAAGAAGAAGAAAAATACGAAGAAGAAAGACGCAGATAAAAAGAAGAGCAACAAAAGAACAGCAGCGAAAGCATCAACAGTAGCCGTTTATGCATTTCCATGAAAACAACGGGAACAGCAATTACAACAACAACAACAACAACAACAACAACAACCATGAAGACCATTGCTAACCTCAGAAAAAAGCAACGTCAAGTTTAAACGCGAAGATCGGCAAGAGCAACATTTAAAGCCAAGAAAATCAAAAAACAAAGCTACAAATAAATACGCTAGAAGCGGCAGCAACAACGATATCACAACAACAACAACAACAACAACAATTCAAAAATCACAACAAACACACAAAAGCGTATCAATTGAATTATAGCCGCATTATGGACTGCATTTACTTTGGCAGGAACGACTCGAGCATCGTCAAGCGGCTCAATACAAATATTCTTCTTGTTCTTCTTCTTCTTCTTCTTCTTGTACGAGCAGAGCCTGGTATTTCTTTTTTTATTGTTTTTGCTTGGGCTTGTGTTGTTTGTGTGGAGGTTGTTGTTGTTGTTGTTTTATAACATTGTAAGTAACTTATTGCCATCTTCAAGGAGAAGAAGAACTCTGATAAAAACTGACGGCGGCAAAGAAAAACAGCCTTGAATTTCCTTTTAAAGTAGTCGAGAAGGTCAATGACAAAGCCGTTAACGTACGAGTGTGTAAGTATGTATGTATGTATTTATGTACGTATTTATGTACGTACATCATCAATGGCCTACCACCAATCAACAGACAAACATCATCAGGAATCTTTCGGTATTTAGGTTTGAGAGAGAGAGAGAGAGAGAGAAGAGAGCGTGAGAACAAAAGGTGCATGGAGAAAGACAATGTTTTTTTAATCGTAGCCTGCCTTAAGTTATAAAAATAGCTTACTCTAGAGCCAAAAAAGGAAGTGTTAGTACGAGTATCATATCATGGTATGCTTGATAGGCCGCAACTTAGCAAGCTGCTGTGGTGGTCCATCGCTACAGAACTTAGCTGAATTCTTAACATTTCTGTGAATTTTCGCTCGATCCATCAGAAAAATAAGAGAAGTGAAAAAGGAAACCGCATAAAATGACAGAGAAGTTCAGTTAAATTAAGTTAAATTGAGTAAAAAACTTAAAAAACTATATAAAATTAAAGTCATACAAAGTCAAGGATAGTTTTTTTTTTTAAATTTGTATACATTTTAACATACGCTGATTGTACAACAACTCTCTTGATTCACTTTTTTATCAAAAAACTGGTTTAACATTGAAATTTATTGAACTTTTCGTAAAAAACCAAGTTTTTTTTACTTGACATTACTTGAATGTTTTAATGATCATTCTTTCCATAGTTCAATTCACTTTTTGCTTGCTGGACAAATTGACGTTGGACCCATCGATCATTGTGCATTCAACAACTGCAACAATTGCTCTAAATGGTAATGCGTGATAAAAACAAAAACCTTTGAAGCATTTAAAAGCATTTTAAGTTGCTTTTATTTTATAGATCGCGCTCTGAAAGCATTAAAAGCTTTTGCTGTAAATACTCGTAACTGCCAGCTCTTTTAGCTCAGTGCAAAGGTTTTGCTCTTATTCTGCCTCTTCTTAAGGTTTATAACGATTAGGAAACACTAAAAAAAAAATTCTATTTAAATTATAAAAATTTTCAAATTGTTACGTAGTTTAAACTTTGCTTTTTCACAGTTTACCCAGAAATTAATTTTAAAGTTGTTTAATATTTTAAAAAATTTCGCAATTAAACAAGTTTCTTAAACGAAAGAAATGCGAGTCGTTCTTCAAAAAAAAAAGTCGTTTCGGTTTTATAAATTACGCAACTAAAAAAGCAGTTCTTGTGATTCTTTTTGCTTCTTCTTTTTAAAAGTCTAAACAAGCTAACAAGCTGCCTTTCAACTCTTTTAACTCTTAACCTCAGCTGAAGAACAAACGCTGAACGCGTTAAAGAACGCGCTCATTAAAAAGTTGCTTCCGTTCACGACAATTTCCAGCGAAGCCTAAGACCGGGACTTTTTCACAAGAAAATACCGCAAATTAAAGCGCACAAAGCGCGTGACGAAGAAGCACCAGAAAAACACGTTTAGGACAATTTGCTAACAACAATTACAAACTATTAAGTAACAGAGCAACAGAGTTTAGTTCCTGTCTGCAACTTTGACTTTGACTTTGTCGGCAACTGGATAGATATCATCTCGTTGGATCATCAACAGTCTGGGCATGATGACAATAGCAGCTGGCCAGAAGATGCAGAAGGCGTTAAGAAGTTACTATATTGTAGTTTCGCAAAAAATTAGTTGAATTTTTTATTAAATTTGATCAATTAATATTAATACAAATACAATAATATCAACCAAGAAGAGACTTCAGCAAAGAAATACTGTCCATTAATAAATATTCGAAATTTAACAAAATATTTCTGTATGTAGTTTTTGTTGTTGTTGTTCCTGTTGTTGTATTATACCATTCAATTTCCATGTCAGGCTGATATAAAGTGATAATATTGTAATAGCTTTCGCGTTAAAAAAATCTAAAGCCAACGAAAATGTTTAAAATGGATTAACGCATCTACGTATTTTCCCTTGTTGTTGTTGTTGTTGTTGTTGTTGTTGTTGTTGTTGTTATTTTTGTGTTCTCGCACTCTGGCCACTTTCAGCAATGTCCTTTAAAAAGCTGTCTGGCTCTGTGTAAGATATGTACGAGTATATATATACATATGTATGTACATATTATCGTAGAGTTACTTAATGTTGTGCTTAATGTTGTTGTTGTCTAACATCATTGTAGGGTAAATCCGGGGTAAGTCATTCATTTAAACTTCGCTGTTAAGTGTTCTATTGTAAAGCTTTTCCTTTTCAACGCACTGACTTAATTATTTCCTTTATTGACGTCATCAATTTTAATGAACAACGTACGTCGTCTGCACAACGCGATGTCTCAACATCTTGGAAGATACAAAAAAAACTAAAACAACCAACAGTAAGAAGTAACAACAGTTTAACAGCAATTGGAACGGCAATTGCGCCAACAACGATAACAATAACAGCAGCAACAACGACAACAGTAACAAATTATAGTGTGTCCAAAAATGTTATTTTAAAATTATGGCTTTTAAACTCAAAATGACGCGATTATTTTGTCGTTTCATGTTGTTTTTTTTTTTTCGTTTTTGGTGCCAAATTGACTGAAGACCGACCATTCTGCTTATGATCGTCCTACACACGAAAGTCAACATCATCATTAACAACATCAACATCATCATCAACATCATCATCAGCAGCAATGACGATAACAGTCATTGTTATTCGCATCGACATCGTCACCAAAATCAACACCATTATTAAAAGTGCAACAACAACAACATCAATGTAAACATAATTCGTCTCAACGACACTTCGATTCAATGCAAAACGATTGTTTCGATTCCGAATGTTCCGATTTGTGTATTTTTTTCCGGTAAGTATTTTTTTGTTGGACTATTGGTGAGCAGTTGTTGTTGTTGTTGTTGTTGTATTAAACAAAGCAACCTGCTTTTAGTTTTGAATGTTTCATCTTGATTTATGTGTGGAGGCGTGTGTGTGTGTGTGTGTGTGTGTGTGCGGACTCACAGAAAATTTATGTTTCACAAATAATCTTACTCGTCGGCACCGAGTATGTAAATACATACATACATACATCTTCTGACATTTGGCTCTAACAATTATTTATTATATTGCCAATAGTAGCACCAACGGATAGCCCGGTAGTCCGTACTGTCGTCGATTTCGCCAACTTTTGTATTTCCTTTTTTCGCAATTTTTCTATTTGAATCCAAATTCAAAAACTTGGATGGAAATTAAGAAGATATTACTATATCTTGCAGCTGTCTTCATTCAGCTTGATTTCAAAGGCAGACTATTATTATTACCTATTATCACAACAACAAGAAAGAGAAGTGACATATTGTATATAGTGCTAAAACAATATTGTCTTATTGTGTCCTATAATTAAACCATAATATTTGAAAAGGGAGAAATTAAGTTTTTCAAAATAATAAATGTTTCAAAGAGCTGCTATTTGGAAATTAAGAGATTCAATTATATTGTGTCATCATTTTTTGGTCTTCACGATCATTTTACTCGTATGAACCGTTTATTTTGAAAGTGTGTAAGTCCACTTTATATTTGTTTATTTCGGGATATTCAGAGATTTGAGATTTTGAATGCAATGGTCAAAATAGAAATCTCTAAATATCCCGAAATAAACAAATATGGAGTTATTTCACTTTCAAAATAAACGGTATGATGATGGTGAAGGCAAGAACGTGATGCTATAATTGATTCTCTTAAATTCTTAATAACATCTATTGTCAATTGTTACAGAAATGTTACTGAAATAAAATGGACTTCTTATGGGTAAGGAAAATTTGTAGTTATGTTAAAAATAAGATTTTCACAAGATTAGTCTCGAAATGGTATGAAAATAAAAAGATAAAATTCCACAATAAAAGTTTTCTTATCATTAGCTTCATAGAATTTCCATAAAACTTCCTGAAGATTTTTGATAACAAAAATTATAATAATAATAACAATAAAAATTAAGCTATAATTATAATCATAATAAATGTTTATCGTGTAGAAAAATAAGAAATGAAAATGAAAAGGACCAAAGGAAGCACTTTTAGCAGTGTCTTTATTCCTCTTTTTGCTTCTACGTAGAAGAAGTTTTTAACAGAAGATAAGTTGAAGCAATAATAGTAATAACAACAACAACAACAACCACCATAATAATGACATCGTAAAAAATAACTTCGTTTAAAGCCCAAGACTCTTTCTCCTTTCAACAATACTCAATGCTTGGACATCATTGTTGTTGTTGTAATAAGAAGGTCATCATTAGAGAAATAATGGTCTCCAATAATAGCAATAATAATGGTAAAAAATCCACGGCTACCAACCAAAGCGTGCGCATGCACAAAATGAATTTGATTCGAAAATAGTTTAAGAGTAATGAAAAAACCGAAAGCAAAGCAAAGCAAAACAATGATGAAGCCTTTGTTTTGGTAACAACAAACTGGTACAATCTGCATCATCCACGGCACTGGATTATCTGTTCAGCCTCTGTAACCAATTTTTCGTGAGATTGCTCGTTGTAGTTTACAAAAAAACTTCATCGAAAACAAGAGGTTCTGAGGTTTCTTTCTTTCTTCTCCTCCTCCTCCTCTTCCTTACCCTTCTGCGTGGTCCGCCGTGTAGAACCTTACTTGTCTTGTGGTCTTACTTGTGTCTAATTCTGTACGCTTTACTTTGGAAATTGTGCTTTCGTGCGTCGATCATCGTAGTCGACGTGCAGAGCAGAGCATCTTAGGAACCATCAATATTGGATTATTGTTATTATTACAATTATTATTATTTCATCTTCTGGATTATTCTTCTCGCAGTTTGTTATTTCTTCCATTTTCGTAGGCGTTAAATCTAAATAGCTAAAGACAACATGTTGGTGAAGCCAATAACCGATGAACAACTAAAAAAACCGTAAAAGCCGTTTAAATTAATTATAATTTATTATTTAGCAAATTTTTTTTTTTTGGTATATAAAAATAATTTATAAATTTTCCAATCTTCTCAAAGAACGACTAAAGTGACGGGGTTGCCGTTTCAAAGCCGCGTTTCACCAACGCGTTTTTCGTTTTGCGCTGTGGAAGATTCATGAAGATTCTTGGCCACATCTTCAGCCGTTTTAACCCACACAAAATTTATAAACCAACAAATGAGCTGAATTGAGTGCGATAAACGATTTTCCACTAGCGCTGAAAACTGTTCACATGATTCTGAGAACATAATGATAATAAAAAGGCACTATAATAATAATAGAAGTCATTTATAATAATATGAATGGTAGTAAAAAATTGTAGTATGGAGTCTTGAGAGTAAAAAACATGGAGTTTTGGTACAAAAAATAGTCGCCGATTAAATTGGATCCAACAGGATCCACTCACTTACCACCAGATCCTTGTAGCCTACAGCAAGGTGAAATGGTGAAATTGTTGTTGTTAAGTGCTAATCGCCTGCACTTCACAAATTTGCACAAGATTTCAAATTACAAGTTCATAACTTTTGAAATAGAAGCGAAGTCACTAACGCTTTTTTGGTAACTCGACGGTTTAAATTTTTCTCGTTTCTTATTTCTCGTTTCTCCTACTCGTTAACATTTATTTCTCTTTTCTATTGTATTGTATTGTATTGTATTGTATTGTATTGCATTGTATTGTATTGTATTGTATTGTATTGTATTGTATTGTCTTGTATTGTATTGTATTGTATTGTATTGTATTGTATTGTATAATAACTTTCAATTCGTTCGTTGGCCAAAACGAACGAAATGTGGCACAAAGAGCACACAGTTACTTATTCTCTCTAAATAGCAATCAAACAACAACAACAATAAATGTTTTGTAGCAATAACAAAAGCTCAGCACAATACTGCGCATGAGAAACCGTTCGGAAAAAATATCGTACAATAATCACGAATACTCCGCGGAGTCTCCGGAGACTTTGAAGAAAATCGAGTTTCTTCTTCTGTTGCTGGCTTTTCTGTTTATGTTCTTTGCTTTTTTCTGGGATTTTGTTGTTCACCATCGAGTTAATGGCTTTGTTTTTAGGTTACTTGAGGCTAAATATCTAAATATGTACTTGTTCTCACTCTCTTTCTCTCTCTCTCGCTCTCTCAATCGAATATTGGAACACTTCAACGCAGCAAAGGAAGAGATTAAAAAAGAAAAAGCAGTTACAAAATAACAAAAATTTAAAATTAAACGCACAAACAGATACGCTAGCTAGATATTCGTTAGATACATCAGTTGAGTTTGTTGTGAAGAGATTTAGTTTTATAAATTATTGTCATCCGGGCTCATACCGCGAAATCTCCAGAGAACAAAACCAAAGCCAAAGCGATTAATGCAACCGATCTGCCAAAGGGCGTGATCTGGCCCAAGAACCCATAATGGATAAGCATTATTTGGTTAAAAGGAAGAATGAGGGCGGCGGGGAGAGATCAAACAAACCCAAAAGGCAACGAACGTTAAGAAAGTGTTGTTGTTTGTACTCACTGGATATTCGGCAAAACGAATGTCAATGATTACTAGTTTCCTTTCAACACACAATTCTACTGTAAATGCAATAAGCCTTAAATCAGGCTTATGTACTTATCTCAATTTAAGTATTTATTAGACACTGTTTTTTCTAATTATTTGTTTATCTTTTTTTAATTTGCAAAAATTAATTTAAAAAAAATAACGTTGATGTTTTGTATTCGATTTTATTTTTTTGAATTGAACACACAACGACCGCCTTAACACAACGACCGCCAATGAATAACTGAACTGATCCAACAGCTCAAATTAGCTCAATCACACTAGGTTGCTCAGTTCACCAACATGCTCCACCACTCTCTTATGCTTAATTTTGCCTCCACACGCTCCACCACATCGCTACCGAACTCACCTCAAAGACTTTCCCCAAAGCGTCAATCACAACGATACGCATTTTGCAACCCAGAGTACTTTTATTCCTTCCATTTATGAATTCTTTTGAAATTTAAACTTACTAAATATGTATGATTTCGTCGGGAGGCGGTCTAATCTTAGATCTACTTCTGGTGACTTTTGCTATTATGTGATCGCTAATGTGATGTGATCACTTAAAAGATCTAGAAAAATGTAAGAAATACATGACATATACTATCCATTATCCATTTTCCTTTTCGAAAAGTAAAGTAAAAAAAGCACACTAAATATTCAAAAATCTATTGAATTTTTATTTCAATATGATGCTTTGACTTTGGCATTATGCGTGAAAAGCAATATCGTTCAAATGTCCTCCACGGGACCTTTTGCAGGCCTCAATCCTTCTGAGATAATTTTCGATGACCTTTTGACACAAGTCGGGCAATAATTTGGCCACAACTTGACGTATGTCATTCTTTAAATGCTCCAAAGTTGAGGGATTGTTCGTATAAATACGGTCTTTCGCATAGTCCCAAAAGAAAAAATTGCAAAATAAGGCGGCCTGGAAATTTCTCCCGCAGTAAACCCAAAACCAGCCGTGTTGTCGTTTCGACGAGTATTTTGTATTGGTTATAAGCGAATGGATTTCCACTAATTGCCTGCCCAAAAGTATGCAATCATTTATTCTCTGTGTTGATCTGGGGTCGTTCATACATGGATTTTGTTATGACATTTTAAAATAGTTACATACACTACATATTTAGAAGAATTACATTCTATTTTTACACGGTACATACATACATACGTTCCAGAAAATATAGTATACAAGAATTCGTGTAAAAAAAAACAGTATGTAATGGGAAAATATTAGCGTACATGTCGCTTTTTACATGAAGAGACTTTGGTAACCTTAAAAATAAACGGTTCATATCAAAGAAAAAACAACAAGGAGCAGCTAAATTCAAAATAATTAAATTTAAAATTCGAATAAAATTAGAATATGACCTAATATTTTGTGGTATCAGAAACCATTTTTTAAATAAAGAATTTCAATGGAATGAAAATATAATGAAATAATAGAATACATTAGCGAATTATATAATTAGAAGAAGGAACTGCCATATTGTTCAATCGATGGCTCATAAATATTTACGTAGATAACTTCGAAATTGTTAAGAGCCATTTAAGATTGCGCTTGAATTTTTTGCCTTTAATTATTTTACTTTTTCCAAATGATCAATCGATGTACGTGGGAGCTCTTTTATTTTTTGTCAAAGACACTACAATAATAACAACAAATGGTGCAGAATATACAATCAAGACTAATTTCCTCCATTATCAAAATCGTGAAATTTTCATCTTTGAGTTTCATCTTATGAAACTCATAATATTTCTTTCATCTTAGAAACCGAAACACATAACTTGTATCAATAAAATGACATAATCGTATCTATTAACTTTTGGTCGTAGAAAAAGTTAATCGGTTGGTTGAGACAAGAAATATTATTCTTTAATCTTAAAGTAAAACCAAAAATTAAAAAGTTCTGGGTAAAGATAAGAAATGCCTTAAGACGATGATACGCGAAGGGTAAACTTTTCCTCTCATGCGGTCTGAAAAACGCTTAAAAAGCTGTGCCAACGATGCGGACTTGCAGTATCGTGGTTCTTTCCTGATAAGAAGATGAAAACTTGTCAACTTATTTTTACAATGTTGTCTTTGGTGGGATCGGTTCTTATGGACTTCACACCAGGTACATACATAATTTATATTATATAATTTCAATTCGGGTTAACTGATATCGGACTGTCTGATACCTAAAATCGATTATGCTATAGCTTTGAAATCAGTGTAGGTACATTTCTGATAAACTCAATTTTGAGTAAACGATTTGGTTTTTTCAAATTGCAGAGGATTGCATGCCAAGCACTGGGTTTCAAGAACCTTTCCGTGTTTTAAACGAGCGGTGTTCCACTGCAGTGCTACCATACGTTTACTCGCCCGATTTCAAGTTGTGCCTGCGAACCCAAACCATGAGTCAGGAAGACTGTGTAATGAAAACCATATCGTCCAACTCAGCAATAAGCTATCATTTCGCATCTGCGGAGCAGTGCGCGAAAAGATGTGTAGCTCCAAAATATGTATCATAGAATTTTTATTTATATAAGTAAATACTTATTCAAATAAATTCTAAACGCAAAAATTAGTTACAAAACTCATGATCATCAAATCCTGTCGGAAAACTTACCGAACATGCTTCCTAATGCGCAGTAAATGCTGCCCTAAAGTATGCAATAATTTATCTAAAGAGTCGTTTTCTATACATTTTTGGGGGCACTACTATGCATTATTACTTATATAATTTTTTATGTACTCAATGTTAAAGTTTTTATGTACTTGAATAAAGCTTCTATATAAAATTGTGAAAAATTTGTATATTTAAATCATACAGACTAATTGTTTAATTGAAGCAGTTTAATGGAAAAAAATTATAATGAAATAATAGAATAAATTAGCGAAATATACATATAATTAGAAATTTATTTAATCTATTATGCTTAACAGACAAAACAGGACATGATATTTAGTGTTACACTAAAAATACACTAAATGACCAATCGATGTACGTGGGAGCACTTTTATTTTTCGTCTAGGCCTATACTATAAAAAAAGAATGGTGCGTAAAGTATCGTATATTCAAGACTGCTCCATTCTGAAAATCCACTTTGTTTTTGGATACGGCCTACGGTTGTCGTGGCGTCGTAATTCGTTACGTCATAAATTTATATACGTATTCTGAGATTCACGAACTATTGAATCGTCTCGAAATTGCATTGCAAACAATAACAAAAATCGTCTCTTTGTTGTTGTTTGCAATGCAATCTCGAGACGATTCAATAGTTCGTGAATCTCAGAATACGTATGTTAAACTTCTATTATGGCACTCACGTCCTCATAGTTACTATTGTATTATAGTTAAAATTATTACATAGTTAAAAAAAATGACATAGTTAAAAATTGACACGAAATGCCATAGAATATCTAAATAAGGATAGGAGGAGGGTGAAGCTTTTCTTTCATACAGTCTGAAAAATGCTTAAAAAGCTGTGCCATCGCTGCAGACTTACAGTATCGTAATTCTTTCTTGATAAGAAAGAATGAAGACTTTTCAACTTATTTTCACAATTGTGTCTTTGGTGGAATCGGTTCTGACGGACTCTATACCAGGTACATAATTTACGCGTTCTATAATTTAAATTCGGTTCAACTGATTGTGGACTGTCTGAATTATAGCTTTAAAACTCAATCTTGATCAAGCAAATTCGTCTCTTAAAATTGCAGAGAACTGCATGCCAAGCACTGGGTATCAAGAATCTTTCTCTGAACTAAACAATAGGTGTTCCACTGCAGTGCTACCATACGTTTACTCGCCCTATTTGAATTTGTGCCTGCGAGCTCAAACAATGAGTAAAAAAGAATGTGTAATGAAAGGCATTTCGTCCAACTCAGCAATTAGCTATAATTTCGCATCTGCGGAAGAGTGCGAGAGAAGATGTGTATCGCCCACACATGGACGCGATCTTGATTTTATGGGTACACTCGTTGTAACAAGAGGATAAGTAAATACTTATTCAAATAAATTCTAAACGCAAAAATTCGTTCCAAAGCTCATGATCATCAAATCCTGTCGGAAAACTTAACGAACATGCAGAAACAAACAAATTTTATTGTAAAATTTATAATAAATCCTTTCTAATGCGCAGTAAATGCTGCCCTAAAGTATGCAATAATTTATCTGAAGAGTAGTTTTCTATATATTTTTGGGGCACTACTATGCATTATTACTTATATCATTTTTTATGTACTCAATGTTAAAGTTTTTATGTACTTGAATAAAGTTTCTACATATATAAAATTGTGAAAAATTTGTATATTTAAATCATACAGACTAATTGTTTAATTGAAGCAGTTTAATGGAAAAAAAGTATAATGAAATAATAGAATAAATTAGCGAAATATATAATTAGAAATTTATTTAACCTATTATGCTTAAAAGACAAGACAGGACATGATATTTACACTAAAAATACACTAAATGACCAATCGATGTACGTGGGAGCACTTTAATTTTCGTCTAGGCCTATACTCTAAAAAAATAATGGTGCGCAAAGTATCGTATAATCAAGACTGCTCCATTCTCAAAATCCACTTTGTTTTTGGGCACTTCTTTAATAACCGGAACATACACACGACTAAAAAAAGCACACTTTTATTAATAAAATAACATACTCGTATCAGGAGCTTAAAAAATACCATAAAACATAAGCAACAATTTATTATAATAAATAAAACGCATACGATGGATGGAAAAACACTTTATTCACTTCACATTCACACTTTATTAAAGATTATAGAATATTTCTACATTTTCAATTATAAACACATAGAAAGTCGTCGACGACTTTAGTCGTTGATAATTGTCAAAAATCTGCTGCTGCTGAAACGATAAACTAATTCAAACGTCAAATCAAATGTAAACAAACGAAAAAAAGTACCTAAACGGTACCTCGTACGGTACCTAAACGAGGGCGCGGTGCGTTGCGTTGTACTTCCTCTTCTCAAAGCAAAACTGCGCTTAACCAAAACAAGAGCGTTGCGCCAAAATGTGTTTGTGTTCCTGTTCTTCTTACAAACAAAGAACAAACAAAACAAAGAAGAAAAATATTTTGAAATGGAAGTCTTAAAAGGTAAAAGACAGAAAAAATTCTTTCTTTAATAAGAGAAGACAATAAATAGAATTCTTTCATTTATGTCGCAGTCGTACGCGTTGGCAGCACGTGTTTATTTTTTTCTCGTTTCACGTAAGAGCCAATGTTACGAGTATGTTGACAAGTCTCACGGAGCAAGATCGTCGACGACTTTCTATCTGTTTAGGGGTCGTCCATTATTTGCGTGAGCTCAAAATGTGGGGAGGGGTGCGGCATCTCTCAAATCGGCATCAAATCTCACTGAACCTCATTTAAAGGGATTTGCGAAGACGGCCAACGGTTCGTTCCCACACCATACCTTACCAAATCTCACCAAGTTTGGTGGAGAGTAAGCAAGAGAAAGAGAATTTACATTATGTAAGCAATTTCCAACGGTTGTAGTGGCGTCGTAATTCGTTTCGCCATAAATTTAAACTTCTATTATGGCACTCACGTCCTCATAGTTACTATTTTACAATTGTTAAAATTATTACATTGTTAAAATTATAGGATAAATCTCCCGTGAGGGGTGGCGGGCTCCCACCATACCTTAACAAATCTCACCTAGGGGGTGGGGATCCATATTTTTTTAAAAACACCTCACGTAATTAATGGACGTCTTATAACATTATACATTAAATTCCCATGAATTACATTTTTTTAAACTTTATATTTAAACAAACAAGATTAGAAAATTTTTTTTATTAACATTCATTGTTTTAATGTTAAAGTAACAAGTACACCAAAATGTGCTGAAAATTGACACGAAATGCCATAAAATATCTAAATAAGGATAGGAGGAGGGTGAAGTTTTTCTTTCATACAGTTTGAAAAATGCTTAAAAAGCTGTGCCAATGCAACAGTATCGTAGTTCTTTCTTGAAAAGAAGATGAAGACTTTTCAACTTATTTTCACAATCATGTTTTTTGTGGGATCGGTTCTGACGGACTCTATACCAGGTACATAATTTATCTGTTCTGTAGTTTAAATTCTCTTCAACTGATACCGGACTGTCTGATAACTAAAATCGGTTTGCTATAGTTTTGAAACTCAATTTTGGTCATAAATTCATCTCTAAAAATTGCAGATAAATGCATGCCAAGCACCGGGTCTCAAGAATCTTTCTTTGAACTAAGCTACCGATGTTTCGTTGCAAAACAACCGTACGTCTACTCGCCCGATTTCAATTTGTGCCTGCGATCCCATACCATGAGTCAGGAAGAATGTGTAACGAAAGCCATTTCGATCAAGTATCCAGTAAGCTATCATTTCGCGACTTTGGAGGAGTGCGTGAGCAAATGTGTAGCTCCAAATGGTGACACTCTTCTTGCCCCACTACAAAAATACATATTATAGAAACATATTAATTCTATAATATACACATATTTTATATATATCATACATAATAGTAGAGTATTTGTCATGTCCCTTTCTTGTGAGAAATTACAACAAGGTAAATTTGAGCATCCTGGAAAGTTAAAATTTGGAAAATTAAAGTGAGTAATGAAAGTGTTTTTTTTTAATCTACGCTTCAAACAAAGAGATTAACAAAATCTCTTTAGTAGAAGCAAAGTTATAATCGCTGGAGTAATGAAGGCTCAGCAATTAACCGTAACCGTTAATTATCATATTAATAAACGAACTATTCATTACTTTTACTTTATTTTAATTCATCGTATATCAAAATTACGTATACGTAATACGTGCTATTAGATTAGCAAAATCTGAAAAAATTAGATTTAAGAAAGACTTGTAGCTTCTAATGATAAAAAATATATAGCAATATTTACCGAAATTGTCAAATTAATTAAAATTTACCGTCGGCCTTTGCTAGCTACTAACTTTTTATTTAGTGTTTTTTCCTGCACAATATGTTACTCGTATTAGACAAAAAACCAGCAGTAAAGAGCTTTCCTGGCGATGATAAGACTTCGACTTCCGAACTTCGATCAATCTTACAAACATTTTTGATCACAGAATTCGCAATGTCATAAAAGGTAAGTACAATTTAAGGATTTGTCGACCTTTTGAGATTTAAAAGCCACTTACGGTTATTTTGATTTGGGCAGCAATTGTCAATTTACACAAGTTATTTTAAAGAAAGTTTTTAAAAATATAAGGCAAAGATTGCAGAATATTTATACAATTCATACATTAAATTTCCATGAATTCCATTTCTTTAAACTTTATCTTTGAACAAACGAGATAAGAAATTAAAGAAAAAATAATTTTTTTATTTGAATGGGAGACAGTCAAAATCCCGAATTACAAAATCCCGAAACGACAAAATCCCGAAAAATTTTAAAATCCCGAAACGACAAAATCCCGATGCGACAAAATCCCGAAACGACAAAATCCCGAAAAATGTTTAATACCGAAATGAGAAATCCTGAAAATCACGAAATAAAATTTTTAATTAATAAAGAAATGACATTTAAGTCACAATTTTTTCTAATTCGAAGTACGCGCCTACTTGCCTTTTTTTTACAATGGCAGAAAAGCAAAGTTGTAATATCGAGAAAATTTTGTTGTGTGAAGGTTATAATCTACAATATGCAAAAAACTTCACATGACTGTGAGGATTCTGCTGATTGAGGGTTATGATCCCTGCTGCGGCCGAAGGCCGTCAATACGCGAAAAAACCTGTATGCAAAAAACTTCACATGACCGTGAGGATTCTGCTGATTGAGGGTTACGATCCCTGCCGCGGCCGAAGGCCGTCAATACGCGAAAAAACTTGTATGCAAAAAACTTCACATGACCGTGAGGATTCTGCTGATTGAGGGTTACGATCCCTGCCGCGGCCGAAGGCCGTCAATACGCGAAAAAACCTGTATGCAAAAAACTTCACATGACCGTGAGGATTCTGCTGATTGAGGGTTATGATCCCTGCCGCGGCCGAAGGCCGTCAATACGCGGAAAAACCTGTATGCAAAAAACTTCACATGACCGTGAGGATTCTGCTGATTGAGGGTTTTGATCCCTGCCGCAGCCGAAGGCTGCCAATACGCGGAAAAACCTGTATGCGAAAAACCTCATATTACCGAGAGGGCTCTGCTAAAATTTTTTTAATGTTTTTTTAAAAGAAATTTAGTGACCAAATTGAAGTTTGCTGGTGGTTTTAAATTGTTCAAGAAGATGGAGAATACCGAAAAACTAGTTTTGTAATTTCGGGATTTTGTTATTTCGGGATTTTGTCGTTTCGGGATTTTGTCATTTCGGGATTTTGTCGTTCGGGATTTTGTCGTTCGGGATTTTGTCGTTCGGGATTTTGTCTTTCGGGATTTCGTTACCAACCCATTTGAATAGCATCATTATCTTACTCGTATTTAGAATATCGATAAACTTTTCGACGTGGAAGAAGTGGATTGGTTGCTTGACACAAGAAATCTTATTTTCTAATCTTAAAGTAACAATTACACCAAAGTGTTCTGGGAATAGATACGAAATGCCTGATATCTAAATGATATCTAAATGAGGATACGCGGAGGGTAAAGTTGTTCTCTCGTGCTGCCTAAAAAAAGCTTAAAAAGCAGTGCCAACGATGCGGACTTTCAGTATCTTAGTTCTTCCTTGATAAGAAGATGAAAACTTTTCAACTTATTTTCACAATCGTGTCTTTGGTGGGTTCGGTGCTTACGACTTTCTATCATCCCAATGTTCTTATGAACTCTATACCAGGTACATATACTTGTTTTACAATTTAAATTCGGTTTTACTGATATTGCACTGAAATCGATTTGCTGTAGTTGTGAAATCAATGTACGATTCTGACAAGCTTGTTTTGAGTAAGCAAATTCGTCTTCAAATTCCAGAGGAGTGCATGGCAAGCATTGGGTTGGAAAAATCCTTCCGTAATCTAAACGAACGGTGTTTCACTGCAGTGCAACCATACGTTTACTTTCCTGAGTTCAATTTGTGCCTGCGAATCCTTCCCATGAGCCAGGAAAAATGTATCTTGAAAGCCATTTCGACTAAGTATCCAGTAAGCTATCATTTCGCATCGGTGGAGGAGTGCGCGAGAAAATGTGTAGCTCCAAATAGAGGTCTTCTTCTGGCCCCATTACAAAAATTTATACCTTAGAATTTATATTTATATAAATACTTATTCAAATAAAATAAGAATACTGGTCATACAGCAATTTAAAGAGATTTGTGGTAAGCCGGAATACTTACTGTACGATTATTGTGGATTGAAAAACGAGAAAAACCAAAAATGTTAAGAGACCCGAACTAAAGCCAGAACATTCATCGAAAGCATATTTTTAGGCTGATTGCGAATCAATGTGATTATGTAAATTTAAAATTACATACTTTTAGGATGCGCAGAATTAAACAATTCGGACAAAAAACGGACAAAATTTGCGCAGAATCAAAAAATTTCGGGAAAAACTTGCAAAAAATTATTAATTAATTAATAATTCATATTTGCGTAAATTATCATTAATTTATTAATTTGACGCGAAAACACAACTTTATTGCTGCTGTTTTGTGCATCCCCAGCAAGCTGTTTTTAGTACTGTACAACGATTCTGGAGTCTAATATTTTATTGTCACATTTCAAAGTACTGTTTGTTACTAACTATTACTATTAATTACTATACTACTAGCAAATACTACTATAATACTACTATACTATAATTAATTTAAAGCAATGAAATTGAAAATTTTGAGAATATCTATTATAATCTATTCTATATCTATTATATATCTATATAAAATTTATGTTCCAAAATCAACTATAGTACAAGAAATTATCGAAATATTTTATTAAAAAATTATATTTTTGGTTTTACACTCACTCATATATGACTTATTTTTCAATTAAAACAGTTTAATGGAATAAAAATATAATGAAATAATAGAATAAATAAGCGAATTACCTATATAATTAGAAATAAATTAATCTATTAAACTTAGAAAGAAGAATGGTGCGGAAATAATAAAAGAATGGTGCGGAAAATATCGTATATCAAGACTGCTCCATTCTCAAAATCGTGAAATTTCCACTTTGTTTTTGGGCACTTCTTTAATAACCGGAACATACACACGACTGTAAAAAAAGCACACTTTTATCAATAAAATAACATACTCGTATTATTGAGAGCTTTTAAAAATGCCTTCAAAATATAAAAAACATTTTTATATTAAATAAAACACATACGATGGATGAAAAAACACTTTATTCATCTTATGATACACAGAAATACATATGATGAAGACAGGACGATATTGCGGTCATAGTAAAAGTCAGAGGTCGTGCTACTCTTATAAAAGATTTTACAATTGTTCGTAGAATAAAATATTTTCTGGTCATATTACAAAATATTGCAAATACTTAGGACAAGTACTAGACCGCAATTAATTTCACAAACGAACTGACGGTGAAAAGAAATGAATATGGCGAGTGACATGGTTACTTTCGATTCATACAGAGCCAATAAAATTAAATGCAATAAAGCGATTCCATTTTCTTAGAATCATTGTATCATAACAATGGAATCATTACATAAATATAGCACAGTATACAATTTTTTGAATTTGAAATTTTTTTAATATTATATATAGCTTTCATGTATGTATATGTTATTTCGGTATACGAGTATGTTGTGGTATATGTATGAAAATATAAAAGTATAAATTTCATAAATTTTTCTTTTCTTCAAATATCAATAAATTTACGTTCTGTAAATGGATAATGTATCCATGAGAAAGATTGCTGCATTGATAATCATCAGAGATCCTGCAGCCAAGGCGTTGCGCTTGCGCTCCTTGTACAATAGATCCGGGCTGTCGTGCCACTCATCGATCACCAGAGCACCTGAGATCACGAACATAATGCAGCCAATCAACGAGATTAGTCCATTCAAACGTCTCTCCACCAGCGAATTAATGATGTGTCCTGGAGAAGTTTTACGAGCCGGTAGACGGAGAAGAGAGAAATGAAAATGTAAAAAGTTTTTGTATCTTAATGTATATCTTACCTATTAGTAGTACTCCACAGATGATGGTGTAGCCACCAATGGTACCGCACACGATCAGAGGCCTACCAGAGAGCGTACCAACCATTTCATATAGCACAATGCAGGCAATGGTAATGGCCTAGTAGAAGAGATTACATTTTAAAAGAACACCAAAGGAACAGCAAATATTAAAAGAAACTAAATAAATTAGAAACAAATATGTCAATTGCTTCAAGGGACATAAAGATTGATGATTATCATCATTTCAATTGAAAGTAAGGAGTCGATGATTATACTGTACAATTAAATTAAACAACACAACACCAGGCAATAAATACATAAATTCATCAATTTGCGGCTAGCAACCGTCAACTGTCAAATTAATAAACGAACCATTCTTTACTGTCATTCTTTAATTCATCGTATATCAAAATTAAGTACTATTAGATTAAAGCTATTTATGATAAAAAAATAGAAGTATATACATACATAACAATAACAATATTTATCGAAATTATCAAATTAATTGAATTTACCGTCGGCCTTTGCTAGCTACTAACTTTTTATTTGTGTTTTCTTCCTAAAAAATAAGTTTGTAGACAAAACAGGGCAGCAAAGAGCTTTTCTGGCGATGATAAGACTTCGACTTCCGAACTTCGATCAATCTTACAGAAATTTTAGATTACAGAATTCGCAATTTCATAAAAGGTTCACATACAACAGGCACTCCCATTAGTGGGTACAATTTTAGGTATTGTCAACGTTTTAGATTTAAAGGCCACATATGTACGTCTTTTTTGAATTGGATCCAATTGACAAATTGCACAGGTTATTTTTAAAAAAACCGCCGGTTTAAATAAAAAGCAAAAAATTATACATTAAATTTGGGAGACAGTCAAAATCCCGAATTACAAAATCCCGAAACGACAAAATCCCGAAAAATTTTAAAATCCCGAAACGACAAAATCCCGATGCGACAAAATCCCGAAACGACAAAATCCCGACAAATTTTTAATACCGAAATGAGAAATCCCGAAAATCACGAAATAAAATGAAATGACATTTAAGTCACAATTTTTTCCAAAGCGTAGTACGCGCCTACTTGCCTTTTTTAACAATGGCAGAAAAGCAAAGTTGTAATATCGAGAGAATTTTGTTGTCTGAGGGTTATAATCTAAAATATGTTATAATCAAAAAAACTTCACATGACCGTGAGGATTCTGCTGATTGAGGGTTATGATCCCTGCAGCGGCTGAAGGCCGCCAATACGCGAAAAACCTGTATGCAAAAAACTTCACATGACCGTGAGGATTCTGCTGATTGAGGGTTATGATCCCTGCCGCGGCCGAAGGCCGCCAATTTTGTTATTTCGGGATTTTGTCGTCTCGGGATTTTGTCATTTCGGGATTTTGTCGTTCGGGATTTTGTCGTTCGGGATTTTGTCGTTCGGGATTTTGTCTTTCGATTTCGAATAACTTTTTATTTAATTTTTTATTTGATTAGCATCATTATCTTATTTAGAATATCCATAAACTTTTCGACGTGGAAGAAGTTGATTGGTTGCTTCACACAAGATATCTTATTTTGTAATCTTAAATTAGGACATAAATCAAAATGTTCTGGGAAATTATACGAAATGTCATAAGATATCTAAATGAGGATACGTGCGGGGTGAAGTTTTCCTGCCATGCGGTCTGAAAAACGTTTAAAAAGCTGTGCCAATGCTGCGGACTTGCAGTATCGTAGCTCCTTTCCTTGATAAGAAGATGAAAACTTTTCAACTTATTTTCACAATTGTGTCTTTGGCGGGATCGGTTCTTATGAACTCTATACCAGGTACTTAATTTACGCGTTCTATAATTTAAATTCGGTTCAACTGATATCGGACTAACTGATATCTGATAACTAAAATCGGTTTGCTATAGTTTTGAAACTCAACTTTTATCAAGCAAATTCGTCTCTTAAAATTGCAGAGAAATGCATGCCAAGCACCGGGTCTAAAGAATCTTTCTTTGAACTAAGCAACAGGTGTTTCACTGCAAAACAACCGTACGTCTACTCGCCCGATTTCAATTTGTGCCTGCGATCCCATACCATGAGTCAGGAAGAATGTGTAACGAAAGCCATTTCGACCAAGTATCCAGTAAGCTATCATTACGTGTCTATGGAGGAGTGCGTGAGAATATGTGTAGCCCCAAATGTAGGCGCTCTTCTTGCCCCACTACAAAAATATATATCATAGAATTTATATTTACGAGTATGTAAATATTCAAATAAATATTCAAATAAATTGATAATACTGGAAGTAGAGTACGTGGCATGTCCTTCTCTTGTGAGAAATTACAATAAGTTTAATTTGATAATTTAATTTGAGCTTCGAGCAAAGAGATTGACAAAATCCCTTTAGAAGAAGCAAAGTTATGATCGCTGGAGTAATGAAGGCTCAGCAATTTGATGAGATTTGTGGTAAGACGGCACATGTAGTTACTATTATTAATAAGCTATGGCACGATATAGTGATGGGAGCTCTGGTATATTTGTCGTCTAGCACTGTTTCTTTGTTCGGTAGCACTCTTGTATGTTCATGTCGTCATCATGTTATAAATTATGTTGGCGGAAAGGGAGAAAAGGTAAGAAAAGACTTCCGAAAACGTTGCGCGCGGTCTTAATTTGTCAGCGTAATATTTTGATGACTTCATGAAATACAGAATTTTTTTTTAGTAAAGGTAATTAAATAATGTTTTTTCTTCAGCTTAATGACTTTATTTTCTGGTGTTAAATTACTTGTTAAAAAAAGTTATTTTAATACATAGATTTGTTTGCTTCCTATAAACTACTTCATAATTGTCTGGTGACCGTCATAAAAATGTACTTGGATTCTTGTTCTTTTCGGACAAAACAAGAATGACATAAGCTTTAGTGTACCAATCATATTTAGTGTTAAACATATTAGTTTATAATATCATATTTTTTTCTGTTATATTATACATATATTTGCTATATAGGCATTAGGATCAAATGAGTCTGCCACTAATAAAGGAATTATTTACATGAAAATGGTATTCTATCTACGAGTTAATGCTTCTTATAATTCAATAAAATAAAATAAAATAACAAAATAAATTATCAATTATAACTCTTTTTTAATTCTTTTCACTTTCCTCTAACATAGATTTTTTTCACTAAAAATCAGACGCAGTAAATTGTATAAATTCTCATTACTGATGATCACATTTTTTCGCATTTCTGTCATGCCATAATTAAGGAATCCTTCTCATACGCATATAGCTTGTGTCTAAATGAAAATAATATACGAGTATATACGCTATATAGAAGCAAACAATAAGAATGAAAAATACACATCAGATACTTTAGAAATTTGTAGCGAGGCCTTAGTTTAAATAAGCTAAAATTTATGCGTTCTTTGAAGGAAGATCAGACTATACGAAATACAGGCTAACTGAACAACAATTAACTGATTAACCGTTCCTCCCACGAAACGACCAGTGCGACCATGCGAGAGAACAAGTATTAAAGGTTGGGCTTGCCCGATATGCAAACTGAAAATAATATAATAAAATAAATAAATAATTCCATAAAAAGATTAAAATTAAATCAATACAATTTGCATGAGTAATGCGAAAATGATTTCATGTATTGACGATGAAGAGGAAGAGAAGAAAATACAATAATAAAAATCGTCGGTCAAGAGATTATCTTTGATATAGTATAACTGTTGTCGCTTTTTAATAAGCGTTTCTATACAATAGAATGGGTAACGCCTATTTTGGCAAGTTCATTAAACATAAAGAAACCTCCGAAACTGGGACTTTTTATCTAAATATTGTTAACGGGAACCGTAGCTTTAAACAATCAGTTTATCAATACGAAATTTACTACTAGATGCTAAACTCTTGACAGTTCCGAGGTCTTAAAATGCCAATGGATGTCTGTAGACGAAACATACTCCTCATATACATATACTTACATATACCTAATATAAACTATAATATTTAAAGGTTTTTCGAAGATTTATTATTGAATATTCAATACATATAGAAAAATTTCAAGGTTTCAGTGGGCTAATTTAATATATTTTTTAACCAAAACAGCGAAATATTTCCTCGACTTTGAACGCTTAAAAACTGGTAAACAGTTACGTGATCTGAAATTATTATGAACAATGGAAGGTTCGTAGCTAAGTGGCCTAGGCTCCGGGCCAACTCGAAATCCGTTGGAGGCAATATTATACAATATTTTGTACAAATAGGGCGAATACTAAAGAGCAGGAATAACGAAACAAAATCAAATAAACAGTAAAATATACAATACTAAAGAGCAAAGAGTTTTAAAATTATTTTTATAGCAATTCTTTTGCTGAAAAGATGAATCGAAAAACTGGAAAGTATCTACTCCACTGACACTGAGGTAGCAAGTATATATAAAATAATAGCATTCTTATGATTGTCACGTCTACAATTCATCATAGAAGGTACGTACATATTCATAATTGCACCGACTGTGTTCTAATACTATGCAAGCAAAATCTAAAGCTATTAAAATTTGTGCACACACAAATGTGTACATAGTGGCTGGAGTGAAACAACAACAACAACAGCACGTAAAACCGAAGAACTTAGAACTTAAATTCAAATAAATTCAATAAATTCTAATAAAAATAAATAAATTAATTAATTCAAACAAAAAATTAATCCATTATAAACTCGTTCAAATCGAAGAATGACATCATGTCACATACAGAAAGAAACAGCAACGGCAAAATTAATAAAGAGATTACGCAAAAATCCAAACCGGAAGCCATAATTAAATGGAAAAATGTTAACCGCAGATAAACTTGACGAAAATTGCTTACTCTAAAATAAAAACATGATAAACAACATTAAATTGATAAGCAATATTAGGGTGCAACACATAAAAGTTATTTATAAATTTATAAAAGTAATATAAGTACAATTTAAATACATATTAATATCAAAGAAAAGCGCCCATAATTAAGGTAACGTTAAAAATAATAACATTTAAACAAAAAACCTCAAAATATAATTTAAATAATACTAATTAGACTTAAAATAAACATAATAAATTTATATACATATGTATGGATGTATGTGTATCCAATAAGAACCAATAAAATTGTTAGCGCAGATTTTTGAAACAATCATCTTGTGGTTTGCTCTAAGATACTCGTAGTTTAAGAAATTTTTAGGAATTTATGTACTACTAGCAAAAGTTCAAATACGCATTTTGCTTTGATACAAATAAAGAAGAACGGATTAAGAGATGACAACTCTAAACGTGCAGAAGATTTCGTCAATTGCTTCATGGTCATTGTAAAGTCTTAGAACTTGGAATATTCATTCGGAAAACAGAAAACGTATCTTTCTGTGAAGTCACTCTCAATTTTGATATCAAAATAATCATAAGAACAAGCACAATTCTAATATGACCATAGTGGTACATTCACAAGGCCTGTAAGGCTTGAAAAATTAAACCAGTTTTCCTCTAACATAAAAACAACTCAATGTCAAGCAAAATTCAAAGTAAAAAATAACCCAAAACCACCAAAAAAATTCAACAAAAATTTTTAAAAATATAGAAAAAAGCCAGAAAAATGGCAAAACATACAGACTTTACAAACATACTTTACAAAAAGAAAAAAATAACAAAACTAAAATCCAGCGTGTGGATACACAAAAGATGCAAAATGAAGAGTGACTTCATTTTATTAGGTCAAAAATATGGTACATATTGAAATTCATTCACAGGAAACCAATAAATGTATGTATCTATAGCCGCTTGATATACATATGTACAATATACAAATATTTATATATAAATCGTGTAGAGTATGTATATAAATAATATACTTTAGGAGGTAATTTTTTTTTTGTTTTCGTCATTCTTTATTCATTTTGCAGGAAACCATATTTTGTACACAAAATTTTTTACATCAACAACAAAACGAATAGCGAAACAATAGCAACAACAATTATTCACCTACCAATTCGATGATTTTCAATAGAAAGCGATTGTTAAATTCCATTTTATTCGATTCAGTTTTAGGTTTTTTTTATATATTTGGTCTGTTCACTTTTCTTTTACAAACAAATACTAAAAATTTAGTGTTAGTAGTTTTATTTCAAATGTCGCCACCGCCTCCAGCAACTGTTGAACGTATACTGAATTTTTGTTTATAAACTTCATGTAATCTTAGCGTTGAAGCAATCAAAGCAGCACAATTTTTTCTGGTAAATATGTACATATTTTTCGTATTTTTGTAGCGAAACAATGTTGCTGAGGTTTTGTATTTAAGAACGAAACAGCAACAAGTTGTCTTTGTTTTCTGCTATAGAATCAAAGGATAAAGTATATTTTACATTTACAATTGATGTAAACTACTGTAAAGTTGTACCAAAGAATATACAGTACATTTATAAAGTATATTTATTATATATTCTTTGTTTATACAAAAATGTTGATAGTAGATGTGTCTAAAATAGCGCTGATCACAGAAATGTTCCTTTCGGAAATCTAAGAAACATTCCAAAAACCTCGAGCAAAATTTTTTTACACCCTAAATTTTTCACCCCTCATTCGTAGTTACTCCCTTCTACTGCTCTTACAGAGCACACTGTAATGTTAAGCAACATTTTATTGCGTAGTAAATTTCTGATGTCATCCTTTGAAGTAAGCAAACAATACCCTTACCTAACCCTTAGCGTCAGCTCGCGTCATTCATGATTGGTATGAGAATAATGACGCCATCACAGGCAGGCAAAATTAAAACACGTAGTCACATTGAAACAGGTAAGAATTTGGAAAGAGAAGAAAAAAGGAAAAAGAAAGGACAGTTTTTGTTCATTTATTTAAAAAAATGTTAAAAATTAAAAACTGTGTGGTAATATTGTGTCATTAACTTAATGTAATGATCTTGAAACATTTTCTTAAAATTATGAAACCATAAAATTTCGGTATAAATACTGAAACTATCAAATCTTAAAATACTCGTACTACATAGACATAGATTAAAAAATTATGAATTAAAAAATGTATTAATTTCTCAGCGAGAAAAAACTACTTGTCTCTGAATGTAAAAACAGCATCGAATCCAAAAAGTATTCCATTCACAATCGACAATGACGCTTTGATCAATGCCAGATCGCGAGTTCTGGTGCGAAAAGAATATTCCCAAGCTTCGATGATGAAGATGCCAGAGGCGACAAAGAGAGCGCAACCGAGTACACTGAAAAATATATCGATTCGTTTATGTAATGGGGCACGCATTAGAGCTCCTGGAAGTGACAGAAAAGGAAATAAAATGAGGATGTTGTTGTTATGATGGAATTACAATTAGAATAAGCAGAAACAGCAAAAACTCTTCTCTATTTACCAGCAAATACTCCAACAACAACAACAATGTAGCCGGTGAATGTGCCTGTGGCCAAAAAGGCAGCGACTATGTCACGATCATTGAAACTATAGAAATGCAGGACCAGACAGGCTACGGCAAAGCCCTGATGAGAGAAATAAAAATAAGCCCAATGCGAATAATACGATAAATACGGTTAAGTGCTTATAAAGCAAAAGGGGCTAAATAATTATTTATAACAAAGACGGTTAATAATCATTTGATTTTGCAGTAGTCGTAAAGGTAAGTGAGCCTTGCAATTTTAGTTGTGATATTAATTGTTAATTTTCTCACAAAAACAACACGATTAATAATGGAATGTTTTAACTTAATAAAGTTCTATAAAAAATGAAAAAAAAACAATTACCAATTCGAGAAATTTAACAATACTTAAACGTCCTCTACTTTCGCCATGTGACATTTTTAGGGATTTTTTTTAAAAAATTTTTCGTATTTCTTTTTTGAATTTTTCTCTTTTTCTTCCTCGTTTTAATTGAGTTCGATAGTTTTATATGCGAAAATTAAATGCTTTTTATTGTTTCTCTTTTATTTTGATTTTGTATATTTTTTAGGTAATTTTTACTGAAGAATGTCTAGTCTTTTCATTTATCAACGGTAATTCAAACGAACCTCACCAACTCAAATCGCGTACTGAATATATCGAAAAACGGTGCCACCGTTTCACGATTTTAGCAAAATTTCGAATATTATGTGCTCGTTGTAATTTCTTGTGATTTTCAGTTTCCACAATACACGATAATTGCAAGAGCAAAGCATTTACGGACAAACACAATAACAACAATTAATTAATTACACTCGAGGAAGGAAGAGACTACTACATATTTTAAGTGTAGTGTACCGCATGTCGATTTTCTTCAGTTTCTCCCAGACGTTTTTCAGTCACAAAATATGCACAGAACTGAAGAAATTGAAAAAGTGAGAACACAAAAAATTAATTTAACGACATATTCAAGAGAAGTCAAAAAAAATAGATGCGAAGATGCAGAAGCTGTTGCTGCTGCTGCTGCTGCTGCCTTCCTTTAACCGTTCACTAAACGCTTTGACCACTTGAAAGATTCGAATCTCGGCTGAGTTACAGCATGGTAAGGAATGAATGAATGACTTGCTGTTACAGTATAACTGCAAATAACTAACTACTACGGTTCCGATTTAGTGAGCGTTCCGATTTTGCAATACTCGTAGGTGCATCATTATTAATTTGTATATACTCGGTTTTTTTAGTACTTAATTAAGTCTAATTATGCTCAGATGGAGGAAGGGGAGAACTAGTGAAGCAAATTCTTAAGTGCTGGAGCACAAAAAACATAACACAAAATCACTCTCATCATACCGATTCGGGTCATGAAAATCCAGGCCATAAAAGGGCAGTTTACTGCACTTCAATTTCAAACTTCCTATCCGTTCGAAGAAGTTTTAGCCGCCCAAGATCAGATAAAAACGGCTGATACAAAACTTTGAGCAATTTTAGAAGGAAAATCCAGCTCGAAAAATTTCTGTCACTATAACATTTTCCAGTCACACAAACACGAACAACAACAACAATTTTGATATAATTATTTTCATTGTCTGCCAATTTAAAGTGAAACATTGGCGACGGCAGTAGGTCAGAGTTAATGTAAACTATTCTGGATCTGGAGTAATCCTGATTATTAATTTTCTTACAATTTTTTTTTTATTTTATATATATCCACTAATACATGTAAATAGTTTTGCTTTTTAATATAAACGAGATTATAAGTGGTACACAGAGAAAAATAGTACAAGATAAAAATAATAAAATCTTCTTATTAAGCTATTTTACTATGAAATCTTAATAAAAAAAAATTCTTATTAATTTTCTTTTACATTGGCGCTGTTTATATTTTTATAGACGATCTTTGCTTCTCAGTTGTGAGTACTTTCCATCTTTCATATTACTTTTCAGGCTTTAACCATGAAATTTTATAAGTATTATGATTAATACTCATGAAATCTTCGATAAATAAAATAAAATAAAAAACATGAACAATTATTTTTATTTTTATAAGACTACAAAAAAAAAACAACGATTTTCTTATTGAATATACATATATTTTCGTCTCTATGAAAACAATAATATTTTCTTATAAAATATGTACTCGTATTTTAATATTTTTCTTTTAAAATTTTCTCTCTTTTAATTTTAAATGGACTTTCTCTATGGTTTTAATAAGGCTTTCTTCTTGGATGAAAAGTATAGAGAAATCTGATTGTGTTTCTTTTATTAGTGCTATGTAGTGTTTTGGCCCTGTGTATGTTTAAAATTTCTAAAGAGATAAAACTACTGTAACAGTGTTTTAACATAACAACAATTCGATTCATCAACATAGACGCTGTATGTAAACGCTCTCTCTCTTTTGAGATAGTTTGTGAGTTGTGTATGCACGAGTATGATCCTCCTATCACTCAGGCCTTTATCTCTTTCATGCTATTCAATTTCTACTCAATCACTGTGCAGAGAGTGAGCTTCGAATAATCAATTATTGCTAAGAAAAAGCTAAAAGATTATAAATACATATTATGTGTATTTAGCATAAAAAGCCACTTCCATTCCAGTTTACATTGCAAGTGCAGGTTGATAGAACGGTTTAGTATCGATCAGCAACTAGTGGTATTCGAACCCACTCGCCAGAGGAATCCGTGATATACTCGTATCTATTTGAAATATAACAAAGCAATATACATATACATATATAAAAAAATAATCGAAAAATGCAGAAAAATATTTTGGATTTATTGACGGTGGAGAACAGTGTTTTTCGCAGCTATATTTTTTGGACCGGCATACTTGTCTTCAAAATGTTTGCGATGTCAATGTTAACCGGACTTCAGCGTTTCCGAACACTTGTACATACATATATACATACAGATATCTTACAAATTTTTAATAAGTCTTCATGCATGCATTCAAAGCAAACTCGAATATGAGCCTTTACATTGAATTGATTAAATATACAAGCTCATACGCGAAAAATCGCGTATACTATAGCAACGAATTTCGGGCCACCCGAACATACGGACCACCCTGTATATACATACATATGTGCTAAAACAAACAAGTTTTCAACCGCGTATATAATTTATATTTGTGCAACCAATCTAATGCACCTTTTTTAATCAAGTCTTTTTACTGTTTGAGTATTTTATACTGCTTATATAGATACGTACTATATATGTACACATACATATGTATATTGGAAACGCTCATTATTCGGTTGCTTATCAGTACTCACTACTAAGCTCCTTCTTATTTGCACATTTTTTCATCTTTTTGTATCTTCGAAGCTCGCCGGTGTACATTTTTTCCAGCTCCGTGAATTTATTTGACGTTCTCTGTTAATCGACTCTGTTAAGACAGTTAAGACTTTTACCGATAACGAAAAAGTACCACTTATTATATTAAATATTATTAACATTACTATATTATTAATATTTTCTGCGCATAATATCTTTCATATAATTTTTGCAGACTTTCGTCAATCCCGAAGATTTAGTATTACCTGAGAAATTAAAGGTGAAATTTGATGATGTTAAGCGGATTGAATTTTATGCAGGCCACCCTGTATATACATTTGTACATATGTGCTATAACAAACAAGTTTTCTACTGCATAAATTATTTATAATTGTGCAACCAATCTAATGCACCTTTTTTAATCCAGTCTTTTTACTGTTTTACTGAGTATTTTATACTACATAAATACATACGTGCTATGTATACATATATGTACATATGCATATGTTTATGAGAAAAGCTCATTATTCGGTTGCTTATCAGTACTCACTACTAAGCTCTTTCTTATTTGCACATTTTTTCATTATTTCGTATCTTCGAAGCTCGCCGGTGTACATTTTTTCCGGCTCCGTGAATTTTTTTGACATGCTCTGTTAGTCAACACTGTTAGTCAACACTGTTAATACAGTTTTCTTAACACTACAAGGTCCAGAGCCGCAATTTTGACGCCATATGAAATTCTTGTATTGATGTTCCTAAAAACACTTTTTGTGGGTAAAAGTGCTATATAAAAATAAATATAAAGTAGCTTCTAATTGCGCACTTCTATGTACCTTTTCTAATGTAGGGCTTCTTCCGATAACGAAAAAGTACCAGTTATTTGTTAATATTTTTTTTGTTTATTTATTATTCCTTTTTGTGTGAAAAATATTATTTCTTACGCATAATATCTTCGATATAATTTTTTCAGACTTTCGCCAATCCCGAAGATTTAGTATTACCTGGAAAATTAAAGGTGAAATTCGATGATCCGCATGTTGAGCGTGTACGCAGGTTAGTTAAGACGCATAATCAATTTTTCCAAGTGATATTTCTTAACCAATTTTTATACTTTACAGAGCACATCGCAATGATATGGAAAATATTTTGCCTTTCTTCATTATTGGCCTACTCTATGTCTTGACCGATCCGGCTCCATACCTGGCTATCAATCTATATCGGGCTATTGGCATATCTCGTATAATCCATACCTTGGTATATGGCGTCTTCGTTGTGCCGCAACCGGCGAGAGCAGTGGCATTCTTTATTTGTTTGGGATGTACCGCCTACATGACTTTGCGTATTATAACATTCAGCCTGTAGATATTAAGAACGAAGAAGGCTTAGATAAATATTTTTTTAATAATGCAATTAAATTTAAATACTGGCGTAGAATTGAGTTTTTGTTTCTATACATACGAGTATGTAAATGTTAAATATATTATTATGGGTACATGGCAATACATTTGGTGCTCGGTTGGTTTTATAATTTTTAGACAAAATGATTGTTATTTATTATAAGAATAACTTTACTCTTTTAAAAAATATATTAACGTTTCATAATATACTCGTATGTTCTGTTTCTCTGATATTTCGTTTCCAAAATATTGGCCTTTTAACAGAGATTTAACTTTTTACAGTTTAAATTTCCTGTCAAAATATGAACGTATGTATATTTCAGATATGCCAATGTGTATCTGTAACAGCTCTGTTCCTTACAGAATTATAACTTTTAACAGTTTTTATTCGTAGAAGTAAGTATTCTGCTAAGAATTCCACTGCGTTCTTAATTCGAGCTAATTCATAACATTCCTCAGGTAAGCATGCCTCTTTGGCGTTAATATCGTCGGTGAGTCTACGTAGTACGTACATATGTATATGTATATTTACATATAAATTTGTACTCTTTGTGTATACACAAATGAAAGTATTTTGCTTCATATGAAAAGTGCTTACCTAAAAAAGTTGGAACATGTCTGACATTGGATGAGTTTTCAGTGTCTGGTCGCCTCTATCTCAATCAACGTGGTGCTGGTGGTGCTGGTCTTGTCAATACCTTTAGTGTTCGATTTATACAAAGAAGAAAAAAAGGAAAGTAAAATAAATAGCTTTATACTGAAGGTGTACTTTTTTAAACTGTGATTTGCAAATAGGATTTTCTCTCAAAATTTATAGTTTATAGCTTTATAGTTTTCCATAAAATATTAATTGCAACTTATTAAAAAAGAACCACTTTACTTTCTTTTTTAACTGAAAAAGGTGGAAATTTTCCAAACGTAAACTGAATGATACAAAAAATTGTCTATGATACTCGTAATTCACTGCCGGAGAGCAATCTACACCGGCATCAGTATACATTTCCACGTTTACATTATTTCAATAAGTGGTTTTATTTAGTACGTTAATATGTAGTATGTTTAGTGTTTAGCACATATGTTATGTATTCATATTTATCTGTACACATTCTCTCTTCTATTTTTTGCACTCTATACAATACGGTGTCGGTTACTCTCTCTCGGTACAATATTGCAAACAAAAATTCTCGTCAGCCCTAAAAAGAAAATGTTAACTTGTTTGATGTCTAAAATCCATTCCAAAATAACATTCAATGTTCTCAAATAGTTTTTGCCTTTTAACTTATTTATTTATTTATTTGTTATTGCGTTAAAACTTTGCTTAAAAACAAGTAAGAGCGTTAACTTCGGCCTGGCCGAAGCTCACATACCCTACACCTGCATCTGTCGAATTAGACGGGGAGCGCCGAATCGACTGAGGAGGTATTCGGAGCCAAAGAACATATATACCTACCACACCTCCTTTAATGTGTTATAAACGAAACAACAAAGTGCATATATGTAGATGTGTACTTCCTTCGAAAGTAGGATATAATGATTAAAGACTCTTCCTTATTATCTTACTTTACGTCTGAAGAAGGTACAAGTATGTAGATTAACCTTGTTCTTCCGTTTCTAACATACAGATTAACAGAGACGTGATAAATTCTGGCTCAGCGTTACCTCTCTCAAGTCACTTTAACTGTGTCCGCCCTCTGGCTATGACAAAGACAGATGAAATGTCTCCATTCAATAAAACTTATCAACGTAGCTCCATCAGAATCACGTCACCTCAAAGAAGTATTGAAATATAGCAAAATTGCTTATATTATATAATCAATGTTATATAACACATAATATGTATGTATGTACATTCTATACAAAATAGTGCAAAATGAAATGCGATTAAAAAGAAAGCCCCTTGAACTTTTTCCTTGAAATAATTCAGATTAAATATTGTTCATAGAATTTAGTTCAGAAATCTTCTAACGATGGTGATTATCTTTTCTCGGTTTTTATTGCTCAATTATGTTTAACCACCAGCAGAATATTGACAATATATAATATTGTCAATATTATTTGTGTTTGGTAATATGAATTGGTTTTTGGCATTTATTTTGTCAATTGCCTTGTTCTGCAGGAAGTGTGGCACAATATATAGTACGTACATTTAAATAAGTATTATTTGTGTTTATACAAAAGACCTTTATTAACTAAATAAATTAATTTTAAAAGAAAGATGAATAATATGTACATATATGCAGTACATATTTCAGTTGATGATAATAATTAATATTATTGTATAATAATGAAATAATGACGACATTTTTTTCCCTACATACGAGTATAGTTCACAGATAATATTTTACAAACTTTTTTCTTATCAAACGTTGTGGAATATTAGCGGGATAGTAGTAAGTATGTAAGTAAAATATCACGAAACCACTACCTGAAAGCGTATAATGTCGGTCTAACGAGCCGACGCGTCGTCCATAAGCTTGAAGCTTGTGTGAAAGTGTTTATAATAATTTTTTTATCATAAGTACGAGTATATGTATATCAAGTACATATTTATATTATATATTTATTAAGATGATACAGGGTTAAGAGTATACTGTTAAAAATATGTATAAGTTGGTGCCTATAAAGATTTTGTAACATAAACAAAAAAAAAAAAAGAAATAGCTACAATACACCTGCAGTGTATTTCGCAAAATAATTAAATATATATTTTATATAGGTAAATATGAGGTGTTATTAGTGTTTTTTATACTATTTCTCTACTAGATCCATTCTTGTATAAAAGAGCTAAAAAGCTTAAAGGAGCATATGCTTATATATATAAAATGCCAAGAAATGTAACATATTAAAGCAAAAAAAATTTGTAATTTTAAATAAAATCTATAATTAATATAAAATAAGTAAAAGTTAAAATTAAAAATAAAAAATTGAATAATAAAAATAAATAAAAATGAAAGTTAAACTATATGATATTTGTTACCAGTTGTATAGTTACTATATGATATTTGTACGATTATTATTCACTTAAACGTTGAACAAAAAAAAAATAATTTTGTCCAATAGTTTAACAATATCTACAATAAAAGGTTCACTTGCGTTAAGCACACAAAACGATATGTTCGTGCGTAGTACAGAGATATTTAAGTTTTATTCTTTTCGTGATAACGGACTTGTATAAATAAAATTAGAAGAATGGGCCACGCTTCAGACAGCCACAGACAGAACAAGGTCTTGAACAATTTTTCTACAATGCTTTTTAATTCTGCAGATTAATAAAGAATTAATAAGTTGCAGCTCGGCTGTTAGACAAATGTTGGTATGAGTTATTTTCATTTTTACAAAAGCAAGTTATAAATTTTGGATTTTATTAATTTCTTATTATTTAGAATTTATATTAGGTAAATATTTATATAAATATATATATTTCTTATGTTTCTTTCATTTACAGAATAGGTATTTATAATGCCTCTTGATAAGCCCTATAAACGCCCTGCGGATTTTATCGATCCGGGAAAACCATCAAAATGCACCTGGAAATTGGGTACAAAGGAACAGACCAAGCATTCCAAACGCGAAATGTAAGAAGACCATATGCTAAAATACATCATAAGCGTTGATTTAATAAAAATCTTATCGCGTCTTATACGTACAAACGTTGTTTTTCCAGGGCTCACCGTCAGAAAATTACTCCGAATATACTAGAAGTCATTGGTTGCACTCCTTTGGTAAGACTGAACAAAATTCCAAAGGCCGCTGGCATCAAGTGTGAAATGTGTAAGTGTATGATGCTACTCCTCTGACAAACCGCAACCGTAAAGCAATGTCCATCCCTTCTTTACCAGATGCCAAATGTGAATTCTTGAATCCCGGAGGCTCAGTCAAGGATCGCATTGGCTACAGAATGGTACAGGATGCTGAAGAACGCGGTCTTTTACAGTCCGGCTCAACCATTATTGAGCCAACGTCGGGTAATACCGGCATAGGGATTGCCATGGCCTGCGCTGTCAAAGGCTACAAATGCCTCATCGTAATGCCTGAGAAGATGTCGAATGAAAAGGTTTCTGCTTTACGTACTCTCGGTGCGAAAATCATTCGTACTCCCACAGAGGCTGCCTACGATTCCCCCGAAGGCCTAATCTATGTCGCTCAGAAGCTGCAACGAGAAATCCCCAACTCGATTGTGCTCGATCAGTATCGAAACCCCGGCAATCCGCTCGCCCACTACGACGGCACAGCTGCCGAAATACTTTGGCAGTTGGAAAACGACGTTGATATGATTGTTTGTGCTGCTGGCACAGGTGGCACCATTTCCGGACTGGGACGCAAAATCAAAGAGGAAGCGCCGCAGTGCAAAATTGTTGGTGTCGATCCGTACGGTTCGGTTCTAGCGCGACCCGTATCACTGAACGCAACCGAAACAAAATTCTACGAAGTTGAAGGCATTGGCTATGATTTTGTGCCCGCTGTAACCGATCTGTCGGTGATAGACGTTTGGACCAAGGTCAGCGACAACGATTGCTTTCCCATGGCGCGCAGACTGAATGCGGAAGAAGGCCTGCTCTGCGGCGGCTCCAGTGGTGGTGCAATGACTGCCGCCCTCAGAATGGCCAAGGATCTGGGAGAGGGTCAGCGCTGCGTAGTCATCCTGCCCGATGGCATACGCAATTACATGACAAAGTTCGTGTCGGACAACTGGATGGAAGCGCGCGACTTCAAGCCAGCCATCAATGAGTTCAAACATTGGTGGTGGAATGTTCCGGTTTGCGATTTAAAATTGGCGCAGCCATTGACAGTTACATCGGAGTCCACCTTCGCCGATACTATAGCGATATTGCGAAAGCACAACATGTCTCACGTCCCATTAATCGACGAGGAGAGCAGGTATCACATCATATGAGAGATGTCTTAACTTATTTCATACGCTATGTACTTTATTTCATAAAATCTGTTTGCTTAGATCTATAGTGGGTGTGGTCGGCCAAGAGACACTCATCAATCAGATGGTTAGCCTGAATCGTTCGCCAGACGAGTTGGCCGTAAAGGCGCTCAACAAGCGTGTTATACGTGTTAATAGCAAAGCGATTCTAGGAAAACTTGCTCGAGTCTTGGAAGTGGATCCTTGCGTTTTAATCATTGATCAAGAAGGTATTTATGTGTATAGAATTAAAAAAAAAACTTTGCCCCTACAAAGACGTAAAACCTTCAATGGCGCAGATGGAAGAGATATTCTGAAAGGACTTGCTACCAAATTGGATGTAATGGCATATATTGCGACGCCACCAACGGGAAAGGCTTCAAACAGTATGGATGAAGCAAATGGTACAGCAACTGAAACAAATACCGCATGTGAGACCAATGGTACTACTGGTAATGGTACTGACAGCACAACACAAAAAGCCAATGCTAGCGGTGTATATAGATCTGCTGCAGCAGCCATGGCAACAAATGGAAATAAATAAATTAAAATTTAAAAATCATCAAAACATAAACCGAAATAGAATATACTCGTAAATTGTAAAATCTTGGTGAGCTTTTATATTGTTTATTGTTAGAATCTTCGTTCTTCATTTATTTCATCATGTAAATTGAGAAAAACTGAAGAAGAAGTAATACTTTCAGCACAAATACATTTTAGTAAATCACTGATATTGTTCGGTTTTTTCTTGTATTTATTGATCCGCCTCTTTTCTTTAAACTTAACATTTTAAAAATACTTTCGAGAATAAGGATCCGGCAAGTCCATGAGCAGCATTGTGAAGCAACTCGCTTTTAAACGCCACGGTTGGGTAAACTCCTCACTTTGTAGATGCGCACCAGCCAGTGCTCCGTGGTATAGGCTTCCTCGAGTACATCGAGCTCAAAATCTTTGTTACCAATCTCAGCAGCGCGTACACGATCGTAGCCCGCCGGTTTGCCACCCTCTGTGTAAACTTGACCAAAGCGATAATAGCACATTTTGTACATCAACGAATTCAGCAGCGTTGGTGAACCCTCTTTATCGACACGGAATTCGCCATTTGCCGCATAGTAGTCCTTCTCTTTGATGTGCGCCCCACGGTCTGTACTGCCCCCAATGCGCACCATCCATAGAAATTTGTTGATATCATCCGATGAGTACCCAGTTAGGCCACCAAAAATTACCAGCACATAGTCAACATCAAGTTCGCGCATTATTTCGTACGCCCGATCCTCCGTGGAAGCCATGGCTTGACCCACTCGTGAAATATGTGTGTTGTTCCAAGTGTTGTTGTCCACGAGAACCGTTCGATTAGCCATGGCTGTGATTTGATAGCCATAATCCCACCAAGACATAATGCGAGCATCCTGACCCCAACAAAATAGAAAAAAGCAGAAGGAAATATAAATTAAATCACGGCTCACATGCGTCCCCTCCAAACACGGACACAGTAACAATAAAATTTCAGTTTAGTGTTTAGTACTCATTATGTTTCATACTCTTCCTATCAAATGGTTGAAAGAATTCATCATTTCATGGGACAATTTGACAGCGGCTTTTTAAACTAAACCCGTCGGACTCACCTCCGGAGTATTCATTTGTAACCAAGAGTAAGCCTCTCGGAAATCATCGAAAATAATGCGGCCACCGTCATGAGAACGCGCACTCAGCACAATGCTAGGCGAAGAATACGCTTCCGATGTGACCCAAGTACAATGGAATGTGTACATGATAAGCATTGCTGTAATAATACCGACAAAACCGATGGCCACGCCGCTTTTAACGCCACCCTGCTGCTCATATTTCTTGTGTTGTCTGCGGCCTTCGACGGGCTTCGAGCTGCCTTCAACGCTTTTGATGTACTTCGAAAGGAAGTGCGAGATCGTGATGCCTGAGAGGACACACATAACAGGCGCTAATACCAGCATAAGACGCACCATTACACCCTACCAACGAAACGGAACAGAAATATTGTTGGACTCGATTAGAAAGATTTTCATGTAGCGGTGAATTAAAGCTTACCGCAAAGTAAATACTCGTGACGCCATAAAGAATAATGAATATATTGGAATCTGTAAGCTTTGAAAAGCAGAGGTAGAGACCGGCCGGAAAAAGGAATACCAAAATCTAAAAATAAAAATACAAAAAAAATGTCTGTTTTATTACGGTTCAATTTGAAAATTAATAAAAACATGGCATTTTAATAGATAAAACGCAAGTAAAGTTTTGGAACGATGATGCTGGAGATGAATTGATTCTGTGATTTGCCGGCATTACAAAAATGTACATAAAATTAAACCTAATTCTTTCTTCAGCAACAAGTCCAAGACTTTAATTTCAATAACTTTATTCACATCTATCAGCGATCAAAGTGTTAATGTAATCAATGTGGTAAAATTCAACGCTTTATGTCACTCCAAATTAGAAATTTTGGTATCACTAATACGTTGTACATTTACTGACATTAACTCGCACTCATTTCAATTATTTCATCATGTTAGTATACAAATAAAGTGGTTGTCTCAAACAAAATCTAAGGTAACTAATAAGCAAGCAGACGAACCTGTAGATCGAAATAAAAGGATGACCACGCTGTAGGTTGATGCTCTGAAACGGAAGCTATAATTGGAATGTGATTTTTTGCATAGGATGGATCCAACAATGAGTAAAAACGTCCTGTCCAGGGTGAAATTTTGCCCGTGATCGTAAGTATTGATCCCACTACGAACAGTATGCTCAGCAACGTTGTGATCATGGCTTTGAATAATATCTCAAAATCTTCGCGTGGCATGCATGAGCGTAAGTAATCCACGAAGGCAAGTATCTGACAGAGACCGAAAACACCAAGTGCCTACGGATAGAAAAAAAAAGTACAATTAATTCCTTCCAACCAATTGGCCTTATCTAGCTTTAAAACATATTTTTTCAGCTATTTTTTTGTACTCATAATGTGTCATACTCTTCCTATCAAGAATGTTGTAAATATTCATCATTTATCAATTTAATAGTAATAATATATCAAAGGTTGTTGCTACAAATTACATTTTAAACGCACCAGCATGTGTTCTGAGCTCTGCACGGGCTGAAAACCAACAAACGGTATTTGCATGGATAGTATTGTGCCGAGACAATAGAGTATACTATAAGCGACGTATATCCGATGTGAGAAACGTCCCGTCACCATCAACGCCAAAACATGCAGCGGTATCAAGTTGATGAGGAACACGTAACCACCCCACGAGGATACCATGTAAAAATAAGCCAAAGCGGTCATGGTCGCCCAGGCAATGGCGCCACTCTTGACCGCTTTTATCCAGAAGTAATACGTAAGCAGCATGCAGAATATCGCTATGCCTTCATTGTCGTAAGAACCTGCTACTGAACGGGAAATGTAGCCGGGAACAATGGCTATTAACGCAGCGGCAACTAGTCCAGCACCGGTGCTCTGTTAATACGGAAAAATAGTCATGATATATAGTAAAATAATATTTTACAAAGCCATTGAGGAGCAAATGGTGTGTGCATTTAACCTAACCTTAAATATCTTGCTTCAGTTTAATAGACTGGATTCAATTACTCACGTGTATTTCTTTTGTCAGCGCATAGGTAACCATTGTGGTTAATGATGAAAAAAATGGCGCCAGGAATACACACACGTTGCGTATGTCTACCGTGATATTCACCATCCACAATATATGATACAGAGTAGCCGAAGTAACCATCAAACCTGGATAGATGGTGCCACCAATAATGCGGCCCAATGGATACCAGGCGCGGTCGTCGAACCAATTGTGGAATTTATAAAAGCCATGCTCGACCAGAAACCGCGTGGTCCGGTAATTGAAATAGGGATCAAACTCATGGATAACGCTCTCAAATCGTAGGACCGAAAATAGTCTCGTGGCGAATGCTAGGACGGTTGAGATTGAAATGAAAGAGTTTTCAGCTAAATATGAAGAGCTTGGAAGTTTGAATGGAATTTTCAGGTTTGGATCGGCCGTGGGGACAAATGTATATGTGTGTGTGATCATTGATGTGTGTTTAAAGAAGAGCGGGAGAGGGGGTTGATGATAAAAAAAGTTAAGCAGAATGAAATGCAAGGCACTTCAAAAACAAAGAAACATCGCATTGGACGCAAAATAACGCAAACATATAGTACTCACATAATATTCCCGCAATAATGAGAATGGCCCACTTAACCAAATGTTCCTGCTTTTCCCAGGTAATAAGATTCTTTAATTTACCGGCAGCCACAACACTACCAACGCCTGTGTTTTCCAAACCCATCGCAATCGTATCTAAAAAGCCGGCAAGCACCAACACATAAATATGATGAAGAGGTGCAGATGAAGTCCGACTATGATATATAATAGGTGGGCGAAGAAAGTAATATTGTCCTTTATCTGTGGTTTTCCAGATCTCAAATATTTTAAGGCATTGAAAAATAAAGATATATTAACTTTTCACAAACAAATATTACTTCACGTCGTGGCATCTATTCACAAGAAACCATGAAACGCCCTGAAGGAATGTCAGAATGTAAAAGAAACAAAATGAAATGGAAATATGTACGCATGAAGAGTTGCCAGTTAAAAAATTTATTGGCTTTCAAAAACACAAATCAAAATTGTATTACATTGAGAATTTAGAATACTGAACAGCTCTGCTGTGCTCCAATATGTAGCTGCACCGTTTTCACAATGCTCATTTATCCTTTTTAATTGATCCACAAGCATATATTATATATATGTAAAGTAAATTGTATGTGTAGATAAAATTGTGCTAATGACAAAAATTTAGTTCAATCTGCCGAGGCACCAACTTTGAGTGCACCTATAAGCGGCCTCTGACACAATGTGATCACGACAAAGTTAAAGACTAATCTAAGCTGTCATCCTTGGTTAATGATCTTGCACAAGCAGATCTTGGTTAGCTCTTATATTGTGCAACATTATTGTGATCATCACTCAATTCGTATCCCTCACCAAGGATTTAAAAAAATTAATATAGCCCACGTCATCATCGTCATTGAAGGTGCAAATTATTTTGAACGTGAGGGATAATTATTTTTTTAAAATTAGATGAAAAAATCAGTATCGCTCATGATTCAAAGAAAATGTTCATCTTTTGGGATAGTTTTAGTGAGAGGGGTATTAATAGCTCTGTTTTTTTGAGAGATATATTTCGAACCCTGATTGTGATAACTAAAATCATATTTCCCAAATCTTATGGACAAAAACAGAATAAGTAAGTTTTCAGTGAATAAATTGCGAAACAATTCGTTCGTAACATGTGAGAAGTTCTGCTCAAGCTTAATATGTGCTGATTTAACCATATAAGAAGATCACAGAAAGAATTAAAGGAGGTGTTATCGGGATCATTTCTTTATGTATTTAACAAAAAATATACCGATACTACTGAAAATATTAAGCTGTGTAAACTCACCCAAAATAATTTTAATAAATGTATTTATATATCTTTAAATATGGCAACAATTCCTTTTTTCCAATAACCGCTTGCCATATTTGCACACAGTTTTCCGTCAACGCAAAATGCAATTGTTTTTTTTATCGATGAGATCTTTGCTTACCTTCAAAAAAATAGTGAATTTAGCGACGCCGAAGTAGAAAGAGGATTTACTTAAAAGAAAAATAAATCTTTACTCTTTCTAAAGCTTAATAGATTGTAAGAATTAGTTAGTTATGTGAAAATCTAATCAATAAACACGAAATTACTGACAGATCAATACATTCTGAAAAGGAGGGGAAGGAAAATAACAGTCGTGAACTATTTATACCTTCTGCAGTCAAGTCGCCGAAGGCGCTTGAACCTTGCAAAGTAAGACGAATACCGTGGTTAGGAGGGTCAGTAATTGAGCTTAATTAATGCCCAATTGAAAAATTGTTATAGCGGAATCTATCGCTAAATTCACTAACATGTTATCGAATCTTCCGGGAAGCTATCCTGATGCTGGAGGCCGCAGCAACTACAGGGATATCTATGATTTACTGGAGAGGCTTTGCAAAAATTTCGTTGGCGACAATCAAAATCACAGTATGTTTTGTAAAGAAAATTAAAAATCATTTGTTCTGTAGCCTTAATTCAGAAACCCCGAAGTTTAGACTTTGGAAAAAAACAGCAGCCAGCCGTTTTATTCAAACATTTAAAATCTGGAAGCTAATAGCCCTCATTCAGTAATCTTCCTACTTTTGGGAATTTGTATGTTTGTCGTTTGTAGGTCCATTGTCTAGAGCGATTGAATTCAAAGACAAGTAATTTTTCTGGCTACGTTTTGTCGTTTTAGGGGATATTTTGCGGCATGTGACTCAATACATCTCCAATTGTCCTACGGCTCTTGGCTCGACGCTGCCTTATGATGAGTCGTCATTGGTGTCCAAAATATCGCAGCATCTAGTTGCGAGTACTGCTGCCACACCAGGACAATCATCAACTGCCACAGGATTGCAGAGCAGCTCAACATTATTTTTAAAACTGAACGAACAGTTGAAGGCTGCGGTGAGCTCATTTCTTCTGCATTAATTTTTAATTTTATAAAAATTTTATAATTAAAATTTTAATAATGAATAATCCGAACCATTAAAAACAAAGACGTGTGAGAACCATTTGAAGTGAAATGTAACATTTAAAAACATACTGATTATTTCGGGCAGGAATAACATTTATCTCTTTGTAGTTAATCTCTCCAAAAAAGTTATTTTCCTCGACAGTTTTTGAACCTTCAGCTTAAAACTCTGAAATGCTAAAAATTTGAAGTATGTACTCCAAAAAACTTTTTTTAAATTGAAGTTGTTTGGATTTGAAAATCATAATTATGTATTTCTGTAAATTTTACGTTCTAGTTTTGTGTTGTCTTAATTTTTAAATGGAATACGGCTTTATGTTTTTAATTTAAAATCATTTAAAGTTTGTGAAATATTCGAATGCGCTGCGTTGAATTTCTTTTAGCAATTGGAGACTAAGCAACGCAGTGCTCTGCTGACATTTCTTTATTTCATGGCTGATTCGAAGTACACTTCAGAAAATGGTTACTGCAAGGGCAGCCGCGTTGGCGACCGCCATACAACATCAACATCAACATTTTCGGTTTCCTCACATCCCACCCTGAATTCCATGCGCTCTCACCTTTTGCGTAGGTCGCAAAGTCCGACTGTTGGAATCGGTGCAGTGCCCACACTTGGGGAACATCGCAGTAACAGCGCGGTATTGATTTGAGTGTTTTAATAGTATTTGAACCACTGTTGTTATAACATTATCTTGATGACAGAATTTCGCGTTGTGCCAGCGGACAGAATTGAGTACAAAGCTCAGCTGCATACGCGACAATAATTCCAAGCAGCATTCAAATTCGGATAGAGAAATGGGTGCCACTGCGACTGAACTAACTCTGCAGAGCGATCTGAGTACACCCCGAGAGACTCAAAGCTCCCTCAACGACGATATTGTGCAGAATGTTATATACGCCTTCACTGGCATCCAAGGTATATATTTGCAAAAGGATGTTCTTTCAGGAAAGTTCAAATTAGATTCGAAGGCGAGGGCACTGAATGTGGTGCAGGCCGGTATGTTGTTAAGACTATCTGAATTAGGGTAAGTTCTCAAATCGTCATTCAGCATTAAAAATATTAATAAAGTCGTGTAGGTATTATCACGATCTCGTCAAATCTTACACCGACAATAAAAGTGAGCTCTGTGCACTTGGCTTGATGGGGCAGGGCTTTATTTCGTCCCTAAGAACAGAGATAACCCAATATTATGGTATGGTTGCGATGCTGCAGGAACAGGTGAGGCATGAAGGGGCCAGTTTTCATTTAACTAAACGAACACTTTAATTTTAAAGCTCAACAAACAACGCTCTGCGGAACTAAGAGCATTTTCGTCATCTTCTTCTCCGCCCCAAGAGCGATTAACTCTGATGAAAATGCTCGTCTGGTCAGTTGATCCTTTACAGCGACTACGATGGTTATCCAACGTTGCTGAGGCATGTCAGGCAAAAAAAGGCGGCGCATTAGCCTCAACTGTGCACGGTTTCCTAAGTAATGGCAATCCTATGGTCAAGGCATTAGCCAAAGAACTCCTTGTGGCAACTTGCGGTCCGCTGTATCAGATGCTGACGCGTTGGTTACTCGAGGGCGAGATTAGTGATCCGCATGCAGAGTTCTTTATTGAGTGTCGTTCGGAAGTGGGTCCAGACCGATTGTGGCATGATAAGTACCGTGTACGCAATGCCATGCTACCAGATTTTATCTCCACCGAAATGGCGCATAAAATTCTTGTTACCGGTAAGAGCATCAACTTCCTTTGCGAGGTATGCGAGGATAAACAACCGGTTAAAGGACGAGACGAACTGCGCGTCTGCATTGAGGAAAATGGTACGGACAATTAGTGAATACAATCATTGTACATTCGTTAATTGGTGGCGTTGTTGTTGTTGCTGTTTTTAGCGGAGCACATTTTCTCGTGCGTTCCTGACACAAAGCTTCATTCAACAATTGATACAATTTATTTCAACACTTCCAAGCGCGTTCTCGATATTGTTATGGGTCCACATAAGTTGCTTGAGCATCTGCAGGCCATGCGACGTTATTTATTGTTGGGCCAAGGCGATTTCATCGGTATACTTATGGAGAATTTAAAGTAAATTTTTATCAAATACACTACATGGACTTTTAGCACCGACTAACTCATAAATTGTTGTTGCGCGACATGTTATTTTAGATCCGAACTGGAGAAACCGGCAAAAGAGCTCTACTCCTACGACCTTTCATCGATCATGGACGCAGCCATACGTTCCACAACTGCCCAGTACGAAGATCCTGAAATACTTAATCACTTGGATGTGCGATTGATGCCACCCTGCGATGGCGATATCGGCTGGGATATCCTCTCACTTCAATACACTGTACGTGGACCATTGGCCATCATGCTGGAGCCATCAATGGGTATTTATCAGATACTCTTTAAGCCATTATGGCGCATGAAGCACATGGAATTTGTGCTATCGACCAAAGTGTGGAAGGATCAAAAGTGTAATGCTAAGGTAAGTAAGCGATTACCCTTTGAAGTAATCGAGCAGAGATTATAATAAATCAAAATTCCAAAAATACATATACTGCCGCCCATTAACCCTTTTTTACATTTGGTATCTAATATAATATATCACAATACTTTGCACACGCTAAACGCATAGCATAACCTTTGTTCTCAACAATTATCTGATGAATTGATGTAGGTTTAATGTAGGAAAATGTGTATATACTCGTGTGAAGTTCATTCACACTAACCGAGACGTTTCTAGTAACATTTAAATAGGTCTCATATATAATACATACAACTATACAGATGAGAATGTGCTATCATTCGAAATCTCTATATTTATGAGTTAATCGGATAAGGAATGAAATGGAGAGGTTAATTATTGGTCGAGATTCAAAGTCCGAAGGTGAAATTAAGTGAATTTCTAAAAATACTACTTTCTTCTTTATTTTTATTGCATTTTTTTATTTATCGTTTGAATTAAGTTACCAAAAATACCTGATAATGACAATAAAAAATATAATTAAAGGTTTTCTTTCTCGTTTAGAAAAGAGCAATCTAATGTCAAAGATTATATGTACATATTATAACATCTTAAGAGAAAATTATTATGTAGAATATCAAAAAAGCCAGCTACAATCTCATCTATCAATCTACATCTGCATTACAATTTTGCATTGGTCTTCAGTAACGGCACTAGTTTCTGCGTTAACATGATATTGCCAGAGATTTTGAGTTTACCCTTCATGAAGGCAGATTGTGGATTCAATTTACCCAAAGCTATATCAAGCATATCCTCATCGCAGAGCGTTAGGGTGCAATCGACTTTAACACCTTGCGCCGCTGGGCCTTCATAGATCTTAGCATTTTTGCAATCTAGTGCTGAAACGAATTATTAAAATTGAATTGTTATTAATTGCAAACAAATTTTAAAGCGAACAAAGAAAGCTTCTTTCATTGAGAAACCTGCATACGCATCAATAATTCCACTAACATTAATATTACTTTATACTTATGTATGCACTTACTCCATTCCTTTGCCACCTTGCCATTCTTTGTAATCTTATATAGAAATACTGCATTGATAGCCTTCGCGGTGGCTTCGTTGTCTTTTATGCCATCGATGATCTTCTGGAAAACCGGGTCAGAGAGTAGAGTCGTCATGTTTGTTACTCCTATGATTTAAAGGATACAACTTTATAATTTTAAGCGTGCCTCGACCTGTTTTCGTCCAGCACAAGTCACTTGCATACACTTGGAATGACAAGTGGAAATTGAATTGGAATAAACTTTAATCGAAGGCTTTATGTTAATTTCAGTTTATAGGTATTAGTAGCGACTGTTTTTAAGCTTGTTTGACAGTTCTTGTGCCTTAGCAAAAAATAATTCAAAAGGTATGAGTGAGAAGCATTCAGCATTTCAGTTTCATGCTCAAGCCCTGCAGAGAAGTGAAGACGTGAGAAGGCCGATAAATACATATTAGCTTGGTTGTTAAAAGCTTTTCAACACTGCCGAGATGAGGCTTCGTATTTTTGTGATGATATTAGCTATTGATGAGAAAGAACAAGTAAAAGCTAGTTCACCAATTAGTTTGTTTTTATTGCTTAACATCTAAATACAATAACTCTTTAATAGAGGCAGATAAATCATTTTTGCTTGCTAATTTGACAATACAGATGACGTAACAGTAGCCAGTAGACACAATGAATTAGTTCATTGATACGATAAATTAGTTCATTCAGAACGAAAAATGGCACCAGAATATACATAGATATAGATCTATAGACCTTTTAAATAAAAAACGGTTTTAATTAAATAAAAAACTTAATACAGGGGTATATAAGCTTCGGCCAGACAAAGTTAACGCGCTCTTGTTTCTATTATCAAAGTGAATTTTCATAAAGTGTAATAGAAAAATATGATAAGATTTTGTTGCAATAAAATTTAGAGAAAAGTATATAATATAATACTAATAATTTTTCCCATACAATTTCCCATACGGCAGCTTCTACGACCCATGGCTGCCGAATTGAACAAAGTCCTTTATCGGTTGCATTTATATACCTCCGAAATGATACATTTCATACATCAGATGCAGTATTACATCCTCTTCGAGGTGATAGAATGCGCTTGGGCAGAGCTACATGAGCGCGTGCAGCAAGCAAAAGCTCTGGACGATATTTTGAATGCCCACAATGATTTTCTGACAGCCATCAAATGTGGCGCCTTCCTAGACAGCAATTCCGCCGAACTATGCCAGAATATGAACAACGTCTATGAGGGCATCATGCGGCTGGAAGTGTGGCAGGACAAATTCTATGACCTGTGCTTTAAGGAACTCGCAGCGCGGAAGCAATTTCAACTTGACATTCTCTCGTCCGAGAAGACTGGAGAGTTCGGCTTGAATACGGAAAAACAGTTGACTCGTGATCAAGAGAACAAAATCTTCGAGCAAACCATACACAGTTATCACAAATCATTAGAGAATATCGGAGTCGATTATGAGAAGGCTGTACGTTGCTTCCTGTTGACGCTTAATTCGAACAATGATCACAATTTGCAATTATTTGGTATTCGCCTGGATTTCAATGAGTATTATAAAAAGCGTGACCAGCGCTTGGGTGTGCCGCTGACGTTCGAGCACATGCGCATGAGCAATGTGCTCTACAACACGAACAAAAGCCTCTTGGGAAGTCGGTACTCGGCGCTCAATTGACCCCGGAAACAAGATATTACGATGACGCTGCCTTATGCCGCCACAATCGACCCAGAAATCCCAAACATGAAATGGTCGTCGCTATTAGGTGCCAACGTCTTTAACAGCAGCTTCGTTCGTGCGAAGGATGGCTGCAACCGAAAATGGAGACGACAATTGCCAAGCTCTTCGAATGTTGATAGTCTACTTACGAACAAGCCATGGATCTTAACCAAAAAGGACATCGTTTACATTGCGTGTTGTCAAATTCTCTAGGTCTTAAGAAAATATGAACATATTTTTCTATGCAATAAAACAAAATTATATACCTATATTAAGTAGTTAGTATATATATTCTTCAAATGTCGGTTGGTCCGCAGTCTGATAATACTCTCTCCCCTCTCTCTTCATTGAAAATCCATTTTGTATGTAAAAGTATTTTTTATTTTGTTCTTATGTCAATGAAAAAAATTATATTCAATCCATTTCCATAATAAAAATGAATTGAATTGTTATAAAGTTTATTAATCGTTATCTTTGTGGAAATATCAGTCAGAAAAATGTACCCACATTTTCCCAACACAGCAGCCCATAAAAAGCGTTATCTTTATAAATATAGACGTAAACGTTTCATAACAAGTTTGTTATTACTTTCTTGCCATTTTCATAAGATAACTTACATTCCTATATTTAGGACATAAACATCTACATCCTCTATACTTAATATTCCACGCCTTTTACTGGGTAAGAACAGCAAACATCGATTAGCCCGATCGATATAGAGCTACGTGATCATCATCATCATCACATCCCTTTGCATATAAAGGAAGACGTACTGGAAGTTTCTTTACTATTTTCACACCAAGGTTCAAGGTTTGCAAACCTAGCACATATCTATGCCTATAAACATGAAGTTAATGAGAATATTATTTTGAAAAGATCGAGAAATAATTCCAAGAAAAGAATTCGTGTCGTTCGCATGCGTGAAGTTCGGGAAAGGAAGGTTCTTAAGCAGCATTTCTAAGAACTTCTAAAATCAATTAGAGAGCGGCATATTTTCATAAAGTGTAGATTTATAATGTCAAATTCATATTTGGGAGGCGTAGAGAGATTTCAATGCTTTCCAAAATATTCCAAAATGAAAATGAAAAACTCTTGGTAAATAACATATATTTGATTATTACAATTTCATTGTACTCTTAACCAAAATTTATAAGCAAAATTTTACAATTCTGAAATATTTTTACAAGTATGTACTTGTTTCGGAGCTTCATACACGAGTATATAAACTCTTATGGTGTATATTATAAAGATTATTTCAATATTGATGAATTCATTTGTGAAAAATTTATAATTGTGTATTTATATACGAGTATAAAGCAAAACTTTACAAATCCAATCAATGAATGTATGTAACATTTATATAAAATATTTTACCTCTTTCACTTCTGGATGCGTCCAGTTAGTAGCTCTTTTACCTCAATTAAGTTCATTAATATACTCTGCATATTTTTATATATAGGATATATATCAAGTGGGTCTTACCTATGTGGTATAAAATGGTCACAATCATACTACATAACGCAAAAAGTCTATAATTTTTAAAAAAATTAGAAGAAATCTTTTCAGTATTTCTGCTTAGTGGCATTGAAAAAAAAAATGTTTTTCTATTTAAGTGTATGTTTGCAAACCATAATAATTGACTTCCTTTTTAGAAATTATTCTTTACATTTCGCATGGTTTAGCAGAAAGCTGTTCTACGCTTTTTCAAATCGGTTTTAACACAAAATGCTGTACGTACATACATACATGCATCCTTTCAAAATATTTCTTTGCTCGGCGTAGATATACCACATGCTTCCTCATAATCACCTAATAGGACCTCTGTGCGTTCCTTCTTCTTCTCTTTAGCATGATGGTGATGATTACGTTTCTCTTTTTTCTTCACTACAGCTTTTTCCGACGATTCATTATTCTTGGATTTGGATTTCTTCATCTTCAGTGATTTCTCTTTGATCTCTTTCTCCGAAGAGTCTGCTACTGCTACTAAGAATTCTTCAATGGGTGTACCGAGCAAATTAGGACTTCCAGAAGACGGTTGACTATTGCTCTTCGAATTTTCTGCCACTTTTCGTTTCTCCTTTTTCTTCTTATCTTTCTTATTTGAAACTTCCGTTTTCCCGATGTCACGGCTTTCAGGGCGTTTATTGGACACTAATTCACTGTTATCAACTTTTTGTGTATTACTTTTGGCCACCTCATAGCAAGGGCTGCAAAGAAGCATCGGAAATTTGTAGGAATGCAAAAAAAAATTGCCAAATTGAAAACAATATTGCCAGTTTCTTACATGTCCAGTTCAATATTGAGTGCACGATGCGGATCGTCAGAGTCGAATTTGCCGTCTTTATCCTCACTGTCGGTGAAGGCAACACCTTCTGGCATCTCCAGCGTAGTGTTCACAATATCCAACGGTTTGGATTCTACTGAATATAGAGGATATTAATTACTGAAGTAATTCGGAAAACAAGTACTCGTGAATGTATGAAGCTGTCTGTCCGTACCTTCCTCCGAATCGGAGCTGCTGTAGGCAACCTTATTCTTCGACTTTTTATTTCTTTTCTTTTTCTTGTGCGATTTTTTATCCTTCGCATCAGTCTTTTTTTCCAACAAATATTTATCAGAACGTTTTGTTCCTACGAAATTAAGAAAAGAAGAAAACATTATCAGTCTTATCGGTTTTAACAGAGTTATTCTCTGTAAAATTTTTTTAAAAATTACTTCTTTTCTTACCTCCAATTTGTAAAGGTATGTCTAGTGAAAGCTCTGTTATTGGAATGTCATCGATGTTATCATATTGATCTGCCTGAGAATTCGAGCCTGGATTATTTGCGCCTACTTTTTGTTTATGCGCGTCTGTCATTGATGGCGAAGATTTCAGATAGTGTGGATTATTACTTTGTTCGATTAAGCGCGCCATACGATTGCGATCGAGTTGCTCTGGTGTCAACTCTTCCTGCTCACCCATCTTCGATGAACCACCATCATGCTGGTTTGATGAAGAGAAAAACAGATCCTCTTTCTCGTCTAACGATGCAGCACCATCGCGAGTGCAGATGTCATCTTCAGTTGGGGGATTTATCCATTCATCCAAATCGAGGCCTTCCGGCAATGGTACTTTGCGTTGAGCTTTCGGTGCTACCGGTATCAATTCACCGGCAAACAAGAGCGTCATCTCCCGAACAATTTCTACTGCAAGGCGTGGCACAGCCGTGTTGCGATTTCCAGCAGAACAGTTGGACGGTCCAAAATCTGCACAGATCATTTCGTCTGTTGTGGACACCAAGTCGATAGTATTGCTTTCATTGTTACTATTCAGTTCGGTGGCATTAGTAAATTGAGCCTGAAGCATTTCTATTAAAAGGCACGCGGAACTCGCACGTTCCTGAACCTCAATATCACTAGAGCTAACAAAAGTTTGCAGTTTCTCCAGAACATGTTCACACAACTACGAAAATATATAAATGATGAATTATGATAAACATATAACGCAGAATATAAAATAATGCATTAAAATAATAAAAGGAAGGTTACGTAAGAGTGTATAGAAAGCGGTTAATTGGAAAAGGAAAATGGCGACACTCTCGCGCTCTTTAGAACTTCATATTTTTAAAATTTTTTCACTGCAATAGTTTCTTACTTTCTTAATGGCCTCAACGTCCTCATTTTCCAAGCATGTCATTGCCTTTCGGGTAAATAATTTAAACACATTTTGGACAAATACCCCTTTAATATGTCCCGGCACCGGACGAGGTCGTAATAGTATGTTTAAAGTGCGCTCTATATCTTCCATCTCGCTGAAAATAATAAACGCCTTAAATGAACTCTGTTTAAACAGTTCGTTAAAAGGTTTTCCAAACAATTCTAATGCAGTAAACTCAAACCTGTTTTTGCTTGGGATTATATATGTATTCAAGGGACGAAAGTTAGTTCGTATACTTCAAGCAAATCTGTGTTTTTGACGGATCAGCAATACCTTTTTTATATATAAATTTTGAAATTTTCCAAAAATGGGAACAGGTTTGAAGTGACACTCTTTTAAGTTGGCGCAACTAACATCGATTTACCGATTTTCTATGAAAAATTTGCAAGTATGTACCTCGAAAATTCGCCTACAATCCATGCGGCCGCGTATAACACTTCATACATGGAGTTGCTCTGCGAAGAAACTGTGAAACTGTCCAACAGATTGGTCATTTCGTTTACGGCAAATTGTCGTACAATGGGAACACGTATGGCCACATCTAGTAATTGTTCAGCAATTATTTGCCCTAAACATAACAAAACAAGGAAGTAAAAGCATTACTTGTTTCGTGTATTTATTAATTGAAGTTTGGAAATCACCGTGTTTTGAGCCAGCTTCCAATTGTATCAACTCCACCAACACCGTTAAATACCATTCGAAATTCGTCACATACAAATACGAACTCTGCGAACAAATCTCAATGACTTTGAATAAGAGCTCATCTCGATATCCGGAGCCCTCTGCACGCTCCATATGACCCAGCAAGCGTTTAACAATCTCCATTAGGTTTTTCTTGGAGACCATTCCGTAGAGTAAGTCCAACGCTCGCATGCGTATCGATTCGTCCTTATCATCTAGGCAGGCTAAAATCAAATCCTTATGCGTTTGAACACTTTTTGGGTGTGTTTTTAAAATCTTCGACATGGCCAACAATCCCAAATATTTCACTAAGATAGACAGAATAAGAACAATAAGACTACTTCGATAAAACAAACAAGCGAAAGGAAATCTGAGGGAATGAAACGTTCATACTCTTCGTTGGTATAACACTTACGGTTCTGATCCGAGTCCTCAATGAGGATACGCAACTTCTGAACGCACAATTGAATCGAGGCACTGTGATTTGGCATACCGCTGCTGATACTGATGAGCACTGCAATCACCGTATTTATGCACTCATAGAGCAGGCTCATGGCCGATGTGCTGTTGATGAAAAGCCCAGAACAAGGGTCGGTTTTAAGTGCAATGGCATTTTCCAAAAACAGCACAAGAGTGAGTGTATCGTATCAAACAAGAAATGTGTGAAAATTCAACAAAGCTAAAGTGATTGGATTGTTTTAAACTAAGGCCACGAGTATATAAAAGAAAATGCAGCAAATACGAGTAGCTATGTATGATCGAGCAAATCGTGTATATATATAGCCAAGGCACATTATTTCACACACATACAGGCAAGTACTCGTATATAGTACGATATATATACTCGCTTATAAATATAGAATATTTATTTATTTGTATAAGTGAGTGTGAGTGAGTGTGTTTGTTTATGTGTATATGTATAGTTATCGTAAAATAATAGAAGTAAAATTTAACAAATATACAAAAACTTGCCTATGAATTAGGTTTGTGAGAGGTTCTATTAATTTCTTTCCTAGCCGGGGTTCTAAAGGAGTTAAAGCGCCAAACTGCAAATGCAAAGAGAAAAGAAACAAGCAGAAATTATAAAATCACATTACCAACAGAAGAACGAACGTATTCGTTTAAAAGTGTTTATCACAGCTTAATGGTAAAGTTTATAATTATTAGCATATTAATTTAATATCTTGTGTAGAGGAGGAGGGTAAGGTAAGAAATCGAATTTTCTTCGTTTAAAATTATTTTTAAAAAATTAGACCAAATTAGTTACTAAGTTGATTTTAATCGAATATTAGGTAATAATACAAATGCCTTTTTTTTTGTTATACCCTACACCCGAAGGGTTGAGGGTATATTCACTTTGTTCTTCCGTTTGTAACGCATTAAAGGAGGCGTGGCAGGTATAGAAAAGTATATATATTCTGGCTCAGAATCACCTCCTGAGTCGATTTAGCCATGTCCGTCCGTCTGTCTGTCTGTCTGTCTGTCTGTCTGTCTGTCTGTGGAAATCACGATTACGGGAGAACGAATAGAGCTATCGCCATGAAATTTGGCACGAATATTCTTTGTCGTCATAGGCTGTTTGGTATTGAAAATGGGGAAAATCGGACAAGTGCCACGCCTACTTTTTATAGCAAATATGAATTTTCCCGTGCTTATAGCTCAATTTCTCAGCTTCTAGGGCGAACTTGAAGCTCAAATTTTATTTCCGAGTCCACCGTCTCAGACTTAAATATTCTCCCAAAAATGGGCGTGGTCCGCCCACTGGTGACAAAAACCACGATTACAGGAAAACTAGTGGAAACATCATTATGAAATTCAGCAGGAATATTCTTAGAGCTCACTGATGTCGAAAATGGAAAAAAACGGTTTACTGCCACGCCTACTTTTTAGGTAAATATTAATGCCTCCAATTTGAGAGCTGAATTTCTCAGCTTGTAGTCCGGATCTGAAGCTGAAATTTCAGTGCCGCGTTTACCTTGTCAGTAAGAGTCATCGCACAAAAAATGGGCGTGACACGCCCACTGGTATACCATACTATATAATGAAGCGTTTGTTGAGAAAAGCGTTGTCGTAAATGAGTTAATAGATCAAAATTTACTATCTGTAAATGAAATGTAAGTTGGTTTATCCCGCCCACTTTTTATAATCACTTTGACAGATGCGGGTGTAGGGTATATAAGCTTCGGCCAGGCCGAAGTTAACGCTCTTACTTGTTTTTCAATTCAGAACATTTACTTTATAATCAAATAAAATATACCAGAGAAAAAATCTTAGGTATTACAGGAGTCTACTGGAGTCTAAAGACTTATTCGCAATCAAGCGTTCTATAAAAATTTAATGAAAAACGAAATAATGTATTTAACTTCGTTTAAAAAAAGTGTAAGAATTAATATTAAAAGGGCGGAATAACTTTTATTAAAGGGTGGGAAATCAGAAAGACACCCTTATTTCCCTACCATAGCAAGACAGACACTGTTTATTAACATAAACAGTACCAGAAGTATTGGTCTTTATTAGTTCACATTTCGGGCGTTGTGTATCGTAAGGAAGTCTCAATAAAATCCGTAGTGATCGAACGCTTGATTTTGATTTAATCTTGTGTAATATGACTTTTTGGTAACTGGCTAAAATACGAGTATTTATCAATATACCAAAGAAATACGAATCCAATAAATTATCAAGTCTTTCTTATAAAGACTTTATAATTTACTTAATAGTAAAAGTGCATTCAAAATAATTGCTTACTGGAAGAATACCCAAATGAATGAATGATCATTTTAGCAATATTTTTATTGTTCCTATATTAATAGTTATTTTATTCTAGCATTCAAATCTTACGCTTCGATTAGATACGATAGAATTACTCGCAATCAAGAATTTATGAAGTGATTACCAAAATAGTTATATAAAATAATACTTAGTTTTTGACACTACAGTTATTTGAATATTTCTGTTATTCTCAAAATAATTTAGACTAGTTAAGAATTTAGATATTCGTTTTTATATTCGTCTTCTTAGATTTGAAACCATGCAGAGTTTTATCGAATATTTTAATAAAAATTAAATAAACTTATAAACGTCAGTATCAGCGCTGAAGCTAATTTCATAAATAGTGTGAGTTTATTGTGATTAAAATTTAATAACTGAGAAAATAACTCAAATAAAGGATCAAGAGTGTTGTTTTAAATAAACAATAAAATATATAATTTCCACTTAAGTCCACAATCAGAATTTTTACACACGCTGTTAATTCGATATTTTGTTATAAATTTTTATTGTAATATAAATAAATAAATAAAACTGGCGGAAAGAATAAAACTACAAAAGTTCTGCTAAATGTGAACAAAAAAAGAAAGGGCAAGTAAATTTAATGTACTGAAATAATATTTGTAAGTGTTTAAACTCAATTATTAAAGTAGAGTGTACATTTATTTATTAATAAAAAATATTGCAGGTTGTTAGTTCTCTTAATTCTGTGTGTGATATTTTTCAAATAAACTGTGTTTGCAGTATAGTATGTACGTATAAAAAATACAACAGTTACGAAATTATAAAAATGTTATATAAACCTGGAAATAATTTCTATCAAGGGTTGTGTCAATTTTCGTCCCAGCGCTGGTTCGATTGATGTTAGACTGGCAAACTTTATTTGAAAAATAAGTCATTAATTTGTTTATTAATTTCATTATTTTTTTTTTTGGTTTTTTGTTTTCATGATTTTGTTTAGTCAGAGTTAGTTACAGTAAATGTAGTCATTAAATATTTGTTGGAAGAAATAGGAAAAGACAAAAAGAGGATAAAATCAAGTGTGTTAAGAGACAGAAGAGAGAGGAGGAAGAGAACAAAAAAAATATTGAATATTAAAAATGACTTAAACGTTAGATTTAGATAGTTGTTTTTGTTTTTTTATAAGTTTTGAGTTTTTTCAACTATTATTCTTTTCGCAGATTGACCATTGACCGACTGGTCTTGAAATAAAATCGCTTAAAAACAAAAATCTTACCAGTTTGATTATTTTAATAAGCATCCAATTGTTCGTTGATGTCGTCATAAGTTTAAAAAACACCGGAGCCAACGGTAGATAATTTTTAGGATTCTTACGCGCCAGTTCGCAGATAACATTGACCGCTGCCGATTGAACACCTTCAGACAGAAAATTAAAGCTCAATTTGATATCTCAATAATACAATAGTAGTATAGCACATATTTTTAACTTATTTTAATACTTATTCCAAATATTAATTATTACCTGGATCTGGATCTTCGAGTTTTTCTTTCAGTTTAGGAAAGGCCGGACGTAGAGCATCAGGATAACGCAAAAACACTTTGTACATCATTAGGACGGCTTTCATGCGTAAATACGGTTTGGTAGAACTCATCTATGTATAATTTTATTATGCTATGAATATAAATTTGCATGCAATTTTAACATACTAATGTCATTATATCATTCGCTAAATCTCTCGATAGATCTGGAGAAATGAAACAACTTAAGCCGCTTAATGCTACGCCCGCATCGAATTGATTTTGTGAATTTAAGTCTTTGCGTATCATATTCGTAGTCAGCATCAGTAACTGAAATGGTGTATAAGCGATTTAATTTATGCTCTACAAGGTTATTGGTTCACAACTGATTGATTAACCTCACTCTCGGGGTGAAAGCATTGGCTGGCAGCCAAATAACCAATACGCTTGCATGTAAATCTTGAAGAGCTCATGACCTCTATGATGTTGAAACCAGCCCAAGAGATGTCGTAGCCGAGCATTTGTATCTGAAAAATGTTAACAAATGTATAAAAACCAGAGTATCCCTTGCATGGCAACGAAAGAACAACAAGGAAAAAATTATTGATCAATACAATATTAACATTAGAAATCATGATAAAGTGCTTATAATTCTCGCTCATAAAATCATAATCTTTATATAGAAAATTCTTGGGGCGTTTGTGTGAGCCTGTATCGCAGCCAAGCCATTTAACCAATTGAATTCATATTCACGGTTGTATGTCTACGTTAGTTGCGAGTATGGTGCAAGTGTTTATATGTAGGTACTTAATTATATACCAATTTCAATCTATATAAAAATAAAAGTCCTGACTGACTCATTAACGCCCAGGCTAAACCCTTGGACTTAGAAGGCTGAAATTTTGCACAGAGGTTTCCTTCAAGACGTATACACGGAAACGAATATTTCTAAATTCAACCCCTAAGGGGGTGGAAAGGATTATTTTATTTGTGGTCGGATATGCTTGAAACTTGGTCTGAATGCTCTTTGATATAAATAATCAAGTACCTATTTCAGCATTTTAAACAAGCCAACCCCTGAAGGAGTGAAAAGCGATTACAACGTTCGTACGGGACATACGAGTATTCTGATCGTGGTCGGAAACATAAGGCAACATTTTAAACAGTGATCTTACACCGGTAAGTTGCAATAAGAACGGATTTTGGCAAATCTCCGTCCATTAGTAGGTAAAATAGGCGTGGCAAAGATTAAAATTGCCACAATTTCAAAAACACGAGGCATAGAAAGCTGAAATTTTACATTGATTTCTCTTTTACCGTAGAGATCCACTTCATTTTTATTATTTACCATCATTTCATTTCAGATTGGCTCTGTTAAAAATCCTTACTCTTTTAATCCGGAAAGATAGGGAATCCCAGATGAAACCGGCCACTAAAAAGCTAGTAGTAGCATGTAATCGATATCGAAATAAATATATCTCATATATTTAAAAAACTTTTGAATTCAATTTGTACAGGACAAAAACAATTAAGCAATCTTTAACATACCAGAAAAATATATTTATGTATGAATAAAATATGAACTAACTAATGATAGAAGGAAACAACGTTCGCCATGCTCCGCTAATATCACTATATTTTTTCTAATTTTTTAAATAATCTAGATTTTTTTTTCCTCGCTGAAACAAATGAAAATTCTACTTTTAATATTGCCCAGCGGTTTATTAGGACATTTTTAGAAAATTCAAAAGGGGCGTTTAATTTGGTGCAATTTGTTATTCTTGATACATACATATGTCAGCTTAGCTACTGCATTACATTTAACATTAATGTTGTCCTGGCGTAATTCTTGCTTAATTTCCTCGATGCACTGCGATATGTATTTAGCCTGAAAAAAACAGAGAAATCCTTTATATATGATGGATCATTTCAACCTTCCAATGAATGACCACTTTTTTAAAATAAAACCATAAATTTGTCTTATGGTTCACAACTCAACCGAAAGACAACTGTTCCCTTAAAGGCAACTTTTCACACCAGTTTATAAATTGAGAGTTAAGGCGACTTCCGTAAAAGACATCTTTCAATTACAGCTTAACTTAAATCAACTGTAGTGACCCATAAGCGCAACCTTTATATGAGGTGATGTAGGACGATAGCACGAACGTTAAAAAAAGTTGAGTTATCAAAATATACTTGTATATTAAATACTTATATCTTAAATATAAGTTAAACAGAGCATGTTAAAGTATAAAAATGATGAGGGCCTTTGTTAAAAACTGGAAATCAACTATACTGCACTCTTCAAGGCTTTGCTTTTTGTAGAAAGTGGTCTTGGTGGTCTTTAAACATTTTACATATTTGAAAATGAATTAATGACAAAAAAAGAATTAATATACATACTTCGTTATCCTTATTGTTTCTTATGCCACGCACCAAATCCGTGAGGTTTTTATCAAACATTCGTTCGAAATTTCCTTTCACCTTCTTTAATGCCATTTTCACTGATTTTTGTTCGGCAGGAAAACCAACTGTCGCCTTCGATGTTGCACTTTTCCGACTGATACAGGTGCAGGCGGTGCGCGAGCGTTTTAAGGCGAAACTACGGCTACCGACAGACTTATTGAATTTGTTCTTCTAATTTTCGACTTTTCCACGGTTTGATGATGTCGACAAAATCTGCACATTGATTTTTTTTTCTTCAGTGTTTTGTATTTTATTTAAATAGCCTTTTACATAGTCTTTTTTCTCAAGAAATTAATATATTCCCACTTCATCATGCTAATTGCGTTCAGTTAATCTTTAGAAGTGAAATAAAAGACGCTAAAATTACAATTATTTTATAAAATATCTTCTCCCAGATTCTATGCACTTCCCATCAAAGGAATTCAACTTCTTCTTTGAGGTTTACCATAATTCCATGTAAAGGTGCTTACATATCGCTACAAATGTTCGCGAGCTTCTCACGAAAATTCACCCTTATTCCAAGAGACGATATCGTTCCGAAAATTGTTTTTTATATGCAAAACAAAAACAAAAATTTTTTTATTTACTTTTTTATTTATTTTTTATAAAATTGCAAAAGCAATTGCAAATGAAACTTCCAAATAATATCTTTTGTGCAATAAACATTATAGGGCTAGTTCTAACCAGAGATATCCTTGGTTCAAGCCGACTTTTTGTTTTTAATCGTGTACTTTTTTTGTCAATTGTTGAAATGTGCATTTAGCATTGAAAGCTTATTATTATGAAAATCTGGCAAGTCTATATTTTAAACTGTTGAACTCGAAATTCAGAGATAAGTCAACAGAGATAACTCTGTTGAAATTAATTTTAAGCAATAGCACAGCTGATTTCGTTCTAATTTTTTAAACATATCAACATGTACTAATGTGTACAAATGAGGGGGGGAATGTGTGCAGTGGCTTTCGTGACTTTTTTATCACATACTAAGAAATTTAAGGATCAAAGTTTATGTTTTTTGATGAAATCATCATTTATCATTTGGATAAAATTATTTTATTTTTTTGAGGCGAGAGTTTATGATTGATGCAGCAGTCTTTTGTTGTTGTTTTGGATCAGCTTTCACTGAAGAGTTTTTGACAGGCAACACACATACTCTCCACCGTGGGTAAAAAAGCAGATATCCACATACTTTTAATAATTTTTTAAATTTTTGGCTAATTTATTTAATATATACGTATTCCCACTTGCCATCAACATTCATATAAACTCGAATGAATTTAACTTTACATATATTAGTTAATTTCCTTTTGCAAGGAAAACCTTCAGTTAGAAACATTACTATGTACTCCCAAATGAATAAAACTTATCAACAATATCAACAAATTAAACTCTTTCTCAACAAATTTCAGTTGTTTATTTTAGAAAAGTTATGGTATAACATAGTTTACTGTATGTGTATTAAAATAATTAAAATGGGTTAATGTTCAAGTTTAATTTGGAAAAAACCTTAAAATTAAGCAAATAATACAATGCGAATTAATTGATTATCAGTCACATTAAATGAAGTAAAATTTGTACACTACAATTATTTTTGTTATACATATTTTCATAAAATTTTTTCATCATAATTGAAAATTCGAAAATAAAGGCAACTTAAAGTATAAATTCAAATCTAAAATCGAAAACCAATTTATTATTATTTTAATTCCTGGTGGTTTTTCCAACATTATATATTTGAATTTTGGCGTCGTATTTCGTTTGTAAAACTCAAAAGTTTTTTAAACTATACTAAAGTTATACCCGAACTAAAATGAAAATTTTTAATTTTCATCAATCTGCTACATTCATTAACTGTTTAATAAAAAAAAACTATATTAAATCAAATAAACTAGAGTACACACGGATGCCTTTGTCCTTCATCATGCTGACATACAATGCATGAAAAAAGATCAACAACACGAAGATTTCTCTGGCTCGGCAACCACCAGATTAAAATCTAAGCTACTAGGTCTGGCAAAACCGGTCTTTATGCCATCCCAGCCCTCTTCGACCTTATACTCTCCGGAGCGAATACGTGCATACACTTCCTGAGTAACCATGCGAAAGGCTTCCTCTACGTTAACGCCGGTGCGGGCAGAAGTTTCGACGAAGTGTACGCCATGTTGCTTGGCAAATGCTTGAGCTTCCTCAGACGTAACTTCGCGTCTTCCACCAGAATTAACCAGATCCAATTTACAGCCGACCAATGCGAATACCGGACGGTGGGGTTCAATATGTCGTTGTGCCTCCATCATCCAAAGCGGTATGTGCTCGAAGCTGTCGTGGTTGGATATATCATATACTAATAAAACGCCAACTGAATTTCGATAATATGATTTCGTTATTGAACGGAATCGTTCCTGACCAGCAGTGTCCCAAAGCTGCAGCTTGATCTGTGTGCCGTCCTTCATTTCTAGGAGCCGCGCAAAAAAGTCAACGCCGACAGTGGGATCGGAAAGCTGAATGAACCAATAAAAAAGTTATTGAAGTCACATAATTTTATTTCAAATTTAAAAGTTAAATTATAAAGCTTGTAAGTTATTATAAGAAGCTCTAAGTTCAATATTATTAATACTATTTTTTACTTGAACTATTGGAATCTTTAAAAAATATTATAAGGAAAGATCCAATTGATTCCAAAAATCCAAGGATTGAAATGAAAAATTCAATTTGTAAAACGTACCTCGGCAAATTTTCCATCTGTAAAGAATTTCAGTAATGAACTTTTTCCCACTGTGCTGTCTCCAATCAGTATCAAACGAAACTGATAGTCAAAAATAGGTTCCACCATCCTTCTCTGTACTCCGGGCCTATTTTCTGACTACTGAAGCAGGATTTTCTGCTGTGCCCTCTTTATGGCTGATAAGAGAATACAAATATGTAAATAAGTTGCGTAACAAAATGTGGAGCTTATTTTTACCTTTCAGGGTAAATATGGGTTTTTATATTATCCTGCAAATTAAATTTTCCTTTTTCTACGCCGCTTATTGCAAATGCAAAGTTTTCCGTCGTGCGTACTCCGTTTCGGTGCGATGTATTGTGTATGTCTTCAGAATTAGAAACGGAAATGTGTTTATAAAACAAAAGAATTTTCCTTTTTTTCAATTAATTTGGAAAGAATTTAACAAGTAGAATGCTTTGTCCACTTTTGTTTTGATTTTCCGTTGATCACTTTTGTTGAGAATAATTCGATGCCCTTGTGTATTGATAAAAAAGTGGTTGGCCCTTATGTCAAAATTTTGACATTTGGCCTGAGTTATGTAGAATTTGTTTTGATGTGACCATATCCGCAAAAAAAAATTCTCTACCTCATTTGGGAAAAGCTAATTTTTTTAAAATAGATTTGTTTTTTATAATTAAATATGTTTTGTTTATTATCTACAAATAATAAACAAAAAAAACGCCAGAGAGAAAGTCTTCTCTCATTATAATATATATATATCCTATACAATTTCATTTTTATATGGCTTTGTTTTAACACGCTCTTGATAACATATAAATACATATATATGTATAAATCGGCTTTTGCACTGTAAATACGTTGCAAAAACTGTGAAAAAAATCATCATTATATTGACTTTTGCAGAGGTGACCTCCAACGTCTCCTATGGAGGTCAGTATAATGATGATTTTTTTGCACAGTTTTTTTCAACGTTTTTACAGTGCAAAAGCCGATTTATACACTCAATTAACTTGCTACAACTTATTTCTATATGCTCAAATCAGCTGGAAGCAATGTTGGTGTTCAAACGTTCAGTTATTCTTGAACATTTTTTAGATAATATCTGAGAGAATTTTTTAATAGGCTATATTAGCTGTAATTATTAGTCATAATGCAATTATTTTTAGATAGAATTATTCATATCAAAATATATCATGGGAGAAATTTATTTATTGATGTAAGATGTGAACAAGACTAGCCATATTCGAATTGAGTGCCTTTGCACAGTTGGTAAGCGTGGTCAGCATTGCATTCGGAAATAAATCGAAAACCCGCTGACGTATGCGTGTGTGTGTGTTTGTGCGATGAGCCACCGAAAAGCAATGGGCCACTGTGATTTTACGCGAAAATTTGGTTTCTGAAAATTTTTATGTTAAACATTTTTCATACCTTGGTTAACTACTAATTTCAAGTCTTCAAGGAGTACGAATAATGAAAACAACATCAATACTAAAATAGCGAAGCCTTAGCCCCAGTAAAAACTGCAGAAAAGAAGTGAAGCTCGTGAAAAATTTACATAAGTGCAGCGAAGCTAGAACTTTATTTAACGCATTTCAAGAAATTAATTATAATAGTTTTTCTAAAATGTGAAGAAGCCAAGAAGCAAATTTCAATATATCCATTGGAAGGCAATATAACTTGTGGGAGTTTAATGCAAGAAAAACCTGATGCAATGCGTTAGCGCAGTGTGATAAGTGCAGCGAAGCGAAGTCAGTCAGTCAGTTGCCATAGACTGCCATTGAAATATCGTAAAACAACGAAAACGGAAAGATCGAAGTAATTTGATGTGTTCAAATTTTTGTGAATTGGATTCTAAGAAGCTATTTCTCTATTTTGTACACGCAAGTGAATCTCAAAGGTGTGTTGCCGCGCGCATTATCCAAATTCGTGCAGCTGGTGCGCGCGCTTTGTTTACTCGCAGGAAAATCTGATAAACTGTTGCAGAAAGTGCCTCAAGCCAGTGGCGCATCGTGTTGCATTTTCTGAAATCATAATTGAGATAAACGTTGCAATGATTTGGTGGACAACGTCTCGTTAGGCGTCGCGTCTTAGAATATAGTGATTCTGGAGCTTGCAATGTAGTTCCTCGCGTGGAGATTAAAGTCTCATAATATACAGTGCAAATTTTCTTAATTTTGCTTTTTTTTTTGTGCCAATATTTGTTTCTAGACGAGAAATACAAACTGCTTGCACTACGAAAGTGCTTAATATTTTCAGAGAGCCAGTTGCCTAGAGAGAGAGAGAGAGAGAGAGAGAGAGAGTGGGAGTCAACGAGTCAAAAAGTCAACGATGCAATGAACCCAACGAACTGGGCAAGTAATCTGCCTTCAGGGAACGCAACGTACTTTAACTATATTGTAAAAGAATAAACGGACAACAACAAACAGTCCACTGACTGCTATTTTCCTAAACAATTTAATGCAAATAAATGCCAATTAAAAAAATAAAGTAAGGAAACAAAAAGATTGCTTCAATTAAAAAGAAGATCCAATAAAAACAAAGTCACGAACGCGCATCAAAGCAAGAACGAAAAATTTTCTGATAAGTTTGAAAAAAGCGCTAAAATATAAATTACTCTGTGTATTACAGAGCTGCATTAACCGAGTCCTCTTTGTCGACCCAAATAAAAGCAGTAGAGAAGAGAGAGAAAATTGCAACCATTAAGTGCCAAAATCGAACACTTTCTTCCTCGGAGTTCGCAAAACGAAATTTGTTCTATCGCAAACTACGATAGTTAAACTCGAGGGACGACCCGGTCTGTGATCAGCTTTTCGCATCCAGCCAGCGGTTGGCCGCCACCGCCGTCGGTTGCGTAGCTAAAGAAATACAGCCGCCAAAGATTGAAAACATCGAATTGCTCTATCACTTGATGTGTGCATACACAATACAACACAACCCAACATCGTGCAGATTGTTTCCTGCAGCTCAACCCATATTTTTTATCCGCCGCCCTGTTGCTGAGGCCCGCTTCTCAGATTTGTCAGTGGCGCATTCCTGATATTCCTTCGACTGGAGCGTACTTATTTATCAGCATCCACTTCGACGCCGCTGCCGCCGCGGAGTACTTTCGATTATAAAAAGAGTTTAATAACTCTGGATACTATTTTTAATGTTGCTGCCGAGAACGTCGCCAGCAATATCGCCACTTATCAACGGAGGGGAGCTTCATTCGACGAACATTTTCGCTCACTAGTTTGCGCAAAAACTCTCGGGGCGACGACTAATCATCATTCCAGGAAGACCCACTTAAAAGGAGCTGCTTGTGTGGCGATAGCAGCAGTTCAAATATGTCGGTAATACCGGATGAGGACCGGAGAAGACGGTGAGTGCGAATCAATCAAAATTACTGAATCAATGCTTAATCAGATTTTAGATTTCAGATTTATTGTAGAAAGTCAATGAATAGAAATATTTTAAAAGCGTTTAAAAGCGTACGAGTATATTATTTCAAGGATTATAATTATTTATTTATTAATAAAGTTTAGTTTTAATTATTAATAATATTAACTTTAATATATGGGCACTAACAACTAGAGGTCTTCGGCATACAACGATTATAAACGAGGAGAAAATAAATAATAAATAAATATAATAAATAATAAATAATATATTTATTTCTATATAATAAATTTTAAATTTAAAAACAAATTTTGTATAAGTTTGAAGGCTTAAAAAAGTTTCGGCGTTATGCCGTTTTAAGTCCATATTTATGTTTTTTGTTTTTTTATACTTAGTCTTAAAGTTTTTTTGCTCTAAATTATAGTCTGAAAGGCGAAACCGACGAATGATTATGCTCTTGTCGAGTGAAAACAAAGCCCATAATGTCTAGCAAGATATGAATGCTTTTTTTTGAAGGACTTCCCCGCCTTCTTTATCGTTTTCGAGAGCAAGAAAACTGTTGGTTGGTTGGTGGGTTCACGCTATGCTCGTTATTCAGTTTATACTTAGTTATTACATTGCTTAGAATTGATTTTCAAAGCAAAGAATTCCATTTTGAACGCTCCTCAATGGAATACAGCTCATCACACTCAGAAGCAAAAAACTGTTCGCCATTTATTGCGAAAGCCATACACGGTAAGACTTAGCATATGTCTTCTAACGCCGATTTTAACATCAATTAATCCGTAAAAATGCGCCAAATCAATTAATTACACGAGAGCAGCTCAGCTCTCAAACAGGATCAACATCATTTGTACAAAATAATTTCTTTACAAATTTAGAAATCATAACAAACACCTTCCAAAAATAAATAAATATCTAATAATCATTAAAATGATGATGCGACCAAAATTAGATAACAAGAACAACAACAACAACAACAACAACGCCACCGAAAGTCGCATACGAGAGAAATGATAATAATATTGGAATCTATTTTACAACAAAGTATTGTCATAATAATAATCATAATGCCCAAAAGTGCTGACAGCAAAAGCCGACCGACCGACCGACCGACCGACCGACTACTGACTGTGTTCGGCAACGAACCGAATGGTACTTGTAAACTGAACCTCAACATTTTGCCAATAAACGAATTTTCGTTTCGCATTTGAGCGGTTTTTTTTCGCCTTTTTCCTTTTATTTGTCATACGCCTGTTCGTCTATTTGCCGGTCAATCAATTTTTTGGTACAACTTTATTTCCAGAATTGAAAGAGGTTTTCAATTTTCATTAAAAAAATTCAATTTAATCGTCTTTTTTTATACGAGTATAATATAAGTATATTTTTTTCAATTTTATTTCATTTACTAATAAATCAACTTTTTAGATGTTGATGCCTTATTATCGTCGCGTCGTCATCGTCATCGTCATCGTCGTCTTCTTCTTCTTCTTCATCTTCATCTTAGCTATGCTAGAACATGCTTAGAAGTTATTGTCGTCGTCCCAGCAGGCGACAGCAACGCTTCAGTCGAGTTCGGCTTGACTCACTAGATTGACTAGATTGACTAAGCAGTAGTTAGTATTTAGTGTTCGTGGTCGCGGTCGTGGTCGCTGCCGTGGTTGACAACTATTAAGCTATTAACTGTTGTGTGTTCTGCAGAGTTTCGAAAGAGTTCCTGCAGAGTTTTCAACATCAGAGCGCAGCTAGCTGACCGCAGCAGCTAGTAATGTTGCTTCGAACAACTTGCTCTTACGTATTGGTTAATCCTAATACTCGTAGTAATGCTGGCAGCAGGCTCTTGCGGCTAAAATGTACTCACCTCGCGATTTGCTGAGTCGGTAATTTCTTCATTCTTTGCAGGCAATGTTATTTGAATGCGTTCGAAGTGGCGTAAATGGTTTTTAGGAATTTCAGCAATTCTCGCATGGAATTTATGTTAATGCGTTGGTATTTTAAGTGATTCGAATTTGATTGATGAATTTCATTTAATTTAATTTCTCTTCTGCGCGCCCGGTATGTGTGTGTGTGTTCGTTCGGTTTACAAATCAAATGAAATGAAATTATCTTCGCAAGTTTACCTTGATCATCGTTGATCGTGCCGCAATTAAATAACCGAGTTTATTTGGTATATGACAGCTTTTTCTTGTTTTTGTCGTCAGCATTACGTATAAATTATTTACACACGGACGGACGGACGGACGGACGCACTCGTTTCGTCTGTCTGTCTGCCTGTTTTTTCTTATTTTGGTGTTGGCCGGTTTTATTTTAAAATAAATTGAATTGAATTGAGTTGAGTTGAAGTGTAACAATTTTTGTATGCGTTGATTTGATAACTTTTTTGTTTAACAAACAATTATCTCGAACAACAACAACAACTACGAATATGTATTACAGCAACGAAATTATGGATGACAAAATCACATTAATTCAAACACCTTTCGTTGTTGTTGTTGTCTGACGCTCGTTGTTGACGTTTTGGCCTACTTGATTTGCGGAGCGGTGCGACGAATATTCGCTGTTGTTGTTGTTGCTGACAGACGCCGACTCTTCAATCGTTTAGAAGATTGCATTTGCATTTTTCGTAGTTATAGTGTACGATATTTTTGCAGTGTTTTTGGGACTCGTTAGAATTCAATGATATTATTCTATATTCTTTATAATGGCATAAATTTGATATAATCGAAATTTTTTCCATTGTGTTGTATGTTAACTATCTTTAATAGATCAGTTCGAATTGTGATATATTTTCGAAGAGTGTAATATATGAAAATTTACCGTCTATATATCCTAAACTGTAAAAGATATCTGAATGTTATACGTATATGCTATTGTGAAGGTAATTTTGGTGAAAATTTAATTTCTTTTATCAAAAATGATACAACCAATTTTTTTCTATGAATTAATTTGTTTCTCTGTAAAATTCCGAGTATTCGTAGCTTTGCAGACATATTTTTTTACCACTCGGCGCGTAGTGGAGAAAAATTTGCATTTTAAAGCTCACTGAATGCAAAAATTCACTATTTTTAGGCGCTTAACAATGTTGGCAGATCAAGACCACAAACTAGCTTCGACGCCTGAGTAAGGATTTTCCTATAATTTATTTATATTGTTTGTATTATACTCTCCTCAAACAAAGGAGGAGAAACATTCTTCACTGCAGAATGTTTTAGGGCTACACAAATTTCCATCTCGTTTCTTTCAAAACTAAAATAAGTTCTTTTTAATGGAAATTCGCCAGTATTGCTTAAAGAATTTAAAGAAATAACCGCTGGCCTTCAAATTGAAATACAAGTTAAATATATACTATTATATATATGTACGTTGTTGTATCGAAATATGCTATAATATACAATACTCGTACTATTATTAAGAAGGAATAGAACTTTTTTAAAAGACTAAGAAAATATAAAGCACCAGGCACCAGAGAAAACATTTATGCGAGTTCAGTGCATTATTTCTCATCGTCTATTTTTGACGTCATACAATTTAAAATAAACAAAAAATTCTTTGGTTTTTGGCGTACATTTCAGTTATAGATGTTAGTCCGTATATTCATGCAATAAGACTACAAAAGTTGTCTTTCTTTTTTTTCTTTCTTCTTATTTTTCTTCTTCTTCTTATTTTTATAAACATCTAAAAAAATTTGTTCATTTAATTTCTGTTATACAGATTATATTTTTAGCTATCCTTATATAAACTTTGTAAAATTAGAATTTTTTATTAGCTCAAACGAATATTGAGATCAGAAAAAACCAAAACAAAACAAAAACATACACATACACACCCACACACTTAGCCCAAGCTACACGCAAAAAAAGCACTTACGTAAATTGTTCTCATGACTTTGTGTTAATATTAATTATACGAATATTTATGGTCGTCAAGGAATCATACACATCCTAAATGAGCTAAGAAAGAAGAAGTTCCAACGAAGAAGAAGAACATTTAACATATAGAGTTAATTGATGTTTTCAAAAATTATTTCTATACATTTTTGAAGAGCGTGAAGTTAAATTCGCAAACGCGACGCAATTTTAGCAAAGACACAAACCACATATTTTCAGCGAGCAAGTCGTCAAGCAAAGTTAAATTCGCGTTTCCATCGAGCTTCAAATTCGTGTTTTCATCGAGCATTATATATTCGTTTGCTTGCTTGCTTGCTTGTTAGGCAGTGGTAACTACCCTTTGACTTGTGCCATGATGAGATCTAGTTTTTTGGAAAGTACATAGTTGGACCTCTCCAACGATATCACACAATAGTGAATTCTATATCTTGAAATTCTGGAAATTAATTTTGAAAAGTGGCATTTTTTCTATCTTCATACAATTTTTGATACATGATTAAGGGGCAATGGTCAGTACCCTTCGACTTGTGCCATGATGAGACCTGGATGTGTTGGAAAGTACATAGTTAAAGCTCTCAACGTTAGAGTCAAGAGTTAGTTGGATAAATGGAAAAAACGCGTCGCGTTTGCGAATTTAACTTCACGCTCTTACATTTTTATGGGTCGTCAAAGTAGGCGAATACTTTTTTCTTATAAGCTACACGATGCTAAATTTATATTTGGGTAATAAGAAAGTGAATAAAAATATCGTATCTTATTTTCCACAACATTTGTATGCAGTAATATTAAAATTTGAAGCCGTTAAGAAGAAGACGAACGTCCAGTTATAAATTTTATAGTAAAACGGTAGACATTATTTAATATATTTTATATAACGCATTAAGTACTCAACAGCGCATTTTTTTTATTAATATTCTTACTTATATCATGCCCCATCTATTCATTCAATCATTCATTTGTTCATTACAACTTTTCAAAGTTATAATCAGTTAAACTTGAATATACGTAATAAATAGTTTTTATTGTTGAGCTGAGTTAATGATTCATTTCTGTTATTTATTTATTTATTATTCTTTAGGTTGTCTTTGTTTAGGACGATAATCGTATTTAAGTACCATGTATGTTAATGTTTTCTCTTGACGCTGACAATGAGAATGTTTGTATGTCCGAAGCTTTGACTTTACTATTTAGTTGCGTATATAATAATATTCTTATCTGTCCCGCATAAGCGTTGAATGAATTTCCATATATCGTATATACAGTATTTCTCAAAGGTAAAGTGGTTTTATATTTATGTATTTTTTTTTTTTTTGCTCTTTTGATTTGGTTTCCGTAATACGGACTGAATGACTCACGGCTATGCAAGCCATCAATATCATCATCACATCATCACATTCATATTGATACTATTTATAGTAATAATAATAATTACGTACCATGTTGGATTGGAAAATCTGTTTAAGCGCCAATGAATAGTACATTAGTACTATTAGTACAATAGTACAATAGTACTCGTACAAATACACGCGACAATTTCTTCGTCTCTTCTTGATATTGGAAGAACAAAAGAAGAACGTCCTCAAGTGATTTTTCTGTATGTTGCGTATGAATTGCCAAAGAATTTTAATCTGGTAAAGAAAATACACCCAATTCTATTTTTAAGCAATATATATGTTCCTAACAAATTCGCGTTAAAAAAATCGCGTAAAAAGAGAAATGGTATCCATACAAAAGTCGAGGCTCAGTTTGACATTTCCATCCTGATTTTGACTTTTTTTTCTAAATTACAAAAATGTGTTTTTCTTACCAAAAAATTATTTTAAATTGACATTTCTTACATCGCGTTAAATCGAATTAAATCGTGTAAAAAAGGAATGAAATATATTTTTTAAATCGCGTAAAATCAAATAGGTCCAACCGAACTAGTTGTATTGATCAAGAGATGATAAATTACAAGTTACCCATTACCCATTGGGTAGCCTTGGGTTCATTAAGCCCCATTCATTTATTCTATCAACCTTTACCGATAAATATTTTTTCAAATTCTTTTTTGTAGTCAGAAATTTTTGAATGTTTGCCAACAATAAATATATCGATGTGTTGGTGCTAGTGGTGTTTTTTTTTGTTGTATTACAATAAAATGACGTCCAAATAAAAAAAAGGAAATAAATAAAGAATCTTAAATGAAATGTTTTCTTGCGGCCCTGATTTATTCTCTCTTTTCCTCTTCCAGAGCTCAAAAGCTCGAACAAGTAATGCGTGATCCCTTCAGTATCTGCAACGTGGACTGTCTGCTGGATACCGTCGCGGCCCTCGTGAATGACTGTGATCACGAATCGCTGAAGCGCCTCAAAAATATCGAGCAGTATGCGGCAAAATGTAAGTTTCAAGTCCAAGGATTCTGACGATTCTGTTCTGATGAAACACCCTTCTTCCATTTTTCTATGCACCAACAAACGTACGAACCAACAGATAAACCTCTTGCTAAAGAGATTTGTCAGCTGCGCATGAATCTGGATGACTTCGACTTCATCAAAGTGATCGGAGCCGGGGCGTTCGGCGAGGTACAGCTGGTGCGCCACAAGTCGTCGCGCCAGGTGTATGCCATGAAGCGTCTGTCGAAGTTCGAGATGATGAAGCGGCCCGACTCGGCGTTCTTCTGGGAGGAGCGCCACATCATGGCGCACGCCAACTCCGAGTGGATCGTGGAACTGCACTTCGCCTTCCAGGACACCAAGTATCTGTACATGGTGATGGACTACATGCCGGGCGGCGACATCGTGGCGCTCATGTCCATGTACGAGATACCCGAAAAGTGGGCCATTTTCTATACCATGGAAGTGGTGCTGGCGCTCGACACCATACACGACATGGGCTTCGTGCATCGCGACGTCAAGCCGGACAACATGCTGCTGGATCGCTACGGCCATCTGAAATTGGCCGACTTCGGCACCTGCATGCGCATGGGCGCCAACGGTCTGGTGGTGTCCAGCAACGCTGTGGGCACGCCGGACTACATTAGTCCGGAAGTGTTGCAGTCGCAAGGTGTGGACAATGAGTACGGCCGCGAATGCGACTGGTGGTCGGTGGGCATATTTCTGTACGAAATGCTGGTGGGCGACACTCCGTTCTACGCCGATTCGCTTGTGGGCACCTACGGCAAAATCATGGACCACAAGAATTCGCTGAGCTTCCCCGCCGAGGTCGAGATCAGCGAGAACGCAAAGTCCTTGATACGCGCCTTTCTCACCGACCGGACGCAACGCTTGGGCCGGCATGGCATTGATGAGATCAAGGCGCATCCGTTTTTCGTGAACGACACTTGGACGTTCGAGAACATACGAGAGAGTGTGCCGCCGGTGGTGCCGGAGCTGTCGTCGGACGACGATACGCGTAACTTTGAAGACATTGAGCGTGACGAGACGCCCGAAGAAGTTTTTCCAGTGCCAAAGTCCTTCGATGGCAACCACTTGCCATTCATTGGTTTCACCTATACCGGTAATTACATACACTCTTAGTACCTTGATAACACAATTTATTTCTTCCTCCTCTCGCTTCAGGTGATTACCAATTGCTCTCCAATAATGACACTGTCGATGCCGAGACAAAGGAAACCCTTTCTACGGCCGCACACAACCACCGACATCGTCCCTCCAATTCCCAAGAGCTCAAGCGTCTGGAAGCATTGCTCGAGCGTGAGCGGCAACATGCGGAGGCGCTGGAGAAGCAGGATAAGGCGCTGCGCCAGCAGCTGGACTTATTCACCAAGCGTGAAGCCGAGCTGCAGGCCATCGCGTCGGAGTACGAGAAGGACCTCGCGTTGCGGCAGCACAACTACAAAGTGGCCATGCAGAAGGTTGAACAGGAAATGGAACAGCGCAAGAAGACCGAGGCGCTGCTGGCGGAGACGCAGCGCAATCTGGACAGCGAACAGAAGATACGCACCCGCGAGATGAACAACAATCAGCACCACAACGACAAGATCGTGGTGCTCGAAAAGCAGCTGAAGGAAATGGAGGAGACGTTCAAAAATGAGAACGAGAACAACCAGAAGCTGAAGAAGAACGTCGCGGAGCTGGGACTCGCTAAGCAGGAGCTCGAGCAGAAGGTTAGCCATCTGGAGGCGATGTTAAGTTCGGTGCAAGCACAAAAGGAAGCCCTGCAGCAGGAGGCTCTGGAGCTGCAGACGCTTGTAGTGCAGGAGAAGACGGCTCGTACGCAACTGCGAGAGCTGCAGAAAGAGCTGGAGAACAAGCTGCAGAGTCTGTCCAACGACTTGGACCGAGCCGTTTCGCGGGAGCAACAGTCGCACGCAGACAATCGCGTGTTGAGCGAGAAGATATCTGATCTGGAGAAGGCGAATGCCGGACTGGATTTCGAACTGAAAGCGGCACAAGCGCGCTACCAGCAGGAGGTGAAGGCGCATCAGGAAACCGAGAAGTCGCGCATGCTCAGCCGCGAAGAGGCCAACTTGCAAGAAGTATGAAAAGTGAAATGAAATGAAATGCAAATGTCTCGCACTGACTGTAAGCACAATGTTTATATTCTGTCTCTTCCTAGGTGAAGGCGCTGCAGACCAAACTGAACGAAGAGAAGCTGGCGCGTACCAAAGCCGATCAAAATGCGCAAGAGAAAGAACGTCAGCTCAGCATGCTTTCGGTGGACTATCGCCAGATTCAACAACGCCTGCAGAAGCTCGAGGGCGAGTACCGTCAGGAGTCGGAGAAGGTAGCTGCGCTGCAGTCGCAAATCGAGCAGGAGCACAGCAAGAAGAACTCGCTGCTCTCCGAGCTGAGTCTGCAGAGTTCCGAAGTGGCGCACTTGAAAGCACGCGAGGGCCAGCTGCAGAAGGAGGTCGCCGCGTTGGCCGAGACCAAGCGGAAGTACGAAGAGGACATTGCGCACATAAAGAATGCGCACAACAAAGAAATTCTGCTCAAGCGTGAGCTTCAGGATCAGCTGGAAGCGGAGCAGTACTTTTCGCGTCTGTACAAGACGCAGTCGAACGAGCACCGTGAGGAAATCGACGAGCGTTGCCGTGAGATACAGGACCTGAAGGAAGAGCGTGTTTCGCTGAAGCACCAAGTGCAGGTGGCCGTTGCTCGCGCCGACTCCGAAGCTCTGGCGCGTTCGATTGCCGAGGAAACCGTCGCCGATTTGGAAAAGGAGCGAACGATCAAAGAGCTCGAACTGAAGGACTTCGTGACGAAGCACCGCAACGAAATCACTGCCAAGGAAGCAGCACTGACTGCCATCAAAGAGACAGAGGCTGAGTTCTTACAGAAGCTCAATGAGAAGATTGCCGACTACGAAGAGTTGCTGCAGCAGAGCAAGAAGCAGCAGGAGGAGGTGGCTCAGATTCGCAGCGGTAAGGACGAAGAGATCTCGAAGCTCAAAGACAAGTGGAAGAATGAAATGCTGCTGAAGCAAGTGGCTGTTAACAAGCTGGCCGAGGTTATGAATCGTCGCGATACGGATCTTCAGCAAAGTATGTTTGGATTTTTAAACATTGCTTATTAATAACGATAATGATAATGATTATTATAATGATAATCACAAGTCTATTATGACGGCATGACTTAGGTGCCAAAGGTTGCCAACTAGCTTCTCTATTTTATGTCTATCTTCTCTCTACAGAACAAAAAGGCAAGCAGCGCTCTTCGGCTGAGCTTCGGAAGAAGGAAAAGGAAATGCGCCGCCTACAGCAAGAGCTGCAACAGGAACGCGAAAAGTACAATCAGTTGTTACTGAAGTTCCAAGACTTACAGAGCCAAGTTATCGAAGACAGTCATGTAAGTATGACGTGCATGGTGTGCACTTCCAGCAATTCGCCGCTGCGCTTCACTAATCGCCTCCTTCTCCCCGAGCAGCTGAAGCAAAAGCTACAAATGGAAATCGATTGCAAGGCAACCGAAATCGAGCAGTTGCAATCGAAGCTTAACGAAACCGCCTCGCTCTCCTCCGCCGACAATGACCCCGAAGACAATCAAGTAAGCCTCACAGCCGCGGCATGCCCACTCTCTGTCTCGGCCCGCCTCACTTTACTAAAACATTCACTTCATGGCAATAATTCCCAGAATTCATCTCTTCTCTCATTGTCGCAGGACTCCGTTTTCGAGGGCTGGCTTAGCGTGCCCAATAAGCAGAATATACGCCGGCACGGCTGGAAACGGCAATTCGTTATCGTATCGTCGCGCAAAATCATATTCTATAATTCCGAAATAGACAAACAGAATACTATCGATCCTGTGCTTATATTAGATTTAAGGTGCGCTGCTTTGTCTAGTCTGCCTGCTTCCTCAAGCCTCAAGACAACTTTGTATAACCATCGACTTGCTTTCTCTTTTTCTTTTGCGTTTTTCTAATTTGCAGCAAAGTGTTTCATGTACGTTCCGTGACGCAGGGCGATGTCATTCGTGCTGATGCCAAAGAAATTCCTCGAATATTCCAGCTGCTTTACGCCGGCGAAGGCGAAGCGCGTCGACCGGACGAACAGAGCCAATTAGACATCAGCGTGTTACGTGGCGGCGCTGCCGACGACGGAAGGCCAGGCACAATAATCCACAAAGGTATGACGGATAAATGGATGGATGGACTTGTCATCAGATGACATTATAATATCCATTTTTTTTTTTGTTTTCGTTTAGGACACGAATTTGTGCATATAACATACCATATGCCGACCGCCTGTGAGGTTTGCCCAAAACCGCTTTGGCACATGTTCAAGCCGCCGGCGGCCTATGAATGCAAGCGGTAAGCCGTGAGGACGAAATCTCCTCACTCTACAATTTTCCAGGCTTAATTTTAATTTTTAATTACGGTTCGAAATGCCTTTCAGTTGCCGCAATAAAATACATAAAGAACATGTGGACAACAATGATCCTTTGGCGCCATGCAAGCTGCATCACGATCCGCACAGTGCAAGGGAAATGCTCTTGCTAGCTTCGACGCCGGACGACCAAAACCTCTGGGTCAGCCGCCTCTCGAAGCGTATCCAAAAGTGTGGCTACAAGGCCAACTCATCGTCGAATAACAACAGCGGCGGCGGCAGTGAAGGAAGCAAGATATCGCCAAGGTAAGTTCCGACGAACGACGATATGTCCCATGAGGACGCAGCTCCTCAAGCGCGATTGCAACTGATTATTCATTTTGTTTGAAAAATTTTGAAATTAAATGGAAAAAAAAAACGGCGCAATGATTTTTGGTATATACATATAGGGTGCGCCATCTTTTATGTCGGTATTTGACCGTTTGGTCGTATTCCCAGCGCCGTGGACGGTGCGTCGGCAATATTCTTTGAGTCAATTGAACCTTATACGGAAACAAAGCAAAGCATTCTTCAAAATGCGATGCAAGGTGGTTCCAGTGTGTTAAAATACATTGCGCAGTGACTATACGACACATGTGGGTTCTCGGCAACACTCTCTCTTACCGCTACAACCAGTTCATTGGAACGTCTTGGGTGTGGATAAGCGGCATGTCAACGATCTTCCACCGTCTCATGCTTAAAAAAATTCGACAACAAGCGACCAAAAGTGTTTCAAAAGACGGTGCTTCTTGGCCACGACATTTTCGACGATATGCATTTCTATTTTCAATGTACAGCGACTCTATTTCGGCACGTTGTTTCGGGGTGAAGTGATTTATGTACGATCAATTGTACTGAATTGAATTGAACTGAATTGACTCAAGACAATCGGTTGATAAATGTTAAAGTTATTCAATGTTTACATACCGATATAAAAGATGGCGCACCCATTAGATAAACTGGGTAAAATGGAATGAATGCAGTTAGTATTATCGTATTGATAGTATTGATTCCAGAAGGTCCAAAATTTATTAATAGACGCTTTAGACATCTGAAGCCAAAATCCAAATTCTCCAACGTGATTCAATAATTAGTTGCCAGGATTTTTAAAATTCTATGGGTTGAAATTTAAATGTTTCAATATTTTTTTAAAATAATTTGTGAATATTTTTAAAAATCTTGACAATTTTAGTAAACTAATTAATTTTATTCCTCATATTTTAACATTTAATTTTTATTTGCATTATTTTTTTCTTACTGGCTTTGACTACAATTTTCACTAAATATCTTAAATGCGGCGCCAATGTTTTCGGAATGGGTAAAACTGAACTTTTTCAAATCATCTGTTGACTATTCAAATCATAAATGAAAAACATTCATCCAACTATCTATCGCTTGTCAACCAACGTCTTCTTCCTTTCTGTCATCATGAACATCATGACGTTCGTTACTCATCATCAATGGCAACCGCCATCGCGATGCATCGCCATGCCACGCTACAAACATTACAACATCAATTTTACTCCTGCGCTCGTACTCATTTCACGTACTCGTACTCTCTCCATAATGGTAACTACTACGGTCAATCAATATCACTGTTACCATTTGCGTTCCACCACAGCCAATCCACCCGCTCGAATTACAAGCCTTTTGCAGTCAATGTACAAAGATCAGCTACACTCCCTGCTAATTCCTCATTGAAGCAGTGACTTCCGAAAGAGTAACCACTCCGTAACCACGCACTCACTGTACGCTGTCGTCCTTACTGTATGCTCGCTCGCTCATGCTCTGTACTTTAAATTTACTAAACCGCAAAATACAATATATTATTACTATGTATCTTAATTTTCTCTTTCTAAGTATTACTTATCGATGTCCTCCTACACGATTATCGCGCTTTACCTTTGATAACACCAATTAAATCAAAATGTATTTTATATATTATTGTTTTATATTAATCTAAATCTATTTATAGCAATAAATAAATGTATTTATAGTGATGTAAGCAAGGAAGAGAGAGTGTTCTAATAACTACTGCAAATTCCTGGTTGGTGCCACACAACCAACTCTGAGAATTTTAACGATATTAGCTGTAAACATTTTGTCACAAATAATGCATTTCTAAACTGAAAAAAACCGGCAACAACAAATGCAAATGCCGCTAAACAAACGATTAGTGAAAACAATACAAAACAAGAAAATCCTTTCTACACATTTTTAAATGTATAAAGAATGAATTTTTATTAATTGTACGATAATTTACAATAATGCTTTTATAATTCGCATTTACGAATCATTGATTGCGGTTGTGAAAATATAAGTTTCTAATGCTATTAATTCATGCATATTTGCTAAAAATAGCACTTTCAGTTATTCCTTTTCAGTGTTATTTTTAAACAACAATTGAAGCTACAATTTTCTAAGTTCGGTTCACTAAGAAATTCTTAAAAAACCGTTCGATTTAAAATAGTTTCAAAATTATTAAAAAGTGATTAATATTAAAATAAATCTTTCCTTTAACTTATGTAATTCCATATGTTTTTATTTTTTCGTTCACTAAAGAGTAAAATAAAATTAATTTCTTTTTGGTACATTTTTCCATAAAATATGGATTCTTTTAAAAAGAAGTTTGCAGCAAAAGTCGTTTTGTTGTTCATTTCTCTTTGGTATGATGAAAATATATGTATGTACATATTTATAAAATTTCGTTGAAGCCACATCATTTAAAGCGAAATATATTTGTCCGAAAATGTTAATAAATTTACTCCGCTAAGAGTTTTCAAAAATGATTTAAAAAATGCAATTATTTTATTGAAACCCAAACGTCTCAGGCTTTTAATTATATATATAATTATTTCCGCTCACAATAATATACATACGTATGTACTTATTTAAATAATGTTTTCTCTTTAAAACTTCAACGAAAATCCACAGCAATCACAATCTAATACAATTGGTTTTTACAATTGCAATCGATGATCGATGCTGGTTTAGCAAACATTTCTTCAATTCCAGAATCATTTCCATTTTAGTTTAGTGCGAGGCTGTGGTGTGGGGGAAGCAGGGAGTACAATACGTACATATGTACTTTTCTTAGGTGCGCAACAATGACTGCAACATCAATAACAATTCCAGTATCGTAAGAGCAGATCATAACAACGTTGTTTAAAGTCGATTGAGCGCCTAAGAAAAATGGTATAAATATTTTTATTTTTAAATGAATTTTAAGTAACAGAAATAGTGGCTGTTTATTTTATTGGTCGATATTAAAGAAAACGCTTCATTTGAATTGTGTTTGCTTTGCTTTGCTTTGCTTTGCTACGATTTCTTTGTAACGTTTTCTTTCCGTCATTGCATTTAAATTGAACGTTTCGCCGAATGCTTAATTAATTTCAACGAAATGCCGCCCTCGATTGTAATATTTTATGATTTAGTAATACGCTATGAATTAAGACTCGTTTTTCTTAAGCATTTAAATTGTTTATGTTTTTTATGTAACAAATTTAAATAAACGTTATGTATGTATTTCTTTGAAACATTACATCCGATTAAATAATCTTTCATTGTTACTTTGATCTTTTTTCATTTAATATGTCATTTCTAATTTTTGCTTATTCTTCCTTTTTTTATTGTTTAATTTAAGTTAATTTATTTTTAAATGATTTTTTCAGTGAAAGCGCTTTTTGATTTAATTATTTTAATAATTAAACGAAATTATGATTAACAAAATTATACTTTATTATCAATATAATACAATGCATCGTAAAGAACAAAAAAACACTTCATTTGTTTTATTGTTTCGCTTTTAATTTTCAACAACAACAAATAAACAGTTTGTCCTTAAAAAAATTCGTGAGATCATATTTACATGAAAACAAAAAATTATTAGCTTCCAAAATTTGCCAAATTAAAATACAAGAGCTTTAGAGGAGTTACTTACGCAAAATTAAAAATATAACCGAATTTTATAACTATTAAAGGATACCATTAGTTCCCAAAAGATGTTCCCAAAGCAGTAGAAACTCGAGTATCGACATTGACAGGCTTCATGTGGCTTCGAAAGAAGAGCTTCATGTGGCTTCGCCTTCAAATTATTTTTTCCACAGCTATAATGAAGCAATTATAGCTTCCCCAAATGTAAATTTATTGGTATCAAGTTCTATTCTGAATTGAATTTTCAGTCGAGTCAATTTTGGCTGTTTTGGGGCTGCGATATTGGTCAAAAGATAATATTTTGCTATGCACATGGTGCAGCAATCAAGACACGTTTTTCATCGATCCCAAGACCAATCTTATGAAAGCGAAGCTTTGTTTTAGCCTTTCAAAAAAATAGTTTTTATCTCTCACGTTTCTAGAAACTTCTAGAAATATGTATGCACATATTTCACTTCGGAAGTCTCAAAAGTGTGTGAGTGTTTCGGCAAAATGGAGGCCGCAGAATGATGTCTGTGAGAAATAAATTTGATCTATATGAGATTGGAAACCAAATCAGCCAAATAAAATTTAAAAATCCTTTATGTAGTATAACATTTTTGGAAGAAATTGTATTATATTATGTACTATATGTAGCATATAATATGCATCCACATAATCATCATATCACGCCTATCATAAAAATTAATCCCTCTTCAAAAATTTTTTGTGATTTTTTTTGGAAATCTGTAGAAGATTATAAAATTTTTAGAAATAAGAGTCTACAACACAAATATTTTTTTATACTAAATGTTGCACTAATGTCCTAAAGTTTCTTCTATCCGTATACCACGTAGTTAGTACGGACTCTAGGAACTATAGGAAAAAAAGACTAGATTGCAAACTTCAAACTGATTTGAAGTTTTAAATTATTTTAAGCCGCGTTTCTTATTTGCAACAATTTTTTTTTTACTTTAATCACAAAAAATGCTTATATAGAATTAATGCTTTACTTTTGAAAAAAACTTGAATTTGAAATTGAAAACCTTTGAAAATGTGAAGCTCTCTACATTGGACGTATTGAACAGATTCATAAAACCTGAACACTTTTTACCTCTTTTTAAATCCATTAATCGCTAGCAAACCATGCCCATTATTAATCTTGGCTAAAGATGGCTTCGTATTGAGAAAATGAGTAATGAGTAAAATGAATTTATTGAAAAATAACTTTATTTGTTTACAGTCGCGCACAAACATCTACAACAACACAACAACTAAATTAAATTTCTTATACTAGTAAACAATTAAGACTAACGAATCGGTTACTGAACAGCTTTATTAAACGCATACGCGCAGCTCGAGGAATTAAGTAAAGGAATCGGTCGGTATAGAGTAATGAATTTTTCAAAAACCGAAACTTAGTTTTAAAAAAATTCTTAGATTAACGAGGTAACGACAAAGAAATACTTAAAGTACTTTTAAATAATATTTTAAGCGCAAATGCATGCGATTAATATAAACTTTTAATGCTATCCTAAGTTTTAAGACATTCCTATAATTTTCAAAATATAAAAAGGGATACATAGTTATTACATAAAATAATAAAATATTTGAGTTACTATATAATATGTAGGCGAGAAATTCTTAAAATTTGTTTTACCTTCAGCTCCTTACGTTATTGGAGCTTTTTAAGCAGGAAAAGCTGTGTAGAGATTTAGTATTCAGTATGAAATTTAATGCATAATTAATAGAAGTTTTGGATATTTTTTCTGTGGAGCTACGCATTCGTTAAACGCATAATTTTAACAAAAAGTGAGTGTACGTTTATTTATTTAAAGAGTTGGATAATTTCTTTTTTAACGCAGCTTATCTTTAATAGTAATATTTTAGAAAATATACTGTATAATATTCGTTAATTGTCAGATGCTTCGGTATAAAGTGTTAGATTTAGGATTATATTATAAGAGAAAGTAGAATTTAAGTAGAAAATCTTGTGAAACTATTGTTAATTGAATTATTAAACTGCGAAATAATCGAAACACGAATTATAATCATTACTAAATTGCAGTTATTTACGAATATTTAGGTAAATGATTTCGAGAAGTATCGAATTTCAAAGAAGTATAATAACATAAATTTAGAAAACATTTTAAAGAATTCTAAGAACAATTGATGAAAAAGTAATTTAAAATTAATTCATGTAATAAGAAATGAAGTGAGAAAAATGTTTATAAAAGATCGAAAACTTTAGCAAAAATTCTGTTTATTTCCGTAGTGTTTATTAATTCCTTTTATGTGCCTCAAGGCTCAAACACTTGCCACAAAAATGTTTTCAAATATTTAACAAAAAAGCAATTGTATTATGATAAATTTTTTCAAATCTGTATGTATATCATATCATATCATATCAATTTTATTTATCGGAAAGACATTAAATCGTGTGCTTAATGTATTCGGAGACACATTTTTTTAACTGACTTAATATTTATGTACTTACAAAAAGGACTCAAAAGTAGTAGAACATAAAAAGTGAATAAAAAGGTTCAATAGCATTCTATATTAATTAAATTATAACTATTATACAAATCATAATTCAATTCGAAATTATTAAGCAATAATGATCATTGCCATTAGATTCTTGCCAAAGCAAGAATCGCTAACATATACATATATATGCCTTCTAGAAGTTGATAGCTGACGAATATTGGACACTTAATCATGAAGCAAAAAACGGCAATCGTACCGTAATCATTTTCGATACTAGGTCGTTATCAGCATCTGCCATAATTCGATCGCTGATATCACAATGTAATTTTCTTATGACATTTGATTGCGATAAATTTAAAAAATAATTAATCATAAACAGTTTTACATTTAGAAAATAAATAAATTGTAGTTTACTAAATAACTCGTACAATAAAATTTTAAATCGATTTTATACTAAACGCGCATCATATCAAAGTGTTATTTTAATTGTAATATTCGTATTTTAGAGTTATTCTTGAATAGAGTTATTCTAGACCATGAAACTTCGAAATCATATTCGTACATACTACAAGCGAACATATACAATTATTATTCTTATTATTAAACGTAAAGATATTATAAAATGCGTTTAAAATATGTTCATTTGAATTCAGTGAAAGTTGTTGGTATTAAAATAAAACTTGTATTAAAATGTTATAAAAATAAACCTTTTTTTTAATAAAAATTTATTATATATTTTTTATTACTTTAGTTTTTTAAGGATTAAAGGATTATTCTATGCATACCGTGGTAAGTGGATTGAATGTCTTGAAATAATAAATAAATAAATGTGAAAATTGATATAAGAAATGTATTTATTATGAAGCACAAGAATGGTATGCCAGTAAAGAAATGAATCAATAATTGACATTTCTATGAGTATATTCTTCCTGAAGAGGATGTCAAGGTTAGTATTTTATCAAGTTCTTTTAGTTTAATTGTAATTCTTCATCTACAACAAGATGATTTCATCCATTTCATTAAGAGCGTCTAATACGTTACGTATAATAAATAACTTATTATTATTATATGGAAAACTTGTTTGAAATGAATTATAAAATACTACAATTTTCTAGATAGAAGACGAAGAAGAAGAAGAAAGGAAAAGATTATACATAGGTACATCTTTCTTAATCTGCCAAAATCGCTTCATATTCATTTGAGCATGAACTAAATGTTTAACTCATTATTTTAGCAGAGACGGAGAAACAACTATCAATTGCTAAAAAAGTGAAAAAACGGCACGATATTAAAATGAATTAAATCTATTCCATTGCCTTTTTCTCACGAAAACAGAATTTATTTACCTTTTATTTCGAATTAACTTTGAAATTTGTTTAAATGTTAAATAAATTTTGTTGATACGATTTTTATTATTTGCAGAAAACTTTTTTAAATTTTTCATAAATAAATAAATAAATAATCTGACTATAATAAAAAAAAAACATTGTCAGTGTTAAATTAGTTGCGAAAATAAAACTCATTAATTTTCAAAAATCTGCAGAGGAATCAAAAAAAAACTGTCCTTGAGAAACTTTGAATTATTCATATACGTAGATGATTTTTTTTATTAGTAATTTTTTTGTTTACATTTTTTAAATTTAAATTTTCCTTATTTCTTTCTATTTCGAGTTCTGTTTTCATTTTTCTGCTTCACTAAAAAAAAACTGCGGATGCAGAGTTTTAATTAAAAAGCATTGTTTAAGGTGTTTTGTTCAGTTTATTTTAGCTATGGTTGTTGTTGTTGTATACAAGAGCGTGTCATATGTACATATGTATGTATGTATTTCTTGGAAATTAGCAAAAGTCATTCCGTTCATTAGGAATTCATTCTGGCAGAGGTCGAGGTATCAACGGACGCCTCCATCAATATTAATATATTCCAAGAATTCTAAAAATAATTACAAACGAATCACACTCGAACAATATAAAACACAAAGGCAACAACAACAACAACAAACACCTCTTCAGCTGCTATTATTCTTAATAATGACAACAGTGACAACAAAAACAATGAATAATACAAAGAATAAAACCGTAACGAAATCTGCTAAATAAATTTCGTGAATCGCATGAAATTTTTTTGTGAGGAAAAATAACTCTTGCATTTTAATAAAGATGTTTTCTGTTCTTAAAGTCAAGGCAGAAAAGAGATAAGAGCAATAAATTGGAATTTTAAAATCATAAAATTCATTTATGTAAATATGTATGTTTTTTATAACTCATCAATGTTTCATCTTATACAGAAATATTTTATGAGCTTAAAAATTAATGCATTTTAATTGAAAATTTTAACATTTCCTAAAAAATGTATGTAAAATTTTTTTATAATAAGAAAATGTCAAATCTTCTTGAATGAGACAAAACAAATTTTGTACGTTTTATTTTGTTAAAAATCACATTTTAAAAAACTTTAGTGAATTTCAATTTAAAATGCATTAAAATTTAAAATAAAATGTTTTTGTAGTTTATATAACATTTTCCTTGATCTCTTATACTTACATAGTATGTGCATATGTATGCGCATATGTATGTACAATATATAACAAGTCAATAAAATTAAAAAGCAATTGAAACGAGTTCGTGCCTTAAGTCTTTTGTTATGCAATTAAGAAGCAAATAAAAAAAATCAACTTTGACTTAAATGATTCTCGAATGAAGTCTCTTCTTGCTTTACAGTTATTTTCTGCAAACACACACACGCATAGCCACACACACACACACACACACACACACACTAACAAATGAGAAAAATTACTAGCATATAACTTGGACGGCGAGACATGAATAACTCAAACTGGTAAGTGCGACAACAAAAAATATGAATGCAAAAAGCTCGTACGTGCTTGTTAAACAAACGCAAACAGCGGCAACGGCAACAACAACAACAACAAGCACCTTCTTAAGCTGCAGAAGTGCTTATTGGAGTGTCGCCTGTGTCGCTATGTCAGTGTGTGTTGCCTAAAAGACACTGCACGCGACAGACGGTGACCGAAACAACCGAGACAACGACTGCAACGACAGGTTGCTGCAGTACACCAACGCGCAGAGTTAGCTGCGCGCCCGAGCGGTATGTAAATTTTCCTACAGAAAACAAACTCAACGAGCAACGAAACCGTAGATGTAGATGAAGAAGAAGAGAGTTGCAGTGGCAGCAGCAGCAGCAGCAGCGCCAGCTAAGCAAGAAGTTACTGTCAACACTTAAATACATAAAAAAGAAACAAATCCGTATGAGAAACTAAACCCACAAGACTTCAACGCACTGTTCTGCGACTGTGTATGTGCTTGTTTATATTTCAAGGTGTGCGTACAAGTATGGGTTTTTCGTGCGCTTGTGTGCTGTATCAATCACTTCGTTGGCTGCAAGCGTAGCGCTGCTGTTTTCTTTGGTCTAACGAACGGAACCGTCGACAGTCTTCAGTAAGCAGTGATCGTGGTTTCACCACTCTTCCATCTTTAAGGCACAGTTTCAGCAAATTTTTAACACACTGCAAAAGAAAAATTTCAATTAGAAATTCAAAAACTTAATATACTTGAAAAACAATTGAAAAAATATTAAAAGAAAATTTTATTGTATAATAAAATAAAAAAAATTTTCAAATATTTTAACATTTGAACTTCGGCAACCAATTCTTCTCTTTGGAAAATTGTGAAAGAAGAAGAATCGTGATCGACTCCTCAAATCAAGAACAGACCGAAAAAACACATCATCTTTCCTCCGAGTAAATAAAAGAGAATAAAACACATTTTTCTACACAAAATGAAATTCTGCAAAGTGTGAGTTTTTTAAATAAAATAATAATAATAATAATAATAATAATAATAATATAAATAAGAATTTTTTTGGAATATTCCTACGTTAAAATTTAATGAGTGAAGTCAGTGAGTTCGTTTCTTAAGTCCTTTGTTTTGCGATTGTTAAGGAAAATAATTTGTTGTTGGCTTTTTTTTCCACAATGTTTTTAAGAAGACTTTTTAATTTCTTTTTTTCTTTTATCTTTTTGACCTTTAAAAAAAAACAAATTTAGATAATTTTCACAATTTCAAAAATAATAAGAAATTAGTACTTGAAATTGAATTGAATTTTTGAAATTGAATTTAATTTCAAGCATTAACTTTTTATTATTTTTGAAATTGTGAAAATTATTTGTAAAATGTATAAAATTTCCATAAACACTATTTGTTATAAATGCACAAAATATGCATTAAAATATTATTTTATATAATTTTGCATAAATATTATATACCTGTTTTTTAAAAAGGTCAAAAAAATAAAAGATAAAAGGTAATTAAAATTAAATTCAATTTCATGTACTAATTTTTTATTATTTTTATAGTTCTGTTATCAACGTTAGTCGGATTTTGTTGAAAATAGTAGGGCTTTTCGGGAATTAGAGGCAGAAAACGCTCGAAAACATCTTTAATTATTCAGTTATAGAAATTTTATAGATTGACTGAGATGAATATACGAGTATAAGAAAGGAAACAATACAAAATAGTCCATGAGGTTTTTTTTAAAATTTTGAACTTATTTTAATCGATATTGTTATCCTTTTCTCCTTTGCTTACTTTACTTAATTGTACATTTTCAACATAAGCCTTCTTGCAGTCAGCCGCTTTTATTTTTCTTAAGCTCATAATGAATGTACATATTTTACATCAGTCACAACACGACAATCGAAAAAGGGCAACTCAAGCCTTCTCAAACTTTTATTGGTGTCAATCGGTTACATTGCATCGAAAATTTCCAAGTGAATGTAGTCGCGATGTACGTACAATACATGAGTCCATGTAAATTCGACTCTCTCCCTATCGCTGCCTCTTTCTCTCGTTGTCTAGCTGTTTCTGTGGCTTGGTGTAGATGGTTTGAGGTCATCATAATGTCGTTTAATAAGTTCTAACTTCATAACGCAAAAATGTTAAAAACGTTTAAGCTTAAATTGTAGAAGCATTTCGTTTAAGGTTTTCCTTAGATTTAGATTAGGTTTAGATTATCAGTTATTTATAACATTTCTGCTATGTATGTTGATGCGTTGGGAACGAATTTCCGTCAAGTTTAGGTATTTCGATTTTAATAAATTTGTTTTATTATTTACGAATTGTTTACAAACTTTTCAGTTTTCGAAAAAACGAATGTGAATTAAAATTATGAATCATTTTGACAAGTTTTATTTCGGGTATTTTAATGTTACAAAACACTGTTCATTAATTAACTAATAAAAATAGTTATTAAAACTAAAACTAAAACTATCGTAATTTTCAGTTACTAATTTTGTTGCAAACAAACAAACATTCTTAAAGAAATTACTATAAATTGTATTAAAATATGTTAAAATTAAATTAAAAGTTTGTAAATTTCGTAAGTTTTAAATTATAAAAAAAATTCTGGGTAGTTTTTCAACTTTTGAAAATTAGCAATCAGTCACTGGAAAGATTATAAATATTAAAGCATTAAATTTGCGTAAAAAAATGGGACAGAGAAAAATTTTATTCGTTGCAGCAAAAAAAAATTGCATTTTTTTTATCTTTACTGAACATATTTTAATTAATATTAACCATTGAAATGGCTAAAATGCCAAGTGCCAAGCACACAACTACAACAACAAATATGGCCACTGCTATTGCTACTAAGTACTACAAGAACAGCAGCAATAACAAAAACAACAACAACTATTATTGATACGACAGCAATGCTCATAATGGCTAGAGTTGTATAAAGTTGTTGTAACAGCAAACCCAACAACAACAATAATAATAATTGCAACAACAACAACAACAACAACAACAACAACAATTATAAGTTAGTAGCGTCAATATAACCGGTAGAATCCAGTTTTCTTGCATCTCCTTGATGCCTTTTTTCCATTTTATGTGGTTACTCTTGCGGTTGTTGTTGTTCTTTGGGTTTGGGTTTGTGTTGTTGTTGTTGTTTGTTGTTTTTCTTTTGGTTAACTTTTTGGTTGCTGGCGTGTAGTCACCAAAAGGGATAAATATCAAATCCTGGTTGCTAAAGGTTTTTCAGGTTTTTCTTTTGCTTTCGCTGTTTGTGGAACGTGGAACGTGCCCACGTTTTTTACGGTGGGCGGCGAGAGTGTAGTATTTTTGAACATAGTTTTTTTTTTTGACATTACATTTTTGTGAATTTTTGTTAAATCAATGAGAAACAATAACAATAAATCTAGAAGATAGAACAAAGTCTTAAATTTTACCAAAGCATCGTATAAAAAGAGCGACAACAATTTATGGAAGTAATTCGAAATAATAATGAAAAGCGTGGATATTGGTTAAGATCGTGCTTAAGATCGAGGTGAGGAGCGATGGTGTGTGGAGCTGGCTCAATGCATTCCGATGATTAATTAATAATTTATTAACGCGTTAATTTTTTGCTTTTTCATTAAAAAAAATCAGCATGATTCGCGAATTTTCAATTTATTTGCACTTTTCAAGTGAATTGAAATTAAAAAAAATATAATATAAACACCACAAGCGTGTGCGTGTGTGTGTGTGTGTGTATGACTGTAAGTAATATTAAAAATATCATGAAATATATACCTGTAAACACACCACAACAACAACAACAAAAATGAAAACTGAAAATCTTGGTTCATTTAAAAACTTGTTCATTTGACCTATGTATACTCAGTCGGTTGCGTTCAGGCCGATTGTCGTTACGACTAGCCCGGTGTAAATAATAAGTACACCGGATTATGGGGATTTTTTTTATCAAAACGCTACACACTATACCATACCAACACCATGTAAAAAATATGCCTGCTATAAATATATGCACACAAAACACGAAAATATTGTAAGTAAAACGTGATAACGTGTACCCAAATCCGCCTAAGCGTTGACCGCCACTGTTTTTTTTTTTGCGATAATTATAGTATGTATTTTTTTTAAGCGTTTCTTTTTTATTTTTTTCTTCTAATGCTGAAGTTTTATTTTTGGTGGAGCCGATTCGCTGATAATTTATACAAAGTTGTACATATTAAAGTAGCTCAGTCTATTAAGTATGCGCTTTAGAGAATGTCTAGCAGTTATGTATTGTATATTTATTTTTGTGAATTTCAAGAAGTTACCGTTAGTCGACCAGTACCGTTATTAAACTTGTGCCATTTTATAAATCGTTTTTAGATCGTGTTGGGTTGGGTTGGTTTGGATTGGGTTGGGTTGCCTTGAGTTGAGTTGAGCTGAAGTTGAAGTTGATTTGACTATGAAGTTGATTTTGTAGCTACATATTTGATGGTTTTCTATTGTCTCTTCTTCACTTTGTATTCAATACGTTTAGTTAGTGCTTCGATGATTGGAGAGATACAGTCTTGTGATCACGTACGTACGTACGTACGTACGTGTACGTGACACGTCACTGACTTACGTTATGGTCTTAACGTTTATGATTTATGTAGTTACATTAACAACAACAACAGCAACAATAATTGTGCATATGTTTGCTTGTTGTTGTGCTTGTGGTTGTACAGAGATTGTAGAATTTATCATAGCGATTAACTACGCGTAACATAGTTGCAACTACGAGAAACAAGAAAGTATACCCTTTTCGAAGGGTGTCGCCGGAGCCGGAGCCGGAGCATCTGCGGCCGCTCAACCAGTCAATCAACTGTTCAACTTCTCAGTCAATCAAGTGTGTTCTACTGCTTTTCAATTCTTCAGCCAATCTTCAGTTGATTGTTAATAAACTGGCGGCGAGTTGGTTTATTTTTCAAGTCTCACTTGGTAACTTTTGGATACTGCCTTTTTTTTTCCTTTTTCTATTTCTTGCGGTTTTTCTTGTATTTGCTATTGTTGTTGTTGCTGTTGTGCTGTTCTCTGTGTTGTTGGAGATATGTTGTTGTTGAGATATGCGCGCCTCAATTGCCGGCCATTTGCTGGCAAGCGTTTTGAACGAAGATGACTTTTGACATTTCCGCGAATGGAATTTTGTGGAATGAAGTTACAAAAACTCTCGAGAAAAATTCCAAAAAAAAAGGTTAATCGATTGCTATTAAAAATTTCATAGAGAATAATTTTTTTAAACATAGTTTTTAATATGTAAATACATAGTATTTATTAATTGCTTAACTATTCTATAATCTCCATATACCACTCAATTAATATTAAAAATAATTTTCCATCCTGTCTTATAGAAATGAATTTTTTATTTTTTTTTTTAAATTAATAACATTAAATATCTCTATGGATTTTTACAATTAATTACCTTTAATTTTGTATTTTTATCGCTCCGTCAAAGTGGATTAGTATCGAGATAGATAAAAGCGTATCGTTCGACAGAGACAGCCGGTGAAAGAAAGAGCGGCAGGGAAACAGGAAGAGCAAAATGCGAAGCAAAATTAATTTCAAGAAATCCTCAGCCAATTTAATTGGCAACTTTTGACAGCTCATTAATCATTTTCTGAGCCGGTTTAGACGCAACAGTCGATTTTTTAATGAAATATTACTAAATTTAAATAAGTTCAATTTTTTGCTATATATGTACATAATTTGTGTCATGCTAGATCCATATAAACGTAGCATATATTTAGGTCCTCTTCAATACTAAATAAAAACCTAAAATCACCAAAACATTAAAAAGAAATAAAAAATTCATATAAACGGAAGTTGTTGCGCAGAAGAAAAAAAATCTTGGAAGGTCTTTCTCCCGCCCCATTTCGGTAGAATTTAAAAAACGACAATAATTTTTTTTTTTACAAAAAGTTTGGTTAAAGGCTGAAAATCGCATTGTACATAAGGTTATCCTTTTATAATAAGGTTTTCGAGAAAATAAAAGATGCAGAATATCATTGTTATGAAAGAGTTATTTATCGTATTAGCTAAGTGCTTATATATGTATATTGCGTGTAAAAAGAATAATAAATCCCTCTTTTTGTACCTCACTTTTTAAATAATATTTCTGGAGAAAATTCCTTCCGCCTGAAGAGAGATCAGAGAGATCCTTCACTCTACCAAACGATTTTTTCTTAATTACGTAGATGCAACCTTAACTACACGTCTTGGCGTTTTGTCGCACCTCACGCTGAACCACCCTGTATATATACGATAATATACGACGATAAGAATAAATGGGTACATTAAAAACTGGTTAAAATGTCAAAAAAAATGTCAGAAGTAATAAAGTAAGACAATAAAAACCACAAACTAAACTGCAACAACAAAGTAAGCGCAACAGCAACCGCAAGCGCAAGCGCAAACGCAAACGCAAACGCCACAATAAAAACGACAACAGCAACAGCAACCGCATCAGCAGCCGCAATTTCAACAACATTACCAACAACAACCACAACACCCACCAACACTAGTGCTGTTACTTGTGCTATTACTAAATCAATACACGCAGGAATCAAGCCACACTTGTATAACAACAACACAGACACTAACGCGGCATCGACAATTGTGTTGTCGTATTGTGTTGCACTCGTAGTTTATTTGTTGTACGTGCTCTTATGCTTGATACAACGTGTGTGTATACTCACAACTCGTAAATCATCATACAAATGATCTATCCTTTAGTACGAAATACAATCTGACTCTTTAAAGACATTAATGGTGATGATGATGATGATGATTTTGATAGTGAAGCTATGATAAAATAAGCATTGAAAATTATGATAATAACGAGAATGATTATTAGGCCGTTGATACAAATGACTATGATAAAATTTATGAGAACAAAATCTCAGTTTAGTGATATCAAAATCTTTATGTTGAATCATAAATAATAGAATATGCAATGATTTAAATATATTTGCTAAAGAAGAGGATTGTTAAACTTAACAATGATAACGTTATCATAATAACCTTAAAACGTATTAATGTCGTACTAATTGTTAATCAATGTTACACCCATTTTAGCACACGAACAAAATTTCAACCTCAAAATCATCAATTTTAACCTCAAAAGCAAAAGAAAAAAAAACAAACAAAACAATTTCATAAGATTTACTCGAACAATTTTGAGCGTTTAAAAGTAAAAATGGTCTCACCATTCTTAAACGCTACGCTTGTGATGCTGCCGAAGTTGGTGAATGGCTATTATGAGTTCATAATGATGATGATAATAAGTTCAATATGATCCATTATGTCAGTCAGACACAATAAAGGCACAATGATTCGTAGCAGTAGACACGATAAAGGCGAAAAATGTTTTTTGTCGCCTAGCGACAAACTGTCGTCGTCCATTAAAACACGTCCGTGACAAATAAACAAAAAAAAACAAACACCAAATGCACTATAAATTTAAAGCTAAATATTACTGCTATGAATTAGTATTTAGGGCGTGTGTTGTTACCCAAAAACGAACAGATTTCAACTTAAGCAAATTTAAATTATTGAAAATTCGTAACGCGTATTCGTAACCGGGCGATGATGGGATGCTCATAAATTGACAAAATGCTTTCGAAAACGAAACGATGACGACACAGCAAGAAGAAGATTTCATTAAGTATTAGGTTAAGTTGAGACATGAGACAAAACTCATGTTAGTCGTTGACAACTGGTTTTTCTTGCGCTTTAGGTAATAATTTGCTTTTGAGGTGGTCATTCCTCAACACAAAACAATCCACACGCAACTACAGACAACAAACATGAGATTTATTTAACCCTAACTCTTCGTCTCTCTCTCTCTCTCGGTCTCTATTTACAAAAAATCCACGACAGCATCAATTAAGCTGTTGTTAATAACAGTAACCATAAAATAGTTTTTAATCAGTCGTAGTGACAAGAATAAAATATCGTAATATATTTCATTGCATTGCATCGAGCTGTGTTTAATATTAATAGTCTTAATATCAACACACTTACCGTTGTTGTTGTAAATAGTTGTTATTGTTGCTACTGAGATTATTACCGCTAAAAACAGCTCAAGATGCATTGAAAAAAAAAACAGTCTGAAACTTTTACGAGTATCCAACAATTTTGAAGTGTTAAAATATTGCTTATTAATCGTTGATTAGGTTTGCAGCGCATGTTGTTTCTGTTGGTGTTGTTGCTGTCGTTCGCAGTGTTGATTGCAATGTGCACATACACGCGTACACACATATTTCTCGCTTTATTTCTGACACTTTTCTTTGGTGCGGCGTGCCCGCGGTATACATACATACGTACGCTCTCGAACTGCAATGACACAAAACAAAACAGTTAAATTAACAGCGACCAAATCAACATAACTGGTTAACGGATTTGCATCCGTGCAAGTAAATGTAGTGTGTGTGTGTGTGTGTGTGTGTGTGTAGGTCTATGTTTCCCAGTAACGGGCCCGCTTGGCCTGCAGAGTGTGAAAATACACGGGATAATGTCATAACATCGTCCTTCAGAAATGTAAAGTAAGAAAAAAAAGGTGACATGCTTGAACTTTCACTTTCGCTATTATTGTTATTTGTGTTTTTGTTGTTGTTGTTGTTGTTGTAGTAACTTCATTCTGGTTTTGTGGTTGGTGGTATTACAGTTATTATCGATAGTTGGCTGTTGCCAATTTCGTATCGTATTATAACTCCGCAGAAAGGAAGGAACGAAGGATGGAAGGCAGAAAGAAGGTGTTACAAGCGCAAAATTACAATAATTTTTGCTAAAAATTTTGCTGGTCTCGATGATGGAATGATGTAAAATTTGTAGTTACATCGTTACCAAATCAAAAAAACGATGAAATTTTGGTAGAGACATCCTTCTGTAGGTTTGTAAGATGAATATCAGTTCGTCATTACTTCATGATACGAGTATTATAACATTTGCATCATAATATTGACGAGCCGCTTCTCAACTTACAATGACAATGATACGACGTTTAATTAACGTCATACCGCGGAAGAATGTTTATTAAAAATAGCGTATATAGAGTCTGGGTTTTTTTTCCTAAACAAATCGTTATTAGTAATTTATTCAATTGGATTAAAGTTAAAATTAGATCCTAAGGTCTTTTTATTGTAAAGCCTATCTTTTTGTAAATTATAATAAAGTGATAAAATTTTGATATAACGCGTGATTAAAACATCAATAATAATTCAACTAAGTTGCCATTCGGTACGTTATAAAAATATGTGTATTTTATTGCTTTTTTATCCAATAATTTCAAACAAAATTTTTATTGTCCGTGATAAAAACTTAATGGCTTTTTAAATTAACGCATTTTTTGGCTTTGAAAACTTTTGAAAATTATACAAGAATTCAAATTTAACTATAATAATTTTTTCGCTTCCTTCAAAATAAATTAGAACTAATAAAAAAGAAAAAATTAAATTTATGCGAATTTTATTGTAATTCAAATTAAATTTCGAAAAGAAGCGATATTGATCTTTTACATACATATATTTCAAATTAAATGTTAATGAAATGTTTGTCTAGCCTTTAGTCAATTCGACAGAGGCTGGATGGCATTTGTCAATCATAAAATTGGGCTCTTAAAATAAAATTTTAATTTTTAAAAAACTAATTGAAAAAAGATTGTAAATTGAAATTAGATACCTACAAACATACATATGTATATACTAAATGATTATCACGAAATTCTCAAAATGATACGTCAGACTTTTTGTGAAAAGTTCTACTTTTTATAATTATAATTAAGGAATAAATACAAACCTAAATAATTTGTTTTAATCTTCATCTCTCCACGCCCTCTTTAGCTACCTGCTTTTTATAATTTCTGCGCTCATCAACACCGTCTCGCACTCTTTGGCACAAGATGATGCGGCCGCGCCCAAACGTATCGCTCTGCGACGTCCCGCCGTAATAGGCAAGGCGGCAAAGACGACCACCACAGCCCCGCCGCCGCCCGCCTACGACGATGAGGGCGATTACCCGGAAGAGAATGCCGACGCCGAGAACGGCGAGGAAGGTGAAGAGGCGCCGCTGTCGAGCACCACGACCACAACGACAGAGGCGCCCAAGAAGATTGGGCCCGTCATTCGTCCATTTCGATCGAACGACGATTTCCTCAATTCGTTGAAGAGGCGCCAAATGAATGCCAAAAAGCATTTGTGTAAGTATCGCGTAGTGTAAAGTCATTGATGATAATGCACTGCATTGTATTTCTCTGTATGTAATTGTTTTGTATGTAATCTCTTTTTGGGCGGCATGGGGTGGTCTTGATCTCTGCAGCTGAGAAACCAACCCCCAAAAACAGACCTACTGCGGTTTCGGAGAACGGCGATCAAGCTGAAGAATCGGCACCGGCACCTGTGGCACCTTCCAAAGGCTTTAAAGCGGGCAGCAGTGGCTGTAAGTTGACTTCGTACAAACAACATTAACAAGTTTCTTAAGGGTTAAGGCTCGCTTAATCACGAATTTAACTTTAACTTTCAACAATTAAAACTCTCTTCTTCTTTTCCGGTAACTCCGGTGCGGCCAGTGAATCGCCGCAAGCAACTTAAACCAGTCGAAGACACCACAGCCGAAGAGTCTGAACAGCAGAAGGAAGAATCCAAGCTGAAGCGTCCACAAGGTCCGCGCTTACCCTTGAGAAAACGTTCTTAAGAAGTAACGATGACCATTAAATGAATTCTCGAAGTGTTGTCAATGTTGTTTGAGCGTCTGCCCTTTCGATTCTCACCAGCCGCTTCGACAGCCTTTCAGTTTTTTGCTTTCAATCCCTTTCCTTTCTTCCATCCTTCTATTCTTTTTCTACTTCATGTAGTGCTGATGCAGCATCACTTTTTTTGCTAAAGTATACCTTTAACCTTTTCCATACCTCAGAGCTCTCTTGCCATCCCGAGCAACAATTCTGCAAGCCTCTCACGCCCTTCCGTTTGACCATTATCTCGGTTTTTAGCAACTAAGTTTTTAAACCAGGAAAACGACATGTAGAAAATCTTTCATTTTACACAAGGTAAAATTGAGGTTAAATTTTTTGAGGTTAAAAAAATTGTATTTGATCTTTTTTTTTAAATAATGAATTTTATTGTACATATATACATACTATATAAATATACATATAAAATACACAAAAGCTCGAAGTTCGTGAGTGAATTGAAGACGATAAGAAATACAACAATAAATGAAATGAAAACATAGTGTCTTTTCGATTTTATAACGTACATTGCCGTTCGATCATTAATTAGCTTGAGTGGTTTCTTGCATCGTAATTTCTTTAAATACTTGCGTAATTGGATTCCGCTAAAGCAGTTCCCCTTCGGAAACTTGTTACTTTTCAGTCACCCGCCGCCGCCAGACGAGGCGCTAGACGGCTACAAGGGTCTCGCTTCGCAGCATTAAATTGCTCCAAAGAAGTCTAATATAAAGTTATTCAGATTTCTGCTTCTGCTTCTGCTTCTCCTTCTATTTCTATGATTTCTTGCTGTACCAGTTTGTTGTTGGGCAAATGCAATTTCCTTTACAAGCGGTTTGTTTAGTATAGCTTTAGGTTGCTAAATTGCGGCAGCAATTCGTATTCATGTTAATCAAATGATTAATTAAAGTTTCAGAAATTGAAATAATTTCAAGGTTTTCAAATCGCACTCCGCCATTTTGAGCACTCTGAATGATAGAGTAAGGTTTCTAGTATCAAATTTATGCTACTTTACAATTCTTTAAAACCTACATACAAATACTTCCCAATTTTTGCTGTCAGAAATAAAATACAACATTTTCATATAAGGATTCACCCAAAAAACTCACATTTATTGTATAATAAATTTTTATTAATTAAGACTAATAAAATTAAAATGTTTTGTCATACAAAAAAAAAGTGTAATGCTTTAAATAACTTGAAACAAGGAATATAAACTCATTATCATTATACGAAAACCCTGACGATTTTTTACGATTTATAATAATCGTTAATTTAACGATTATAAAAAAACAGTAAAAGAACAAGAAAAAGTGTTGGGCCTCTGCCTGATCGAAGCTCATATATCCTACGAATGTAAAGTGCAGCTTTGGAATTAATAATGAAAAAGTGGGCGGCTGACGTTCATTATTATCATTTTGACTTAAGCCGACGTCAGACAGAACGCGATTTCCGCTGCGCGATGCGGGCCGTAATTTTCGCGCTGCGAATTGGTGGCCAAATAGAGCGCGAATCTCTACTAAGGTAAACAAATCAACTGCGTGTATATATAGATAGATAGATGCCATATTTGTAGGAAATGCCAATTTTTTACAAATTTTTTCTTTAAAGTTTCAATTGTCCTACGACAACTGATAATCTAAACACTTTAGAGATAGTAAATTTTTTTATATTAACTTATTTACAACACCGCTTTTCTCAACAAACACCTCCATTGTATGTTATAGTATAAAAAAGGAGGCGTGCCCCTGATGCGATTTTCCATTAGATTTTGAGCCATAATACAATATATACCTTTAATATAAGATAATATATATCTTTCTATATCTATACGTACCTCTATATCTATGTATATTTGCCTCCGTGAATGCGTTACAAACGCATGAACAAAGTGAATATACTCGTATCCGCTTCGGTGTAGCGTACAAAAACCGTCACAAACTCTTCTTCCGTACTGTAGAAGCAGAAATTTTAAATTTCAACGTTATTGTAGTTTATTTTATAATCAAGTTTTTTGTTTACATTGTTTTTGCTCGAACTTTAACAGATAACTATTTTAATAAATAATTTATTAAGAAAACATTTAACACAAACAATCACAGAACGAGACTTATTTATTTTGCTTCGCTTCTCCCACACTAAAACCTTAACTGAAGAATTTTGAAACCTATAGATAAGATAACAGAGAATAGAATGCATTCTCCTCCTCTCTCTTTCTCGCTAATTTAGAAGAAAGTATTTTCAAAATAATCAGTTTTAAAATGACATTATGTATATTGTATTACCGGGCCCGCACGCTTATCACAACTAATAGAAAAATGTACTTGCTTGAACTGCGCTGGTTGAATTAGAATCGAAAAATATGTTGTTCAGTTAAACTCAGGGTTGCACCCTTTAAAAAAAGAAAGTTTGTTATTAATTATTTCAATGAATAATACATATTTATATATATTTATTCATTTATATATTATTATTTATAAGATCTAGCCCCGATCATGCTATATTTGTATGCAACTGAGACGTAATGCAATGGTCTCGATATGAAAGTCGCGATAATTCGTAATTTAGATTTTTAAACGCAAAACAGTTGCACTTACTGACATTTTATTGAATTTGTTCTTATCAATTTATATTGAAAAATGAAAAAATTGATTGTGTGTGTGTGTGTGTGTGTGCAGGAATGCAATAAATGTGAGAGCACTGTAATAAGATCTGATATTTCTAGTGCGTATGATAAACCAGATTTAGTTTAATTTTGGCTTTTCTAGCGAGCAGACAAAAGTTGTCGACAACTTAGAATTGTTATTGTGATAAAGTGTGATTGATTGCAGCAAGTTCGGGTGTGTCTAAAGTTGTATAATTTATTTTAATAGAGAGCAAACATATGTATACTATATAACACAAAATTGAGAAGTGTACTCGAAGTTTTTATTTTTGTCCAACTTTCAGCAGTTATTACGAAAAATTCATTTATAGTAGCTTCGTTGTATGCGGTTTTTATAAGAGTGTAAATACTCGTATCATCAAGTTTCATTGATAACAGCTGTAGTTTCGTAAAAAAAAATAATAATGATAAGTTGTTGCCATCGATCACTGACGTGGTCAGTTCTCCAACCAATTCTCAAAACAAATTCGAACAAAATCAACTTCTAACTCAATTCTCTTTAGAAATGATTTTCTTAGACGGAAAATGCTCATTCATTCGAGTGTTAATGAATGCAGTGAGCATTTCTTAAACTGTCCCAACACAGCATTTTTGTGTTCAGCGGCTTCGGTTTTTGGTGGGGTTCAAGGTCACTTTAATTTAGCAAGTTTTGGATGTTTGATTATTTAACTAAAAGCCGAAAAAATGCAAAAAAATTAGTGATTATATAAAGGAAATACATATAAATAGTAAAGCAAACAAGAAGATCATAAATTATTTCTGAAAATCCGAAATGTCCGCTTTTAAGTTCTTCTTTTAGGGGGGAGGGGAGGGGGGGGGGGTGATACAGACTCCTTTAAGATACATATACATATATGGGTTTCGTTCTGCATACTCTAATAATAATTAACAAAGACTCAGACTTTTAAGACTGCATTTTAAAAGCTTTTTCTTTAAAGGCCTAGTAGTAAATTTTTGTTAATAATGCCGTTGGGTGTAATGTTTAGCAAATGAAAGCAAACAAAAATAAACTTCACATTTTTGTATACTCTATATTAGGCCCCTTTCCCGTTTATTGGTCGTTTTTAGTGGATCCCTTCCATCATGAGTTCGCCAGCTCTATTGAGTAAAGAACTGCCAGATATTGAGGTTCGTGGAAAATCGTATAAAGCAGTTGAAATCTCCATATATCGATATTGTTTCTCATTATTTACAATTCTTTAGAATCTATTAATTTTAAATCCACGCGTCAGAACTCAGTGTAGCGCCGTTCCATCCATACAAACCAAGATCAATAAGAAGCACTGGAAGCGTAATGCGGATCGAGCGTGTACTGTAAGTGCCAGCCAGCAATAACATTTCATTAATTGGGGCCCATAAATGAATGCACAAATTCACAATTTTAGTCCCTCTCAAAACTGCAAAATAATTTCGAAGATATCAAACATACAACGCTCTCCGAGAGAGGTGCTCTCAAAGAAGCCGCTCGATGCCTAAAGTGTGCCGACGCGCCCTGCCAGAAGTCGTGCCCCACTCAACTGGACGTCAAGATTTTCATCACCAGCATCGCCAACAAAAATTACTACGGTGCGGCTAAAGCCATTTTCTCCGACAACCCTTTGGGCTTGACCTGCGGCATGGTGTGCCCAACAAGTGACTTGTGCGTGGGCGGCTGCAATCTACAGGCCTGCGAAGAGGGCGCCATCAATATTGGAGGACTGCAACATTTTGCCACAGAGGTCTTCAAACACATGGGTGTACGTCAGACGATGCCACCGAACGTGAAACCACTTTCGCAAACGGGCAAGAGGATTGCACTCTTGGGCGGCGGTCCAGCTTCTTTGTCGTGCGCCACCTTCTTGGCGCGTCTGGGCTACACGGATGTCACGATATACGAAAAGCGGGAATATTTCGGTGGCTTAAGTTCGTCGGAGATTCCGCAGTATCGACTTCCGATGGACGTGGTTGACTTTGAGATTCAGTTGGTCAAGGATTTGGGAGTGAAGTTTGAGATGAATCGTTCGCTTTCTACCAAGGATATGACAATCACGGTAAGTGCTTTGGTTTGGATTAGTCAGCGAAAGGTTTTCATATTCATCTTTCACTTTTGTAGAATCTTCTTCGGTCCGGTGTTGATGCGGTCTTTCTGGGAATAGGTTTGCCGGAACCGAAACTGGATCCAATATTTAAAGATTTAGATGAGTCGATGGGTTTCTATACCTCAAAGACTTTCCTACCAAAAGTCGCCGACGGTTCCAAGCCTGGTCTGTGTGCCTGCAAGGCTAGCCCATCTCTTCCAGAGCTGCACGGAAACGTCATTGTTCTCGGCGCAGGTGATACCGCTTTCGATTGCGCCACATCAGCATTGCGTTGCGGAGCCAAACGCGTTTTCATAGTCTTCCGCAAAGGTAGCTCCGGTATACGAGCGGTGCCCGAAGAAGTGGAACTGGCGCGAGAGGAGAAGTGCGAATTTTTGCCCTATTTATCGCCACGCAAAGTAATCCTCAAAAATAACACGGTACGGTACATAGAATTGCGTCTGTAGCCAAATTACGTTACATCACTGAGCTCTCCCGCAGATAAACGCTGTAGAGTTCTGCCGCACCGAACAGAACGAAGACGACGACGAGTGGATCGTCGATGAAGAACAGACCACCCGCCTGAAAGCTTCTTTTGTAATTTCCGCCTTCGGCTCCGGTCTTTACAACACCGACGTGATCGATGCAATGTCGCCATTGAAGCTAGACGCATGGAATCTGCCTCAAATCGATAAAAGAACTCTGCAGAGCTCTTTGCCGCAAGTGTTCTGTGGCGGCGACTTGGCCGGTGTTTCGGAGACTACTGTGGAGTCCGTTAATGATGGAAAGATTGCCGCGTGGAGCATCCATTGCCATCTTCAGGGTTTGCCGTTGGACACTCCCGCCGAATTGCCCCTTTTTTACACCGACATCGACAATGTGGACATTTCGGTCGAAATGTGCGGTCTTAAATTTGAAAATCCCTTCGGTTTGGCGTCGGCACCGCCCACCACAAGTGCCGCTATGATCCGGCGGGCCTTCGAACAGGGCTGGGGCTTTGCGGTGACCAAGACATTTGGTCTGGATAAGGACCTGGTGACCAATGTGTCACCGCGTATTGTGCGGGGAACTACGTCGGGCTATAACTACGGGCCGCAGCAGGGCTCATTCCTCAACATCGAGTTGATTTCGGAGAAGTTCGCCGAGTACTGGTGCCGTTCTATCGCGGAGCTCAAAAGAGACTTTCCTGAAAAGATTTTAATTGCTAGTATTATGTGTTCCTACAGCGAAGCCGACTGGACAGAGTTGGCAACTCGGGCTGCGGCCTGCGGAGCGGATGCCTTGGAGCTGAACCTGTCCTGTCCGCATGGTATGGGCGAGTCTGGCATGGGCTTGGCCTGCGGTCAAGACCCCGTTTTGGTTGAAAACATTTCCACGTGGGTGCGCAGGGCAGTAACAATTCCGTTCTTCGTCAAATTGACTCCGAACATTACCGATATTGTGGCCATTGCACTGGCCGCCAAACGAGGCCATGCCAATGGCGTCTCTGCCATCAATACGGTACAGGGTCTGATGGATCTGAATGCGGACGGAACACCTTGGCCCGCGGTGGGCGATGCGAAGAGGACCACTTACGGCGGCGTGTCCGGCAACGCCACACGCCCAATGGCTTTACGAGCGATTTCCGCCATTGCTAGAAAACTACCCGGATTTCCCATACTCGGTATTGGCGGTATCGATTCGGGGCAGGTAGCTCTTCAGTTCCTTCAAGCAGGCGCGTCAGTGGTGCAAGTCTGCTCTGCGGTGCAAAATCAGGACTTCACGCTAATCGATGATTACTGTACCAGTTTGAGGGCTCTGCTGTACTTAAAGGCGAATCCGCCTGCACAGAACACTGCCCATCTGTGGGATGGACAGTCACGGCCCACGCTAAAGCAACAGAAGGGCAAGCGAGTACTGCACCTAACCAGCGAAGACGACAAAACACTGGGCTTCTTCGGACCGTATCAGCAAAATCGTGAAAAGAAATTAGAAGAAATGCGAACAGCTCGTGGCCCGATGTGGTACATCGAAAAGGACAAGAACTCCATAACAAATGAGTTCAGTTGTGACTCTAGTGGCAGTAAACCATCATCGCAAGCTCCCAGAGTTTCCGATATTATTGGTAGAGCAATACCATTCATTGGCACTTATAAAAGTCTCGATAACAAGCGGCAGAAAGTCGCCCTCATCGATGACGTAAGTGTGAATATTTGTTTTTTCTTTTTATTATCTTTGTATTACAAATAAACAAATTGTGATTTCTGTTATTAGGACTTATGCATTAATTGTGGCAAGTGTTATTTGGCCTGTGCCGATTCCGGTTATCAAGCCATCGAATTCGATGCAGACACGCACATACCACATGTCACCGACGACTGCACTGGCTGCACACTTTGTGTCTCCGTTTGTCCCATTATCGATTGCATCAGGTGAGTTCAGTTGGGCAGGCCTTGTGCATACTAATGGTTGTGATTTCTTCTAGCATGGTTTCAAAAACCATTCCACATGAGATCAAGCGAGGTTTAGAGAAGACACAGTCTCATTACTATACGGATGCCTTAAGTCCAATGCAATAAGAGAATCTTTAAATTTGGAGTCATATTTTTCGTATTATGAATAAAAAATCATGATGATGATATTCGCAATAAAAAACAGAAATGTATTTACTATTATTAGGCTTAGATCTTCTTTGTATTCATTGGCAAGTTTGGCTTGCATGCTATTTTTGATATCATGTATTTTCAATTTTCCTGTATAGCATGGACCATTATTAAAAATTGCCAGAAATCGTGTTTAGAGGAGCTGTATACGGTTGATCACGCGTTAACGAATTGTCGGTAAAAACTTTTGCAATTATATGTACTCTAAAAACACATGACTTAACAAAGAACAAACTGATAGAAAATATATATTGACTACCCGTTTTTTTGTGCCATTTCTTATTAAAGAAAAGCTTAGCTTTGAATCCAAAAATTTTTTGAGAAAAAGAGCTAAGGACGTTTACCCTTCTATTACATAATAATAATAATAATATTTCTTTATTGATAGTATCTTAATTAATTCCACACAGAATTTTTTTTATTATAATTATTATTAGTTTCCTTAGAAACGAATGTTCTTTAAAAAAGTCGAATGCAATATGATTTATGGTTGCTTGTTTCTATAAATGTATTGTATATATATAGTATATATTGTATAAATAATGAAAAGGTTACCATCGATTAAATTTTTTTTTCTTATATAAGGACAAAGTACCACGAAATATTAAATATATGTATAAGTTTTAATATTTTGATACCATAAAAATCATGAATACGTATCATTATATGTATTGTTTGTAATGAATGTAAATAGGCTTAAAGAGGAAACTGAGGAAACACAGCAAAATACCAAAAAATTTATGTGCTTCCAATTTAATATTCTCTGTAAATAATAAATCAAGGGATCATGTTTTAAAAGTAAATTATATATTGTAATATACAGTCATAAAATCGGCAATATATGCACAAAAGTAATGTGGTTTTTTTTTTATAAATTTTATATTGGTATATTTAATATAGCTTAAAATGTAATATACATGCATGTGTTTGTATATATTTATATTTATGTATATATGTATGTGTATATATAGTTTTTAATGTGTTATAGGAATATCTTCGCTGATAAATTTTTAAAAAAGTTGCTAAAAAGCAGTTAAAATGTAGCATGGGATAATAATTCTAAGATCTTTCATGCATGCAAATGCATTTTATATAATTTATTTCTGTCGCTTTCAGTTTTTGATCTAAAAATACACAAGATTATATTTTCACTCACTTTTTAAAAAAGCAAACGGAAGGAAGGACTCGCATTTTCAACATTTTAGAAAAGTTGCTTGGTTGGTTTCTCTTTAACCGATAGTTATGTTGTTTCAATTGATTCTTTGTTAATTATTATATTCTTTAATGTTTTTCATTTATAAAATTTGCACCAGAACAACGCGATAGACTAAACGTTATTTATTATCTTGTATTTAGATCGATTAATACTGCGCCACTGCTGATCCTTGGCGGTGTTTAAGACAGAAGGAAAGAAAAATGAACTATGATTTTCTCCTCACGGCGATCCTTTTCTCTTCGAAATTTAAATAGTGATCATGATGATGATGTATGTAACGTGACTAACGGTGTGAAAATTTTAACACAGAATTATTTATGCGACGCTATTTAAGCAGCCATGGGTAAAATATTTCGTAGAGTTGGGCAAAAGCTGGCTTTAATGAGTCATGAAGAAATAAATGCATTACTTTTTAAAAATTAAAAGCGACCAAGATCAGTCAGCGAGTTTGTTAATAAATAAATAATGGTAAGAAGACTCTAATTTTTTTAATAGAATGTTCTGTATGCTGGAAGATTGTTACAAGCAGGTATACAAATCTCGTTGCTAGTGCAGATTTCATTGAATCCATGTATGTATCGTATTTCTCAATGATTTTAGATTTCCAATTTAGAAAACTAATGTTGTTGATTCTCTATGTATTTAGGTATGTATAAAAATGGTGGAAAATTGTGCGAAATTGTCGTTAGGAATACCGTCGGACATCTTGTACAAAAATATAAAAAACGATTTTATATTAGCTCATGTCAAACAGAGTTCATTCATGTACATTATGTTCTCTACTCGCAAGCGCGCACAACTGTAAATTCTTTTATTTTTAACTTTGTTGGCTTTAAGGTGAAACAATGCTTGTCGTCGTATGACCAACAGATACGACTTAGTGCATACATGTCCTGTGTTGTCATATATATATGTATATATTGTGACATAGCAAACAATCGCTAGCAAAAGGGACTTACTTCGCGCAATGTAATTGTTTTCATTTTCATTCAAGCTTTTTTTGAATTTAAAGCTGCAACTACAATACAAGTTATCGTTATTGCATATGTTATAATTATTAATTAGTTTTGCATATAAAATGATGATGGAAACGATCCTCCTTAAAATTCCCATTGCGTTGCCGAGTCGCTACCGTCGTCCAACAGTTTGAAGGCGCCATTCTTTGTGGCGCCTAAGTATTTGCCAGTTTGCGATCTGCCAACAGTAAAAGGATGGTAGAAGTTTTACTTAACACATGATTTTATATATACTCATATATGTATGTATATGCGCTCTTACCTAATGCAAATTCTGGTCGGCTCCCGCAATTCCAAGTAAAAGCCATCCGTTGGCACATCTGCGTCCACGGAGATGCCTTCGCCATCGATGCGCCAGTACTTGCCGCTGTGTGCCTTCAAATGCACTAATCCCTTCTGGGCACGTTCCACCAGAATAGTCTCGTAGGTGGCTTTGTTGCACTCCAGCTTTAAGTTACCGGGTGTGCGGTAACCCACGAAGCCCTGTTCGCATTTAAGCACCAAAATTGGCCTGTAAATGAACGGAAATATCATCCATTAAACTTTTCAGTTTTGTTACGATTTAAGATTGGAATGTATGTAAATGTTTTTTACCTATTGATCAGATAAAAGTAGAATTTAGTTATGTCCTCAATAGATTCGGCGGTAGCAAATAGATGCCCCGAACGCTTGGTGGCCAAGAACTTGCCATTATTGGCACGGAACGAGAGTGAGCCATCGCCGTGCCAGATTAATTCGAACAGCGCATCAGCGCAGCGACGATTGCCGATGGCCTGGATGCCGCCACCTGTCGACAGACACCAGTATCGATCCTGCGTGGTGCGCAGTGCCCAACGGTGTGCTGACCAATCGAACTCCAGTTGAAAGGTTTCGTTTTCGCCAACCTCATCCTGATTAGCAGTAACGTCAACGCCTTGCTTCACGCTGACGTAACGTGTATTCAGCTCAGCTATAAAAGACGCCTGCGGCAATGAGTCCTCCAGCGAGAAGAGCTCATCACGAGTAACGGTCGATGAACGCGACTTCAGAACAGCCTTGGAACCGATAGGAGACAGATATTGACCTTGCCTTCGCGAGAGAGAGAGAGAGAGAGAGAAGAAAAGGTAAAAGAAAATAATAGAGGAATGATTAAGTTTTAATTCGCCATCCCTTCACTCACTTGTCACGCAAAGCCAAATGGCCGCCATGGTATTCGGCACTGAAGAGAGAGTCCTCATTGCAAACAGGTTGCAATTTGCCATTAGCATTCAAATATCTTTAAGAAGCCAACCAGAGCCAGAGCCAGAGCCGGAACCCGAAACAGAACCAAAAAAAAAAACGTACATTAGAATGTAAATAGGTCATGATGACGCTTAGCAAGAAGTTCCAATCCAATTTCTACCTACTTGTTATTGCATGTGTGCAGTGCATAGCGACCGCCTTCGTCCGATCGGAACTCCAGCGTGAAGAGTGTGTCTTCGCCCCACGGTATGTTCGAGTCGACGTGGATTTCATCTTGCGCTTCTGACAAATGAGCGAAACGCTTGCGCCCAATCGAGCGCAGATTAACCTGTGGGCGCGCCGCCAAATGGACCGTCCAGAACTCGCTCGAGCTGGGCGTCTTGGCGGTGCAGATGAGTTTGTCCGGAGTGCCGCCCAGAAAGTAGCCGCGCGACTCATTCCGCAGAGCCCAACGACCAGTGCCATCCTCACTAATGCTAATCTGAAAGCGACTGCCAGCATCGCGTTCGTCACTCTCGCAGAGAACATTGCCGAATGTGTCCACCGAAAGATATTTGTTGAGATGAGATCGTAGATAAATAATGCCTGTAAAATTTAAGGTCAAGTGAATGAACATTAGTATGTTTAGGTGGTCTTAATCTCAAATAAAGGTGAAAAATTATGTCAATGATTATTCGCAAGCTTCTAGAAATTGATGTATATTTTATTACTTTCAAAAGAGACTCGAACACTAACTGAATATTGTTCTAAACCATTCTATTGAAAGTACTGAACTATTATCATCCGAGATTATTCATTTATCGTAAATGAGTAATCAGCGAAAATGGGCTAATTTTAGCCAATATTTTACCGGCATCGTATCGCATAATATCATTACTTGTGACCATCAACGTTGATTTTGAATAAATACGAGTAAAATCAACAGAAAACCAAAATTTTTATAACGTAAGATTCAAAGCCGAAGAATAAAGAAAAAGTCTTTGTTTATTTATTTTTTTCAATTATAAATTTTGTCTGCCAAATATACAATGCTACTAAGGCCTTTTTTTGTTATCAGTGGCAATTATTTTCAGTTTTCTTCTTATTCTTTTCTCTTGTTCCATTTTCACTTAAATATTTATATAAGAGATTTCTGCGGAACACAAAGAACTACAACGGAAAAACGGCAAATGACCGCATCTGGACGGAAGGAACTTATTCATGAAGTCTTTGATTACTATTGAAAGATAATTAATTCAAGAGAGTCGTCGCGACAACCCTTCCTTTCTTCCTTCCGTTGCGGATCACGAAAACAAAATACAGACAAATTTTAAGGAACTGAAAAAATGCAAAATCCGACAAAAATGACGCGTCTATGGGTATAAGTCTTTGAAAACTGGAGAGTTAATGAGAAGAAACATTGTATACGGGTCAATTTAGAGATGAATTTCTTTAAAACCTTCGTTATTTTCTTAAAAGAGAATTTGCTTTTCAATGTAACTGCATTGCGTTTAAAATGTAAGGCTGTAAATACTCGTATCTCCCAAAAAGATAAGCTGGACGGACTTATAACACTTTCAAAACTAACCAACAAAAGTTCATTATTCTCAGACCTATTTTGTTTTTCGAGGAAAAAACATTTTTTACAATAACGAAAAATTTAAATTACGAACAAATTAAAAATCAAAACCGTATGTACGTATGTATGTATGTATGTACGTGCACAATTCACAACGAAGTCACAAACGATCGAATCAAAACTAATGGATCTCCTGCTGGCTGGTCCCTGCTGGATGAATTTATAAATAATTAAGCCTCATACAAAAAACTTTCTTTACTCACTTTCGCCTGTACTGGACGGTTCCAAGGTCCACAATTGTTTCTTCTTCAAGCTGGATCCGTTTGCATTCAGCTTGAAGCCGAACGTCTCTGCGGTCATGTACTTGTGCTGACCATTGATGAGACCAATGGTCCACCAACCTTTCTGTTGGTTCTGTGAAATGATATCGCCGTTTGTGTGATTCATTTCGTAGCTTAGCCCGTTCATTCTGATATTATTTTTATTAGTACTTGTGTATTATGTATCCTGTAAGTATGAATGTTAAATGTTGTTATTACTGTGTAAGTTTAGTAAAGCTGCTCGAAAGCAATCAATCAATCAAAAGGCAGTATCAAAAATAAGTACCAAAGCTCTTCAAAATGAAAACCGCTTTCCGCTTTCTGTTGCTCCAATAGAAACAGCTGTTACCGCTAAGAATTCTTGTCTTGTCGACCTTTGCTGTTATGGTTAACCCGCGAAATCTGTAATGAGAAATTTTTAAAAAAGGTATTTTAACATTAAAATGCATTATAATTTGAAGTAAAATTAATGGAGATAGCAGCCCATTTTCATTTAATTTCCAAGCAATGCATTCCACTGATATTAGAATTTAAAAAAAGAAACCATAATTAGAATTTTCGACTTGATTTCTAGAACTAGAACGATAACTAGAACGTCGATAACGTATATTGAAATATTAAAGGTTTTTAATTACTTGATCATTATTCCTCTTTTGTTGATTATAGTCATTGTTTCTCACTTTAGATTACTTTTCTCAGTAACATTGCTGAATTTTGCTTTTTAGAAAATCAAGTTTCGGAGACAATAATGTGGCATGCACCAAAGAAAGTGTAAAGGAAACCATAAAACAAAACAGAAGGTAAAGAACGCATCAGTTAAATAAAATACGTAAAAAAGTCTAAAGCCTCAAAATTACCCCTAAGAATACAGGTTTGTTAAGTAGAGAACAAAGAAGCCGGAGGCACCACCCCGCAAATGGTATTTTGCATACTCCTATCAATACAATGCAAGCGCAGTCAGAAGTTTTCTAAATTTAGACCGGCGAAGGGTCTACCACCAGTAGCATAAAGAATAGTAACTACAGAAATGATGAACGTTCCACCAGTCAACGTTCTTATGTAACTATGTAGCTTCGTATTGCAACAAGTTGAGGATTTCAATGTCGTGGCTTTTGGTTATCGAATGGCGGAGAATGGAATGACGTCTAAATTGTCTGAGGTACTGCTGCTGCCGCTTCTAGATACCTAAAGACGCAACTGACTGAACGCTTGACAAAACACGATGTATAATATTAACAAAAAAAGGCAAAACAAGCAGAAAAATATCAACTTTGACCACAAAGCGAATTTGCTGCAGCGCAAAGGTATTACTTTCTGAAACTTAAGTAAATATGTTTTCGGTATTAGTTTTCTGAAAATGCAATTACAAATTTCCATTATATCCCATCGAAAGCATTTATAAACGTATGTATATATGTAAAATCTTTGAACAAAAGACTTTTTGCTTATTCAGAAAAATGGATTCTGGAAATTTAAGCATTTTCAAACAGACCTTGAACTATAAAAAATGGGGCACCACTGATAGGGTCAGGTTTCACAATGACGCGAAATTTATTTGAAATTTCAGCTTCGCTAATTTATTTCTTTAGAAGTGTATGAAAAAAAAAACTGAAAGATGAAATGCATTCGCGTGTTAATTTCTGGGAAAACAATTGGTACATTTTGCCTGTACCAATTGGTGTATATCGGACGTGCCTCTAGCGTTGAGAAATTTAACCGAAGCTTCCATTCTTCACGTAAAGACTGAAGAAATTACTCATATTTCTCATCCGTTTTTGTTCATTTGTCAATATATATATATATATATATTCGAAATATATTCGAATGTAGATTAATCTGAATATGTACTAATAAATTAATCATGTTAAGAATTGTTTCGCATTTAAATAAGGGTCTATTAAAAGGAATTAACATTTATTATTATTTTAAGTTTTTAATTTTTAGTGAAAAGTACAATGTGAAATACTTTACAAACTGATTTTGTTGTAGATTCTTGACTTAGTCCACTTTTATAACCAAGCGCATACATAGAAAATCTTGTCTATTTTTTCCTCAGGAACCACAGACGCCGCCGTACATAAAGCTTTTAAACAAATTTACTTTTTATATATTCTTATGCTCTTATTAAATGCGAGAAGAGAAAACTTAATAGCTTTTTTTGTGTTCTGTCTGACTTCCACGAACTTGGATGCCATGACCTCAGACATATTAAAAGACTGTCTGACGACACCTGTGTCTTACCAAGAAGAGCAAAGGCCGTTGTTTTTAACGCAGTTATTGTTCTTAATTAAAAGTGTACCTAGTAAAAATTTTGGGTAGAAAAATTTTTGTATTTTGAAAATTCAAATCGAAAGAGAAATAATGAAACACCAATTTGAACACCGATTTTTCGGTTTCAATACAATAGATAACATATCAGGCACCCCGGGTTTATTTCTAGCCGTCATTCGTCGGAATAGCTAATACTTGTAGAAATATTTCAATCAATTTTTTCACGCTTTATTAAAATTAAATTAAACTCTTGACATTTTAACATTTTTCGCGTGGTATTGTGGTATTTTTATTATTATTATTTCTTCTGCTTTTAGTGTCATAATATATAAACAATAAAATCAGAAACTGGCAATCCATACGCTTTATTCTGTGTATTGGAATGAGTTAACTCTACGCTCCTGAGACAAAGCACACAAAAATACAATATAATACTCGTAGCAACATGGATGGATGACTAATAGCCATAGTTTACTCCGGGGACATTTATGGAAGTTATAACGAAAAGAAGGACAAAAAAAACTACACTAACTTTTAACCGAGAAGAGAAAGGGAAGTATGTACAATAGAAGCATTAATAATGATGGCCAGGCGTTTAGCACACGAAAATGGACTCACAACAATAAGAGTCTCCCTGGGTATGGATTTGCATACTGATTTAAAAGAACACAATCGCTGGATGGACTTTCGTAAATAGCACACTCATTACTCTTCATACGATATACTCGTGCTTAGTAAAAGAAGGAACGCATAGGGATAGGTTAAGTCAGGGCGTTGTCGCCGCAACGTGCAATGCGCACGGCATAGAAAGGAAAAGTGTAGGAAAAGTATACGAATAATGTCGTTTTAGTGAAGTTAAGCGCAAAAAAGATTCTGTATGTTAATAGACATTTTTTTTTGTTATGAATTCATTAAGAAAACATGTGAACCATTTGGGTAGATTTTTTTATACAGTAATAATAAAGGATAGAAGAAGAAAAAGGACACTTTCCTACTTAAAAGTCTTATTTAACATTAGCGATAACGATTAGTATAGAAAAGTAATGAAGTAATTTAGGAAGTTTGTGTTACGAAATTCTACAGGCTGCGCCATCTTTTATGTCGGTATGTGATTGTTTGGCCGTATTTCAAGCGACGTGGACAATGTGTCGACAATATTCTTGAAGTTTACATTACACTTTATATGAAAAGAAATGCAAATGCAAATGAGAAGCGATTCATGGTTAATATTGCACTAAATTCATGTTTCAAAAACATCAATTTACTCAAGTCAATCGGTTGATAAATGTTAAAATTATTCAATGTTTACATACCGACGTAAAACATTGCGCACCGGTTACAATATCTAAAAATGTTATACATATATAAAAGAAAAATGGTTGCTACAATTGCCGATTATAAACAGTTATATTCTTAAATCTAGGCGTTATAGTAATATATTGTATGTATATATTATAATAATACCATTAAGGTTAGTTACTTTCGAAAGCTTTCAAAGAGTCCCAGAAGAGGAACGCTTTTATTAATTATAGTATACAGTTATTGTTTCTTCTTTTTTATTTAATTTCTTTTTATTGCAATTAAAGTGCAAAAAGCCTGCCTACAAATAGCGTTAAATTACAGAAAGTGAAAAGAGTCAGCAGCAGGCGACTGACTATAAAACCAGATAGTAATTGGCCGGACGACGAGGCAGAAACCGGAATGAAGCCATAACGGTTTAAGAATCATACAGAAATGTATGTTAAAAATGACGTTGAAAAATGACAAGAAAAATGCTTGGCGGTAACGAAGTCACGGTAATGATTTCTCATAAAATTAATTGAAGCATAACTTTCAGGTGAAAAAGAAGTTCAGTGAAAGAAACGTGAAGCAATTATTGTATGTAGTATTTATGATTTTATTATGTATATTATTAAATTTTTTTGGTTAAATTTACTATGTCTGATTACTTATAGTCAATTAATGCGATTGGATTGCGATGTTCAAGTTCCAGAAACGAGGTTTTCTTTGTACAAAGAAATGGCAAAGAATAGAGTTTTATATCTATAAAAGATATACGAAAATCTTATTATATAGAAATCAAAAAAATCTTGTGATAATTAAAGGAATATTTTGCCATGATAATGAACAAACGAAGTTATTATTATTGAGGAGAACATTTTTTGTCTCAAGAGTATTGTATTGTAATTTGATTTATTCGCAGAAGAAAAAATTTTCTATCTTATCAGCAAAATGTTCATCATCAAGTTCTTATCAAGAGTAACTGCAAAAATGTTTGTTTGTCTTCAATTATCTCCGTTTCCTTTTTTTTCGACAACATTAACAAAATTGCGCTAGTTGTAAAAGTGCCATTTGCAATAATTGCAAATTAGCAAACAAAATACAACAGACAGCAAAATACGAATAATTAGTATTTTCCGCATAATACACACCACTCTTGTATACACCATTTCTCTAACATAAATCCATTAAAGTCATATTAACATCAACATTTAAGCCAAGACAATTAGACTTGACCAAAAGAGGACGCCGCGTATCAATTTTATTCTATAATTTCACGGGACGATTAACAAACCGGTTTAATTAGTTTCTAATATAGCCGCTTAGTTTAATAATCGCTATCATAAAACCAAACCAATAATATTAATACATACAATATATATTTTAATTTTTTTATAATCATATTTATTTTTGTACATACATAATGTAGGCTTATCCAAAATAGACTATACGAAATTTTTCCCAATAAAAAACATCCTATTTTTAATTTTATTGCTTTTTTTTATGAGATTTATCATGTACTGTCTATGACTGTTATGTGTGAAAACCAATATCTACCAAATGACCACCACGATCACGTTTACAGACATCAATTCGAAAATACAAATTTGCAATTCTTCACTTCTTGACAACGAAGCTAAATTGAAGTTGATGGAGGATATTGCCGAAAAAATCACGTCATTTATGATCATTCACCAGCATCCATCCCATCCATCCATCCATCATAGGCTTTCTCTGACCTTTGCGAATTCGCACAAAATGAAAATATTTCGTTTATTTCTTCTTATTCGTACATAAATAATATTATAAGCATGAATTCATATAGTGGACAAAACGTTCCGCACGAACTTAACATTAATAATTCTCCAACACTAAACTGAAAACGATCGGGCTGCACTATCATCACGATTCGAACACTAAAATGACCGATCGCAAAACCGATCGTAGTCAATAAACAAGATGTTCCGTGGCATAAACACATTTTATGCTCATCACAATTTCATTAGTAATAGATGGTAAACCATTGTTAAAACCATTGATAAACACACACACACTCACCCACTATTAATCTCTGCAAATATTTAGAGAAAAATTAATTTGAAATAAGAACTTAAAGAAATTGTTATACTTAGGTAATAAATATAACTCTCACCATAACAAACTTATGTTCTCTGGTTACTCTGGTTTACGGCGTAAATGTGATTAATGGCTTAATCGAATGACAGAAAAAGTTGCTGTTAAATTTATAAATAACTTCAGAATTCTCCAAACAATTTTTCAAAATTAAATTACATTATTTCTTGACGGTGATATACGATATTATTTCTAATCGGAAAAGCTCGAATAAGACTCAACGTAACTGAATTTATGCAGTCATTAATTCCATCAAGCATAACGATTTGCGTCGAAACGTGAATTAAAGTAATTACATACATTTGGAAAAGACGGTAATGGCACAAATTTTGGTATCCGTTTAGAGTGTTCTTTGGCTGATTGTGTTTATACTAAACGAAATTTTGTTTAAAACTAATGCTAATAACAGTACAAAACTGTACCAATTTTTTTTTTTAAATTAGTAGTTAGCTTAAGCAGTGTTTCTCAACCGGTGGGTGGAGCGCGGCCAAAGATTGTCAAATGTGGCTCAAGGGTTTTTTTGAAAAATAATAAAAATTGCATTGCTGCCTTTTTTTTAAATTTTTATATTTTTATATTAAGGCGTGCCGCAAACAAGTTCCTAGATATTGCTTTCTACTGTGCCCAACCAACCAAATAACAGGTTGAGAAACACTGCGCTGAAGGCACAAACCGGGGCAACGTTTCTCATTTATGTTGATGGCTGTAGCAGAACCGTGCTAATTTCGCAGCACTGAAGCAAAGTCTAAAGAAAGTAGATTTCGTTGTAATGAAGAAAATGCTATTCAGTGGTATGCTCTACCAACTACCAGCGTACGTACGTAGGTACATTGGCTTAGGAGGACGGAGCGGAGGGAGACTATTGGAAAAAATAACAGAAGAACCGAACGTTCTAAAAATAACCGGAATGTAGAATCTTAGAAGCAGGATTGTGGCACAAAGCACAGTTTTTGGTTCGGGCAAAATGTGGTCGAGTCGGAAAGCCAGTGAGTGCTTCGTGGGCTAATGCCGTTGTTTGGAAAGAGTGCGGGGAGAAGAGTGCTGGAGGTGATCAGGTATTGTGTTGTGTTGCGTTAGAAATGAAAGGTGCTCCCGGTATCTAAATTTCGCTATAACTCAGTAGACGCAAGGAAAATAATAGAGATGCGGAAGAGCCAAAACCTATTGAAAAACATTAAGATTAAGAAAATGATGACTAGATCGATAAAGAAAAGAGGGAACGGAACGGTACGAAACAACGAAAAGAATCGAATTCAAGCGGCGTTTCTTAGTTGTAACATCAAGTTGTTCGGCCGGCCGTTGTTGGTGCCGCTGTTGGCTAAACAAGCTAGACCAAGTCCAAGTACCTTGGGAACTTCAGCATCTACCCAAAGACACAAAAGGCACTCAGTTTAAAGTGCCTTAAATTTACACGAAAATTCACCAGCTTCATTTTTGTTTGCAAAAGAATTGCAATTAAGTGTGTTAATAAGTCAAATAATCCACGGCTCCCCTTTCCCCAAAACGAGGGCAATCCCATTGGAGACGCAGCAAAAGGCGTTTGAAAAAGACGTCGTCATGCCATCTTTTGTTACGATTTTTGCTATGGCGCGTAAATATTTCGCATGAAAAATGATTGAACAACTCAATTATTGTACGTACTGCAACATGATTTACGCAATTATTAATCTGCAATATATTTGTACATACATATATATAAAAACAAGCCGTCTAGCTGCAGCGCCTGCATTAATTACATTTAGTCGGCCAATGATTCGTTGTGTATTAAGTTGTTAGTTAACGTCACCACATCACATCTTTGCCACATCTTGTCTTGTGGGGCTTGTTTTTTCTGCTGCAGTCTCGTTGCTTGGTATTCATCAATTTCACTTAAAAGGCGTTTCAATCTTTTCTGAGGTGAATGTGAAATGATCGTTCGTATTGCCAACATCTTTTTGGGATAGTTTTTAGATATTTTAACGATTCATTTTATTCCACACTTAAGATAATTACGAATATTAAAATGATAAGATTTAGCGATTAAAAAAAAAAAAAAATTTCTAAAGAAGATTAAAAAGAGAAAAGAGAAAGCTGGAAAAGTTGAAGAAGTGTAAAAAATTAGTAGTTATTTTTTTGCAAGATATGCGTTTTACATAAGAAAATTTATGAAGAATGTTGAACTTTTTTTTGTTGTATTTGCAATCCTTTTAAATATAAATTCTTACACAAAAATTCTGATTTTGTTGTAAAATAAAAGAAATGTTCCACTATTCTTCTTTTGAAAATTCTTTTAAAAACAAAATTCAAAATAAAAAACTTATAAAAACAAAAAATTCCACCAAAATGCTACAACGATTTAAATTAAATTTTAAGGCAAAGACTTATAAGATTTGGAAATTTTCGATAAAACGAAACTACGTTAAATGTAATCGAACAAAGCTTTAAGCTATACGCTGATATCTTTAAATGAAAATTATTATATCAGTCGTCATAACCGTTATTAAAATGTAACGGCTGAAATCATTCCATATACGCTGAATTCAATGCTGAATTAATTTCAAAAATATGCTGAATGAATATATTATGATCATTTAGCAATTCTTTTCTTACGTACTTTGCAATTCAAAAGTCTATCTGTCTGTCTGTCCGTGTAAAGAGAGAGAGAGAGAGAGAAATAATAATAACAGCAAATTTATTGCTCTGTTTAAATAGTGCAAAAGTTTAATATAAACCGCTTTAAAGAAGTGCATTTTCTGCTTTATAATTGACTACTTTTTAAGAGCTCCCAGCCATTGAAACGCGAAGAGGCGCGTCTGTTGTTGTTGTTGCAATTGTTATTGAATATTGTTAAGGTTGTTGTTATTGTCCGTAATGTTGTTGCCGTGCTTCACTCCACACGCAGGCGCAGCCATCTATCTTCAACAAAGCAATTTTATGCACGTACTACGAACGTATGGGCATCATCATAATTTCTTATCTCAGTCGAGGAAAAACTCTTGCGCTTGAAATCATTTTTTACTACACAATTTCGATGAAAAAGTATTAAATGAACGAACGACTTCATTCAATTTGCAACAATTGTTAACAAGGCGGCGCGGCGGCGCTTTGTTTCATGTCAAAACGACAAAAAAAGAACGAAACAATTATCATAGAAAAATACTCGCGTGTATTCAACTTCACTTGACCTTAGTAGTTTGTTTACTCTTTAACAGTAAATTTTAATTTCATAAACACACAAAAAACAACAATTTAACCACCAACAACAACAACAACAAAAACTATCAGCATTTGATTGGTTTTTATGGCGTGAGAAATTGATTTGAAAATGCATAATTTTTTTAATGATTTCTTTTTAAAAGAAAGAAACGAAAAAAGAAAACAAATAAAGACTCATTATAATTTTTTTTTTAATTTAATTTCCCATATTTTTTTTTTGTGCGAAAAAATGCGAATCTTTTTGACCGCTTTCGAAAATTAATTTCACATAATGATTGTGAATTCTCGACTTAATCACTTTTTTTTTCAAAAAACAATAACAAAATAGAAAATATCTGCGCATTAAATTTTCATAAATAAATTTATTTAAGTATTGTTAATTTTTGTTTTCTAGTTTCATGGACTGGCTGAAGTCTATAGCTTTTATAGCTACACTCATAAAAATCGAGAATATTAAAAATAGAGGAAGGAATGTACGATATAATAGTAATTTTTTGTGGAATTCTGAAAAACTTGTTGGCTATTAATGCTAAGTAGCCATCTTCAAGAGTCTATCCACAGCATCATCTCAACATGAATGCCGTTGGCTGAAAATGTTGTTGTTCAACTTTCAAAGCAACTTATCCAAAAACTAATCTAAATATTCAAGTTCAATCTTAATGGGATTGTTAGAGTGTGATCAGAGTATTCATTGTACATACATATAACTATACAGGCTCGATCAATTTGGTTACAAGATAGCGTCACACTTGATTATGGCGAACTGAAGATACAGATTGAAAATAATTCGGAAAATCACCAACACAACAAATTAAAAATACAAGTAACCAAATCATTTTGCATCACATTATGGTGCATCATCTATCTCTTTATATGCAGGTTTTTTATCATCTATCTTCTTTATATGTCCGGCAGCCGATTAATCTACGACATAAACGTCTTCGTCGTTTGAAAAACTGCCGGCCGATATAAATAACTGCAATAACTGTGTATGTACATATATTGCTTTAATAATACCATAATTGGGCCGTTTATTTTGAAAGTGTGTAAGTCCATTCCCTTTTTTATTTCAAGATATTTAGAGATTTGCATTTTGTTTGCAATCTACATAATTCTTATGGATAAAACAAATTAGGTTTTATGAAAATTGTATAAATTTTGCAAGTATTCAGCTCGGAATTCAATGAAAACAAAAAAGTTTAGGATAAAATCAACAGGTTAGAACTTTTCTTAAGACTTCAAGTCATGTTTTTTTTATTTGAAAAATTTGATTTCTTTAAAAGTAGTTTAGTATATTTACTCACTTACATATTTCTAGCTAATATTAATACATATTCCATTAATTTTAGAAAATCCATTATTTAAAATCTTTATTTATTTTTATTCATTCACTTTATTCACTTCATTATATCGTATATTCCAGAAATGTAAAGTTTATCAATCCGCTTTCTGTGCAGAGTTACGAGTACTTTACTGTCCTGTCTGGATTTATCAATTCCGTAAAGCACCACCACTTTGCTGATATTAAAAATTGGATACGAGCACAATTTCCTTTACTTCAATCAAAGAAGAACAGTTAAAGAAAGCATTTCCCCGGAAGAGTTTTATCGCATTTGTGAAAAATGCCTGCAGACATTTCCTTTCATTTCATTCTACGAGTAGTCACTTGTACAATGTACATGAGTACAGTGGGCAGAAAAAGAAAATCTCTCATTTAAATTTAAATTCAAAGTAAATAACGTAAAATTTTTATAATACATAATAATCCTGAAACATAGTAATATAAAAGCGTGTTATGTATTTTTTAATTGTATAAATTTTTATTGAAAACTGATTTTATTTTCTTTTAAATCTAAAGAAAACGAATTATAAATTTAAAGCAAAACTAATTTATATAATGCTTTTTAAATATCTTAACAATTTTCTTTCCAACCATGTTTACAATTAGCATGATTAATGAACCTAAGTAATATCAGTCTTAGGTTTGGCCTTTACAAATTGTACATACATATTTCAGAAATTTCGATTGCATTTTGGTTATATTTTTGTATTGCATTTTTCTATTGCATTTTCATGCTCTTTTCGATTGCATTTTTATTTTTACATTCATTCAACTCAACTCAACTCATTTCGATTCGAATCGTGTGGTTGTTCGATTTTTGAAGTAAGCGTGAACGTTTTCTTGTGAACGTTTCCACCGTGCGTGCCTGCATTCAGAACTTCTTATAGCATTTTCTTCATAACGTTTTCTTTGAGATCAACTATTCGTATCTCGTATCCAGTCATACGAGTCATCAAGCAGCGTGTAACTATAAGACATTCTGTCACTTCTCTCTGTTCCTGTCAGGCATTTCATACCCGGTTTATACGCTATTCCGTATAGCCGTTTCTCTGGCTGAGTACTTACTAAACTGTATTCTGAAGTCTCATGTTTTTGCTGTTATTTATTCCTCTTTCTCCTCCTGTTATTGATTCCTCCGCCTGTTATTAATTCCTCCTCTCTTCGACTAACAATTATTTCTTCGCCATAAAAAAGAGGCAATAAAAACTACTTGAAACTTTAACGCCATTTCAATAACGAGATCTCGTTGTTTAAGCCGTCAATTTTCCTTCTCATACACTAGAAATGCTTCATGTACATATGTATGTTATGTATGTATGTACTGTCTTCATCCGAGTGCCAGAATGACCGAAATCGATTAAAATGATACGAATAGTTCTACAAGTCAACATGTCTCGTACATACAACAGCACATTGTAGGGTTTAATTAACTTTAAGATTATCAATACTTGTTAATTTTGTTATTTCATTTTTGTATTTAAAAATACAAAAATAGTTTTCAAAAATTAATTAAATTTTCACATATATAATTCAAAAATATTCAATTCGATACGATGTTTTTTGTTCATCATTTAAATAAAATATATTAATAAAAATAATTTGGACCCCGAACTTCCTACAACTGGCGATCCTGCGAGACGAATTCTTATCATAATCCTACTTAAGAATCCTGCAGAATTCTACGATTCTTTTCGTGTCAACACAATCAAAACGCCGCACCAATTGTTAATCCCTAAGACGTCGATCCATATACACTCTACATTAGCAATTTGTCGACGACAGCTTCATCGCACACCGTTAAAGAATACTTCCCCAATGCACATCGCAGCGATATTGGATTCACACTGTATTTGAAACACACCAGATACGCGTTTGTGCTCCATCAGTCATTTGAGGAGGCATTAGAAACATTCCAGAACTCGATAAACACATCGATAGATTCGTGTTCTCTTATTGTACACGATCAATTCTAGAGAGAGCAATCTGAAAAAGAACCTATACCAGAAAAAGAAGCGACATCCACAATCGAAGAAGAAAGACAAAGAAAAAACACAACTACTGTCTACTACTGTATCAACAATAGCTACAAATCAAACCGCAGAGAAGAGACGACAAATCAGCAACAAACTAAACATCTACCATAAACAACAAAGATAAGTCATATATATACTTATTTAAACTTACTTATATAATACTTATATATTAATAATTATACTAATAATAATACTTAACTAATTTAACTTACTTAACTTAACTTACATAATAATCTTAATTCAATATAATCTCTACTTTTATATTTCAATAAATACATATATAATATACACATATAACGGTATATTACATACAATAAAATACGTCAAAACGAATTGTATTGTAAATTGAATTGTATTCCTGTCGTTAGTTTTTGCCCAGTTTCCAATTTCTGTAAACTTCTTCTCCAACGGCAAAATGTTTCACTCTCCACAACACAATACATACACATCTACACAAAATTTGAGCGATCTAATTGAACTTCCAATAGAAACAATCACCAATAATAACATATCTTCGAACATGACTTCAAACCAAATTCCAAACGAAATTTTCGCAACAGCAGTAAAATTGCCACAGTTTTGGACAAATTGTCCTGAAGCTTGGTTTGCACATGCAGAAATACAATTTTCTTCTAAAGGAATTACACAAGATGTAACTAAATATGAATACATCGTAACAGCCTTACCGCAAGAAGTTATTGTAACGATTATGGATTTGATCCAAAATCCTCCACAAAATAATAAATATACTGAACTCAAGAAAATATTAATTGAAAGACATACACTCAGCGAAAACGCGAAATTTGAAAAAATTTTAGGTGATTCAGAAATAGGAGATCGCAAACCGTCGGAATTTTACCGGACATTGGTATTATTATCAGGCTCTAGTTTTAACGAAAACATTCTACAGAAACTTTGGTTAAGAAAACTACCAAAAAATCTGAGAGTAATTTTGACTAGCACCAACAACAATAACATAAACGAACTTACCAGATTAGCTGATAACATCTGGGAGACAATGAATAAAAGTGAAATTTCCGCAATTAATAATTTTCAAAATCCTAAAATGGAAGATTCAATACTTTCAAATTTAGTTAAAACGACAACATTAATGTGCGAAAATTTCCAAAAACTTTCACTGGAAATAAACTCCATCAAACAACAATTAAACCAAAGACAACCACGAACAAGATCGATATCAAGGAATCGTTTTCGAAATTCTTCGCGACACAATTCGAATACACGAAATAATCCAAATTGGGTATGCAAATACCACTACAAATTTGGCGACAAAGCTATAAAATGCGAACAACCATGTAATTATACCAGAAAACAAAATCAGTCAACAAACTAAGGTCGCCCGTTGTTGCAGCGACAAACAACGGCGACTTAGACACACAAACTCGTCGCCTTTTTATTTATGACAAAGACAATCACTTGAAATTTTTAATAGACAGTGGAGCTGAAATTTCAGTTCTCCCAACGTCAAAATTCACCAACACTAAACGCTCTTCAGACATAATTTTAACCGCCGCAAATGGAACAACCATTTCAACTTACGGAAAAAAACTTTTAAATATCAACCTAGGACTAAGACGAGAATTTCCGTTTATATTCCAAATTGCAGATATCGCAAAGCCAATAATAGGTGCCGATTTCTTAGACCGATATGGACTATTAATAGACATTAAACATAAAAGCCTAATCGATCCATTAACAAAATTCTCCGTTAATGCAATTTCACATTATTGTAACGTATCACTACCAAAATTATTCGCGATAGATACAAAATATACTAAATTACTAAAAGAATTTCCTTCACTCATCGCAGAGCCAGACTATACGAAACCAATTAAACATTCGACAGTTCACCGACTTGTCACGGAAGGAACTCTACCATTTTCGAAACCAAGGCGTTTAGACCCAATAAAATATAAAATTGCTAAGTCCGAATTTGAATTTTTAATCAAATCAGGCATTTGTAGACCGTCAAACTCACCAGTGGCATCTCCGCTCCACCTAGTTCCAAAGAAAGAACTTAACGATTGGCGACCTTGTGGTGATTTTCGTAGATTAAACACAGTGACAGTACCAGACCGTTACCCATTACCTCACATTCATGACTTTAATATAAATATAAGAGACAAGAAAATATTTTCGAAACTGGACTTGATCAGAGCATACCACCAAATCCCTATGGCACAAGAAGATATTCATAAAACGGCAATCACGACACCATTTGGAATGTTTGAATTTACGCGGATGCCTTTTGGTCTAAGAAATGCCGCACAAACATTCCAAAGATTTGTTAACGAAATAGTTAACGATTTAGATTTCGTTTTCGTTTATATCGACGATATACTCGTCGCGAGCACAAATGAAGAAGAGCATATAAAACACCTCTATAAATTATTTGAAAGACTCGCAAACTACGGTATTAATATTAAACCAACTAAATGTATTTTCGGTGTGACAAATATTGACTTTTTAGGAAACAATATTTCAAGTGTAGGAATTCGGCCAACCGAAGAAAGAGTGACAGCTATTCGCAATTTCGAACAACCGAAATCAATCAAACAAGCGCAAAAATTTATCGGTATGGTAAATTATTACCACCGATATATACCGAAATTAGCAGAACTAACAAGCAAAATCTATGACTTAATAGGTAAAACAACAAAATCACGACAAAAAACTTTAATTTGGGACGAAACAACAAGTAAAGCCTTCGAAAGCATTAAAGATAAATTCGCTTCTACGATATTATTAAACCACTTTAATAAAGAAGCCAAATTATCTTTAAACGTAGATGCGTCAAATACGGCAATTGGTGGTGTCATACAACAAAATTATAAGAATAAATATGAACCACTCGCATTCTTCTCTAAAAAACTTTCCTCAGCCGAAATGAAGTATAGCACTTTCGACCGAGAGTTGCTAGCGATTTACTTAAATATTAAACATTTTCGGTACCTTTTAGAAGGACGACAATTTACGGTATATACAGACCACAAACCACTAACTTTCGCATTAAATTCAAAAACTGAACGTAGTCCAAGACAAACAAGACATTTAGAGTTCATAGCACAATTCACTAACGACATACAGTACATTAAAGGAGAAACTAACATCGTAGCAGACACACTATCTCGAACTTTCGACATTAACATAATAAACAACACAGAAATAAATTTCAAAATTTTAAAGAACGAACAACAACAAGACCCTGAACTGAATACATTAGTTTCTGGACAAGTTGAATCACAGAACTTAAAACTTATCCAAATTCATATACTAAATTTTGATATCTGGTGCGAAATGTCGGGAGAAAACCCAAGACCGTTCCTACCTAATAACTTACGCAAGACAGCATTCGACATGCTACACAACATTGCACATCCAGGAACCAAGGCTACACGCCGTCTCATCATCAGACGTTACTATTGGCCTAATATGACGAAACAAATTAATAACTGGTCTAAAGAATGTATAGAATGCCAAAAATCAAAAATATACCGCCACACAAAATTACCCATTCAAAAGATCCCAATACCTAAAGGGAGATTTGAACATATACACATCGACATTGTAGGACCGCTACCTCCATCACAAGGACATCGTTATATACTGACAATCATTGACAGATTTACACGTTGGCCAGAAGCTTATGCACTGAGAGACATAACGACACCCACTATTGCCAGAAAATTCTATGAAAACTACATATCGAGATTTGGAATACCGTTAAAAATAACGACCGACCAAGGAACGCAATTTATGTCTAAACTATTCTCAGAATTAACTAAATTACTTGGTAGCCACAAAATAAATACTTCGGCATACCACCCACAAGCCAACGGAATGGTAGAACGTTTTCACCGTCAATTAAAAGCCTCACTTATGTCCAAAAATAAAAATACCAAATGGTACGAAGAATTACCGATAACGCTCTTAGGTTTACGATCTATTCACAAAGAAGACCTCGCAGCTACACCAGCAGAAATGGTCTTCGGCCAAAATTTAAGACTACCAGGTGAACTTATTGTTCCATCTAAGGAAAACCACACAACTTCAGAAATAGTAAATAATTTACGTGAACACTTCAGGAACGTACACACAAATCTGCGACATCATAATGACCCTAATACAGGTATATATGTTCCAAAAGAGTTAAAAAACTGTAAATACGTTTTCGTAAGAAGAACCAACAAACACGCGTTACAACAACCATATGAAGGACCATACCAAATCATCGGGAAAGAAAAACAATACTTTACACTAAAAATTAACGGTGAAAATAAACACATCCCAATAGACAGATTAAAACCAGCAACAATTGAAACACCAGAAACAAACAAGATTAACAACCACACTAACACTACAATACCAATAAAAAAACAAGTTACATTTAATTTATACAATCTTAATTCTGTTGGAGGGGGAGTATTGTAGGGTTTAATTAACTTTAAGATTATCAATACTTGTTAATTTTGTTATTTCATTTTTGTATTTAAAAATACAAAAATAGTTTTCAAAAATTAATTAAATTTTCACATATATAATTCAAAAATATTCAATTCGATACGATGTTTTTTGTTCATCATTTAAATAAAATATATTAATAAAAATAATTTGGACCCCGAACTTCCTTACATCATTACACACTACGCACATCATTACATACTATCATGGTTTTCTCAAAAATTATATTCTTTTTTTTTGGCTGCTGCTTGCTGTGCCTTGAATTCTTTTCAATATTCGATGCACAAGTTATCTGCATAAAATATGTACGATACATACATACTCGTACATACATTAATTTGTAAGTCTTCTCAGCGAATACGCTTTAATGCATGCATTTTGCGATATTTCTTATTATCATCATCACAGCATGTAGCAAGCAGCTTCCGGTTAAACTAAAATAGCGATGATTATGAAAGAAGGAACTAATGAGTATTTTACAGTAATTCATTAAAGGATTTCTGAATTCTTGACAGTTTTATTAAGTTATCGTACTTACGACGACGTTTCTTTTAATTATGTAGCTCGAATTTATATACATAAATATTTAGGCATTCTAAAGGGAAAAAAGACACTGAAGATAGCACAACGTAAAGTTCAGAAATGCTGTGCAAAATCCATTGTCAAAATTAAAAAAACGCGCATAAAATTCCTCTTCTCCATCATTAGTAATCAACTGCACTTAAAAAATACACATACTTTCATAAAACCAAACTTTTAAATATTCTTTTGGTTATAAATAAATCTCTTGCCCGGAGAAAGAGAATCCTTAAAAAGATAGTAAAGAAAATATTCCTAGAAATAGAGTGAATTTTCCGGTCGCACAAATTTAATTAGTCGCTTTCTGAGCGATATTTTCATAAATAGAATTCATAAATTTTTCGCTGGCAAGCAAAAAAATGCAAACACAATCAGAGCAAAGCGAAGCAGAACGGAACAACAACATTGCAAACGAAACGAGTGTGTGCACAGTTTTAAGAAAATCAAAGCAAGGAAAAACGCCGGGCAAGGGCGCCATTACCGAAACGCCTCATGCTATATCTATCCTTTCCAATTCGTCGTCCACCTCCATCATTATGTATAGATAGATACATATACAAATTCGTACATACATATTTATGTACATGCAACGAGTAATAACTGATTTGCAACAAAAGTGAGCTCCTGCTGAGCAAGTCCGATAAAGCAAAGAAACACACACACACAATGAAGACCGTATCGTATGCGCGCCGATGAATAGTCACGATGAATAGTGCCGATGAACTGTGTGTGGACTCATAAAAATCGCTCTTATACTTTCGCTGTACATACTTTAATTTATTGTCAGAAGATTGTTCGAAATATTTGAATTCAAGTTCAATTGAATATATACGTATCATTCCATTCTTTCTAGCAGTGAACGTGCGAGTGAGTTCAAGGAACCTTAAATCCGAATTTGGAAGAAAAAAAGCAAACAGTAAAGCCCTTAACTTCGAAACCATTAGTTTTTTTTCGTACTCCCAACAACTTCCGGTGTTCGGTTGTTCGGAACACTTGAACTTCCTGATGTTTCGGAAGCCCTCAAGGCATACATACTTACATCGACCAAATGAATGTCGACGACGAAACGACATATACGTCCGCATCGTTTGAGTCACAAACCTGAAAGCCACGACATACAACAGAGCAAGACATAACAAAAAAAAAAAAAATGAATGGCGAAAAGAATCGCAAATCTATAAAATGTTAAAGCTCAAAACAATACCAAAATCGATATTGTTTGCGGATAACAATGGTTTGTTAAATGCCACAAAAGCTGAGTTATGTACCACATATATTGAATCCGTTTAATCAATTCTTCTAAGGCTACATTACAGACGACATTGACATTGTAGACGAAGCAATCAGGAACTGCTAATTGCTAGTGCGAAAGTCAACCTTAGCCCCCTCCCCCTTTTTTTTTTGTTATTTGCCGTAGTTTGAGATTGAATTGGCATCGGTGCATGGTGAGCATTGTATAAATTGTAACAACTACAACGAAATTAGCACAACTGTGTACGTACATATAGTCCATGTATGTTTGTGTTTAAATAAAATGACGCAGCAACGTTGTACAGGCGTTGAAAAGATAGCGGCTGCAGGCGGAAGGAAGGAAGGAAGGACGGACGGAAAAGGGAGAGGAGTGAAGAACAAACCCAACACTTCAGAAGGCAGGCAAGCAGCACACGCCCCAATTCGTGGTCCTTGTTGGCAGGGATTCAGTTCTCCGGCATTTTCGTGCCATCGCCAGATACACACACAATATTTCAATAAATGAGCATGGACAGGAATGGAAAATCCAAATAAAAATTAAGAGATAGAGAAACAAGGGCGGCCCAGTCTGACAATTGGAAAATTATTATGGAAAAAGGAATGAAGTTGATAGTTTCTCAGTAAAGTTAGAAAAGTAAGTGAAGGGGAAGAGATATCAGATTGAATGATGACTGAATGATTTATGAAAAGCAAGTGTAAGCAAAAAAAAAAACGATGGTGGATGCATGCAAGCCGGCTTATATTCAGCGGCAGCAGTTGACCATGAAAAGCAGTTACATACATATGTTTATGTATATGGAACATACATTTACTATATATACTCGCATATACACGCATAAGTATCTCGCTAGAATGGTTAACGAAAGTTTTGGTCGTGGCCAATGCTGAAAAGGGCATGAAGAACAAACAATAAGAGGAAACGCCAAATGGTACAATCAAAGCGGAACAATAGTTGGCGTAGAACAGAGAGAATATTAGCATATATTTAGCGATATGCGGCTAGGATATTGGTTCGTATTAAATTGAATAAGATCTAACATCTGAGACGATTGCTCGCCACATCTGATTCTTGCCAGGCAGGTTTCTCGTTTCAGCGTCCATCGCTGGAGCTCGCATTTCTCCCAAGCCGGTTGCGAAAATTACAGCGAATCTCTGCAGCAAGTTGCCTCCTGCTGCCTGCATCTTGTCAGTAGCACCAATTCGAGTTTTTTTCTGCACCATATACCGTTGTTGGAGCAGTCACCACAAAAAGTAGCAACACAAGAAAACTAAACTAACTAATCGCTGAAGACATATTTTTCACATATTCTTATTTTAGAACGGCATTAAAACACTTACCTTTTAAAATAGCGTTTGTTACTGCACACAATATTAATACTTTAATACTGTTTAATATGTAAATGTTTAAATTGCTATTCTATAAATTCAAATTTTATATTTTGCAAAAAAAATAAAAAATTCTTAGACGGCAGATTTTCTATGTTTATTGCTTTTTGTCTTCTCTTCTCTTCTTTCACTACAACTTCTTATGTTACACCCTTTTTGTTGTTGTGCAAGATTCCTTTTTGATTTATCCGTGATCACTCCTTTTGTCTCGTTCCTGTCCACAGATTTATCGCCTTTAGTTCGAATTCTATTCGCGCACTTCCCACAAATAACCCTTGCAATCAAACCAGAATCTTGGCAGGAAGGACCAAAAAATGCAATTTCGTTTCCGTTCGCACTACTATGCGCCGCACAACCACTCACGACTTGCTACAAAACTAGAATGAATTTCTATTCGAGCCTGACTTCTGAAGGAAAGCAATGAAAGTCGAGTTTTATGTTTTGTTTTATCGAACGAGCTCCCGTTTTTTTTGTGAATTGTTTTGGAATAGCGCGTTTATATTGACTTAAAAATACCCTCAATGGTAAAATTATTGTTGTTGCTTACCGGAACGAAAGCAGAGAAAGAAGTGCTTAATATAATTGTTTGCAGCAAGCAAAAACAATTGTTTATGCTTGAGGGTATTTTGACATTCATGTAAACTCGCCCCTGGAGTTTGTTTGATTGGGTCAGCCAACATGTTTTTGGGAGTTACCAACGTGACTTTTAACACGCTTCAGAATGTTGTTTGACGGTACATACTAGAGGGCTGCATGAGACATCTGACGGCTTGTTCAAGACGTCTTAAAAGCTTCAGGGGTTGTCTGAAATGCTTCCATTGCTCTCAAATCGTTGATGTTTGAAAACGCTGCTGGAACCATTATCACATGTGCTTCCGATAGTCCCGGCTTGATTCGAAATTAAATGGAAACACTGCATCAACGCAAAAATGTTTTTATGTCAGTGTACATATGTAAATATATAAGTATTTTATTATGACATCACATTTTTGATACATACGCATAAGTAATGTAATACGCCAAATTAAGGCATTAAAATACATAAAGTTGAGCAATAAAATGAAAAATGTTAGAAAGCCTTCATGTAATTTCATACTTTTTAATATTTTACAGAATTCAAAACACAGCGAATATCAAAAACCTCAAATATTCTTAACTATTTTTTGGAATAGTGAAATTAACTCTACTGCGCCACTATAAATTATTTTAAATATTTCGGAAAGAGAGAGAATTAATAAATATTAATAAGAGAGAAAATTTCAAGTTGGCAGTTCAAATTGCATACATTTATTTACTTCATGGTTTGAAGCGAATTTATTAGAGTTTGCTACTGGTGTTGGAAGGTTTGACTAGTAGTTGCCATATGTAATTTTATTGTACTTTTAATTAATTCCATAATATTTAAATATTATCTCAATTCTAAATATTATCTGAAGTAAATTTTAGTCAATTCAATCAATTTGAAAATGATTCCCAGACAGAGTTTATTAAAATAAAAGAAACAGATATGTATTGTATTTCGCAATACGTATATGTCTACAAATCATAAATTCCTGAAATACTGATATTCTTCAAAATATTCATTCAAAGAATCGGTTCATCTTTGCAGGAGTTATTAAGATCAAAATGATTTTGAAGATTTTGAAATGTGAATTCAGTGTTGAATGTTAAAAAATTGTCAAGGTTGTTTTTGATGATTAAAGGCTGTTTCTTGATGGTAAAATGTTTATAACCAAGTAAGCATTAACTAGTCCTAATACTGAATAATAACATTCATATTAAACTTGCTGAAGATATTCGTATTAAGTGAGCCACGTTTGAGCAATATTTGAAATGCGAATCATTCATAAATTGTATTGTCACATCGTACATTTAATTTGAAACGGAAAAGTAAATACAGTTTTTTTTTGGGGGTTGGAAAATCCAGAGTATTTTTTGGGATAACATCTGCGACAAATAATTATTTGAGCACCATTTTCAGTTATTGACCTTTCCTTCCTTCTGGTCTCCCTCGCAAAGTAAGTTATTCTATTTATGTACATACTTGGAAGCAGGAAAGGAACACAGCTGGAACACAGCCATACGAATATTGTTTAGAGTTTTGTGGCACCCTTTCCGAAATAATGGTGGTGATTTTATAATTATCAACTCCTCTTGCATTTTTCGAAATCACGAGTAGAACTAACATTTTCAGGTCAGGGTCTTCCGATTGTAAAATGGAATGACAACCAAACATTTAGCTGGAATACTCACATGACAATCGCAATAAAATAGAGGGTAAGCCGATACTCTTAAATTTTAAACTGAATCGTCATTAATAAAAGTTATAATCATTCCTTCTTTTAAAGAAAGAGACAAGAAGAACCTTAATAGAAATAAGTAGTCCACATGTGCTAGTAGCATTATAAGTTTAGCATTTTGCATTAGTTTTTTTAGTAATTAATAATCTTTACAGATTATGAGTAACAGCGCCAATAATGCAAGTCATCTTTCTAAAAAACTTGTCCGGAACTCTGAAGCTAATCATCATCAATCATTCCCAAACAACTTTCCCAGAAATAAAAGAATATTTTTCCTCTTATATTTCAGTTCTGTGAAAATTAACAATATTTTTATGCAGGCCAATAACGTTACTATTTCGTGTTCGACCAAAAGATCAAATCATTTTGAACTCCGTGCGATTGTTGGTCCAACTTACCTCAATTGCAACAACAATTTCATGGGTGAGTCACTCAATTTGTACGAAAAATTGCAACGTTAGTGGCCTGCTTTACATTTGAATGTCATTTTAAATTCTAATTAAAGTTTTTACTTTGAAATCATGTCAAATGGCTATTTTTGATGAATTTTTTAAAGTGTGCTAATGTGTATAAAAGAAAAATGAAGTTTCTTCTTGGCAGTTCTAAGTCTTGAGTTTTTAGACGATAATAATAAAATTGATTAGAAGATATTTGAAAGCCTTACGAAAATTCCTGAAATTTTATTTTAATAAAAAGAAATTAAGGCTAGCGCTCTAACCAATATACAGTAAGACTTCATCCATACGATAAGAAACACAACCATGCTCTAATAATTTCCACCAAGATGTGCATCTACGCCCGAACGATTTTCAGTTACCTTTTGCCTGCATCCGATGAATGCTCAAATAAATGTAGCTCCTGATCGCAATGAGAGTGTAAATACATACGTGCTTTTCGATGGGCAATGCGTTATCATCATCATCATCATAAAATTTTTGCCCAATCCAATTGAAAAATTTCTCTATTGCTGGTGGCTACTAAAATTATTAAACACCTTTGTTGCATTTTTTCCACCGAACACATAAATCAAAAATTAATTCGTTTGCATGACGAATTTTAATTGCATTAAGTTCTCTGTTTATTAATTTAATTATAACTGTAATTTAACACGAAACCATAGTTAACAATACTCGTATGTACATTTTTTATAAATGCAAAGTGATTTTGTCCCAATTAAAAATCAGCCATTTTTATTTCTGCTCTCTAGGTAGGAAGAAATTGAATTTTAATAATTTATACAATTTAAAAAATTTTTCTGTTACAATGAATATGTGTATGAAGTCATAGTTAAATAAGGCTCGCATATTCGCACAAGTAGAAGGAGTATCTTTAAAATAAAATGTTATTTTCAAATTATTATAGAAACGCTTTATTCAGTCTGCGAGAAATTAAACCTGTAAGGAAATCGTTTCGAAATGAGATCATATTGAATTTTCCAGAATTTTATGTTACTTAATTTGTGCAACAATTTCATATCCACCCTGTTCTGAGATCGAAAGCAATCAACAGTTCCACAACTGTTATACATATATTGAGAGAACGCCACTATGTTGTTTTGGATAATTATATAAACGGGCCACCCTTTTTTCTCTGTGTGACGTGCTATGGGTAATGAAACCGGGCGAAAAGTTCGCTCCCATCTCGAAGCGAAAATCGCGTTCTGTGTGTAGTCCGTTTTATCTAACAATTAAAATTTTATCAGCTGAGTAAATTCCAAACTAATCCAACAATTCGAAGAAACAATGGTCTTGTTTAGCATTTCGAAATTCTTTACTATAAATGTACAATTTTAGAGAAATCCAAGTAAGTATGGACAAAGAGAGCCAAAAAACGGATACTTCCAGCGACGAATGGATCCGCTGTCAGTCCAAGAACCGTCCAGGCAATTTCTACATGTTCAACAAGGCTACGGGCGAAGCGATATGGTGCCCTGTCGATGGAAAACATAAATCTGATGTACGGATTGCGGAAAGCACAAAAGGCACTGCCTTAGTGGAAACAACTCGCCCACTGCAAAGTGAGTACATTTTTCACGAATACTGAAAGCAATAGAATATCTTCTCAATCTTTGATCACAGTATCCAAGACGATCAGTACTCCTGCGCAGGACCGCCTAAAGAGACTACAATGGAACTTAAAAAAAGAATCTAAAGGACCTAAATTTAAAATTGAATCAAAGGTAAAGAATAATAAACCAAAAGTTCAGGTGGACATTAAGAATCAAGATGAAAATATAAATATAAAGGATAGCCTCAAAGAGGCTGGAAACAGTAGTTTAAAAAAACCAGAAGGAAAAAGCGAAATTAACAAAGAACCTAGCGTACCTGAATGTAAAGAAGAGAGAATGGCCGTGAATATAAAAATAAAGCAAAATTATAAAGAGACTGAACCTAATGAAAGGAGTAGCTCAACGAAAGCAGTGGTTAAACCCTCGGAGCTCTACCGCGAACGGGCTGTTGAAAGAAAGAGCTCCAAAAGCTCCTATAAGAAGTCTTCGACAAAGCGGGCATTTTCACCCACTTTGAATAAATGTTCGTCCTTTAAAGTAGCGAAAATCACAACAGAAGAGTCTGCAAACGAACGGTCACCAGGTCGCGTTAATTCTTTTATGGAAAAAGGTGATTCTGATGCAACCACATCACTAAATCCAAAGAGCGAAGGAATGGCTTTAGGCATTATGGATAGGATTAAATTCTTCTGCAAAAAGACACTTGGCATCACCTCAAAACCTGATTTGAAATCTCCGACAAATAAGCAAACAAAAACAAACGATAACAAAAAATCAGGAAAACGGACTGCATCGCTGCAAGCCGCAAGCGCTAGCTACAAGCGTATAAAGGAAAGTATTGACTCAAAAAAAGAAAGTGAATTCGAAAAGAATGATAAATGCTTATCCTTGCCGTCGACGCTTTCCAGGCAAGAATGCAATGTTTCGGATTTGCCCAAATCCGTAGCATTGATTCCGTCCTCATCATCAAGCAATGTTTCCACAAATTTGTTTGTTCCGACTTATCAGCCTGGAAGTGGTGAGCAGCTATGTTTATTTTATCATTATATTATTTTTATTAGCAAGCGACAGTTTGTGAACAAAATTTAATAAATTTAAGTACTTTCGAAATAATTATTTAGCTAATTCACGTCTGGAGCGTTTGCGCCAGTCCCTTCGAAAACTGTCTAATGACATTGTCGTCGTGGAGAATATAAGAACGCCTCTTTCAAGCGGTGCAACTACGTGTTCAGTCATTCGTACCCACGGAAATAAATCGGGAGTTAATGCTACCTTAGACAATGGTATGTTTAAAATATGGTGTTAAATCTTTTGCTATTTGTGTTCTATTGTTTTTGGTTGAAAGAGCTGGAGCCAATGGACTGGCAATCAACTGAAAGCGAAGTTCCACCGTCATTAAATAAGGTAAAAATATAGAAAGTCGATTTATGTGCATCCGATTTTCTTCATATCTTTTTATTTCAGTCCGAAAAAGAGGAGACTGGTCTTAAAGTCAGCAGCATAAATGATACTTTCGCCACCAGTAACCTTTCGTGTAAAAGTTCTACTTCTACAATCAGCGAATATTATGAAACCGTCAATGAAAATTTGCTGCGCTTTTCCGCTGACCAAGCGAGCAGTCTTAGAAATTTGAAACAAAATTGGCTGAAGGATCATTACTACTTTGTTGTGGACACAAACGTGGTGCTGCAGAATCTCACTTTTATCGAGGACTTAACTCAAATGAAGCTATGTGGTGAGCTTATAATAGAATTTGGTCTGCAATGTCTAACTATCACTCACAGTAACGATAGTTAAAAGATCTTTTCAATGATCGGAACATGTTTAACATTAAAGTGTTAAACCTTTACTTTAGATACTGTCGGTACTATTATTTATGTGCCGTATGTTGTGCTGCAGGAACTAGACAAACTCAAAATGCGTTCCAGCAGTAATAGTGTGCAATTGTTAGCTAATCGCGCCATTAGATTCCTGAACACCAAGTTAGAGGAGCGTAATAGGCATATACAAGGTAAGTAGAATCTGATTCTGTAGGATTTTAGTGTTTACCATAAATAATTTTGATTTATATATTTGCTCCCACCGCGCAGCACAATCTGTCTTCGACGAGCGTAAACATCTGATTGACATCACTTCACCTGACGATAGCATTTTAAATTGTTGTCTTCAAGTAAAACAAAACATTGACAACGTCGTGCTTCTCTCCGAGGATGTAAATTTACGCAACAAAGCCGTGTGCAGTAATTTGCTAGTCTCAACGAAATCAGATCTGATCTCTAGCCATCCTCCATCGTCAACTACAGAAGCTGGAATTTCAGTAGCAAAATGACATGCCGTCATAAGTATTTGTTTAACCGCAAGGCAAAGAATTACTTTATTTCTAAAAAAATTTTAATATCGCGATTCTTATTGATCCTTATTGATGCCGTAGGCATCAGACTGAAAAATACTTTCGTTTAACTTGAGATTAAATGGAAATAATTTTTCGTTGAGACATGTTTATGTTTGATTATTGTTTAAAATTAGAAGATGAATTTTTCAAATTTTTCCTTTAATCCCTTTGATTAATGTCAATATATTTGAATTTGTAAAATTGTATTTCCATTCTGATTTTTTCCTTTAAAAGCATTAATTCTTTAAATGTGCCACAAACATTTAAGATGTAATAAACAATAGTTAAAATAATGGTTAAATAAACAACAACCATTGAAACTGATGTACATTATATATAAATGAAAAAAGAATTAAATTAAATGTAAGATAAAATAAGACAGTGAATATTAATTTTGTTATTTGTTTGTTATTTGGTATTTGTACAAATGAAATTTTACAACAATGACAAATCTCTCATTGTAATTTGTTAATACAAATAAATGTTAGTATTAAATATATAAAATTACGGTCATTAAATCAGAGAAAAACCACTTGCACAAAGTTATCGATATTGGGCTAGAAGCCAAATTGACGAAAATTTGGTGCCAATCTCAAAAACGACTCACTGAAGATCTCGAGCACGAACGATGCGGAGAGTTGTAGAGTTGTAGAACAGAAGAGTTGGAGAGGCTTAAAATGGCTTAAAAAATGAGCAAAAAAAAAACCAACTTTGCAACTAAACTTTTTAATACGTATTAGAGCGCTGCATGAGATGTTCGAAGGCTTCTTCAAGACGTCGTGAAAGATTCAGGGATTGTCTAAAAAGCTTCACACTATTGCTTTCACACCAGGTGGTGGCTGTCGGAAGCGCTGCTGAAAACATAGCCACATATGCTTCCGATAGCCATGGCTTGATTCGAAATAAAATGGAAGCACTGCATCAACGTAAAAACGTTGCTATGTCAGTTTCAAATCTTTGAAGAAGTCTCATGCAGTCACCCAATACGTACGTATGCAAGACGCTGCCTTTTATTTCAAATGCATTATTAAGTTTTGCAATCACCCGGTTTTCTATGTTTTTAGATGTCAGCTGTCAAGTGAAGTTTTTCTAGGGAGCAGCAGCTGTTATTGTTTTTGTTTAGCTGTGGCTGTGAATTGGGAAATTTTGCTGTGGCTATATTCGCTTTTGAGCTGGATAATATAGTGCTACTATATTTTAAAGATTTAATAGTCACTCTTATCAAGTTAATTAGTGCGCTAGCGGAAGGAGATGAGGAGGAAAATTGCGCCAATGTATTTTGTGTTTTCGTTCTATTTGATGTAGAAAATTTAACTAATATTTCGCCTTGTACTTAATAATAAATTACTCAGCAAATATTTGTGATAAATGTAAATAATTTAACATCGTAACAATTTACTAGTTAACATAAAAAGTTATTGCCAACGTAATCAAAAATCCTTGGAAGGTTTTCGTCTGCGACGTGTTGTCGGGCAAAAATGGCAAATTTTTGTGGAATTTCTCCATTCCATTTGATAAAGTCAGTCGTCAATTAACTCAAACGCAACCAAACACCAGTCAACACAGAAAAAGTATTGAGGTATGGAAAAGCAATGAAAACAAGCGGTCAAGAAATAAGATCTTGACTATAACACGCCAGAAAGGAAGGCGATTTCCAAAAAGTTCTTTATAAAAGAGGTCAGAACTATATGTCAGTACATAGAGATGTTATCGGACTAAATCAATATTTTGATTATTGTGCCATTGACAACACAATCCATGGAATTTTTCAATTTTCAATTAAGAAACTCGTGATTCGCACTTACTGGTACTGGTTCAGCGCAAACAAGAGTCTAAAATTGAACGCAGCTTGGAGTGTAAGTAATGGTTTTTGTGATAATTGTCAAGCGCCTCATCATCAATCATACTCGATGTCCGATTGTATGTAGTTTTTTCTGTAAGTTTGTACATTTGTTCACTTTTTACAAATTCTAAACCTTCTTTTAAACTGGTTAAACCTTTAAACAAGGGATTATGTGCCATCATTTTCTTTATGATTTACTCTGGGTTATTGTGTTGAGTGTGTTTGCCTTCAAGACTGTTTATAAAAATTTTTAACAAACCTATATTGATCGATATACATAGATCGAGTTGACAGCGTAATTGATTTGAAATTACTTTGTATCAACTATATCATAGCAATAACAATACATACTATGCTTTGGTTTTTGTATAATGCAATAATAAATAACTTTGTGTATACAATAAATCATTTTTGCTATACATATATCAATCAAATATATGGTTTCTTGATGGGCTTGATGTTGATATATTGCTTTGAATTGAAATTAATACAATGAGTATAAGACTGAGTGGACTGACCTTATCAGCTTATCCAGAAGTTAATTAATAAACAAATTATCGCAGGTTTCGTTATTTTTTCATCGCATTTCATTTCTGATTTTTCTTATCTTCCGTTATTTTTTTTTTATCGTGTCATAGAAATGATAAAGTAAAGTAAATTACTGCACATGATAATAAAGAAAAACATAAACAGCCATAAACTTGATTAACATGGAATATTTTAAAAAACCTACAGCCCCAAACACAATAATACACAACGCAACAACAAAAAGGCGCCGCAATTAGACAATAACTAGAGTAGAACGAACACCTTTAACAAAAGCAAAATTTTTTTAATTCTTAAGGCAACTTAAGGTAACTACGCAAAAGCTTATGCAGCTCAGCGCTCATGAATCTTCCAAAAAATTCTTTACTTTAATATGAGTATTAGCGCATAGTGGAATGCGATTTTGGCCAGAAAACGTGTGAAGACTGATTATGAAGACAAATTTTCTTGTAACTCTTTATCATTGACATTAGATATCTCTCCGTTGATTGTGTTTCTGGGTGCTTTTCTCAATCTTGCTAAAATCTGTGATGTCTGTAATGTCTGAAGTTATTGCAGATATTTATGAGATATTAAGAGACAACAAATGATATATACGTTTAAATATTATCTTAACTATAACTTTTTATAATTAGCTTAATTTATTAAGAATAAACATAAACAATAAATTTATAAATAAAATAAAATATATTCGTAATTGTCTGTTCAACTCCGATCTTCAGTAAGTACTTTCTATTACGTTGATGTCCGGATTTTAGATTTTCTCTTTTCTGGTTATTTTACAGATTTTCCTTAACTTTCTGCCGCCATGAAATTCGCGGAGCATCTGTCGGCGCATATAACGCCGGAATGGCGCAAACAGTACATAAACTATGAGGTTTCTATTAAAAAAATTATTAAATTTTTGTTAGGCAAGTTAAAAATTGATCAATCTAAAATGCAGGAAATGAAAGCCATGTTGTATATGGCTGTGGAAGAGGCACCCTCCGTCGACAGCGTCGAAGATGAAGTGATAAAAAGACATTTTGCCAATTTCGATGAGAATTTCTTTCACTATTGCGACAAAGAGCTTAAGAAAATCAACACATTTTACTCGGAAAAGTTAGCGGAGGCTACTCGCAAGTTTGCCACATTAAACGCTGAGCTAAAAAGTTGCATCGAAGAGTCTGAACGATCCGCTAAGAAATCGAAAGTGTTGAAGAGGCCGGGCTTGGCCAGTCGCAAAGCGCAAGAAATGAAATTGGCGTTCAGTGAATTCTATTTGAGCCTGATACTTTTGCAAAATTATCAGAATTTAAATCATACAGGATTTAGGAAAATTCTAAAGAAACACGACAAGGTTGGTGTGAAATATCAAATGTATAAAATATTAGCTAAATTGTTTTTGCACCGCCCGAATTAACAATAATTACCAGCTTTCTGTCGCATGAAGTTTCGACGGCTTTGAAGCGCATATCAAATATCGTTTAAATGAAATATGCCTTTTATCGTTTTCCTTTAGCTTCTACGTGTTGATGCCGGAGCCAAGTGGCGCCAAGATCATGTTGAGACTTCGCATTTTTTCACCAACAAAGACATTGATAATATAATCAATGAAACAGAGAACGCTGTAACCACTGAACTGGAAGGTGGCGATCGTCAGCGTGCCATGAAGCGCTTGCGTGTACCGCCTTTGGGTGAACAACAAAGTCCCTGGACCACATTCAAAGTGGGGCTATTCTCTGGGAGTTTTATTGTCCTCGGTGCGGTGGTCATACTCTCAGGTAAATTTAATAGCTTTTAATTAAGATTAAGTTTGGATAATGTTGCTACTTACTTTCTGTTCGTGTAGCAATCTTTCACAATATCGATGAAGAAAATTTAAAGGTCACTTTCCGTCTGTATCGCGGCCCTCTGCTGATTATTGAATTTATTTTTCTCATTGGTGTTAATATATATGGTTGGCGCTCCTCTGGCGTGAATCATGTACTCATCTTCGAGCTTGATCCGCGTAATCATCTGTCAGAGCAGCACTTGATGGAATTGGCGGCTATTTTTGGTGTCATTTGGACATTGAGCATGTTGAGCTTTCTGTACAGCACCAGCTTGAGTGTACCTGCATTCATCAATCCGTTGACGTTGACTGTAATAATGGTGGCTTTTTTGGTAAATCCTTTCCATGTACTGCATCACGACGCTCGTTTCTGGTTACTACGCATAACGGTATGTTGGCACTGTTTCAAAAAATTGTATTGTATTGATTGAAAGTATACAGAATTTCTATATGTCGGCAGGGTCGTATGATTGCTGCTCCATTTTTTCATGTAGGTTTCGCTGATTTCTGGCTCGGAGATCAATTGAATTCTCTAGCTACAGCGCTGCTGGATTTCGAGTACTTAGTATGCTTCTATTTTACCAACGGCGATTGGTTTGAAGCTCAAGATGCTTCGGTTTGTATGGAAAAGGATCACATAATTCGTCCGATTTTTAATTGCCTGCCCGCATGGTTTCGCTTTGCGCAATGCTTACGTCGTTATCGTGACACGCGGGAAGCATTTCCTCATTTAGTTAATGCTGGCAAATATTCGTCTACTTTTCTAGTGGTCATTTTTGCAACACTAAAGAGCTACTACGGTTGTAAGTTATGCAATTTTTGGAAAAAATTCATACTTTCGCATTAAAGTGTATTCGTGTTATAAGTGCTCATAAGTATTCTTTAAGTGCTCATAAGTATTCTTTTATATTTGGCCTGTAGATTTATACGCAAATACCTTCGAGAATCCGTACACTTGGTTGTGGATTATAAGCTCGATAGTGTCCTCGTGCTACGCCTACACGTGGGACATCAAAATGGATTGGGGCCTTTTTGACAAGAATGCAGGCGAGAATACTTTCTTGCGGGAGGAAATCGTTTACACATCTACGGTAAGTCCAATTTTAGATCGATCGGTATGTATTTGTTCACACTTCATGGCGTACATAGATTAGTACGACATTGTTTAAATTGAATAATTTGTTTTAGGGCTTCTACTACTTTGCCATTATTGAGGATCTCTTGCTGCGCTTCATTTGGGCCATCTCCTTCTATGCTACTGAAATGAAGTTTGTTAGCATCGATATAATGACCTCGATAACTGGAATAATGGAGGTTTTTCGGTACAAATTCCTTTTTCCTTTTCTTCTTCTAATTAAAATTGGACAATTATAAGAGATGCTTATGCTTTTTTAAATCTTTTAGACGTTTCGTTTGGAATTTCTTTCGTTTAGAGAATGAACATCTTAACAATTGTGGCAAATTCCGTGCCGTCCGCGACATTTCAATTGCTCCGATAGATTCCTCTGATCAGATGCTCATTCTACGCATGATGGATGAGGGGGATGGCGTAGTAAATCGTTATACGAAAACTAATCGGCCCAAGCCTAAGAAACTCAGAGATCCCGAAAAACGTAGCTTGCTGCAGCATAAAGGCTCTTTGCAAGATCTAAGCATCGATATTGATTGTAGTAAAAGACTGTAGATTATTAAAGGATAGAAAAAAATTATGGGTTGGTAACGAAATCCCGAAAGACAAAATCCCGAACGACAAAATCCCGAACGACAAAATCCCGAACGACAAAATCCCGAAATGACAAAATCCCGAAACGACAAAATCCCGAAATAACAAAATCCCGAAATTACAAAACTAGTTTTTCGGTATTCTCTATCTTCTTGAACATTTTAAAACCACTAGCAAACATTTCCAAGAAAATAATAAAAAATTACTCTTATTTTACTTCTCTAAAATTATTATTAAAAAAAACATTAAAAAAATTTTAGCAGAGCCCTCTCGATAATGTAAAGTTTTTTGCATACAGGTTTTTTCGCGTATTGGCAGCCTTCGGCTGCGGCAGGGATTATAATCCTCAATCAGCAGAATCCTCACGGTCATGTGAAGTTTTTTGCATACAGGTTTTATCGCGTATTGGCGGCCTTCGGCCGCGGCAGGGATCATAACCCTCAATCAGCAAAATCCTCACGGTCCTGTGAAGTTTTTTGCATTCAGGTTTTTTCGCGTATTGGCGGCCTTCGGCCGCGGCAGGGATCATAACCCTCAATCAGCAGAATCCTCACGGTCATGTGAAGTTTTTTGCATATTGTAGATTATAACCTTCAGACAACAAAATTCTCTCGATATTACAACTTTGCTTTTCTGCCATTGTAAAAAAAGGCAAGTAGGCGCGTACTACGCTTCGGAAAACATTGTGACTTAAATGTCATTTTTTCATTAATTTCAAATTTTATTTCGTGATTTTCGGGATTTCTCATTTCGGTATTAAAATTTTTCGGGATTTTGTCGTTTCGGGATTTTGTCGCATCGGGATTTTGTCGTTTCGGGATTTTAAAATTTTTCGGGATTTTGTCGTTTCGGGATTTTGTAATTCGGGATTTTGACTGTCTCCCAAAAATTATATTTCTTATATTAAAAAAAATTTTTGCTTCCAAAATATATTATGTACAGAAATAGGATAAGGATTACTTTGAATTTGTAATAATTAATATTTCGCATTTAGGCTACTAAGTATATTATTACCTGGATGGATTTTACATTCAATTAAATTTAAGTAAAATGTGTGCTACAATGTTGACGGTATGTACTTATATATGTATGTACTTACGTTAATACCAATGCTATGATTCCAATTCCTTTATACAAACTTTGCTTTGTTTTACCAATTAGTTTAAATATACTTATTACATATTGGATATACATATATTATTTATATATAATTTTTTTTTGTTTTTAGTTAGTTGTACTCAATACTTAGCTATAATCAAAATTAACTACTTAATTATAACATAGTTGGCAGTATTACTTAAGAACTTTCTTATAAAAATTATATTATTTAAATCTCATCATGATTTATAGAATTTATTTAAGTCCATCAGTTTTATATAAACAAATAAATTGTGGATGTTTACTTTTTACCAAGATTCTCAAATTCTTTTTTAAGAAATTTTTCAAAAATCAGTACATTAATCAGTAAAATCTATACCGATGTTCACCCACAAGCTATTCTACAATTTTCGTCTTTTCTTTATTAAAATTTTTAATATAAATTAAAAAATAATGGATGGCCAAATGAGCTATTCTTTTCTCTCATTCTTCTACATATTATTATTATTATTATTATTTAATATTCTTATATTTATTTACACTTATTATATTTATGAAATTTCCTCTAAAACTCTAATTAATTTTGATTCTCCGTGAGAAATGGACTTGGACGGATTGAACTGTTTATATTATTTTTATTAATTTTATAATTGGAAATTTTTTTAATTGACTTAACAACTATTAGTTGCTTAATTAAGCCGAGCAGGAAAAATATGGGTGGTTATAATTACTCATAACCACGCATATATTAATAATAACGGATTGAACTGTGTTCAAAACACTTGAGCTGCACTGAAGCAAATGGCTATGAAATTGTTTTTAATGAATATGAATATGTTTTTGAAAGCTATGTTGTTCGAACGCTGACAACAGCTTCTGGATGAAACATGGTACATACGCATTTACTGCCTTGCTTCTTGTAAACTATGAAATTCACCAAGAAGTTAGCCACGCACTTGACGCCGGAGTGGCGAAAGCAGTACATAAACTATGAGGTCAGTAAAAATACGATATTCTACAACGGTGCCAATAGTTTGCTTCTTTTCCGTAGGAACTGAAGGATAGCCTTAATACAGCATTGGATAGAGCACCTGTGGAGAACGAAAGCAACAAGCATATGGTGCAAAGTTATTACGTGCGTATGGAAGAGAATTTCTTGCAAGAATGCGAGAATGAATTGACTAAGGTCAATAATTTCTATGCGGAGAAGCTCGCTGAGGCAAAGCGAAAGTTTGCGAATCTCAAGTTTGAACTTTACAAAACTTTAACGGGCGAGGATTATCGTAAGTCCACAGTTGATCTACCGACATCGACAAATTTGCCCAAGGGGCGGCTAAAATATCAGCGGCTTGCCTTTAGTGAATTGTATCTCAGTTTGGTGCTGCTGCAAAACTATCAGAGCCTCAATCACACAGGATTTCGGAAAATTCTAAAGAAACACGACAAGGTTAGCATCGATCGTTGGCTATCGATTGGCCCTTTTGATGCCACAAATAGAGATGCTAATTTTTCTTCTTATTTTCAAAAAGTTGCTACAAACAAACACTGGCGCTAAATGGTTCAACGAACATGTGGAAAACGCTTTCTTCCACACCAACAAGGATATTTTGAAAATCATTAAGGACACCGAGAACACTTTCATTGTCTATCTGGAAGGTGGCGATCGAGCGAGGGCCATGAAGCGATTGCGCGTTCCACCGTTGGGGGAAGTGCAGCACCCGCGCTCCACCTTCTTTGTGGGCTTACACTCCGGAGCCATGCTGGTGATGTGCGCCGTGGCATATTTCACTTGTGAGGTTTCTGTCTTTTTCTGCCATCTAATCTCCGCTTTGATATATCCTAAATCTCGACATGCTGCAGTTTCATCTAAACACGTTGCGCCAGAGCTTCAGACTGCTTGCGTTCGTCTCTTCCGTGGGCCGTTCTTAGTCATCCTCTTTCTGTTTCTCATCGGCTTCAATATTCTCGGTTGGCGGATGGCAGGCGTAAATCACGTGCTCATTTTTGAGATCGACCCGCGCGATAATTTGACTGGCGTCCATGTTATGCAAATCGCTACTGGCTTGGGAGTCTTGTGGGCACTGTGTGTTCTCGGGTTTCTTTACCATGTGGAGCTGCATGTGCAGCCTTATATATTCCCACCGATTTTGATATTTATTATGGTTTTGTTTCTGGTGAATCCTCTGCGTGTTTCTCATTACACTTCAAGAATGTGGTTACTTCGATTGACGGTAAAGAAGTAGGAGTGTATTTGTTTTCGTTGTGCTTTTTTACGATTCGAATCCTTTGCAGGGCCGCGTTGTTACTGCACCATTTCATAAAGTGGGATTCGCGGATTTCTGGTTGGGAGATCAAATGAATTCTATGATCGTTCTCTTCTTGGATTATTGGTATATCTTGTATTTTTATGTGCAAAATTGGGGCTTGTCGAACCAGGAGGAGATAAATCACTCTTTTGACGATTATATTTTTTCGCCCCTGGTCGCCTGTTTGCCAGCGTGGTTTCGTTTTGCCCAGTGCTTGCGTCGTTACCGGGATACCGGGCAGGCGTATCCATTTCTGGTTAATGCTGGAAAGTACGCAACTACTTTTGTCGTGGTCATCTTTGCGATTTTAATGCGATTGTATCGAAGTAAGTATAAAGTTTATTACTTTAAAAGTACCGTCGTCATATTTTTCCCGAAGGAGAAACCTCTTTTATTAATTGGGACGCATTGTCTTTTTCTGTTGTAGACGACTATAGAAATATATTTCATAATCCATTTGTTTGGGGTTATTTGGCCAGCTACACTGTTTCCACCGTGTACTGTTACGCTTGGGATGTGCTGAAAGACTTCAGTGTTTTTGCTAAATTTTCCGGGGAGAATATATTTTTGAGAGAAGAAATCGTTTACTCGCCAGTAAGTAAACACGCATATGCAACACTTTATTTGTGCCTAAATGTTGGCCACTTTTTCTTTCAGATCTTCTATTACTTTGCAATTATCGAAGATTTTCTTCTGCGACTTTTATGGGTGCCGGCGTTTTTTCTGACCCATACGAGCCTAATAGATCCATATAACATACGTACCGTCACAGGAACTATGGAAATTTTTAGGTAACTACCGGGAAATGTTTTGGTTTCGTTTGCTTCGATTCGATTTATTGCTTTCAACTGAACCTTCGTCTTCGAGCGGTTACTAAATATATACATATACGTAAAAACATTTTATGTGCTTCATCCCAAGACGCTACATTTGGAACTACTTCCGCCTGGAAAATGAGCACCTTTTCAATGCTGGACAATTTCGAGCTGTTCGCGATATATCCATTGCTCCCATTCAGTCCAAAGAGCAAATATCCCTGCAGCGAATGATGGATGAAGTAGACGGAGTGCAAAATCGTAAAAGTGTCAGTTTAAGTGCACAGTCCGATAAAGATAAAGATGATTAGTGCAGAATGGATGAAGTGCCGTGATTTTGAAGTTACCATTTGTTTATTAAATGTATTTAACAGTATTACAAAATGAAAATAAACTCAAAGCAAGATTTTTGCTATTCATAGAAGAAGCCTCTGCATCTATTTAGGAAACATTTTCCGCTACCGCAGAAACCATCGCTGTCCCGCGCAGTATCCAGAAATCCGGGATCTCATGACTCTCTAGTAGTATTGAGAGAATGAAATTCGTTGAATGGCCAGTGGTGGACAAGGTTCCAGAGCGTGCCTGTGTCTTGTACACCGGTCCCTCATAACGATCTCTGCTTTGCATTTCCAAGCACGGAGTAAAGCGGGCGACTGGCAAGCGCGTGTAGAGCTCGCCGAACAGAGCATCACACAGACCGCCGTGGCGAGAGTCCCAGCGAGCTGCCTCAATGAAAATTCCGTGCACATTGACTCCAGCCTCATTCGATTCGGGAATATTGCCGTAGAGATCTTGCGCCTAGTGGGTGAAGGTGCAGGAAATAATACAAAATTTCTTTCCGGTGTCTGTCTTTCAACTTACTTCCTGTTTATTTTGCCTACGCTCGAAAAAGTCTTGCTGTACCAATACACGATCCAAGATTTGAAAATCGATCTTCAATGAATCTATGGGTAGAACGCGCTTTCTGGCGTACGTTTGTAAAACGCCGGTCAAGAATGACTGTGGAAAAAAGAAGCCGCTCAACCAGACTGAACGCGGATTGCCGCGTCTTTGCCAGTCTTGGATGAAATCTATGCGTCTTTGGTAATCGGCTATGTAATTCGGCAGCGGCTTAATGGAGAGAAAGCTCTTCTTGGCCCACAGTTGAGGCACGAGGTTGTTGAGTAGAGATCGAAAGACCTCTTCCAATGTCTCGGACATAACGACTAAGCCCTTAATGGCCTTATTGAGGTTAACCAAGCTGTCGTGTACGACATTTAAGGATATGTTAAAGCGGTCGATTTCTTGCACCAATACCGTGGTTAACGAAGGCAACTGCCCCTTGCTGTCATACTGAAAAAGAGAGAAGGGTTAGGTCCGCCCCCCCAAAAGGGTAACAACGTATATTCTACTTGAATTAGTGATTCGTGCATTCCATCTTTGATGACCTTGCGTGCCAGCAGACCTTGTATGGTGGCTATGATGCCCAAGCACATATCATTCTCCTGTGCTTGTCCTTCGTCGGCCGATGAATGTGGTTGTCCCAGCAGCAATGTGGTCACAAAGAAGTTCGTCTCTTTGGCCTGAAATACAATGTTGGCATTTTGATTCATGCCGAATATCTCGGGGTCTTCTAGAGTCGGAAAATTGGCGACATAACCCTCGTATTCTTTGACGGTGCGCTTCCTGGGATCGCGATAGTACGGATCGCCTCGGCTGTACTTATAGTTTACGTCGAGTATGCGAGCCGAGGAGAATATCTTGAGGACGGTGCGCAGGCAACGCAGATCCCAGTAGTCGGTGACACGCCCACCCCATGTTATCTCACTGTTAATGTAGAAAATGGCATCCCAAGGTATATCATCTAAGACTTCGCGCTGTATGAAGAAATCTAAAGTCTTCAGGCCGCACTCACGATCACTTTCGTTGAATTCGTACAGTATATTCCAGCCGAGCGGACCGAATTTACGACGCTCCAGGATGACTGCATGGAACATGCAAAGACCGAACACTATGGCCCGCCAGCTGCTGTCGAGCACATGTTTCTCGAAAAACTCCAGGTTCAAGTCAGTCAGCGCGCCCAACACATTGGCTTTAATACCTTTGGGCGGTTCGTTGGTTACTTTGACAGAATTTTGCAAAACGCTAATCGGGAAACTTTTGGTCGGCATTGACGAAAAATACAAACGGAAATCGTCATGTGCCTTGGTGTTGCCCAGCGTAATGTTGCGCACTATAGTCTCCATCTGGCGCATCCACGAGGTGGCCAAGTGACAATTTTGCAGAAAAACCCAGTGGCCGAGGCGTAAGCTCTTTTCTATCAAGCTCTCAGCAATCGGGCCTTGGCCCTGGCCAAGTGAAATGGAATAAAATTTATCGAGGTACTTCATTTCTTCGGCGAATTTCAGAAAACTCGACATAGGATCCGATCCACTCGAAAGGACAAACACTAGAGGTGTTAGGTTCGAGGTGTCCTGGTAGCTATTGTAATAACGAGAAAAACAAGAATAAAGAAAGACCTTAAGTTCTGATGAATATGAACTGTGTACTTACACAACTTTTAGCTGGCTGCCTGCCGTCGAAACCTCTGTGAAGTATTTACCAATGGTCGTGCGCAGGTAGATGACCACGTTGAGCAGGAATTTTTCCGTGCGAAAGACGCGTATAAACATCAGTTTGTAGAAATTGTTAAACTTTTTATCCCATTTGGTTGTTGGAGTCGCTTGAGAACCGGAGAAGTTGAAAACCTGAGGCAGAAGCTTTAAATAAAAGTACATGCAAAACGTGTGCAAAAGTTTCTGACCTCTTTGTTGTCTTCGATCTCCAAAACGAATGGAGTTACCAGTTCGTTGGTGAAGTTATCAAATAAAGTTGGGAAGTTTTGTTCCAGAAATAAGCACGCTTCCCATTCCGCATCGCTCAAGTTCAACACATGTGGCTTCGGCTTCTTTTTAACCGTACCAATAACCCCACGCAAAAGAAATCCAAACTCGGGAGGATGCACGCGGCCTTCCTGCAGACAAAGAAACATATAAACATGTTGTTTTGGTTACTGGTTACGTTTCAATCCTTGCAAACTGTAAGGTAAGCTTCCAGACCTGTCTTTCGATGGACATGGCGAGAAGAAAGCTGAAAATCAGCTTATGATTTCCGAATAGACCACGTGAGACATTATCGTAAATTGCTTTTAACTCGTCCACTTTAAGTGTAGCGATTCTCTCTTCTGTTTCCATTTTGGGATGTTCCAAGCGTATGACATTACAGAACACCTGCGAAAAGTACTTTAAGCTGTACTGGTACATGGGATCTATTTCCGCTAATCCGGCCACAACAAAGTAGAGGATGGCTCCGCGTGAGGCCAGCGATCGATAACGTTCTCGCGTGGCTGTAATCACTTTTTCCGTCTCCTCAGTGTCAATGAGTCGAGTGGCTATGATCAGAGAGGTTTCCTGTGAGCGTATAAAAAGGGTTATTCACCCATTTTTGGTGTACCTTTTATAATGTACCTTTGAATCGTTGAGCGTTTCAACCAGCTCTTCGTCATCCAGTATATTGCCTTCAGAGTTATAAAGTAGTTTGAGTACTTTGTCCTCCAGCGCCAGCAGCTGCTGTTTATCCGTGTTGATCCTCACTATGAGCTCATTACGTTGCGTTTCCATAGCCGGCAGCTCAATGGCCACAATATCGCTACAACAACAACAACATTAATGGTAATGCATGGTAATCGGAAACATAGGCTGAAATACTGTTACTGTTCTCACTCACGCTAGCAGCTGGTCCTCCAGGCCACTTTCCGTCACCAGAAAGTTGACCAGCGTTACGTTTATGCAAATCTCCGGCAAATAATGAGGATTGGCCAACTTTGTGGTCATATACAATTTGAAATTGACATCATAGTCGATGACACTGTCTCCCAGCTTCAGATACGTACGTCCCTCGGCCACATAAGTTTCCCGTTGCAGAATCGGACGCAATGAAGGATCGATGTTTTCATCAATGTCTTCGAGCAAGACAGGATAGCCTTGTCGTACACAGTTCTCCATAAAGCGTATCAGATGTCCATCGGTCATCTTCAGGATGTGCAGCTTGTTCGCCTTCTCTTTATTTCGTATCCAACGATTTGCCTGCGATCAGTTTTCGACGAAGGTCGTAGGTTTTATTGCGCGTAGACTAAACTCAAATTTAAGCTTGGTTACCTGTTCCTGTGGATCTATCATAAGCGGCCAACGCAAAGCGCGCGTTGCGTATAAACCGTTCTCAATGGAAATATTATCCTTTGGCAAGCCGTCCATAGTCCAGGAGCGCATTTCGTACGGATCGCCCAAAACCTTCAGCAAATGAAATTCGCTGCTCGACGGAATATTCTGTTCACGACATTTCAGAACCCACTGTTCGCTCAAAGTGTTGCGATATTCTGTGGAGAAGGCACCCAAATAGGCCACACAAGCAGCCGACACCAGTACGTCGCCGGGAACGGCCGCCAGCTCGTGAGTTAGGGTCTGGGATGGGAAAGAGTAAGGGATGGGATGGGAAGAATGTCGGAAACTACAATATTTCACCTTGACTGTTTCCTTCCAACGCACTTCTTCGTCTGACAAGGCCGACGTTAGACGTCCCGCACGGTTAATGCGTCCATACGTCAGATCGACATTGTCCTGTATCACTTTGAATTCCCGATTCTTCTGTTCCAGATTGTCGCGCAGAGCCTGTATTTTGGCCTCAACAGCGGCCAGCTCTTTTTGCTTGGCATGCAGCAAGTCCATTATGCCTTTCAACTCGGCTTGAGCAGCTTCTTGCCGCTTGATTTTCGGCTCGACCACTTTGTAAACCCTGGCGAATTTGTCCATAGCGATGACCCAGAGACTCACCGATTTCATAACTTTCGAGACTTTTTCAATTTTCTGCAATTAGACGAGACGACCTTGACGACGTTGATGACGTATTTGACGATATATATAGAACGGTTGGACAAGCTTATTTACCGCAGGAACGAAATCCTTATGATCTATATACTTTCTCACTTTCTTCAACGTATCTTCCTTGATATGCTCTTTGTCGTATTCGAAAAGGCGCTTCAGGAAATTAACATCGGCCATCAATACCTTGCCTGCTGCCCAATCAGGCCTATTTTCGTGTTACAGACGCTGATTACTCGAAGGAATCTAAGGTTTTTCTTTCTCATTTCTGACTTACTTAGCGCCCAGTAAAATACACACGGCCTCCATCACAAATTGCACCAGCGCCGGCGGCGTGGTGAATGCTTTCAGTTCGTTGATATCCGCTTTGGTAATACTCTTGAGAGCATCTTCCGCTTCGCGCAACGCCGGCATTGCAATCTCCAGATCCTGGCTGGCTTCATCGGAAATAGCTTTAGATATCGCTGCCTTCTCTTTGGCGAAGGCCTCGTCGCGCATGACGGCTTCCTTGACTTGATCCACCATTTTGGTTTCGACGGCCAAGCGGTTGAGCATCTCCTTCATTTTAGCCGATTCCAGATCCAGTTGCGGCACCATGACCTCTAGTTCCTTTTGCATGACTGCGATCTAAATTGGTAGGAAAATACGACTATATATGCTTGGACTTCAAGGACAATGCGCCAAAGGGGTCTAACAATATCGTTGGTTTGCAGCAGCTTGTTTAGACCATTGGAGATGCGTTTGCGTTTGGCGATCAGTTCGTCCGTTTTGACTTTCAGCAAATTCTGATACAGCTTCAGCAGCTCCAGGTAACTGCTCGGTGTTGTGTAGTAGTGCCGTTTCATTTCCCTGTAATATCTATCCGATGCATCTTCAACTGTCTGTGGGAAGAGTTAAAAGAGTTGGTGGAAGTGAAAGAGCAGCAGTCACCACAAAAGTCACCTTATGCATGAAAACGGTTGTTGTTGCCAAAGAAATGCGATCTTGCGGCTTCTTCGCTATATCTTGCAGCAACCCAAGCGCCACCGAATAGAGAGCCTCAGTGGGCCAGTTCGAGAACCAGTCGATGGTGCAACAATTCACCAACGAAGGAAACATGCGGCAGCGGCGCCGGAACGCATCGCCGACTGGACTCATCGACATGACGACGTGCAGATTATTTCGCACGCGATTAATGAAAAATTTATAGATGTCATCTCGGGAGCAACCCTGTGGTGCATTCAAGCAACTGATGAAATATTCGGCAAGGAAGAAGAAGAAGAAGTATAAGTATACCTCTTTTTTGTTGGAATTACATGGTTCGCGAGCATCCAGTATAATTTTTTCATACTCATCGCCCTCAAAGAGATTCGGCACCTCGCCGGAGTTTAGAATGTTGTTGATATCTTCCAGAAACTCTTCTTCCACAATTTGCGTATCGATCATTAGAAAGACAACAGGGTCATTGTCGATCTGCAGAGCCACAAAGTTTAAAACAGTCGGCAGTTGTCGAACGTTTCGTAAAAAAACAAAAAAATATGTAAGAATTCGGCGAATACTGTGGATTATACAGATCTAAAATGTGAAGTCTAGAGCTCTAGCTTACGCCTGCAATCCGGTAGATTATGCGCAAGTCTTCGTGAAAGCCATTGATGTCGTAGTTTCGTTTCAGCTCAATCTGCATGCATTTATATTCATTAACGTGCGCGGCGAGGCGCGTTAAAGACTGCTTGCCCATGCCGGCGACGCCCACTAGTAGTCCATTGCCTCGATCGCTGCGCAGCAAACGGGCCAAACGTACGGTATGCTCGAGTGCGTCCTGGAACAGAATCAACTTCAGAGCCTTTCCGGTCAGCGAATTGTAGTCCTCCACATAATCCATTAGAATACTCTCCAACTTGACGTGATCGCGTATCTCGTCGTAGATTCGATCGGCTCTTGCCTTTCCGAACACCATGAAATCGCCGAACAGCAAAGGTGGCTCGTTCGCCTTGACCACATCCTTGGCGAAGTGCTTCGTACATACCTCGTTCATGAGAAGCTTGAAGCTGGTCTTGTCTTCGTCGTTGATCAAGCGGTCGTGGAAGACGCGTGTCGTTTCGTGGTAGAAGAGGCGCAGTACCTGCATTTCGGTGTTGTAGTGTAGGTTGCTGGCCTGCAGAATGCCTTGAATACACTTGGACAGATCGCGCAAATTGAAGACGTAATGCGATTTATCCGGCGTGGGCAACATTTCCTTGGCAATGCGTACATAAACCTCGACGCAGGCATTAACGATGGGCGTCGAGAGAGGTCTAATCGCCCCGGAGAAATCGGACAGGAAACTACGAAGGTACACTCGGACGGTTACACTCGAGTTGCATAGGAATAGTCAATTACTAAATCGCTTACCCGGTAAGTATGCCATCGAAAATTGTGTTTAAAGTCTCATCGCTGGGTTTTGGCAAGGCCAGCAGCGCAAAATGGCGTACATATCTATTGAGCTTGGAGTCGTATTTAGTGGTTCTGATTATGCTACGTAAGCACTTACCTTGGTGTTAGAGGATTTCGACCACCTCCGGGAGGGGCACATCCACAGCCGAGTACCACATCTAATATCTCCTTCCAGAATAATTTCTCACGATCGTAAAAGCCTTTAAAATCCAGAAATTGTCTGCGGACAATTAACGCTCAATTAATGATCGAATGATCGAGTACACAGATCGAGTACCTTAGCAATTCAATAGGTGCCTGCGCACCATACGTCTCCAGCTTCGGCATGTTCACATCGTCTATGAAAATGATCACTGTCTTGCCGAGCGGTGCCCCCAGTTGTGTGCGCTTTCTTCGCTCCAGTTGAGCCTCTATCATCTCCTGAGTTCGGATGCTACTGGTCTGCGCTGAGAAGTTGAGCAACACTGGGACAACGTTGCCGCGTGCGAGTTTCTTCAAAGTGGAAATAGCGAGAACCGATTTGCCCACGCCTGTGTCGCCTGTGTACATGACTGGAAATCTGCGCTGGAACAAAAGCTCCGAGACATACCTAAGAGGAAGATATAGAAGTAATCGCTAAAGTACTTTGTACTAAACTATGATAATTTTCTATATTACTTCTACGAGGACATATGTACATAATTACGAGTATAAATTTGCAATGAAATCCTCTACTCACCCATATTTAGTGGTATCGAGTGTTGGTACCTGCATGTCGAAATATTTATCCAATGGATTAAATTCGAAACTTTCCACAATCGTCGACCAACTCTCCCACTGTTTGGTTTCCATATTGATGCGATATTCCCAGAGACTGCCCTCCGGAGGAAATCTGAAATGTATCCACATGTAGCTACATATATGTATTAGATAACAGCACAAACACGTTGCGGCAGAAAGCCGCCCCTGAATAATAGATTCTAGCAAGGCAGTTTTGCTCACGCTCTTTTTCTTTCTACCGAAAATCTGAAAAATTATATAACAAATATACGGAGAGAAAGCTCTCTTCAAAGGCGAGAGAATGTAATACAGACTACAAAAACAAACAGTAAGTTTCTATTCGAAAAAGAGAGAGAGAGAGTGCGTGACAGTGTAGTAGCTGCCGCTGCCGCATTGTGTTTCGGCTGTAAAGAGCATCAAAATGCTTAAATGAGAATTTACTTGAGGGCTTCTTCTTCTTTAAGAGTTTCATGCAGGAATGTTTCAAAGGTAGCCTTTTCAGCGTCTTTGAAATTGCACGCCACCGACCACAGGATGCACCAGACGAATATCTTGGCCAGAATGTCCTTAAATTCCTCCTCGCTAGTAATGCCATGCCAGCGCACTTGCTCTATTAGAGCCGACATTAGTTCACAGCATAAAAGCACTTTTGCACTCGTCACTTGATGTATAACATATGAACCGTACTTCGTGGCAAAGCGCAGTATCTTGTCGAAGTACTTCAGAAACAGTTCATACAGGTATTGCATTTGCGCTGGCGAGAGCTTCTTCTCTATAGGACCGGTCTTCCAGGTGTCCATCAGAGGCAACCAGCCCAAATCGTCAGGATCCACGTAGACCATGCCGCACCGTGAGACCGTGGCCGGCGATGCCACCGCCAAGTCCTGTACTTCGAAAACCATGTGCACCCACGGCGTGAGCTTTATGCGCTCGGAGTTTGCCAGACACAGCATTTTGTTGTCATCGAGTACAGTGTTCAAATTTTCAATCCACACCGCATCGACTGGACCGTCACAAACGATCCATTGATGGATTTCGTCTGTTTAATAGAACATAAATTCCTTGGTCTTATCGTTCTAGTATACGAGTATGTACATACCTTCCACATTGACCGCTGCACGCACTGCCAAGCCCAGGAGGCCGTCCTGCCACTCGAGCGTTTTCGAGTCAACGTAGCCGTAGAGTTCGTTCATGGTCACCGACTTTGGATTCATTGTCTGTATCGTCACGTTGCGAAAATTCGGTCCGGGCACGCCGTTCTCGTGCAGATTGCTCAACGCGAACTCCAGTGCATGCAGTACCACCGACTTGCCACCACCTGTCGGTCCCACCAACATCACGCCCCAGCGCACACACATCGTCTCGTACAGCTGGATACATTTCCGTAAAATCGAGGACGTCGGCTGCAAATTCTTCTGCGTCAGACCGAGCACCATTCCTTCCTGCAGTTCGGGATGCGAAGACTCGGGCAACTCGACACCAGGAAACAGATCGCTAAGAATGCCGCGAAACAGCAAAGCATCGTCCGCCAAAAACTTGGGTATATTGGAGTCACGTAAGGCGGCAATTAAGGTAATGTCCTCTCGCTGATCAGGTGCGGAGCGCTTCAGTGACCCGGCCATGACCAGCACACTCTTCACGGCCCGCATGCCGAAATCGTAGTGATTCTGTTGGCTCAGCTGCTCGCTGCACAACTTGTACATCTGCACCATCTTGTGCGCCAATATCTTCGGGTACTCGAAGCCTTCCGAATAGAGAATAACTTCGGAAATGAGAGCATAGTCCGGCACCATCATGGAAATGGGACGGAACAAAGCCTTCAGGTTGTCGGGCAATTCCGTGCGTCCCGCATAGCCCGGATTCATGGTGATGAAGACAGCGCAAGATGGCACCAGCTTGATTTCGCGACCCTCGAAATTAAATCTTCAAAGTGTTTTGGGGTAAATTAAAATCTCCAGATGCGCGTGCCGGTCTTCTAGTGTTGTTAAACCTACCTTTTCAGCTTCAGAACCTTGGCGTTGCGAATGGTAATCAATTGCTGTGCAATAACAGACAATACCTCTATATCGATGCGGTTGAACTCATCGAAGCAGCACCAGGCACCACACTGCGCCAGGCCGGAGAAGAAACGTCCCATCATCTTGTAGTCTAAGCCGTCGGAGCAGTTGAAGACCACGCACTGTTTCGCCACCGACTTGGCCAAGTCCTTAGTTGTCTCTGTTTTGCCGGTACCGGCGGGGCCGGCTGGAGCGCCACCCAGATCCATTTGCAGGGCACCCATCAGGCACAGATAGCAGCGATCGGTGAGAGGAGTGAGCACAAGAACGCCACCAGCTCCGAGGTACTCGTAATAGTAGGGTATATTGGCCGAAGCCATGCGCGAATAAATAGTATCCGTCTCGTGGGACCAATAGAAGCGCAACATTTTTAACCAATTAAAATCCGTTCTGAGAAAAGAAAAAAATGAAGAGCTTTTAAAATAATCCCTCTCAAATAATGGTTTGGTAAAAAGTAGCGCCAGAAAACATACGCTTTTGTAACTTGTTTATCTATCAGCAGGTTGACCGAATCCTTGGCGTGCACATCGATGGTAATCAAGGCGCAAAGGATCTTGCGCAGTAGAGAACTTATGTCTTTACGCGTGAGCGCGGCGAGTGCGGCCAAATTCTTGAAGCACAACTTTTCGAAAGTCTGCATTCGTGCGACCACACTTTCATTATCTTTCAGGGGCCGTTCGAAGATGTAATGGATTTCGGCGGCCCATTGTTGCTGCGAAACCGTCAGAACCACCTGATTGGGATGGTCTAAAATGAGCAGATCAGGTGTGATTTATTGCTGACCTCTTTGTGCGGGAACAATCGAATGAAACTAAGCTAAAACTAAAACCTCAAAGAGACCTACTACCTGCGGATTAAAAAAAGATATTACCTTGAAACCATTCGTCGCGCTCCTTTGCCGGATAGCATTGATAGCCGAAACGCATATATCGCTTTGTGGACAAGAACATAGCTTCTTCCACCTTGCTCAGCCACTCTTCCACCGCTCCACGTGCTTTCAGGCCTTTTCCCAACATTAGCTTCTCCCCCTCCGGCGATAGCATCGCTAAGATGTCATTCGTGGGAACCATTTTGCCCCCGTCATCCTTTTGGCCGAACTCGAGCCGATAAATAGCATCGAAACATTTGCGCAAATGAGGTTGTACGGCTTGTGGTACCCGGGTCTGAGCCAAAATTTCCAACAGTTCATCGTTGGACAAAAAGTAAAATCTAGCGAAACGGAACGGAACGGAACGGATCGGGTCGAAGGTAAGATGGTTGGTTATACTCGTATGTGTACAACTTCTATATGAATATGGCATAAACGCACCGTGGAAAAACAACCCGCTTCACCTCAAGATAAGCTTCCAAGCCTCTGGATATCAAATCCAACAGTCTGTTATTCTCCTTTAGGGTCTGATAGGTTTCCAGATTTGTCATGACCGGAAGAGCCAGCGCTACTTTCTTAGCATTTCTTACAATTTCCTTAAAGTTTTTATCCACGACCAGAAACATTTTTGCTTCAGCCGGCAGCTGGCGTTGTATATCCGGCGAAGAGAAAATAGCTTCCAAATAAATCCAGGACATTTGACAATTCATCCAAACCTCTGACAAATGCAGCAGTATATACCTTTTCATTTTACAAACCTCGTCTAAAGTGTAATGCTTGAATAGATTACCTAAAGTCTCGCCAAATTGATCCAAGGCTTCGATCCATTCATCGACTTTGCCTCTTATGGGCGCTACATACTTCGAGGCCGCAATTGTGTTGATGTTGACTGTTGCATCGTCCAAAATGGTTTGCAGCTCCTCCGTTCCGGCCAAAATGAAGACATCCTTCTGATCGTGATGCGACACTATTGCCAACTCCGTCTCCTTCCAGACATTCTCAATAGTCTTCAGCATGTTATCCAATTGCGACTCACCAGTCGCCTGAGACGAGATCTCCATCAAGTGAGCGGCCATTTCTTCCTCGAAGGCGTGCGCGTGTTCGAAGGTGGAGATGAAGATGTTTTCCTCTTGCATGACCTTTCGCTGGAGTAGCACCTCCACTTCGCTCCAATGGCGCTTTGGGGTGAAAGTATGCGTGGGGGCGGAGGGTTAATGCAAGCAGAGTCGCTATCACATTCCTTACCCCTTTGAAGTTGGGATTACGAAGGTAGCCAATAACTGGCAATTTGTTCTTGAAATGTTCGGCCGAGTCCTTCAGTGTCGGCACGATGTTATTGGCTGGTAGATATTTCTCGAACTGCAGGCAGTTCTTGATGATCTTGGTATTCAAATTAACCAGCTCTTCGACATTCAACTGATGGAAGGGTGTGTGCATCCAGACGTTCAGTGACGTTTCCCATTCCTCCAGGTTCGCCCAGAGATTCTGCCGTAGGCGTATTTCTTGGAAGGCGCGGTCCATTTCATCGTATCGAGTGATGTCAATCTAAACTGCTTGTATTAGCTTTAACCAAGTTAGGTTAGTTAATTCAATTCCAGGCACCTTGAACTCTTTCTGGTAACCAATGTATTCGAAGGCTCGCTCATGACATCTACTAAGTCGTTCGGACAGTTTATTCAAAGTGGATTTAGTCTCTTCAACATTACTTTCTCTCTATTGTGTATAATATAGAAATGATGTATTGCGATGTAGTGCGATATATTCCGTACTGAAATAAACCGGAAATAAAGACAACAAGTAAATGCAAATCACTTACTTGCAGCAACGTAGGATCCTGCACCTCTTCCGCAATCAAATTAATCTCATCGAATATAGTCAGTATATCTTCATGCATCTTGCGATCTAATTGGTTGACAAATTCGGCGCGTTTCGCACGTACCTCCTCCAGCGTATCGTTCGTACGATTGATCATATCTTCGCAATCCATGTAGTCTTCCTTGTGCTCGTCCTCGATGGGTATTTCGTAGTCTTTAATTATAATGAAACAGTCATGCGCATAGTCGATGTCTTTGAAAAGCTTAGCCATATCTTCGTCAACCGAGTCGAGAAAGCGGATGTGAGAGACAATTTCTAGAGTTGTCTCCGGACTGGCCACAATACGCTGCAAGAGGTTATTTGTATCCTGCGCAGTGCGTTCCACTTCTTCGGAGGCAAGTCTGAAGAGACGGAGAGAAAGAGAGAGGCAGAGAGAGAGAGAGAGAGAGAGAGAGAAGAAGAATAGGAGGTATAATCTCATAGTAAGGATAAATTTCGCTCTTAAGATAGGCATTTTCACTTACTTTGGCAGATAGGTGGCCAACACATTTTGCAGGCGGTAGCAAACCGGTGTGACCGTCTCCTTGAAGCTATTCTGGGTTAGCTTTAGTACACCCAAATTCACTGTAGACAGTATACCGTCCAGGGCGCGCAAATTGTTGCAATAACGTTCACAGTAAGCACGCAATTTGTCAAGATCTGCAAGAAAAAGTCCCGAATAAAAGCAGAAATGCGCCAGTACTGGTAGTACTAGAAGTTCTACGAACCTCTTTCGGTATTCAAGGTGGTGGCATTGGTGTGAGTGTCAATTTCAAAATTGTGACGAATGGTTTCAAAACGTTGCGTATAAACGGCGGCCTTTTCGTATGCCGTATGTATGGTGGAGAAGACCAGTTTTCTGAAGCGACATAAGAGAAAAAGGAGATTAATCAAATTTGTTCAAAGATGCGCCAAGGCGCTTGTTTTGTTTACCGGTTGGTTTGGAATTCGCGGTCGGTACGCAAGAGTTGATTCAAATCTGGCGCTGTCATAGCTAAACGTTCCTCCTGGCGACCCATTATCGAAGGCCTGTTTAGGATTTCATACAGATAACGATCAAACTAATCGTACTCGGTGACTCCAAATATCATACTCACTCTGTGAATTGATTGAACATTTTATCATCTGTTAGGTTCGGTATGTCGCCAACCGTGTCCATAATAAGCGATGATATACGCGTGAATATAAATTTCATAACTTCTCTGTGTTAGTAAATACGAGTATATAATAGCTTTATAGTACGAGAGTTTTCTAGTTCTATATACAAAATTTATCTTACTCGGACGGCTCTACTTCGATACGATCCGGCAGTAAATGCAGATCAGCCAAAAAGTATGGATTCTGTAATGAAATGCCGTGTTCACGGTGAATAGATAACCGCTTATTAAGTTAAGAGAGTTGTGCTCTCAAAGGACAAACCTGCGGCACACCTTCTGGCCGTTCGGCTTCAATCTGATGGTCAATCGCTTGATTCTCAGTGAGGGCTTCAATGGAGGGACCAACACGATCGTGAACTTCGAGAGATTTTGCCAGATCGCGAAAACTATTCGCGGTGATCTTGTACAGCAAATGGAAGATAAGATGGTCGCAGTAGGAGAGAAAACTGTGCGAAATTGCAAAAGCATGTTATTTAATGCGATTGATTTGATGGACATGCTTCATACTTCGATAGAAGTTTGCAAAAGTTACGCTTTTTAGCACGATCCATAAACGACATAGCGTCTCGCATTTTCTTATGCGAGGGATAAAAATTCACTTCGTCATCGGGGAAGAAGCCTTTGTCCTTAATGGCGGCGACGCAAGCTTCATCTGCAGGTTGGAACGGACGGAAGAGAGGGCGGAAAGGAAAGATTCCAAAGAAGCAGGAAACGACTACAGTTTTTTCATGTACTAAATACTTACGCAAATATTTCCGAGTGCGTTCGTGGAAGTCGTGAAAAGTGGCATAGATTCGTTCGTAGATTTTCATTTGTACCTCTAGAAAGTAAAATGGATGCCATTCCTCGGTGACTGCAATGCATAGAGAGTAGACGATAATGTTTTCTCTGCAACTTACAAGTTGCTGCCGTTAATGTTGGCGCTCACCGCTAACATTGATGAAATTCAACTTGTCCATTTGCGTCAGTTCGGCACGCAGTCTCAATATTGCTTTCGCCAGATGCGGTATGGCTATGAACAAATTGTTTAGGAGATACATTCTGGCGTTGGCCTGCTTGGTCCATTTCACGGTCTTTTCCCACACTTTGAAACCCTTCCAGAGGCGAAAAACGGCAAAGCTGCGTATTTTCACAATGCTTAGGTACATCTGAAACTCTTGCTGCCATTGCAGCAGCGGCGTAAAGAAGTTCTCCGAGAGGCGCCATTGGGTGACACCGTGCCGGCTCATGGTGAAGTATTGTGACTTATCGGTCATTGCATCGTAACTGACCTCCCTGCAATGAGTATAAAAGAACGGCCTTCAGCTTTTCTCACGCCCCCCGGCTTGTCCTCTGCCATGCCTTCGTACTTACATCAAGCTGTACGGAGTGAAATATTCACTCTTGCTGGGCAGCATGTACGTCATGTAGATAAAGCGATCGTCATCGTGGTTGCGTACGCGCTCGATCAGTATATTGAGGTCGGGAATCATGGACGCCCTCGTCAGCGGTTTGGTGCCCGTAACCTTTGCCGTATCGTCGTCGGTGACGACGAGAGAAAAGGATTGCGTAGTCTTTACTCGCGGTTTTTTGGCAGGTTGCTTCGAACCACTTGGATTCATTATGGCCAATTCTTTTTCTCGACTTTGCATGCCTTCTTTACTAAAGCGTTTCTTTGAACTTTGCATGTTCACTTCTTTTTATTATCACAATTTTGCTATTTGCAATCGTTCGTTAATTTTTATTTCATAAAATCGGGAAAAAATTTCCGTTTGTGACAGTTTTAGATTGAAAAATCTTTAGATTGAAAATTATAGTTTTGTCAGTATATAATTTCTTTTTTCAATTTATGCTAATTTGTTTTACGTCAGTGTTACGTTTGTTGTCGTCTGGGTTACGTGCGTTGCGGCTGCGACCTTTTGCTGTTGGCGTTTAGTTTATTTTGAAAACCGTTCAACCGTTTTTGTCGAATTAATTTCAATTTTGTTTTGCTACGAAATCAGGATTGGTTTAATGTTTTCTAAAATTCAAATACAACGAAACACATCTCAGTGAGACGGCAAGATTTTTAGGGTAAAATGTTCCGGTAGCTTAAACAGTCATTGCTGGAAATTAGACGCTTCTCTAAACGGAGCACGGATTTGAATTTTCGCTTTTTCTAAGAAAATAATTATTCATTAATATTGATTGGTCTTCGTTGTAATAATGTTTTTTTTTTAAATCCAGAATTTGGCTTTTAGTATTTTTTGCTAAAAGAAAAGACAAAGGATTTAAGAATAACTTCTTGCGTTTTTATTAGCTTTTTTATTTATCTATACATAATGTAAATAAATTCCGTAGAAAGAAATTTTCTTTATAAATTTATAATATTGTATAATGCATTCGTCGGTTGCTCTTGTATAAATATTGAAATTGTATTATTTCTATTTACATTTTTTATACTCAGTTTTTTTTTATTATTTTTATTTATTTTTTTTTTTTTGAGAAATACATATACATATATTCGTAATATCTTATACTTATCGTAAACTTTTGGATTATACAGTGTAAAAATAGAAAATAATTAGAATTAGTTTGAGCTTAAAAAAGCTATCAGAAAGGAAGAAAATTTTGAATATATATTTTTAAATATTCTGTTTATTGTTTGGTCATTCGTTCCGCTTGTTCTTATTGTTCTTATGCCTTGTTGCCTGTAATGGCACCGTAATAAGTTCTAAAATATCTATAATTGTTATGAACTAATTAATTTCGCGTTTTTTGTGTATGAATATACTCTCTATGTTGTCTAACGAAAATGGTATGAATACATCGATTTAATTTAGGTTTACGAATTGGTGTCAGTTCCTTTGATTAGCGAAGCTTTAACTAATTAATCAAGGCTAAACTAAACTAAATCAAGTCATTCATACGAAAGTCAATAACAATTTTCTTTTGAAAGATTTGTCCAAATCAAGTGTTAGACGTTATGTCATATGTCATATACGTTATGTTGTATTACGATTATGCGCACGATGTTACAGCAAATATACTTAAAAATAAATTTGTATGCGTTTTAATAAATAAAAAGCTAATAAGAGCCAAAAGCACAAAGAATACAGCACAGAAACACTTCCTTTAAAATAATTAATTAAAAATATTCCCTCTTCGTCTTCGTCGCCAATTTTCGGGTGAATATTTCGGGTCTTCTGACTGGTGATCTCGCCCGTTTGGAAGTATGTATATAGAACAACGCTCCTCTGCTTGAAGAACGAAGAAGTGTTTGTGTTCATCGTCATTAACGCATTGACCATAATTTTCTATTGCTCTACATTTATTGAAATAACCATTGTAGGTCAATAGTGACCGCCACTGTGTCGGTGATGTTCCCGTCTCCCGGCCGATTGATCGCGCTCACGATATTCGTTGTTGCGGGAGCTGCTTTTGTGATGATGATGATGATGGCGTTTCTTCTCACCTGAGAAAATGCAAAAAAAGAATAAATATTCATTCTGTTCTCTTAAGTATAGTACTCGTATGTACTATTAAAACCTACCCTTTAGACAGACGTCTGAGACTACCATTTCAGAGTTATCACGCATACCGTAATTGTCTCGGCCAACTCTGTAAAGAGAATAATCGTTTTAGTAGGCTTTTGATCGTCACGTAATTTTCATAAATTTGTAAAATGTTCGTCATAATTATTTACAGAACCCATTTTTTATAGAAACTCGAGTATAGTAATTTGGAAGTAGTGTATATACATAGTCTTTTTGTCCCTTTGAAATGTGCTGAGACTCTCTGGAGCAGCCTTAACTTCTAATACTACCAATTGTTTATTAGGAGTACCTTTTTAATCATGCCTGTCTAAAGGCATCCCCAAAAGCGTCAGTATTCTGTAAAGTCATCAATGGTCTACTCACTCTTACCTGTCAAGGTTCTCACGGGATCGTTGCAAATTCTCTCGCAAGTTATCGCGAGAGCGTGCCATATTTGGCGGATCCAAAGTCTCTTTGCGACGCAGAGCATTGTGTGAGCTGTTTTTCGATGCTGATTCATGCAGATTCTCCCAAGCTTGACGATAATATCTGAAGAGAACAATAAGCAAAGAGTTTTCGCCACTGACCTTGCAATTGTTTGAAAGCAACAACGCACCTGTTCAGACCGTTTCGGGAGCCGGATGTTGAGCTGTCAAAGGAAGCAACTGTATTGCAGTCGGGTGAGGCGCGATGACGATAGTGTTGAGTGGTGCGATTTCTGTAAGAAGTAGAGTGTAAGGGAGAAAGTGAGAAAGAGGGACACAGAGAGAGCGAGAGAGAGAGAGGGACAGAGAGAGAAAGAGATGAGTCTTAGAGTGTTTGCGCAGTACCAGTGGCGAAGCGGCGGGCGATGCGATGGAGAAATTATCCCACAAGGTTATGTAGAAAAAGAGCCGTCGCTACGCCGCCCACTGCTCCGTCGCTGCTACTGTGCGTACACTGTTATATTAATAAAGAGAACAAAGGAGTCAGGAGATAATGGGTTAGGCAACATTCACACAAAGTGCTCGCAGATTGACAAGAGAAAAACCAAGGTACGCTCATTAGTAACATGACATGCAGGGAGAAACGTTTCATAATTCTTAATAGAGAACTTTTTCGGTCCAAATCTGAATAGACGGATAAGAAGATAGTAGATATTAGTTGTGTGCTGTGATCTAAAATCGCTCCTACACCATTTTGTTTTTGTTCTGTGTGCTCTCTACAGACATAAGAGAAAGAGTTTTTTTGATTGTTGTTTGTGGTTTTTGGATTAAAGGCGTGCGTGCATGCGTGCAAGGACAACAAAGGCGGCAGTTTTGCAACCTGCTGATGACAACAACAACAACACCAACACAAATTCTTCGCAGCTTACATGATAAATGTCAGATCAGGTCAGGTTTGCTTTCGTTGCTAATATGGCTTAAAACAAGTTGTACAATCGGTTAAAAGGTTTCTTTCTTTGGCACTCGTTTGTTTAAGTAAAATTCGTTCGGTTTTCGTATTCATATTCTTGGATGTTTTACTTCGATTCGATTTCGTTTTCGTTTTGTACGCTGCGCTCTATAACGGCTCGTTGCTGAAAAGTCCCGCCCTTGCGGCATATCCACGTCCATAGGTGCTAATCTCGCGTCGAGCCAGTTTCTGATCATCGAATGGCAACGCCAGAACGCTGTACCAGAGCGGCGACGGTGCTGCCCCGCGCTTACCTGAGCTGACACTGTGGCGATCGAGTATATGATGCGCGGGACTGACGTAGGTGCCTGCACCACGCATGTTTGCGGAATGTGAGTAGTATGCGGGCAGGCGGTGCCTGTGGACGGAATAATGGTTTGCATTGTGCCGCCCTTTGCTGTTCGGGGTGCTAAACAATAATACACAACAACAAACACGGTAAGGCAAATTAGTATATAGAAAAGTTAAGAGTAAAATTAAAAAGAGTAAGATTAAAAGAGCACGAATGAGGAGAGAGTAAATGTGTCAGGAGAGTGTCCGGGTGAGTATACACATTGGTATTTGAGGAAAGAGTGTGGCCTTTGTGTACAGCTTGTAGCGAGGAAAAGTGTGTAAGGCTTATCATAAAAAATTCAGGAGCAACAGCTAAAAATTGTACATATTTCAATAATGAGCCTACATACTTGAATGAGAGAAAACTGATTGTTCAGATCTATCGCAAAATCTCGTCGAGCAGGTAATGAGGAGAAGTTAAGAAGCTCAAATAGTCAATAGTGTACTCCTTCAACAACAATCAATCCTGCTCTTTTATTCTACTTCTTTTAGACGACTCGTCTGTCTAAATCCTTGTCTAAATCCTATCCACAAAAACAATAATATACTTATCCAATAACAATCAATCCTCCTCCTTCTTATTTTACTTCTTCAATCTATGTATAGTACTTCTTTTAGACGTCGTCTCTTTTGTCTAAGTACTTGTCTAAATCCTATCCATAAGAACAATAATCTACTCCTTTAACGACAATCAATCCTACTCCTTCTGCTGCTTATTTAATCTACGTCTTTTAGACGTCGCGACGTCTCGTCTGTCTAAATCCTTGCCTGAGTCCTTTCCATAAGAACAATTCTCTACTCCTTCAACGACAATCAATCCTCCTCCTTCTACTGTTCCTTTAATCTACTTTTTTTAGACGACGTATCGTCTGTCTAAATCCTTGTCTAAATTCTATCCAAAAAAACAATACCGTTACATTGTAACCGAACATTGTTATCTCCGTAGAGATAACAACAGAATAACGTAGAGATAAGAGAGAATAAAAGAAACTCTCTTTATTGAGAGTTAAAGAATCTTTAAAAGAAAAGTGACAAATGAAAGAGAAAAGTCAAGGGCGAAAAATAATCCAAATTCTCACACGATATAAAGGCTATATATATAGTTTGTAACTTTGCAACAATTACACTTTTACGTAGGCACATACGAGAGTAATTAGAGTTTTGGTTAAGATCCCTTCACCGCCACTAAAAACTTTTGATCAAATGGATTTTGCAATGAATCTTCCCAGTGGAGATATTTTACAATGAACATATCAGAGACAATGAACCTTCTAGCATAATAATCGCAGCAGTGTCATCAAGCTGAAAGTTTTAAAGTTTTTAGTGCGCAACTGTACATTGTTGGTGGGTGCACTTCGGCAGTGATGAATGCGTGTTGATGCATGAGCCGCAACCGAATTGAAAACTGGCTGTGACCGGTGACTTACCTTCGCACTAGAATCACAATCGTGGTGATCACTGCGGCCAGGAACACGAATCCCCCAAAAGCACCCAACGCCACGATGGCGCCCAAGTTCAGTTTCGCCTCTCTCGTCTCCTTGCGGTCTATGCTGTCCACCGCGAAGGGTACATTCACGTTAGGATAGTGATTGTGACGAATGTTGACACTGTCGGCGATCTCGTTGTCCTGAGGATGAGCATTGAGAATGATGTTCTGCGTGCTGCGTGTGGTGAATTCAACGGGCGGTGGTTGGGGGCGTGTTCTGTGTGGTTTGGACGAGGAGGGAGAAGAGGCCGAGGAGGAGGAGGACGATGAGGACGACGACGACGACGACGAGTATGTGGTTGACGTCGAAGTGGGAACTATTGGAGGTGGCGGTGGATAAGTTGGGGCCGGTGTGGACTTCTTTGGAATAAGCACCGGGCGAATGGTGCGTCGAGGCGGGAACTCTTCACGTACGGTGCCTGGCACAACATAAGTGACCTCTTCGTCGGAGTCTTCTGCAAGTAGGTGAGAACAGTTAATGCGAATCAAAATCAGCAGCAGAAGAAGAAGAAGAAGAAGACGACGAATAGGAAGATGAAATGGTTGAAGGGCCCTTACGTTCGCCATTGATGTCCACGGCCGGGGTAGCGGCAGTCGAATGAGTAGTCGCAAAGACTGGTCGGTATGGATTCTTTGTGGTGAAGACAATCTTCGGACGATAAGGTGTCGGTGATGGTAGTTGCTGAGTGGTGGCTGGTGGCGTCGGCGCTAGAGTAGATGGCTCCAGCTTAACGCACCGCGGCAGAGCACTGCTCCATTGACCCGTTGCCAGACAGCTGAGTATACGTGGTCCTTCTAGCCTGTAGCCACTGGGGCAGGAGATTTCAGCCTGGGAGCCATAATAGGTGCCGTTGGGTGCGCTGATTATAGTATTGTAATAATTTCCCGGCAAAGTATCACATTCTACAACTGCATAATAAAAAAAATTATTAACCTAGGCAGCCAACAAGTTAGTAACACTTACTTTCACAACGTGGCGGTGGTCCATTCCAGCGCTCATCAAAATCGCACGTCAACAGCGCCCGCCCAATCATTTCGAAGCCCTCATGGCAAGAGTACCGGACCTGGCTCAGATAGCCAACAGTGCCGTTTAGTAGATCGTATGAACCGTGCGTTATGGAGGCGGGCAAACCACATTCGATATCTATGGGAAGCAGTAAGAATCTCTGATGTCATCATTTTGATTTCTCTCTGAAGAGAACACTTACACTTGCAGACCGGCGGGAATTCGTTATAGAAGCCCGTCTCCAGACAGGTGCGTGTTGCCGGCCCCACCAGCAGGTGATTAACATCGCAAGAGTACTTGACCTGCGCGCCCACTTCAAAGCCACTTAGAGCCACCATTGTTGAGTTCGGTGGCTGTTCGGGCCGCCCACAGGTCTTCGGCTGATGTTGGCAGATGAAGTTGAGGTGAGTGTTGCAATTCGTGTCGCTCCACAACCAACCCTTGGAGCCATCGAAGCGAGCGCAATCCTCATCACCGCCCGGATGGTTCCAGAATGACACCGTCACCTCTTCCCCGTTCACCCATTTCCAGGTAATGCGATCGTTTCCATCCCGGACGGCGCCCATCCAGTACTGAGAGCTGACATCGCTGCGATGACGGCGCCACAATTCCCAACTGATAAAGCCCTGCAGGGCGGGGTTACTCTCACTGATGAGCGTACCGCCACGTGAGCGGCAGAAGGAGAGAGCATCCAGAAAGTTGAGCGGCTGACGATTATAGAATATGTAGCATTTGCCATTGTAGGAGGCCAATGCGCCGGGCGGCTGGTCGCGGAAGGTGGGGCAACGCTCGATGGGCAGCGCTTGATCGGTGTACACGAAGGCCTCACAAATCGACAGTTGGTTGGGTGTATTATTCTCGAGATGGACCGACACGAAAGCACCCGGCATGGGCGGATTACAAGGCAGGAAGAGTGGCTGTCCGCTCTCCAGTTCGCCCGTAAAGCGATTGCAAATCGGATTGGTGCCCAAATCGGGACGATTATTGCCGACCCGAACGACAATTGTTGCAGGTTTGTTGCCTAAATGATGGCGACAACCACAAGGATTGAAAAAGAGAATTAGAGTAAGTAATATTTCGTGTGTACATGTTTCATTAAAAACCATTTGCATTTAAAACCAAGTCAACGACTTCAAATTGCGTTAAACTTTTGCATTTTTAGAAGCAAAATTTCGAGAGCACTATGACATGCTTTCGTTTACCAACAAAATCTCCGAAAATGTGCGCTTGCAAACTTAGCTACGATGCAAAAACAAAAACAGAAACAAATGAAATGAAGAGAGGCTGGCGCCAGTCTACAAGAGCAATAAATTGCCTGCCATGAGCGAGGTCATAGTCTTCTGGCACGATTGCCAAGCGACACGCTGACGACTTCTTCTCTTCTGCTGCAACTAAATAACATCTAATGTTAGGGCGGCCGCAGTGCAGACCTGGTAACTCTGTCGCTAATGAATGTATGAATGAAAGCTCGAAGAAAGGTTAACCTTTTTTGCCATGCGGTGCAATCGTTTGTTTTCTCATTATCGTCTTGATCGGTACTTTCGTATTCGAAGAAGCAGAAATACTTTCACTTCTCTTCAGCTTGAGAAAGAAGCGAGAGTAATGTGGTTTTTGTTTTGTTGAGTAATGCCGGAGCTCTCTCTGTTCGTACAATTGTTTTTTTCTTTCTTTTTTGGAGCTTACTCGTTACATTTTTCTAAACTCATTAAATGGAGGTCGAAGTGACTGGAGAGTTAGTGAAAGAGTGAGTGAGCGAGCATGAGTTCGGTTCCATTGACTTTTACAAACAAATTAAAGATAACACCTGAGAAGGCATCAGAGTAAAGAAGAAGCGCTTGGGATTTATCTCGTCGCCAGTTTCAACAACATTAAAGTAACAAAAAAGTAGTCTTCAGTTTGAATAACATGCAAACGAGTACGAGATATACATATACATACATCTACGTTATATAAAATACTCCTTTAGGTTTTTAGTTAGTTTTTGTTTTTGTTTTCGTTTCTGTTTCTGTTTTCACTTTCGGTTGTGTTGATTTACGATTACTTTCACTGAAAGACGAAAGGGCCCCAAAAACAAGGCGGCTGCATCGTAAACCTTAAACCTTGTCTAATCGATTTGGTTTAACACTTTTGGAAAAAGGTGTTTTTTTGAAATTTCATACTTCATGTATGTACATAGTTTTGGTTATAAAAATTAGTTTGTATGTTACACTTTCTAACGCTCTCAATCTTGACTGAGTTTACGGAATTTCGGGCATTTAAAAGGTTGAAAGTGAGTGATTTTTTTTAATCTCGAGTTAACTTCTTGTTAAATGATTTAATTGCTGTAATTATTATTACTTACCGCAGCATGACCTTCCGAAATCCAAACGCACCAATTGCACCATATACGGTTCCAACAAGTTGACGTACCACCAGGGTGACCGTTCGGCTTTGGTCAGCGAGCATGTTTCTGGCGTAAAGAAGGCCGATGTGGAACCATCGATGGCTTTCTGAGGCGCCCCGGAACTATCGGTAGAGATTTGCATGGGCGCTTTACCGGCAGCGACATTGAGAACTATAAAAGAGCGAGTAAAAGCAAAAAAAGAGTGCGATAAATTGAGAGAGAAATTAAGAGAGAGAAGATTAACCTAGAAGTTTACACTAAGCAGCATAAGAATTGAATATATAAAAAAAAAATTAATTGAAAGTTACTTGACTTTTGCAGATAAACGACACGCCGGGCATACTGCCGTCCCTCTCTAACTCTACCGACGTCATTGTGATTTAAACAACAAAAATTGTTTAAGTTTCTTGTGACTTTTTCCCATTTTCTTCAAAATATTACCTATTCTTTCATTTTAAACTACAATTAAAATGTTTAATATTGTATTTTCACAGCGTTAAAGTTAACCATACGGCTTAGCCATACTAAGCTGTACCGAATGTGGTATTCTTTTGTTATGCGAGCCGCTGCATTTAATTCTTTAAGCATGAGAAAATAATAATTTTCATGCTTAACCTCATATTTTTAATGAAAGCATTAAGTTTAATTAAAGTTTATAAATTGTTAGCGTAACCATGAAAGAAGTTTGTTAGCAATGGTTTGGTTTGGCGTCTTTGAAACGAATCCAGTGAGTATCCGTACAAGCAAGGTCCCGCCGTTAAATTGTCTATTGTTTAAATTCGGAAGTATGTCATGAAATATTGCACAAAGACATTAAGTTAAGTTAGAAGCTAAAAGTGGAAACTACTTTTAAGTAGTTTCTTCGAGAGAAAAAAAAACCAAAATGAAGTCTTGGTGGTACCTGCAGAATGTTTTTAAAGGAAAATGTTCGTTTGACCTTAAGATCAAGTCAAACTTGTATTTTTAGGTAGGTATTTTTTCACTATACATATGTACATTATAAGGTACATAAAACCGGAATATATAAAAATTATATGCAACTAAAAGACCAAAATTGACGAAAAACTTTTTTTGGTGTTACCGCAATTTTCAAAAAAATATAAATAAAAACCATTTCAAAAAGGAAAGTTTCACAAGTTGTCATCACCACCTGATGGCGGCTGCTTGTGCGGCGGACAAAGTAAGCGAAGAGTTAGCGAAAGGAGGAGAAGAAATACCTTTATCAAGGAAGGGCCTTTGCTTCATTGACCTTCAAATCATTTCGCACAACTTCAATGTATGTACATACTTGTTCGTTTTTTGTAAATGAGCATTGCACAAAAAACACAAAAATGCACTTGTATAGTTTTGCAGGCGAAGTGTGTGAAAGTGTTGCCAGCATAAATACACTCGCCGCATTAAAATGAAATAGCAATATGTTGAGTTGCGCTGCGATTTCCTGCACACTCAATGCGCGCCTAAAAGAAATCGTAGCTACTTAAGGTTGCTGCAATGTTGTAATGTTGCAATATCCATTGTACATTGTGCCGCAAACAAAGACGCCGCCGCCGTTTTTATGCGCTAGAGAAAAGTGAAACTTCCTTTCTTTTCGTTTATAAACAGTGCGCGCGTCTCACTTGCTTTGTGTACAACAACTTGCTTTGGCCGGGACGGGACGGGACGGGCCGGGCCGACTTGATTAACGTTGGTTGGCTTTGGCTGTTATGGCTTTTGGCGGCGGGATCTGGCCATTATTATTATTGTGGCCGTTGTTGTTCTTGTACTCGTACGTATTACGAGTACTCACTCGTGTATACTTGTACATATTGCTGTTTTTGTCACCTGTCCATTCCTCTTGGCTTTTAATGTCTGATGTCCGTCCACTGACGGCTCGGCTCAGCGAATCGTAATCTCAGCAAATTGTGCCAAACACTCGAAGAGTTGCCAACATTTGCAACTTCTTTAGCTTTTTTTTGGTTTGTTGAGATGTTCATTATTAGAGATGACATAAGTCAAGTGTTCATTTTCATTTTTCCAGTGTTTTTGAATTCTTCAAAATGAACACACTCGCTTCATCTTTGATTGGGTGACAGCGGCGCATGTATTCTTATCTATTATAGACATTTCTATATATTGCATATTTCGAATTTTATATTTTTCACTTTACTATTAATAAATATTAACGATTATAATCGTTACTGTACTCAACGTTTATTTCTTTTCTAATTTTGACAATTATTATTTTTTTTCTTTATAATATGTATTCATGCTTTTGTCATTTCTGTCATTTCTTTGTTTCGTTAACGTTGCTTAAAAGGCCTTAACGCAAGTATACTTTCTACCATAAAATATTGAGGTTAGAATTTTCGTTATGCGTTTTTCGTTATGTCGTTTTATTTTTGGTTTCTTTCGTTAATTTCACTTTCAAATGAACGATGCGACAGACGCGATACGTGATTTGAGCTGATTTCATTTATTGAGCTGATATTTTTAATGTTAATTTTTTAATTTCTCTTTCTTTATTTAATCTCTTTCTTGATTCAGGACATGATGAGTTCATTTATTGTGGTAATTTCATGACAAATCGCATTAGGCCAAACTATAGAAATAACAGCGTAAGTAATTGTCATTCATTTCAGTTTTGAAGGGGAAAAAATCAAGCTTTGTACTTTCATTTAGAAAATTGCGCAATTGTCTTTTAGACTCAAAATAGTGTCATTGTAGAACCCGAAAAATCGAAATTGCAATTGAAATTTAGGACTACAAAATGGTTTTAATTAAAACTAAAAGAGATAGTCTTTTAAACTCAAGTTGTTAAGTCCTAAACTAGCCCAAAAAAGAGCCAGTTGTCTTGACAAAATCAATTTATTTCATTTAATATTGTTTGAAAACCAATTTAACCTGCCCAAGATTGGTCTCAAACAAATCAGAGTAAGCCTTAAGCAAAGGCCGAATTTTTAGTACCCAAAACACTTAAAATTGCTTTAGAGTTAGTCGAATTTTGTATCATAGACGATAGATTTATTTGTCGATTTGTCGATCTACACAAAATCAGATTTAATTACGGGCTTGTAAAAAACCAACACCAGAGACTTTTATCGTCATGATGAAATACGAGTACTGTCGTTAATTGCCAAAATGTTCCAAAGCCAAATATCTGCGTGTAATGCGCGTAGGTTCGTTGCTCGCCTTCGACCAGGTATACCGATGCACCTTCCTTCCTTCCTTCCTTCCTTCCTTCGTTCCAACGCTACTTTTTTCGCTACAAATGCCGTCGTCTTAACACGTTTCTGCCTACAGAGCAACAACGCATCAGCCAGTAACGATATACGATGGCGGCTGTCAAGAAGAGGCTGAGAAGGCGAGGCTGTCGAGAAGACAGCAAGCAACGAGTGCAAGGCGAGAAAAGTTAACGTGCCTCGATCTTGGCCACCGCTATTAACTAACGGTGTTCGGAGTGCTGTTGTGTGATTGCATGGCGGCAGGAAGCTTTAGCAGCACGGCCGGGCCGCTCTCTCGCTGACTTTTCGCGCATATTTAGTCGCGTCGCCGCCGATTTGTGTGAGTTTGCGCGCTTGTGCCGCAAGTTGTGCTGCAACAAATTTATCAATGTTCGCTTCAGTTGAGCATTGAGCTGCAAAAATCTAGGGTAACCCGGCTGGTTTAACGGGTCCAGTTAGTTCACTTGTTGGCTAAATAACTGGTCGGTTGGTTGGTCGGTTGGTTGGTCGGTTGGTTGGTCGATCGGTCGGTTGGTGCTGCCATGAGTCTCTATATCAAGAACCTGTCGAATGGTTCGTTCTTTGTTTATGTTGGTTTTCTTAAGGACAACGGTATTGTGGTTCAGTCCGTTGTTTTTCCACAATCTGGTATTTCTTTATCTTTGCGCGTGTGTGTTTGTTTTCTTCTTCTTCTTCGTCGTCGCCTTTTTCTTAGTTGGTTCTCTTATTGATTCTCTCATTATTATTGCAGTCGTATTATTGCCAACAACTATCGCCGTAATCGATTCCAGTTAGACAACGGCAGCATAACGCTTACGTCAGCGCGTCGTTGCATTTAAAGTATGTAACTGATGTCGAATGGATTTCTTACACACACACAAACACACACAAACACACACACGTCACTTCATTTGAAGAGCATGCAGGCCTTCTTCCTTCATGCCGTCGTGTGAATGCTGTTGTTGTTGGCGCTGACAAAAAAACACGCTGACACGCTGCATGCTTTGAAATGCTTTTGAAAGCAATTTTCGGTTGCTGCCAATCGACAGTTTTCGTCGTCAAATAAATCGTCGACAGCATTATTTTGAATGTTTGTTAATTCGTTACTGTTCGATGTTCGATGTCGTGAAAATACGTAAATATTTTACTTAAAAAAAATCGAATGAAAAGGAATTTTTTTTTGGTTAAATTCGCTTAAAAAAGTGAGGTATTTCTTCAAGCTCTACTAGAGGTGATCGGCATACTTTTAAGCCGCAAACATGATCAAGCAAGAGGAACAACAATAACAATAACAACAACAACAACAACAAGAATAACGAGAATGGTAAAAATTTGCCACGTCTGCAGGCCAAATTCGTTTGAGGCCAAAAGAGCTTTGTGATTTTGGGACTGAAATATCTACGACAACAACAACAACAACAACCACAACAACACAACCACCGAAACAACGCCAGCAAAATTTGTATAAAGTACTAAAGCCTCTCAACCTTGAACTCGGGCCGGTGTCAGTTGCTGAAGTGGACGGACGGACGCCAGACGCTGCAGCTGCAGTTATCGCTGTTGTTAGTGCTGCTATTATTATTGTTGTTGTTGTTGTTGTTGTTTTTATTAACGGTTTTGAGCAACCAAATATTTTTGTCCATAACAAAATACCTACAAATTAGAAGCTTTAAATTTCGTTAAGAAAAAATATAGTTTTACGAGTATTCATATAATAAACATGAAATTTATGAGTTTTTTAGGAATTGAATTTTTTAATTTTAATTTTCGTCCCTTCGGCGTCACTCGAAATTCAACCCTTAAGATTCCGTCTTAAATTTCGTTAAGAACAAATAAAGGTTTTTTCATGAAAAATAATGAAATTTATTAATTTTTTTTTTTTTTTTTTAATTGAATTTCTTAATTTTAATTTTCATCCCTTCAGTGTGACTCTGAAGGTCATTAACCCAGCAACGATCGTAGACTATAGAAAAGCATTCAGCTCGATCTGCTAACATTTCCCGGCTTTTGAGCGAGTTTTCACCGCATTTTGCATAAATATCGCCAGTCAGTGATGTTTTTATTGCTCCAGATTAAGAAAAAAGCCATCCAGTTCTTGAGAACCAGTTCAAAAAGCAATCTCAACAGCAAAACAATTCCGGTGACACCAAAAAATGGTAACGACAACAACAACAACAACAGCTACACACTCATGATAGCGTCAACACATCATCATCGTCAACCAATAAAGCGAGCAACGAACGGAACTTGACACCAACCGGCGACGCGCCGTCAATCAAGACGCGCCGCGCCGTTCGCTGGCTTTAGCACATTTATTCAAAGATATCATGTTAGCGACAACAACAACAACAACAGCAACAACAAAAAAGATTAAACTTATTAGGATAGTCAGGAAGTTGCTGTCGATAACTTCAACTTCAACTTCAACTTAACTTTAACTTTAACGCGAATACTTTGTACGGAGTCACGAATTGCGAGTGCCTGTTAATGAACAATGTGTGTGTGTGTGTGAGTGTGTGGATGACCATGGCAGAAGTAAAAGATAAGACAACAACAATAGCGTCAGTAGCAGCGACAAGAAATTCATAAAGTATGTAAATTTTAGCTTCGAGCGAGAGAAGTCATAATGCAAAGTCAGAAGTGTCGTCCAGTCGCCGCAGACTGACTGGAAGTGGGTCAGCAGCGAGAGAGTTTTGAATTTGTGTTGGCAGCTTAAGTAGTTGTTGTTGTTGTTGTTGTTGTTGCTGTGAATGCTGCCTAGTGGTTGCTAAAATGTATTGAAAAAAAAAAGTCAAAAAGTTCATTCGTTTTTTGACTTTTCTCTTTGTCCGTTCTCTTATTCTTTACGGACTTGATGCGAGATTAGTTTTTTCGAAAGCAATTGATTTTCTCTATTTTTTAGTTTTTTTTCCTTTAATTTAAGAATTTAAATTTTTTAATGCGAATTTAGTGAATTGCCTGAAACTTGTTTTGAAAACTTGGAAAATGTTGATTTAAGCCTCAGCGACTGCTTTCGGTTCCTGAAATTCTCAAAATAACGTCCTTGTAGCATTTTTTAGTTTTTCCCAATTTTTTTATAAAATTTTTTAATATCATATAATTTTCTTTAATTCATCATTTCATCTAATTTTCAATATTTAAGCTTTTTTCCCTTAAAAAAAACCATAAACTTTTCGGTTTGTTTTGTTTGCTGAAGTGTTGTTGTTTTTTAAGGAATTTTTTTTTTTCAAAATGCTAGTGCCCAAAAATTCATCGGTTCAGTCTACACTTACCACAGAATGGTATACCCTCCGGCAACCAGTTGCCTCTGTCGCAGACGCGACGCGATGGTCCCAACAGCTCGAAGCCGCGTTCGCACGAGTACGTCGCGATGGTGCCTTGCGTCATGTTGTCGTGCGAGAAGGCGATGTTGCAGTGCGCCGGCAGGCCCGGAAAGCTGCAGACAGGTTCTGCAAATGAGAAACGAAAACAAACAAATAAAAAATCATTAAAGAAATTATAAATTCCTGAAATTCCATTTGATGTAATTTTTGAGTAAGAAAAAGAGAGGTGGAGAGAAGTGTGTCTCTATTGTATATGCTTTGCGAAATTTAGATAAACATTGATACGACGTTAGTAAACGTCGCTCTAAAACGCAAGCATTTCCGCATTTCATATACGCCTCGACCCATTAACTAAGTAACATACGACATGCGTGTCTGAAGACATTAAAAAAAAAACAAAAAAAAAAAATAAAAAAAAAAAAAATTTATAAAAAAAAAATTTTTTAAATTAAAAAAAAAAAATTAAAAAAAAAAAAAAAATTAAAAAAAAAATATTAAAAAAAAAAATTTTGCTAATAAAATGTGATTTTTGTGGCTGGAAAGTTGTCGCCGCAAAGTTTTGCGTAAAAACCAGGCAACGCCATGAACAACTTCCTGAATGAATCTGTCGTTATGGAAGTGTTGTTGTCTCGAAATCTTGATGGCACTGACATTAATTACACAGACTAACACCGGATTGCTTTCGGGATTTATCCTAAATCGAGAAGATAAATTTATATTATTTACATTATCGCTTCGATATCGCGCGATAAACTTAAGAGCAAATAGAGCCTCAATCAAAAGCCACAATTAACAACAACAAACAACAACACACGCTACAATTTTGTAATATATTAATTAAGAAAAAACCATGGCTTATCATACGAATATCATCATCAGTTAAAATGAACTAAGAATGCGGAAGGGTTCGGTGGTGCCGAGCAGCGCAGTGTACCTGTTACTTTAGATCTTCATCAGCGTTAGACGAAGTGACACACAACAAGATTACATTTGATGGGCTATGACGCTTGATGGTTGCCATCGCTCATAACTCAACGGTGGCTACTAATGTTGACCAATGCTCATTTGTCATTTGTCGTATGGTGGCGGTGGTCACCCGAGCCGGGCCGGGCCCTTAAGTTTGCTGCGTAAACACAAAAAAAGAAATAAAAACTTGAGGGCTCTGAAATTAACCGTTCGACAATAGAAAACAGACAACACACAAAAGACTACAACATCATTATGATGAATAATTAAATTATGAACGTGTATAATTAAGACGCAAGCGCTGGCTGGCATTTGATGGCCGCTACGTGTACGCTTGAAGAAGCGAGCAACGATTCGGAAGACTGACTCGAGGCGAGCTAGTCTTTAAAGAGGCGTACACACACAACAACACAGATAAATACGTGAAAGTGTACGAGTAATATACATACGATATGTGTGTATATATATTAGTGAAATACTTTAGTGTATTTAGCCGCTGAATTGTCTCGAAAGCTGTTTCTTGAACTTCTTTTGAATGTTTGTGAACTGCAAACTGTTTTGAATTTTGGTTTTTGGTTTTTTGTAGGTATTTTTTTATTGGTTTTTTGTGTACAACTTCTTCTACTTTCGTAGTAAATACTAGTCTTGTTTCTATCTCAGTCGGAAATAATAAGAGTTTAGTTTTAAAAATAGAAATTTTCTCTTATTTTTGATTTTTAAAACCTAAAAAATTTTTTCTTATCGTTTAGTAATTATTTCGATTTCTCTTTCTGAGAAATCTTTTTTTTTTTGTTTTTCTTTCTTGAATTTGTTTGAGTTTATGTCCTTCTTTTTTTCTCTTTCCTCTTGCCCTTAAAATCGTCTCGAACTCTTGTACGAGATTACGTGAAAGATTTAATTATAGTTTTGTTTTTTTTTCTACGCTAATTGCTTTGGAAAAGTTGGTCGTTGGTCGAAAGGTTCATTATTGGTGCCTTGTGCGTGTGTGTTTTTCACATGTGCCACAGTCAAATCGTCATTATCATCATCGTTATCAAAACAATTCACTTCCCTTTCTCTTCGATTCTTCTCTTTTTGCAGCAAGATATTCTTTTACGATCCTCTCAATCTGATACTAATGATGTTTATCTCAATTATTCTCTAAATATCTCTTCTGTTCTCTTCATTTCTCTTTTGATTTGTTTATTTTCTCTTCATTATTTATATCACGTTTTTTGTTGTTATTGTTTTTATCATGTTTTTTCCATGAGAATTAGTGAAAGTGATAATGTTGATTGTTTAATTTCAGGTTAATTGTAATTGTTGTTGTTGTTTCAACAGCGTTTTTTGTTGTTTCAAACAGCTTAACCTTAAATTCTTGAAGATTCGTGAGATCTTCTAGAAGTCTTTAAACGCGAGATAATTGATTGATAATTAATTAATGTTAATTAATGCCGCTGGCAAAATTTTATATCAATTCACAAAAGCTATAACTGTTTGGGAAAAAAACGGAGTACTTAAAATTAGTCTATTAAATTTTTAATCATACTTTAATCATGCGTTATACGATAACAAAAATCGAATTTAATGAAACCTAATTTTTAACCTCGTAATAATGCATCGAAGCATTTGGACTTTTTAGCCAAATTTGAATGCATTCAAATCGCTTTATTTTTTATGATTAGCTTTAAAATTTCACGAATTGTACAACCGAAACAACAACAACAACAACTGTGTGCACAATTTGCCAGAAATTGTTGTGGCAGCTGCCGTTGCTGCTTTAACGGGCGTAATGATGTCGTGGCGACGCGTAAAAAAAGCGTCAAAGTCGTCAAAAACGTTAAAAAGTTTGTTAATTTATTTCAAGAAAAAAAAAAACACCACCAACAACAACAACAACAACTAAAAAGCTTGTAAAGCCATTCTCTAAATAAACTATGAACCGAACTGAGCCAAAATGCATGGCATCGAGCTATCGATTACTCTTTGGCTGAGTAGAAAGCGTCTGGAAAGCGTTTGAAACATGTTGCCCGTTTTATACATTCCAAACGTTCTCTCGGTCCATCCTTGCTTCCTTCCTTTCTTCCTTCCTTCCTTCCATCCTTCCATCCGTTGATATATGAAATATTCACAATAAATTTTGTTCTCTCGACGCTCGAAAGTAGTTAAAATTCCAGAATAAATCGTAAAATATGTACCATCATGCGGCGGTTACTTTTTACATGTTTGTACATTGTAAAGAATGTGGTGCAGCTGCTGCTGCTGCTGCTGCTAGTATTGTTGTTGTTGTTGTTCTTATTAGCGCTGCTTTACTTAAAGTTTCGATACTATAAACTTACGCTACTTTGCTGCTATCGTTGTTGTTGTCGTTGTTATTTAACTACCTACAGCTTGCCGATTTTTCTTTACTAATAAAAAATCAAATAAATTGAATAAACAAAATGAGTGTAGAATAAAAAAAGCGTGTCAAAAATTAAAAAAAAAAACACTTTACTTAACGAAAAAGCTCAATAAAGGCAAATTATACTAAATTATTACGAATACCATTTTGTCTATTTAAAGACTATTTCTTGTTAGTGTTGTTGTTGTTTCTGTTATTGTTGTTTTTGTTATTATTGTTGTTGTTGTTATTATTGTACGATTCGAGTGAACTGAACTGCAGTAACGAACTTGATTTTGAAAAATCCAACAAGTCCGGCAACATTTTATCATCTTTCATTCTACCGGCTGTGCCTCTCCTTTGCTCTCCTTTCCTTTCCTCACCACTCCTCTCCTTTCCCCTCCCTCGCTCTCCTACCAAACGAACTCTTTAGCCAACGAAGCGTTCAGCCGTTGCTTGCTCTTCTTTTTTTTTTTTTAATTAAAAAGCAAGTTGGCTTCAGCAGCTATCAACGCGAGCTATCGAGCTATTGACCACTTTTCACTAACCGTTATGAAATTATTGATTGTATAACAAGTGCTCAATGTATGCCGACACACACACAAACACACACACTCGGAGCACACAACAACAGTAGCAAAAAACCAAAACCAACAAATGCAAGAAATAACTAAAGAAATAATAATGATCAACAACAACTGAAGCGTTTAAGCCATCTGCAGAATTGCAGAAGAACACAACAGCAGCAGAGCGGCAACAGAGCAGCAATAGCGCAGCAGAACAGTAAAGACAACAACAAAAAATAGCAGCAGCATGGATGGGTTTTTTTTTTGAAATTTTTTCTGTTCTGCACAACTTTCGAAAGAAATAAACCAAGGAAATGCGAATGTATTGCAGTGCAGACGTTGCGAGCAAACAAGTGTTGTTGTGGTTGTTGTGGATGTTGTTGTTGTTGTTGTTGCTCATGCGCTCGAACGCTTTCGTATGAGCATTAAAGTCGGCCACTATTCCAGCGCAACAGCAGCAGCCACAACGATTGCCTACGATTGTGCTGCTGCCTTCAGTGAAATAATTGTTGTTTTTATTGTTGTTGTTAGTGTTATTGTTTATTATGTAAACTATGAAAGAGAGAGAGGGACAGAGAGAGAGAGAGAGAGAGAGAGAGAGAGAGCATTTTGTGGTCGAACATTTTCCAAGAGGAGCCTCGCCGCGTCGCCGCGCCGCCCTGATGGTCTTAAGATGGTCTTTTTTTTATGCTGCAAAAGCAAGGATTTGAAATTACTTTGTTGCAACTTGTTGTTGTTGTTGTTGTTGTTGTTGTTGTTGTTGTTGTTGTTGTTGTTGTTGTTGTTGTTGTTGTTGTTGTGTTCTCTCCCCCTTTGAGCTGTTAATTTATGGTAATTGTTTTCTTTAGCATTAAAAATTGCACACAAACACACACGATAAACGACGAAAGACTTAAGACGCGAACCTGCTGAAAGTAATTAAGCCAAAGATTTAGTTCGGAAATGTTTTGCGGCTATTATTTCAAATGGTTTTCAATAAATAATCGCTGATTAAACGCGACTCAAAGAAAGAACAGACATTATTCTCGTACATGATGGAGCATTTTCCTAAGCGGCTGCGCGTTGAAAACGGCCGGAGACCAAAAAAGTATTTAACATATTTCGAGATCGCAGCGAAATCTTTCTTTTCACGTTTGGGTGTTGAAAACAAAAAAAATCTATGTATCAGATTGTACTTTCAATACATAATGAATTGTCGTTTTTTCCTCGAAATTAAAGTTTGGGAAATTTTTTTGAGAGTAAATTTCTTCTTTACGCTTGCGCTTAAGTAAAGTTTGTTGTAGCGTTCAACAATTAGTTGTTTGTTGGTCCGCTTCATGACGCAACAAAGTCTTCTACGCCGGAATTACAAAAGTGGCTTCACTGACTTAAACGGTGCATTCAATGACAGTTGGCAGTTAATGATGATGATGACGACGATGATGCTGCTGCTGATGGTCACAATGTCCGTTGACTTAAATAGAGTCTTTAATAGAGTTAAAGTCGCAAAGGCCGGTCGCAATGAAGCGTACTCTAAAGTGTACCGCACTGTGCACCGACAAAATGTACCGGCAAAGTGTACTGCAGTCAGTACATTGCGGCGCATTGAAAGATTTTGCAAGCTCTTCGCGTTATTGTTTCTGTTTCTTGAGTTCGAAAAGGAAGAAGTACAAGAAGAAGTAGAAGAAGACAAAGCCGGAGAAGCTCCAAGCCACAAAAGTAAACCACAAACAATAGACAATTACATCATGCGGAATTTCGGAAGGTTTTTATGTGTACTAACGCAAGATAAAAACGATTTTCTGCGATTTTTCGGACCGAAGACTCTCGTTAAAAAATTAAACAATAGCGCAATTGCGTTAACAAGGAAGGAGAAAGAAGAAGAAGAAGGGAAGCAAAAAGCGAGCAGTTTTGCTGAAAAAAGCATAATTTATTCACAGAAAAAACTTGTAAAAAAGTTTTGAGGTTTTCAAATGATTTAGAAAAAGAAAAAGAATCACTTTGAAGCAGGATTTTTTTTGGACAAAATATAAAAAAAAAAAAAAGTGTATTCAAAAACTTTACTTAAGTAAAATTTCAATTTTCTTTTCGAATTTTCAAAGCGAAATAGTTCGAAAAGTTTCTTCAGAAAAAAAGAAGCAATTTTATTCCTTTTAAATTACTAAATAAATTTTAGATTTCTAAGATCAAAGAAGATGTTTTTAAAAAACATTAAATAAATAATATTTGTTGGTGGAAATTGTATAATTGAGTGCTTACCTTCCTTCGCATAAAGACAAAGAGTTAATCAGGGCGCGACCGCTTTTGTCTGAAGATTACAACAAAAAGTTTCGAAGATATCAACAAGAAAATTGCATTAAAGTTGATTTTGTAGTACTGCTAAGCAGTAGCAACAACAACAACAACAACAACAACAACAAAAAATCCAACCCACCCTACCCAATTAAGAAATAGCAACAACAACAACAACAACCGTAGCAGCGGCAGCGCCAATTATTGTCGATAAAAGTAAGAAATAAAATGTTCTCATTTCATACGCATCAAATGCATTCATTGCGAAGGTTGTGTGTGTGTGTTTGTGAATCGTCTAAAAACAAGAACAACAACAAAAACAACAAAAAATAGTATAACAAGGGTAAAACGACTCTTTTCTCTGGTCGTTTTTTCAAGCGCTTTGCAATCATTAAAAATGTCCGTCTTTTAGAAATCGTAATTATTCTTTGTGGGGGAGAAAAATACAAACACATATTTCAACTTTTATTAAATTAAAATTAAATTTAAATATGAATATGTTTAGAGTCTGGAAGAATTTAAATTGCGAGCCCAGAAAAGAATCATAAAAGGCTTAGAAAATAAACATAAAAGAGTCAGAAAAGAATCATATAACGTTCAGAAAAGAGTCCAAAAGGCTCAGAAAACAATCATAAAAGGCTCCGAAAAGAATCACATAAAAGGTTTAGAAAAGAGTCCGAAAAGGCTCAGAAAACAATCATAAGGAATCATCACTGAGGAACACACTCAACCACGTCAGTAATCATTGAATGACTTTCAATACATTTTAGTTTATTCAAAGAATGACAATGACATCAATTCTGTTTTCGTTTCATTCGAAACTTTTTTCTTTTTTACAAATAACTAAAACTTCATTAACATAATTTCTATAGTAAAAAGTCTTTCTTTTCGGTTTCATCTGTTCGTAGAAAAGAAAGAAAGAAGAATTGATGATGATGATGATGATGAGATGAAAGCTTTTAAAGGTTATTCTAACACTACCAGTAACGGTACAACCAACGGAGTCGAATTTAAGGGCTTAATTTGAGACTATAGAAAACGGTGCTTGTTGCGTTTTCTATTCTCTTAAACGCGACGAGATAAGTTCGAGAACAATTTGTTTTTTTCTATTTGCATAAATTGAATTTTATATTTTCATTTTTTAAACCTTATTTGATATTTACGATTATTTGTTGATCCGCCTGCGAGAGAAAGAGTAGAAAGATTTTTTTTAGTGTTCCAAAAAAATCGTTAAAGACTGACCTCAAATTCTTAAGATTTTGGGCTCATTCTTCATTCTCGGTCGTTTTCAATTTATGCAAAACAGTTTACTCAAACGACTATTATTGACGACTATTGTGACCAAAAATTATTCAGAAAATATTTTATATACTTAACCAAGAAAAAACTGTTTATTTAAATGATTAGAAAGCGAGCATTGCTAACGGAGAATTTGGAGAATTTTGTCTGTCTGTTTATATTGATCTTTTTATTTATCGTATTTACGTGATTAATGATAAAAGAAACGTTTTTTTTTAAAAGTCCGTATTTTAATTAAACTCTATATTTATCGAAATAAAAGGAAAAAATTTTAAAGATAAATAAAAAATAAAAAAAAAACAAAAATTTAAAAAAATAAAAATTACAAAAAAGAAATACTATAGAAAAAAAGGTAGATACAATTTTTTTATGCCTTATAAAAAAAAAAAAAACTCTTCTACGTTGTTTCATCTTCCAATTCTTCTTTTTTCTCCTACTTTAATCCTCTAACGAATTGCTTTTGTTTATTTAATTAATTATTTATTTATTCATGCGAAGTGTTTCCCGTAAAAAGCATCAGAATTCAAATGAATCTGGCAAGAATTTTAAATTTTCTTTTTTTGTCTTGAAGTCTTGAGAAAGAATTTTCTTATAAGCATAATCATGGCATTCATTTACGTAAAAACACGTAAAATATTGCTTGTTAATGGCTTTCGTTGCTTTTTCGAGCAGCATTAAGCGATCGTGCTCGTGTAATGGCAGTGCATATTTTGTTCTTTTTCTTTTTCTTTTTATTTTTATTTTTATTTTTATTTTTATTTATTTTTGAACTGATAGAGTGAGCAACAAATTCTGATGAGGTTTGCGTTCTTTGGTAAATAGTTTCAACTAAAATAAATAAAAAGAAGAGAATACACCAACTATAACAAAAGGCTACACAAACTGCAAAAGAGAATAAAAAAAAAAATTGCCCCAAAAACATGAAATTGTAGTTTTATTAAAACTCTTTAAAATTATAAATTTTCTTTCGCAATAATAAAATTTATTGTTTGCAAAACAAAAAATTACAATATTTAAGTAATAAACAAATTATATATATCGTACAATACTACAATACAAACACTATCCAATTAGAACTGACATTTCGTTCAAGCGTTATTGTTGCCAACGATCTCGAATGAGCTTTCAAATTTTAACGTGCATGACATGCTTTCTTCTTTTGCAATGATTATTTTATTTTTGCAATTTACTAAATTGGTGTCATAAAAACAACAACAACAACAACAACAACAAAAATTATGGAAAATGTAATCTCTTAATTTGATTATTTTAGAGATTTTGTTTTAGTTTTCGAATAAATAAAAGTTTCAAATTGCATAAAATTAAGCCAGAAGCCAAAACCTTTGCTATAATTAAAATTTGCTATAATTAATGCAAGAATTACGAATGTTAAGAATGACGTATAAATTTCAGGTGCCAGAATAATTTCCAATAACAACGATAGCAGTTTAAATAACAGCACAGACGCGTCGCGACGTCTGTTGCAACAGTTATAGCAAATATTGTGTGATCAGCTTTGATTCAGTTCAGTTCAGTTGAGTTGCTCAGTTCAGTTTTAAGGTCAGTTCATTCTTCTGTCATTCTCAATGCACACGTAGAGAAAAATAAAATAAAAGAATAAAAACAACACACAACAACAACAAAAACAACAACGACGAAAACAACAACAACGACGACGACGACAAACATTTATTCTTTCAACATTTTTTATTTCTGTGTTTGTGAGAATAAGCATGAATAGTTTCAGAATTTTTATATTTTGCAAAGTAAAAAAAAATTGCTTAGCGCGTGCGTGTGTGTGTGAGTGTGTGTGTGTGTGTGGGTGTTTGTCATCATTATCACAATTTATAATAACAATTATTTACAATAAAATGACATTGAATGATAATGAAAAAACTTATATTTTATTTGTTGTGAAATAAATGAAGGAATTTGTTGTATGCTGGAAAATGTGTGTAGGTGTGTTTGTGTGTGTGTGTGTTCTGGTGTGTGTATTAAATTCTTTAAAATTAAAAGTTACGTTGAAAAAAACAAAAACAATTCGAAAAATAATTACGATTACTTTAAACAAGTTTTTGCTCTTGTTCTGTCTCAGTGTGACACGAAATATCTCTCTATCTCTCCCTCTCTTTTTCTCTCTCTTTGCTGTGTGTTTTCTTTATACAGAATGTATTTTTTTTTTTTAATTTTTTTTTTTTAAACAGTTGCTATCGATTAGTTGTTAGCGTTGTCGGTTTCATCAAAAGCCAGACTTTATAGTTTTGGTATATTTTCATTTTAATCCATATTAATAATTCACATAACTAACAAAACAACAACAACAACAACCAGCTAAACTACCCGGAAACCCAAATTAATTTCATTTGACTGCTATTGTTTTATCATTATTACATCAGTCTCGTCGTAAGTGCGTGCAACATTCTCGTATTTATTAAATCTGCTTTGCTGTCTCTTTTTTTCTTTGCTTTGGTTTTAACTGATGCTTCTTTCCTTCTTCAGAGAGGAAGAGACTCCCCTGAAGCATGAAATACAAGAATGTTTTGGTTTCTTTTGTAATTCATGAAGTAATTAAACTGAATGCAATTGAAAATGCGGATGATCATAAAAGGCGGATGATCTTTCCTGTGCAAATAAACGGCAACAACGGCGTTGTTGTTGTGTGCAAAAAGAACTGCGCATAAGCAACAATGTACACAACAACGGAAACATAAAGAAGCTTCCGCTCTCCGATGAGTTTAAGATTGTGATTGCAAACGACGACGACGACGATCTAACGATTATTTCTTTCTTTGAATTTTTTGCGAAATTCATTAGCGCTGGAGCGGTTTTTTAAGTTTTCAATGTCGTTATTGAGACATTTGAGAGTTTTTTTATTGAACAGTCTAAGGCGTGGGGAGGGGAAGAGGGAGGGGGGGGGGGGGCTGAGAGGTTGTAAGGTAATCAACGATTTTTTAGGAAGAAAACAAACGACATTGCCGTTGCGTACGCGACAACCTCAAGAGTAACGCGATTATTTTAACCACAAACTCCAACAACAACAACACATACAGCGATCCTAACAATAACAACAATGTTTTCTAACAACAGTTCGTTGAACTTTGTTGATGGCTTCATCGGTGGCGATCGGTTGCATTTGAATATCGAAGTAACGTTCGTTGAACGAGAGCTTTTGAGCTAACTTTTTAATAAACGCTCGTTACTTTTAAGTACGTGCGAGCAGACATACACACATACTCGTTTATTGTTGTTGTAGTTTTGCATTTGCACACAGCGACAATCGAAGCGGCTGTGATTTTTCACACCTTTCTTAACCCTTTAAAGGTTTGAAGGTTTGATTTGAATTGATTTTATCGATTTTTTAATGAATACACTTCAAGACGAAAAGGTTTTTTTTAAATTTTTTAAATTTTTTTTATTTGTAAAAAATTTTTTATTCTTTTTTTTTTTTTTTAAAGGATACCTTTTTCAAGATAATTATACAAAGTGAAATATTTTTTCAAATAAAGTTATCTTTTTCAAGATTAAGGATGATATGTATTTAAAAAAAAAAAATAAAATTTTTTTAACTAAAATAAACAATTATTATTTAAGAAAATCATGTGCGACAGAACATTATTATTATTATTATTAAGGCCAACCTTATTGATGTTGTTTGTTGCCAATGGTGGGGCAAAATAGGCGTGTCGCATAATAATTTTGAAGCTAGTTTTAATATGTACTCGTAGTAAATTATAGAAAGTTCACAAATCTTTAAGCATCGCAAACACTGCAGTTTTTTTTTTTTGTTTTTGCTTCATTAAAACCGGTTACTGATTTATGGAGGCCGTTAATGATGCCGTCTTTTTTGGGAGGGGGGAAAATTTGTTGTTGTTGTTGTTGGGCTTGTTTGTGTTTTTCCATCTCTCTTTAAAAAAATATTTCACGCACTTCTTTAAAGACGATAAAATATCGATGCAGTTTTGAGGCGTTATAGCAGTTAAATGGATTGGTCAATAAGTCAGTCAGCGCTGATGTACCTAACATTTCAATTAACAACAACAACAACAACAACAACAACAAATATCAATGTAGCATAAAAAATGGTTGGATTAAAAGTTTTTCATCAGCTCAACGACAAAATTCATTTGTAAATTGAAAGCTTTAGCAAACACACGAAATACATTAAATTTTTACCTCTTCGTCGTCGTCTTCTTCTTCTTCTTCTTTTTCATCATCTTACTTTGAATTATTTTGCGGAAATTTTTGCTAACAAACAAATCAATAACAATTATGAGCAATTTTTTAAAAATTAAAAAAAAAACGTTTTAGTAAAATTATTCAATTGTTGGGAGAATTAAGGGAAATTGTTGTTGTTGTTGTTGTTGTTGTATTTCAATTTTTTAAAATTGTATTTGCATTAGGAAATAGTGTGTGTGTGTGTGAAGTCAGCAATTTTCGGAAAAAAACAAAAAAAGGAAGAAAACACAATACTTTTACTTACATATTCGCCTTCTTCTTCTTCTTCATCTTCTTCTTCATTAAAACAAATGAAGCAATTACAAAAGCATAAAATAGCGATGGGAAGAGTCGGTGAAGGGGAGAGAAGGGGTGGGGGGGGGGAGGAACTTTTGTCAATTAAGCCAACAAAAAACAACAACATCAATGACAACAAACAATGCCGAATAATCGTAGTGAAATTGAAAACGCTAACGCAAGGTTTTTTCGAAAAAAACCTTCGTGAACAACATAATTTTTTTTTTATGCGCTCTCTCCTTATGCGCTTTCTTTTTTCTCCAGGAAGCTTCCGCAAACACGACAAAGTTTGCTTTCAAACTTTGCTTCAGTTACGTTTTCATAATAAATAATAACTGTAGTTATTTCGCTGCGTTGTTGTTGTTGGTTGTTGTTGCTGCTGCTGCTGTTTATACAACTTGTGTAGTACTCTTATGAATACATAACTCGTTTCTTCAACGTTTGCGTGGCTTCTCGTAGCGTCGTCTCGTTGATGCGACAGAGTTCGTTTTGTTTCCGTCTTTTATGTTACCATATTTTACAATGTTTGTCTAGTTGTTGTTGTTGTTGTTGTTGTTGTTGTTGTTGTTGTTGTTGTTTTTGTTGTTGTTGTTTGTTGTTGTTGTTATAGCGTTTCATCGCTGGCGTATCAGTTTCTTCCCCCAAAAAAATGCTATCAATTACTTTATAAATTTAAATACAATACAACAACAACACCGACCGATATCTCTTAAACTGAAAAATATAAAAATCATTCTTCCGTTCCGGAATCGATCGGTTATATAATACTCGTAATAAATAATACCGAAATAAATAATAACAAAGAAGTATTAATTTTCAAAAAAATTAATTTTGCGATGAAGACTCTTAAGAGCATTCTCATTCATTCCATAAATTCGTTGAGGTTTTAGGTTTTTACGAAATCGAATTTGTTCTGACGTGAAAGAGAAAGAGAAGAAACAGAATAAAATCATTAATTTTTCATAGTCTGTCACTCGAAGTGAAAACACATTCAAAAGTGATTAATATTTTAGATAGATATTATTCTGCAAATTGAATATTTTATAGGTTTGCGTTTAGCCAATATTAAATGAAATATTAAATTATTAAATGAGATTAAGAATATTTTGTTGAAAGTAAAAAAGACTTAAAAAAACAAAAAAAAAAAACAGAATCTCAATGAAATTTCAAATATTCAAAAACTCATGCAAATTCATTTGATTATAGTATTTCTTAATATGATACGAGTCGTTTACGAGATATTAACTGAGTCGTTGTATGTAACTTGTTATCTCTTGACAGAATTTCAATCTTGACAGAATCTTTTGAACAGAAACTTTCAATTTTTGCAGTTTGTGTAATTAATTTGTTAAAGCATTAATTATGCAAAGCCTAAAAAAATTAATAAAATGTTATGTTATATTATATATATAAATTATAATTTAGTAAAAATTTTTATGCGAAAAATCAGTAAAATTTTAAAAGTTAAAAAGGAAAAATTTACCAAGTTTTGATTTCTTGCGTTGAGTAGAATTGTTAGCAAAAAACCCATAACAATTATTATTGTAATAATACCTAATAGCAGCCGCAACGTTACAACAGCTGTTACAACAACAACAACAACAACAATAACAACAACACAACGACACCTGAACATCTAGGCTGCATCTAGTTTTTCTGTTTGCAAAGAGATTGAGGCGGCTTCTTTTTTCAAGATCGTAGAAAATAATTTTAATGATTGTACCTTTGTTGTTGTTGTTGTTGTTGTTGTTGTTGTTGTTGCTAAATGGCGTTTGTGGAATTCATATAAAGTAAGTATAAATTCGTTTCCTATTTTTTTTTTCTTCATTGTTCATTCGAAGTAAGCTTTGAAGCGAGCCTAAGAACAACTCAACGCATTATATATCATGTTTGCAGTGTATAGTTTATACTATCTGAAGCAGCTGGTAATCATTTCTCGGTAAGAGCCTCTTTTTCTTGTTAGTTTTGTTTTGGCGTTTTCGTTTTTTCTTTTGTTTGATTTCTGTTTTTATTGATTTGTTTTCCTTTGTTTTGAAATTGTACCATAATTTTTATTGCTTCTTCGACTTCTTCCGGCCAGAAGAAAGAACTACGTACATTAACTTTATTTATTGCAAAATTTTTTTGAAATCATTAACACTAACGAGAAGAAGAAGAAGATAACCTGAATGAATCAGGCTCACGGACGGACGAGTTCGTGGCTGCAGCCGCAGAACTTTGCTTTTTTCCAATGAACTTTGCTTCAATGAATGTGCTTTGCTGTAATCGTAATTGTTTTTGTTGTTTTTTTCTATTTTTTTTAACCCTTCTTTTATTTGCAATGTAATAATATATATATGTATGTATATTTTTTTTTTATAATTTTTTGTTCATTTCGAATTGTTTACTTTCAAAAGAATTTAAGTCAATTTACTTAAAACAAATCAAATTAAAATTGAAAACAAAAAAAAGAGTAAGTTTTATAAAATATTGGCATATTTTCTCATTCCATTGTTATTATAATAAAGATAATAAAAATAATAAAGAAAATTAATCGCTAATCGATTGTTTGAGCCACATTCAACCTGAAAGATTTAAAATACAAATTATAATAAATTTTTTCATTATTAACGATTTTTGTTCCTTTTTTTTTTGTTTGTCTGTCCTTTCTTTTTGCTAGTAGAAATTTAAAAAAAAAAATTATTTACTTATAAATAATTTTTCGCAATTTAGATACAATTATTTGTTATTTTTATACCGAACAAATTTTATTTATTTATTGTTTGAATGAAGTGTGTTCTATGTGTTGCCAGCAAGATTCTTCGTTTTGGTATTTTATTATTATTTTTTTATATTTATTTCTTTTTTTTATGATTATTTCTAATAAAAATCTAAAAAAATCATTTACACCAAAATTCTAGCAAAAAAAAAACGTACATAATTTTATTTATTTTATTTTAATTTCTATATATTTATTTTTGATTTGATTTTGAAATTATTTGAAGTCGCTGTTTTATGAGTTCGTTACTCGTTTGTGCTCAAAGCAACGAATACGAAGAGAACGACTCGAGCCGCCATGGTCTCGCACCGCTTCAGACTTCATTTCGTTCGAGCAACGTAATTCGTGTGAGCCGTCTCTGTTTCTTTCTCCTTCAGCAAACAATTAATCTCACTGCATTGATTAATTGTTTGCTGAAAATATCCATAATATATAAATATATACATATATAATAAATATATAGCTGTGCTATCATTAAATAACGGTATTTTTAACAGTTTATTTTTATTTTTCTATAATTTTTATTATATTTTGTTTTTATATATTGTTATTATTTTTTTAAGAGTTTTAAAACTTTATTTTAATGGCTTTCTTTGTGCAGCAGATTTTTTTCTAGATTTTTATCTATTTTTCTTTATTTCTTTGTCTATTAAGTTGTTAACGGTTTTTGCCGCAAAATTTCCGTTTCCGCATTTTAAATCATTATTTAATTTAAAAAGACGAGAAGAAAAATAAAGAATAATGATCATCGAACGCAAACGTTAAGACGTTAACGTGGGAAAATTTTGATTTGTGTTGTTCCTCGGCGCAGTGTAAGAACACACACAAGCACAAGAAGAAGAAGAAGAACAAAAACATGACCGCAACAGAACAAATTCATTTGAGCTGTGCCAGTGACATACTCACCTAAATTTTGAGCATCGATTCGGGCGTGGTAACCCAAAAGGCTGATCAACACAAACAGCCGCGTTGTTATTCTCGGCATGATTTCGGCCGTTGCTGCTGCTGCTGCTGTCTCTTTGTTAATCGTCCTTAATCGTCGTCAATTGGTTTTAACGAAAATTGCCTTCTTTTCGTTTAGAATTTTTCTTCTTATTATTATTATTATTAGGTACGATATCACTCACTCTTGTTGTGAAAAAAACACTGTGTATCTGTCGTTTATGAACACTTCGTTCGTTGTTTAGCAAAAAGTCATCTTAAGACTTTCTTTATTCAAGCGTTGCGAGAAGGCACGAACGAACGCTCGAACGAACGCACGAACAACCGAACGAACGCTAAGAAAGCAGAAGAGGAAGACAAATGACAGCCCGGTAAAACCAGGTATTTTCTAAAAATTTCTACACTTCACGAAGTGCGCAAGCGAGTCAGCGGCGGGCGAACAGGTGAAGCCGAAGAAGAGGTAAGTGTGTCACCATCACATGCGGTAGATGAGCGTGACTGACGACGACGGCGACGACGACGACGATTCACTGCTTGACGTTTCACTCATTGAAGGACTTGCTCACCGAATGATTGGCTCATGGCTCACCGAATGACTGAAAGTGTTGGTCTGCGTTGACGGTTTGGCGGTATGAAGGAAGGTATAAAAGAAGAAGAAGAAAAGGAACTATTTTGAATGTTCACTTATTTTATCGTATTATTGTTGTTGCTCGCTTTCTTTTTTTTTTTTTTTTTATTAAAAATTGTTACATTTTAGAAAATTTTCATTTATGTCGGAAAAGAGAAAAATATATTTTCATGTGTTTTTTGGAAAAAAAAATTTTTAATTTCGTTTGTTTTTTATTTTTTTTTAATTGATTTTTTTTTTATCTTTTCCGCAACAGATTATTTTATTATGTATTTTTATTTCCGCGTTACGTATCCACACTCGTTCAGCTTCGTGGTAAGACTGAAATTGTACAAACCAACAACGAACAATACTTGTTCTTCGCCACAACGTTTGCGGCAACAGCAACAGCAACTGCAGCGCCAGCGTCCGTCCGATAAGCTCTCTCTTACCCTTGCTCTCTTTTCGTTTTTCAAAAATTTTCTCCTGAACTTGCGAGCTGAATTTTGAGAGAGCTTTCGCTCCGAATGGAATTTGAAACAATATACACACAAAAAAAAAAACCATAAAAAGTATGAAAAATATTACACTTTTTAAAAGTTCATCTAAATGATTTTGCTTTGGTATTTCTGATTAAATTGTAACCATCTGCAATGACATACGCTCAGGAATATCTTAAGAAACTTCTATGGACTTATGCATTTTGTCGTTTAAACAAATCTACGGTCACCAGCAATGATTGTCTAATTTGGCATAAGAAACAATTGAGTTATGCTATGAGTATGCTACCTTATTCCTTACATTGAACATTCCTTACTTCACCTTTAGGTAAGACCAAAACGTTTGTACCTACTGTTTTTTAAACAAAAGTTATTTTAAAAAAACATATTCGCTTTGGTTCCAGTAATCACGTTTAAGACACTTTTAAAGCTTATTTTTTCGAAATAGCAAATTTAGATTTAGGCGATTATTGCCTTGTGGCCATAGAAATATTTATTCCTTTTCAAATAAAATTAGTGCTTTTTAATGTTTTTAAAAACCTAAAATAATGAAAGCCCTCAAGTAATAAGGGTTGAAGTATGCCTTCCCTTGCGCAAAATAGGAAAATACTACACTTTTGCTTTTCGAAAATTACTACCAAAAAAAAAGAAAGGGAAAAACGGCAGCACCAGTCGCATGTCGCTCTCCAGTCGCTTTCCAGTCGGGCCTGCATCCATATCATTTCATACTTTTCTCTCCATTTCCGTAACATTCCACTATACTCTATTCCATTTTCTTTCTCTCTGCAAAAGCGTCTGTTTTGGTGGAAAATCGTTTTAATGCATTTAATGATGTTCGATTAATAAAAGAACTTTTATAAAAATTTTAAAAATTTATAATTTTTTATATTTTTTAATTTTGCAAAGAAACGTAAAATAAAAGTAAAGTGTAAATTATTTTTCTATCAATAGATTCCTTTCTTAGCTTGTCCAATCATTATGGTCTTCTTCTTCTTTAATGCTTGTGGTAGTGCGAAAATTATTAAATCATTATTTTATAGAGGATGCGGTTAGCATTCTCACAATAATTCGCTTTAGGCATTTTAATGGATTAAAGCATTATTAAAAGTTCTAAGAAAATTTCCGTAAAATGATGAAAATATAAAAATAGACCGCCTGTATAGGTCTATAGCTGTAGTAATTTTATAAATAGTCGTATAGTTTTTTTTTTTCAATTTTCAATTTAAATAAAATCTTCCTCAATTCATGTGTCAAGTTTGTCGCTTAAGTCTTTAGTTCTCTTTAAAAAAAAACGCAAAAAACACCATGCTGCTGCTGCAGTGATGTTGCTGCAAATATGTATAAAGCACTTGACTGACCTTCAGAAATTTCTCCCCTCTTTTTCGGGAATTTGTGTCGGTGGCTTTTTTTGTTTTCTGCGCCACCCCGCAAACGTCACCAGTTTTGTTTTTTTTTTTTGTTGGCTTCAGTCGTGAATGTGATTTTATAAGGCAGGAAAATAGAACAAAAACAACAACAACAACAACCTCACTAACAACAACAACAAAAGGAGACGCGCAAATTTTTCGTTGAACTGGGTTAAGCATTAATAAAAATAAAACAAAAAAAACTTAGGCTTAGGATAAAATAAGTGTTGAGTTCATTACACACACACACACACACACACACAAACACAGCCATCCTTCAACAAGAAAAGCCACATTTTCTTGGCTGCAAATTGTTCGCTGCGAGTGTGCAAGGCTTCATGGTTCGCTGCGTTCGTTTCGGTTCGTACAATAACGACACACAAGGAACTAGGTTACACACCAGAACAACAACAACAACAACAACAACAACAACGGGGGAAAAACTAAACAAGAGCAAGCACAATAATTGGTAACTTAACAACAGCGCAAGTGCTTTTTCTTGGGGCGAATAAACTATGATTTACGAGTACGTTTCGCTGAAGATTGTTTGATTGATAAAGTTGTTGATGAAGGCTTTTATGTACCTACGCTCTTTTTTCCATAGTTTGCGGTAATTCGATAATGCGATGTTACTCGTTAACTCCTACTCGTTTATATGAAACGAGTAGTTATGCATACGGCAGCTGTTTTTCGTTAACTATCATCTCTCGACAGCTCTTATCATCAGTTGAATGGTCAAGGGCGCTGTTTGGTCATTTTGCGTCCACTTTTATTGCGATTTGGCTACTTTTTACTTTAACTGTGTGTGTGTGTGTGTGTGTGTGTGTTTCCCACATTCTTCACTGACACTTCTTCTGGTTATGCTCGCTTGCTTGCTGTTGATTTGTTGTGGCCTCAGTTTCGTCGATTCAGGTTCTCTGTAGATTCTGCAGCTTTTTTGCTCCAGTTATCAACTCTTTTGCATTTAATCGGCATAACATTTTACACTTTTCAGCATTTTTTTTTTTGCTCAATTTTTGTTGTGTTTATTCTTCGCACCTTCTTGCGATGCTTGCGCAATTTGAAATGTGGATTTTTTGTTTGGTTTTATTCTGCCTGTCTTTTCTTTTCTCTACTCTTCGAGGTTGTTCGATTGGACTGCAGTTGCATAACTTTGCACTGGCTTTTTGCATTTGCTGCTATCGACCGAAAGCTTGTGCGATAAACTTGTCTTCGGCAACTTCTTTGACCTACATCAAGGCGGTACTTAACCCATTTCCAGCCACGAGAAGACGCGTTTACTGAAGGAAATCGTTGAAATTTTCCAATCACTTTATTTCTGTTCTCACACAGAATGCAATACATACATATAGTACATGCTATAACGGTCCGTTAGCATAAACTAAAGACTATAATTTGTTTTCAAAGCAGTTTGAGACAAAAATGTTTTTACATACATATATGTTCACGATATTTATATTTATCGATACTCATGCTATACTCATGTTTCGTTACTATGATCTTTCTAAATCTTGTTGCTCTATCAAAACATAGGCTGATAATTAGTTATGACGTCATGGTTGTTGTCAAGTAGTTGTCACTAATGATCACAATTTCGTTAGTTATGGTTAGTTAAAAAATTGTTGTGACTTCAACTTAATTTCTTTTTTTATTTCTGTTGATTTTATAATGTATTATATATAGATTTATAAATATACAAAGAGCGCCCAAAACCTTTGAAGAATTTTTTCTAATTTTCTGAATTATTCTCGCTGAATTGAAATTAATATATTTTTGCTCTAATTAAGAGAGGAACAACGAAAGAAACAACGACAGAAACAACGAGAATAACAACGAGAAGAACAAGCAGATGAACAACGAGAAAAACAACGTGACGAACAACGAGAAGGACAATGAGATTAACAACGAGACGACCAATTTCCTTCCTCAAAGAGAAGAACAAAGAAAAAAACAAGAAGATTAACAACGAGAAGAATAACGAGATGAAGAAAAACGTGATGAAGAAAAACGATATTGAAGAACAACGTGAATAACAAGAACATTAACAACGAGAAGAACAAGAAGATTAACAACGAAAAGAACAAGAAGATTAACAACGAGAAGAAAAACGTGACGAAAAACGAGAGGAACAACGAGAAGAACAACGAGAAGAACAACGAGATAAACAACGAGAAGACCAATTTATTTCTCCAACGAAAAGAACAAAGAGTAGAACCAGAAGATGAACAACGAGACGACCAATTTCTTACCTCAACGAGAAGAAGAAGAACAACGTGAACAACGAGAAGAACAATATGACAAAGAACGAGAGGAACAACGAGAAGAAAAACGAGATGAATAACGAAAGGAATAATTTCTTTCCTCAACGAGAACAGCAATAAGAAGATTAACAAAAAAAAAGAATAACTTTATGACCAACGAGACGACCAATTTATTTCTTTAACGAGAAGAACAACGACAAGGACAAGAAGATGAACAACGAGATAAATAACGAGAAGACCACTTTCTTTCTTTAACGAGAAGAAAAACGAGAAGAACAAGAATATTAACAACGAGAAGAAGAACGAGAGGAGAAGACCGAGAAGACAACAAGAAGAGAATTTTTTCTTCAATGAGAAGAACAACGAGAAGAGAAAGAAGATGAACAACGAGAATAACAACGATACGAACAACGAATAGACAAATTTCTTTTTTTTTTAATGAAAATTACTGTTACTTTTGCCCTAACAAAAAGAGAGAAATAACAAGAGGAACGACGAGAATTCAACAATTTTTCTTAATCAATTTTGGAAAATAAATGTTGAAAATCTTTTTAACTACAAGATAAAAAAACTTTGACAACACTTGACAACAAAAAAAATTAAATAAGACAATTTCAAATTGAAATTATTTATTCATTGCAAAACGATTGATAATGAAATTATAATTTTTCTCTATTCTCTATTCTCACACTGGATGCACGGCGGCACCAACTCATTTACAATTACTCAGAGATTTTCTTATTTTTTTCCACGCTTAATAAGCTACAAATTATTATCGTACATCATTAAGTGTTTAATTAATTGATTGGTTGATTGATTATAAGTGATACACTTTCTACGGTGATTGCATTACTGTCGTTATCGCATCGCATTGCGCTACTTTTGCGATACTGGACAAGTGCAGCGCTGGGCTGCGGTGGACCAGATGGCAATGGCTCTTACATTCTGCGGTAAAAGTGAAATTCCGTTATTCATTATTACTGCCGCTGCCCAAAAGCGAGTTAATAAATATGTAGCTGTCGGTGTCGCTGTCGCTGTCGCTGTCGCTGTCGCATTCCAAAAGAATTCACTTTCTTCGTCAATTTCGTCTTCAATAAAAAAAAAACAGCAGAAGAAAAGAAAAGGGAAGACCACTAAAACGAAGAGGAAGTCGCGGACGTACATACATAGTTGAAGAAGAAGGCTTGTGTGTGTGTGTTTTTTTTTTTTTTCATTCATACGACATTTTTCAGGCGACATTTTGGGTTTTTTTTTTGGTTTAGGTTCTTTTTTGACGAAATTCCATTCACAAAAAAAGCTAAGCTGAACTTATTAATTTTTGGATAATGTTTAACCATCGTCGATTAAGAATCGGCCTGAATTCTTTGCCGGAGTCTCTATGGATTTTCTCTAAGGCCAGAGAAAAGAGAAATTAAACAGAAATTTTTAGTCGTTGGAACAAGAAGAAGAAGAAGAAGAAGATACTCTCACTTACTAATAGACACTCAAAACAAAACCATTTGTCCCGCAGCACGTGCGACATCACGACAATTTAGAGTAGCTCCTGCTGCTCGAAAGGTTAATTCGGTTTTGCTCTTTGTTCGTTTGTGGTTCATTTGTAGTTGTTGTTTTTTAACGTATTTGCTGAATTCATGACCGTTGTTTTCTAATTTTGTTCTGGTGTATGTTGTTGTTGTGACTACGATGAACTACGCGCGTTTGATTCTGTTTAAAATTCCGCGCTCGCACGCAGAAAAGTTCATGGATTTTGTTGTTGCGATTTCTTTTTTTTTTTTTTTGTGCATTTTGTCGCTTCTTTGGAAGCGATTAAGTCGTGGTGTCCATTCTGTAGTAAAGTCACGTGTCTGAACTTTCATTTCCAGCACCGATTTCTACACAGTCTATAATCTATAATCTGCCGAAGATTTATTATAATTTCTATGAACAAATAAATAAATGAATGCAATTTTGAATCATTATCGAGTCTCGTGTTCTCAACACGTTGAACAATTTTGAAATATACAATATATGAAAATTTAATTTTTTAAATTTCATAGAGAGAAATTTCATTCGCAATCTTGAAAATTTAAGTTTGGATTTGATTGGAACAAAAACGATCATTGGTTTTTTATTTGTTAGAGCATCTTTTAAGAGAAATATTGCAGAAAATGTTTTCAATTTTTAAAAAAATATAATGTAATAAAACAGTTGGCCACACTTTTAATTGCCTGAATATGCGTTTTTCTTTCTAAATTTAGATAAATCTAAGAGAAAAGTTGGCACGACCATGCGTTAAAGCTTGAAGAGGAGAGTTTTTTTTTGGCAGCGTTTTTTAAATAAAAAATTTTCCATTTCAAATGGAATTTGGCATTCGGCATTTGCCATCTTCTCATGCGTCGAGACGTGCCGCCGTCTCGTTTCAAAGTGTGTAAAAAGCGTACGTACGTACGTACGTGTTAAAATTGTGCGAAAATTCGTAGCGAAAAAAAATCATATTTTAAAAATCAGCAAAAAATATACGCAAAGAATGTGTGTTGTCTTGAACCGCAAAATATGAAAGTTGGCAAAGCCAAATCATGATGATCATTCATTTTGATTAAACGGTTTTTTGTTTTTTGTTTGAATTTTTAACTTTTGTTTGAATTTTTAACTTTTGTTGTTATTGTTGTTTTTTTCACTCCATAATTTCTTGTTTTTCTTTTGTTCAACAAACAAAAGAAGAAATAATTAAGACAAAAAAACAGTTAGCTTTTTTTAACTTTTAAACAAAGTGAAATTTTTGGCTGGAATTTATTTTGATTTTTGTTTGTATGCTTTTAACAGGAAAGAGGAAAGAGAATAAACGGAATGAGCATTCAATACATCGTCACTCTCTTCCACAAACTTACCATCATCATCATCATCATCATCATCATGTTATAATGGCATCGGAATGATGTCTTCGACCAGGAAAATCAGGTTCATGGTATTGGCTGTATGCGTGAACAGGGCCGCCGCCGCTGCCTTACAACAACAACCAAAATTTCGGACGATTACTTTGGCAGCGCCAACAGCGAATGTCAACCAAAGTCAACGATCCGGCCAGAAGACGGAGGAGACACGTTTTGGCTTCGATTATTGTTCTGTTGCGGTTGAAGGCTTTACGAGCCAAAAGTAAAAGTTGTCTGCCGCATTGGTCTGCCGATGAGCAGACGAACAAAGGGACAAACAAAGAAGGGTCACTTTGGTCACTTTCTGCTTCGGTAAAGTGATACTTTAGAACAATTTTATCATTAAAAACGTTTGTAAAGCAACAAAGACATAATACAATACGATAATAGTATGTCCTTCTCTAACTCTCTCTTTAAGAGTACAATAACAACAATAATAACAACAACAACAACCATTGCAGCAATAGCAATATTTAAAATATGACAATAAAAACTTTCACCGGCACTAAAACCGTTTACCGTTTGTTGCCAAATGCGAGGCCGCGAAGGATAGTTTGTGTGACACAAAGCAAACGCAGAGAAACAATAGAACCAACAACAACAACAGCGATAACAACAACAATTCGACTTTGCGACAAAAACAAGCAGCAGTGTTTAATCTTTTGTACTGAAGATGATGACGATGATAGCAATAATAATAATAATAATAATAGTAAAAATGAATTTGAAGAACGTTTTAAAGTTGGAAAAAAAAAGGTAATTAAACTTGAGAATGAGAATGATGATGACTGATAATTATCATGATGTTGGTGTTTGGTAATGAAGTATGAGAAGATCTGTGATGATGATGAAAGAACATCGTCTTAATGTCTTTTGATATTGCGAAATAAAAATACATACGTAATAATCAAAATGCTGAAGATGATGATGATGTTGTCGAAAATGAATGATGATAACGAGCTATAATGTCGCTAAAGACGTTAAGATGATAAAGAAGCTTAAAAAACATTATATTGAATATACGTAATAATAAAATGTTACAAAATGACTTCAGATTCAGTCTAAAATGTTGGCTTTAAAGACGTACACAATAATGTCACAATTGATGATGATGATGTTGATGACGGTAATACCATCCATCTATCAAATAAATTATGTCATTAAGACCTTTTCTTTTTTCTGATGATCTGATAACAGTGTTTTTCCCACTCATTTTCTTCTGAGGCCATGATTAGTCAGTCGCTTCATTAATGCTTAGTTTACAATTTAATAATCTTGGAGTCGTTAAAAATTTTAACTACTTTTTCAAGCATTTATTTCGTGGCCTAAGACTGCAAGTACAAGCGCCCTCAAAAGCCATTTCCTTCGAAATCTTTACCCAAGATTTTAATACTAGTTAAATTTAAATTTTTATGGGATAAAAATATATTTGAAATTTTATGAAGAATAATTAAAAATTATAATGTTTTAGTCGATTTCCTGCATTTGATTAATTAAGTTTTTTAACGAAGAAAAAATATGTGGCCACTTTTTTTTTGTTTTTTAAATTTAAAAAAAAATGAAAGTTAGCAAAATCGTTAAAGATGTTAAAAAAAAAACAATATATACATATAAATCCATTAATTTACTATTTTAAAAAATATTTCTTTCGATTTTAAAGGCGTCTGGTGGCAAAGAAATATTCAACTCTATCAACTTCAATTTTATCAATACATTGAGGTTACAATGGTTACGAGGTTATCTTTCGCTTTCGCTTTCGCTGAACCTGTTAATTATTCTCTTCAGGCTTGCTATGAGAATAATGCATCTTTTTGAAAAGTCACATGAATTTTGAAATCAAGAAACACGTCAGAAATATCGTGTATCTTTACTCATAGCAACTACTTACGCACTAAAGATTAAGGTTCACACGAGGCGGCCGGTATTAAAACAAAGAAAAAAAACATTGGCCCATTAGCAAAAGAATTGCAGGCAACAACAATAACATTAATTGTGTAGTGCCTTTGCCATGCTTTGTTTGCCAACAAGAATAAAAACGATAAAGAGCGTTTATAAAACTGTAAAACTTTCACTAAACTATTTAAAAAATAAATTAAAAAGAGAGTTAAGATGGCAGAAGTTACATTAAACAGCTATTATTAACATATAGCTTTATACAATATATGTATGTATGTATATATAAAAAAATCTACCATCAGCGCATGAATCATGGCTTCAACGGATCGACGGACGATATGGTAGAGAAGAATTTCAATAGAAAAAGATTTTTATATCAAATTTTAATTCAAGAACCAACCAATTTAAGCAACCAATTAACGACTACCAACCACCAAATTTATCAACCACAAAAAATCGCCAAATTTTTTTGAATTTTCTTAAAAATCGCTCTCTGGAAAAGCTAAAAATTTTCAAGAATGCTGCACGGTGGAAAACTTCGGTTTAATTTTCCAAATTAGCAGATTGTCATATATGTACATCCTAACCTAAAAGTCTATATCTTTTCAACCTTCTCTATTCATTCCTAACTTTTAGGGGCCAAATTTTCATTCGAAGTTTAAGTTTCACGCCTTTCTGTTTACGATTTAAACTTAGGACAACAAAATTAAGAAATATTCCAACCCAAAAAAAGTTAAAAAATATTAAAAATTAAACTATACACTGTACATATAACTGTATTATAACTGTACATATAAATTAGTAGTAGTACATAAGAATAAAGGCGGCGAGGAAATCCAATCCAAGGAAAGTGAAATTAGTGCCGTCTTCTTTAGTTCCGGTACGCAAAGCGCAAACATTTCGACATAAAAAAACCATTTCGAACATTTTTACAAGCCATTAAAATGTAAATGAATAAAAGAAATAAAGAGTGAAAACTCATTAGAGAAAAATTTTTGGTTTTTATTTAAAAAAATTGCCGACATGGATGATATACTGTACTAAGTAAATATTTTAAACGGATAAATTTCAAGTTTGCCTTTTTTTTGTCGTTTCTGTGGAATGTTGCTTTCTACTGATGATCCATTCATGCTCATCTTTAACGTCAACAGCAACGCCAATATCATTATAATCACGTTCATCTTCATCATCATCGTCTTCAGCGGAAGTACGTTTACAAAATGAGCCAATGTTTACCAACTAAAAAGTAAAGGAAGAAGACGAAGAAGAAGAAGAAGAAACCAGTGAATAAGCATGTTCAGTGTGAGAATTGTGTATAGTAAAATGTTGACTAATTTTAGCAAAACAATGTTAGCAGGTTGGTAGGTCGATCGGCAGGCAAGTGTATACAAGTTGGGCACTCTTCCCCACTCTTTCGCTCAGCCTTCCCTTCCTGCCGCCGGACACCGGACACTCCTCTTCTCACGCTTGCGCTGCTGCTTGATTAATCCGTCGAGAGATTACCGTGAGAGAGGAAGTACGGTGTACGCTGCAGAGAACGAGCACGACCAACTTCTGTGTCGCTTAAAATGAAGATTTTGTAATTTCTCTTGACTTTCTCTTTCATTCTCTTAGTCACCTCTTTGGCATCAATATACCCTGCGGAGAGAGCTGTTAATCAGGCGTTTAAATAAATTTGCTATAATACTTTAATACTTTGCTAAAAATTGCAAAATAATTTCATTCATTATTTAATCTTTTTCTTAATTCAATTTTCAGCTAAAATGTACTTATTTGTTTAAAAATCATTTATTTATAGAGAAAATCTATTCGGTTTATAATATTTTTATCCACAATTTCTGCTACTAGTATTGATTAAATTAAAATTTATGCAATTGTTTGCACAGAAACGAATGCACAGAAACAAAATAATGCAAAATTTTAAAAGAAGTGCAAAACGTAAGAATAAATTAGTGTTTATTTACATAAAACAATAATCAAGGAATTAAGACATTTTAAAAATCCTTTTAAAATCCGTAATCTTTAATGCACGATGCGCCCTTTATTCCCTCAGCCTTTACTTGTTTTCAAAAAAAAAAGGCAACCAACCGACAATCATCACAAATGAAGCGATGTACGATACGATACGATACGTCGTCGCACTCTGCGGTCAAGTACGCGATGGAATTTGTGCGTTGCATTGCATGCGTTAGTCGCGAGCTCCAGGCCTTGCTGCAGTACTAGATGTCGTTGTTGTTGTTGTTGTTTAGGTATTTATTATTGTTATTGTTAAACACTCCCAGATTAAGAAATTTATTTGAAATTATTGCAACAGCAGCGGCACAAAAGCGGCAGAAAAGCGGCAGAAAAGCGGCACTTGCCGCAATTATTTGTGGTTGCGATGCCAGCGAGAACGATAACGATAAAGACAAAAACAAATGACAACCCACAACAAAGCGACGACAACGACGATAAAATAATAAATGAAAAACATAAATTGTAAATATTTTATTCATGAAACTGTTTTAATATGTATCAATATTATAAAGAAAAATACATACATAGTTTATGAACCAAATGTAGTTAGTCTAAATAATCTTCTAAAATAAAATAGTTTAAATTTTTATTAATTACGACACTCTCAATTAACGTTTTGTATACTAAAAATCGTACATAAGAATAAACGAAATTGTAAACCGGATGGATTAATTCAAATCTAGTTAAAGATTAACTCAATAAGAGAAATCAATTTTTCATTAAGCATAGAAATTCGTTTTCATTTTCTAGCGCGTCTAAACATTTAAACAATTTCAATTAATTTATTTTCTTAAGACTAAAAATTAACTAATGTTTTAGTTTTTTTGTGTTTTTTTTTGTAAACGTACCGAACGTTTTTTGGCGTTTGCATTTAACGCGAAAGTAACGCAAAATCACTAACTGGTTTTAAAAAATTTAGGTTAACCGTCAGTCAGTAACCGAATTAAAAATTCCGAAGCAGAGGCGGCGACTACTGTTGTTTTGTTGTTGGTGAACAGTCGATCAGCCAAAATCGTTGAACGAGCATGTATGTATGTATGCATGTACGTGTGGGTGCGTAGAAGCAGCAGCTCTTAGGCCAAATCAAATTTTATAAAATCTTTAATTCGTCAATTGTAAGTGAAATTAATTACATATTTGATGTTGAAACAAAACGTTGGGCAAAATGGGTTTTTCCTGCTAAATAAACTTCGATGATCGTGGTGCAAGTTTGATACTTGTAAAAGGTGTTGATTTGGCGAAATAAGGCCTCAACAATATAAGATGTACGTATCCATGCAAACCTCTGGCAAAATAATGATTAAAGATGGTTGCAAATTGCATAAAAAATCAGTTAATCGTTTACTAATGTGGAATATAACAAAAGATGTATATGCTTGTGTGAAAATTTCGCTTCCAATCATCCAGCAGATGATTGATAATTTATTTATATGGATATATTTAAAAAATTATGTTATTAATGTCAAAATAAACAATTCGTAATGTTTGCAGTAGTATCGTACTATAATTTTGTGTAGATATCAAAAAAGGTTGCTAAAACATTCCAAAAAAATGTTGCATACTTACAGGCAAAGCGGTATAGAATGTTAGCAGTGTTCATTCTACCTTTAGCAGAGTCAAGAGCCAAACGAACCCACCATTTGTTGTAACCCACTTGTGGTGGGTTACAAAACTTAATAAAAATACCGCTGAAAAATAATTAAAATTAAAAAAATAAAATTTAAAAAAAGGAAATTTGAAATTTTACATGAATAGAGATGAAAAAAAGTTATCATTGTTTATTAAATTTTTTTTATTATGTAGTAATAATTAATTAAAGTTTAAATAATTAATTTTGAATTAGTTGCGTCTGAGAACCACCACTTATTACAGGGTGATGAAATGTACCGCAGAAGAAATAGTTGCTCCTTGCTGCTGGCAGAGAATTTTCTTCCCATTAGGGCAGATTTCAGGGACTTTTGAAGCGTCCTCCCCCCTTCCTCCCTCCCTCCATCCATCACTCACACTCACTGTTGGATTCATTCGCAATTCCTTCTCCAAATATTATTGTTCACTACGCAAAGGTTAATTATAAAAACTACATTTAAATATTTTCGTTTATTTTATTTGACGTTTTCGTATTGTTGTAGATGTGATGATGATGTATCATAGTCAAAGATGTTTTTATTATAATATTCTAATTAATTTTAAATTATATAATCTTAAGCTTTTACGACAGATCTTGACGACAGATCGATCGATTTTCGGTAGAGTTTGGCGATAAATCCTTAGAGCAGATTTGCGCAAAATACGGATAGATATTCAATATAGTATGTCTGTCTGTTTATTCATAACTACCATAATTTAGAATTTGTAACTAAATGCAAAAGAATAACTAGAACTGAACTATGAACTATTGTTGAATGTATTAACAGGGCATGGTAGGTATGTTTATAGATTGATTAACTTATCGTAACTAAATTATACTTAATCTGATGAAAAGAAAAAGTAATACATACACACTGGATAAATCTTTAAAGCGAATGTTTCAATGTTACAACATAATTAATCTTCTCAGTGTATTACGTAGTATTTAGTATAGGTAGTAGTAAGCAGTAGTAAGTAGTAGTAAGTAGTGTAGTAGATAAAAAACAAAGTTCACTTAAATAACTAATAAATCAATTGATAAAGCTAACAAAAACCAACAACTAACTGTTAAGTAAAAAAATTTTTAGTTTTAATTATCACAAATTAATTCTAAGTGATAATTATTTTTAGTAATAGACTTTGGTATTATATTTTTTTCGGTAGTAGCATTCATTTTCTTTTGTTAATATACATTTCAATAATTTTTACCATTAAAAATGCGTGTGTAAGATTATTTTATATCTTACTATTGAGAGTTGTTAATGTGTAAGAATTACTTTCTTTACGGTTTGAAAATGTAATGTAATTCATTGATTTATCATCGTCGTATTTCTCGAAAGTTGTTGTGATGTGTTAAGATTTTTTAAAATATACTGAATCAACAATCAGAATGATTCTATCTGGTTTTGGTCTTCGAATCCTTTCTAATTAATTTAATTATTACTATTAGCAGAGATTTAATACACTATTGTCGAACTTATTCTAGCTTCTCAGATCTTTCTTTTTTCTTTTGCTTCTTATTTATTTTCGCAATTTTTTGTATTTTCACCAGAGTTTAAAATACGTTCTTGGTGTTCTAGAATCAAACTTTCTGCAATATTATTTTCTTTTTTTTTATTGTATTGTACGATATACTGAGCAAATGGGCTTCGTTTTACTTCGAAATGTGTTATGATTTAATTTCTAAGATAATTTTATTGAAGTTTGTTTTTGTAATTTATATTAATTTTTGAAAAAATGTTTTTCTCGTTGTGTATATTCTTGTGTGAGTTTATAGCCGTGCAATTCATAATCGCGTATTTTTTATTTCTCTCCATTAAATTCAAAACTAAATTTATATAAAATTTATAGTTTGTGAAATTTTTAAAAAATATTGAAGAAAGTAATTTACCAACCAAATTAACTATTTTTGGTATGCCTTCATCTAAATTGTATAAACATGCTCTAAAAAGTTCTAGTTATTTCATTAGCAACAAAAGCTCTTCGAACAAGTTTAGAAAGAGACAAGTGTAGAATAATAGAAGACTAGGTTAGCCTTTCGTCCAAAATAATATTTAAAATTGTATAGTATTTTTTATATTATTTATACTAATCGAAATGCAATGTAAATTAAATTTATAAACAGAAAAGAAATACATATTTTATCTTACGTCTTTCGTAAGCATTCATCTGATTACTTCCAAAATTATTAATTATTTCGTTAAACGTACTAAAGAATAAATGTTGAAAGAACAAGTTGTCTAATAGGTAATTTTTTACTCTGATGTTTTCAAAAAAATTTACACGGAATTCTAGTGCAGAAAATTGTGCAGAAAGTTTTTCGAAATTTCTTTCCTTTTTTCTTACTTTTTTAAAATACATTTTTGCTATTCTTTTAGAGAGCTTCTCACATTAGTCGACTTCTATATACGATAGTTTATAAGTCTAAATCTTTTTGAAGAATGACTAGAAGAAGGAATGCTTTTAACCACAGCTTATATCGTACATTTATATAAATATATTTTGATATATTCTATATTTTACCGAATATGTGCATACGCCATAAATTGGCGCGATAGTTCATGATTCATGTGGAAAAATTTACTCATAACTCATAAACCACTATATGCGAAATTGAGCACGATCGTTTAACTTGCACTGAAAGCTTTGCAAACTATTATCCGGCTTATAATAATTATTATTTTTCATTATTATTTCCATTTCCTTTTTCAACTCAATGCATTATTCTTGAAAATAAATTATTTTCAAAATTTTCATCTCCGAACTTGTAACGAAACCTTGCACTTTTAGGACCTCCTTTAGTTTTTCCGTATAGTGCTTCCATTGTGCGTTCAAGTGCATCTTGCCACTCAATTTTGGGGTAAATTTATGAATTTGTTGTAAACGTCGAATTCCTGCGGAACTGCTGGAGTTTCGAAAAAATCCGAAATTCAAAATCCACCAGCAGCCAACAACAGCAGCGCCGACTTCAAACATCGATGACCGTATCGCTCTTCTTCATCTCCATGAGATGCGTTTGCTTGAGTTTCTCCTGCATCTGAGTGAGCATATCCTGCATGCGTCGTATCTCTTCGTCCTTCTGCAGCAGCAGGCGGTCGGTCTCGGTGATGACGGCCTCGAAGCCGTTCGTGGAGCTGACCGAATCTCGCTTCAATTTGCCGCGCTCGCGCAGAGCGTGCTGCGATATCTGAGAGATGCACTGAGCGCGAAAGTTCTCATAGTGTACATCTTGCGTGGTGTCCTTGAGGTCCTGCATGTGCGTGGAGATGAGGAAGGTGCGCAGCTTGATGAAGTCGCTGTGATCGGGGTCTTCCACATCGACCACGCCCCACGGATACTGACGACCGCGCACCTTCTTGCCGGCCACCTCGAGCACAGTGTTGCTGCCAACCACAGCGAACGGAATGGAAGCTTTCAGCTCACGGTCCTGCTGTTTGAAGTCTTCGTCCTCGTCCGAATCGCATTCTGGAAACTGATACAGTTCGATGTGATTGTCCTCGAGATCCTTGTTGATGCGTTCCTTGAGCTGCAGCACTTCGCTCTTGGTCAGGCAGTCCGCCTTGCCGATGACCAGTACGATGTTGACCTTGCGATGAAGTCGACGTATCAGTTCGATATCCATCTGACGCAGACTGAGGAAGGAAGAAAGGAGAGGAATGAATTATTCGGTGCGTGGAGTTCGTCAGACGCTTACCTGTGGCCCCACGGCGGCACGAAGTAGAGGCAGCAGTGCACACGATTATCCTGTATATTCCTTCGATTTAGGCCACTCTCATCCGTAAAATACTGACGAAACTGTCGGAAAATTTTGAAAATGTTGCATTAGTTATGCGTTTTCGACCTAACTAATTTTCGAACTAACCTGTTCATCGATGTAGCCCGCACATACGCGCCAGCTGTCCTCGCAATTGATGGCGTCACCGAAGCCCGGCGTGTCTACCAGCGTAAGACGCAACCTGACGCCTCGCTCTTCGATATCCATCGTCTTCTTCTCGACACGTGTCGTCTTTTCAATACGTTCCTCTACATTCGGTATAATACGGCTCTTGTAAAGGTCGCCGAGGAACAAACTGTTGACCAAGGTCGATTTTCCCAGCCCAGATTCGCCGACCACCATCAAAGTGAATTCGAAGCCGCGCTTGACCGATTTGCGATGCACCTGCTCGGGCAACGTGGCGAAGCCGATGTAATCCCGATCGCGATCAAATGAAGGCTGAGTCTTTGCTGAGGAGGAAGAGAAGACGAGAAGAAAAAGAATATCCATAAATTTGATGTCAAAGAAAAGAGTGTATAGAAAGAGTGTATAGGGGTGTATGTAGGTACACTAGAGCTCTACTACAATCGTGCACACAAGAGCTTTCTAATCGTGCGATAATCCTTTCCCAACTCATACTAACTGCTTCCGCTACAAACTCAGCCTACTTGTTCTTATTCAATTAACTACATTCAATTAATTACAAAGGAGGCCTTCTCAGAGAACTCTCGTCATTAAACTCGACTCTGAAGCCGTTATCAACACGCGTGCCGAACCCAAACAAAGGCGCCTTTAAAAACAATGTGATGTGGGTACATTTTAGAAGTAGCTTCTACTGAGTGCTTTTTATGCCAGAAAAAATAATTGAGTGACATAGAAAATGGTTGATTTTTTGTTAAAAAACCTGGCAATCATAAAAAAGTAAAAGTATCGTACTTTCGCAGGAACTAACCTAAGTCTTCTGCACTCTCATCAAGGTAACTCCTTTGCGGGGGAGAGTAAATGCGGTGGCGGAAGGCTTAATAAATAAAAATTTAAAAGAATTTTTTTACCGAAAAAAACTCTAACGCCCGTTTTTTTCACTCCTAATTAAATTTAACTTCGTATTAAAAAAAGGAAAGTTAGCAAGTTACGTTTTCTTCATTCTCAGTTAAGGTTTTTAACAGAAGAAATGACAGTTCTCTAATTGCAAATTAAAGTAAATTGCACAATTTACTAAATTCAACCAGTTCGGGGGCCTTCAAATACATTTTTTAATTTATTCCATCTTCATCCATCCAACGCTTTTCCAACATCAATCAAAGTGTTATAAAGTGAGCGGTCATGAATTTACGTACCCGACATTTCAAGCCAATTCCACGGCAAGACACTTGACAGACAGTTAGAAAAAATGTTTGGGTGTTGCTTAGGCCGTTTGTGCGAGTGTGTGTGTGTGTGTATCTCTATTTTCTATTAGCCCAGAGCCTTCAAATACTTTTAGGATATTTTCGGTTATATGAGAGTTTTTAGATTTTATTTAATAAATTAATTCACAACAATTCACCAAGCAATAATGATTCTTGGAAAGCAATCATTCTAAAAATATTTTAATCTCAAAAAATAACAATAATATTTATTTTTCGAAAATCCATAGAATCGTATTATTGGAAAATTTTGTTATTTATATATCGAGTAATTATCCTTTTATTACACTTTCTTTACACTTTGATACACTTTAAACTACGAAACTGAATTTGAATTGCTTTCAGGCGTAATATTTTATAGAAAAAATAAACAATTTATTGTAATCTATTGATAATAATCAATTTTAAAATTTCACTCTGAATAAATTTTCACTTTCGTCAATATCACGCAGACAATTACTTTGAGTAGTTTGAGATACGAACGAGCTACTCGTACATTATCTTTTATTTTCCGTCATCATTCCAAGCTTCTCTGCGCATGCTCTCGTAAGAATTGTGTTTACCATCTCTTTTGACACTTCTCTCACAAACCGGTATGACAGTTTCATACAGTATGTACATAGTACATACGTACATAATGCGTTTGAATTGTGATACTCGTATGTCGTGATTTGCCAGAGAGCTCTCTTTTTTTTTTTTGCCAGAGAGCTTTTCAGTTATGATAAATCAAAGCTACTCAAATCAGCTCAAATACTATAAATTTCCCACAAGAGTAAAAATAATTTTTAATAACCTAAAAAATTAGGTCTAAAGAATTACTTTAGCAAATTCTAAACAAACATTTTTAACACAAACTTCAAAAGAAGTGAAGTCCAAGAGAAACAATCAAAGGCGCGCTCTTTTCTCGAGGGTGCTTGGAAGGGTGTTTCCAGGGCAGTTTCCAAAGGCCTGCGGTGATGGTTTTCGGTGATTATAATGAGGGATGTTTTTCTGGGGTGGACACACACACACACAAATACTCTTCCATGAGTGTGTTAGTGAGCTGGGAAAATTTGCTCTGAGAAGAGGCCTGAGAAGTTTATGCTTAGTTTTAAAAAGTTGCTACATATTAAACATTTAATACAGATGTTTTTATAACAGTCGTCTTAACAGTAGCAATTTAAAAAAAAAACAGAAGTATGTACATTTTTTTTTATTTTCCCTTTTTTTAATTTTCGCTGATCTCACTGACAAAAAATAGTGAAATTTCCCAAAAGACTTTTCTCTCCGAAAGAAAAGTCAAAATGTGACACGATTTGAAGAGTTAATAAAAACGTATGCAAGCCTACAAGCCCTACACAAAATAGGCTTCCCTGAAACAGGAATGGCCAACGCTACTGCTGGGGCGGGCCACTATGGCAGTGCAGTATAATACCACGGGCAAATGAAATTGTAATATATCCTAAGATATAAACATTTCAACTTCATATACATTTCAACAGCACATAAGGCGGGTCATATGTGGGCGGGTCATTACATTTTAATACACTTGCTACCGTCACAACAATGATGGATGAAACTGATGTGGTATTTGATGTTCCAAATAGATAGATGAACATATGTACAGACATAAGTACCTACTCTTATAATGGATACAACGTGCTCGATACGATACAACAACATGCGACCATTTACAACCTTTGCAACTGACTGTGTAAAGGATTTCTGCAGCATTTGACCCAAATCCGTGTAGAGACACAAGAAGATACTATATTGACCCGCACAAACCCACTAACAATGGCCCGAGAAAGGAAGAGAAAAGAAAGCTAAGTGGTTTAAGATGAACTCCTTCAATGTAACATCAAGGAATAAGAAAGTAAAAATAGTGTTAATATGTACATAAATATGTACACACGTGTGTGGTTACATACTCTCTGGTATCACATTCAAACGTGATAGAAAGCTAGCACAGCTTCTGGTGAAGTAAAATATGGTAAATCTGTATCGTTGTGTAGGGCAGATCGATAATGATGCATGCAACTATGAGCAGCATCGACAGACTTGCGGTGAGCGGATAAAAGAAAATGTATTGTAGTCTGAGTCATAAAGTGTAAATTGTGACAATATTTCCATCGTAAAGTAAGGTTTCTTAATGATCCATACTTTCTTTTTCAGTGCGTTGATTGTATGACAAATCTGATGATTTCACGTTTATAAATGAAAAAGTGTGTTTAAAAGAATATAATAATCTTAGCAAAATTAAATTCCTTGGGATATGAAAACATAAGCTGCCAATGCAAAACTAGCCTTCAAGCTGAAGCTATCCATCGATAGAAAATTATGAATATAAAATTAGGAGAAATTTAATGCGACTGCGACGAATTAAGATTATTTCATTGAAACAGACTCATAAAGTCCATTCGCTTTTCAAGCGTTCATTGAATATTTCAAAATACAAAGGTTTTTAGTGTTTCGTATAAATTTGAATACGAAATTTTTTTTCACAACTGTGAGCACAATAGACCATACCGTGGCAGTGTATTATTCTCACCAACTATTGTACATATCTATATACTTGTATACCTACATATATGTACAAGGTTATTTTATAGCTGCTAACTCAAGCCAAGCGATTCACAAGAAGCACCCAAAAATATCTCAAGTGAACACGATTGCAGTCACAACATTTTCAACGCCAAAACAAATTTGTTTTTGTGTGAAAAAAACTCTGGCCATAAAAATTTTTGATCAATAAACATTTTCCTTATACAATCAATGCATACATACATACATACATATTTCAGCGATTGGCTAATACAATACTTTAGCTATTTATGGGTTGCCACAGAAACTTAGGCGTGTGATGATCATCAGTAGCTCTCAACAGCTCTGGACAGCTCTGCTTTCAACAAAGTTAACATCGTAGTGAACACACCGATCGACCGACCGAATCGATCAACTGATCAACGTATCAGTTGTCAATGATTGCAAGCTCAAACTAATGCTGTTTTCACATTGTTTTACTCGACTTCAATCAACCACATTTTCATTGAAACCACAAATATTTTTTGGTGTAAATCGTTGAAATAACCAGATAAAAAGTTGTTGTATTTGTTACTGTGAAGACGGACCGTTGCCAACACGACTGTATCATTTCAGAGTCGAGTCGAATACGAGTCGAGTAAATCTCTAACAGACTCATTTAATTTCGGAATAAAATTTTTATGCACAAAAATTTTAATTGATTTGAATTGAAACGCTGAGACTGACTGACTGTACGATCAATGTTTCCAAGATTTGTGCGTTTTCATTGTAACTGATAGGCATGAGACTGATTAAAGGTTGACTAGAGAGAGAGAGAGAGAGGACTGAGGCGTAGACAAAATTGAAACTGATAAATCGAGCGTCTCCTGCTTAAATTCAATTGAGGCCAAAGAGGCCCAGTGTCTGCTGGTAATAAATGACAGTGAGAGAGAGTGAGGGACAGAGAGACAGAGAGAGAGCCCGTCAGTCTCAATTTGGTTCCTTTTGATTTGTTTTTATATTTCTTAATATCGTAGTTAGTTTATTATATTTCTTAATATCGTAGTTAGTTTATTATATTTCTTAATATCGTAGTTAGTTCATTATATTTCTTAATATCGTAGTTAGTTTATTATAATTCTTAATATCGTAGTTAGTTTATTATATTTCTTAATATCGTAGTTAGTTTATTTTATTTCTTAATATCGTAGTTAGCTTATTTTATTTCTTAATATCGTAGTTAGCTTATTATATTTGCTAATATCGTAGTTAGTTTATATGATAATAAATAAAACTTGTGCTCTTGTTAACGTCAAGAAAATCTGAAACTGGAAGTTATTAACTTTTGTAATTTTAATTTTTAGAAGTTTTTCTTTTAAAAAATACCTTCTCCTACGACTCTCTCTCTTCAATGACAGTCAGTCACTCTCTTCAATGCTGTTTGTACTATTTTTGTTTACGGACATCAGTAACAGACGGTCTCATTGTAAAAGAAAATATGGTGACTGTATGAAATCACTGACTGTAATTATTAAACAATGAATGCATTTGGTTTTATTTGTTTGTTTATTGCATCGGAATGCATCTAATGAATTCCAGCACATGACCATGTAAATATATGTACATACATATGTAAATATGTATATGCTTATTTATTATGACTATGGTTATGGTTAGAAATCAAATTGTTTGTATTTAAAACTGTTTTCTTTGTTGAAACAAAGAAAAATTCCGTTTGCTGACATATTGACGGGACAACTATTTATGTTTGTTGACCTACAATAATACCACGCAAATGCCGAGTTGAAGAGTTGTTTTCAATTATGTCAACTTTATATAAGTACAGGGTGTTCCGCTTAAGATGCCTCTAAAAGTTAAGGCGTGTAAGTTGCGTCGAGACAAGAAAAAAATCGTATGGCAAGGGGAAGAGATTATTTTCCCCGTTTAAGAGCTAGAAAGAATTTTCTAAAAAAAATACTTCACATGGAAAAAAATTCTCAAAAAAACCGGTAGGTAATATTTTGAGCATTTCTACTACTTTATTTTGAAAGTCAAAATCTATCCACTATTTAATGTGTTTTTAGAATTAGGTTTCTAGCTCAAATAGTTTTCGAGAAAATTATTGTCGAAGTTGAAATTTGCAACAAAAATTCGGGAAAAAAATTTTTGGGCCCAACTTTTTTTTTTTGAAAATACCTAAATAACCACAATTTCTTTGTGATTACAAAATTTTGCTATGAATTCTAAAAATGTATAGATGTTTTTTTTTTAAGTCTGGCAGAAATGGTCACAATGTTTACGTTCTTTTTTAAGAATTTTTTCGATTTGTAGTAATTTTTTTAGAAAATTGCCTTTAGCTTCTAAAGGGGAGAAAATAGCCCCCAATTTTCAGACGATTTTTTCATCATCATCATCATCATTATTATTATCGTTATCATTATCCATTGAAATTGAGTTTAAGAGTGAAAACTCTTGGTGCCTTTTTAAAAACCTTTTTTTTATCAGAATTAATAAAAACATCATTTCTTTTTAAAAAAAACCTTTTTTCACTTTCTAATAGAATATGTACTAAAATATACAATACTTTTCCAAAAATGGGCGTCTTTAAAATGTTTTCCCCTTTCTTCTTCTTTCTCTTTAACTGCGCCAACTTCCGGCATACATATATTCTGGAACTTGCGGTATGAACGCGACGAATTTCAATAATCAAGCGCGTAATAACATTTTCATCAGACTAATTTAGCTGTGTACATACATACATATGTATTATATGCCATCAAGCTATAATGTCAACAAACAATGAACAATAAACATGAAAGAAAAAATACCAACAATAAAGAGTAGAATTTCTGCAGCAGTAATTTTTGGAAGGAAGGAAGAGAGGAAGGAAGGAAGGAAGGAAGATTAAAGACGTGAGAGGCAGGCCAATGTCCACTGAACAAGGTTATTGTAAAATGAAATGATTTAACAAAATGGAATCATGTATAATAAATGCTTTTATGACTTGAAATATTTGGCAAAATATTTGTCAGAAAAAAATAGTTAAGAATTTAATTTTTTTGGGCCTGAAGGACCTGATTCGTAACTAAAAATTGTCGCATGCAAAATTAATGTTTTTAATTTTTAATCGATACAATGCAATTGAAATGAATTTACCTTTTTTTTGAAACTGTTGCACTCGCATTTTGATCGTGGCGCTGCTGTTGCTGCTGCTGTTACCAATGTTGTTGTTGATGTTGGTGGTGGTGGCAACACTATTAATGGTAGCGATGTTACCACTGCCACTGTTGTAGCTGGTGCTAGTGTTGGTGCTGTTGATGTTGATGTTGTGATTATTATTGCTGGAATTATTCGTCATAGAATGAAGCGATTCGGCGTTGATACCGCCGGTATTCGTAACACCGCCACCGAACATTCTTCGGTGCTGTTGAAAAGACATCTTCTTCTTCGTAGATTTTCGCCGAGTTACTGAGATATAAGCACTTTATTGCGGCAATTCAATTTAAACATTTTGAAAATACATAATTCATTAATATTTAGATATTTGTATAAGTTTTTTTTTTTGAATTGATTAATCATTATCCGGTTTTTACTTGATTCATTTGTAGTTTATTTATAAAATGGCTGTAATTTTTTTGCTGCTGGAATATGGTTTTTTACCGTCGGAATTGTTATTTTTTTTAATTTTTTTTTAATATATTTATTAAACCATATGCTTATCTTGTTGTGCTAAATTTAGCACGGCATTCAATTTTTCTTGGTCGACGTTGTGCGGCTTTTATGGGTATTTAACAACAACACTAATTACTATTATTACTATGTTAAGATTTTATTTTCATTTGGATGCTTTCAACTTAAGGCCAAAGTCATAAACAGATAACCAACAAATCAGCTAAAGCTACTCTGGTAATGAATTTAATTCTCTAAGTCATTTACCAGCAGGCCTCAAGTATTCAATCTAGTCAATCTAATAATACAAAAAGAAATACGTAATATTGTTTGTGGATCGTTTAAATTTTTAAATTCTTCTAAATTTAAGAGAGTTATAATGAGTTTAGTTGTGTGATGCATTTTTCACAACTATTATTCACGAACTGAAGTATTGGGGATGATGATTTAGCGCCCTGAATCGAACCCTTCGTCACAACGGGGTCATCCAGGCATTTTTAATGGGTGCACGCATTTTCACCACGAGTAAAAGAAACAGAAACTAAGGACCAATGCAGCAAGGGTATACCTACCTGAATGCATGGCTTATTGTGAGGTAAGTACATATGTGTATAATACATAAAGCTACATACATATATACACACAATAAGAGTTTCGATTCTATTGAACTGAATGGAACTCTGCAACATAAACTAAATGCAGCCGCTGAGTAAAACCAAAAGTAAACAATCTTTACCAGGAAAGCCTGGTAAAAACCATTTAGTTTGTATTTTTTTCCCCAAAGAATTTCGAGTTTGTATGGTTTCGTTGCACCACGTTCAAAGTCGTATTACTTCATTCGAAATGCGAGCATTTTTGTAATTTCTTATGACTTCCACTGGATTCAGCGCAGTTAACGCAGAAGGGTTAAACAACGATGATTACGTGCTCTGAAGATAGAACTACGTAACATATATGTATGTATGTATATACACACCCATCCATACATCATACATACATATACAATATAATTAGTTCGATTGCAATTAGATTATTAATTGAAAATTTTTCATTTGTTCAACACTTAATTCCCGGCCTAATTATTAAGCCTTTAATTATATGTGATACCCATATACCTTTCTTATATACCGTACCGCATCGTAGTACATAAATAGTATGTAATTTAATTTAATTTTTTATGTATTTAAAACTGATTTCGATGCACACTTACTCCTTTTAATTTTTTTAATTTTTTATGATAATTCTTTTTACACTTTTTTTATTGCCCGATTTTCCGCAAATCCTCCTTTACGCATTTCTAGAACGAGCCACACTCACTAAATAACGTCAATTCCACAAATGAATATACAAACGACCCCCGATTCGAACAACCGAATTCGACTGAATCTCATTTCTCATTTCTCCAAATACCGGGAGCCGTTACCGGTGCTGCCGTTTTGTAGTTTTTGCCGTTTTTGTGGATTCGTTTCAAGAAAGTGTAGTGCTGCGACGCTTTAAGCACGTAATAATTAAAAATATAAGCTTATTTGAAAGTTATTTTATTAAATTTTTTAATTAATTAAATAATAAAGCTTATATGATATATTTTTTGTTAATGTAAAAATTATAGTTTTTAAATAATAGCCAGAAATTTCATACATAATTTCAATAAAATTACAAATTCTTCGTCACTTTCAGCGACAAGAAAAAAGTATTTATATAAATAAGAATGTGGCTTAGAAGTGGCAGAGGTTTTCTTACATTCTAATAAAAATAATTTTATATTCCGGGAGTAATTTAGCAGCATGCCCTAACTTTACATAGAAATATAATTACAAATATTAAGAAAGTGAGCATATGTACATATATTGGATTGGTTTTGCAAAAATCAATCTTACAGAGGAATTATTTTAAAGGTATCATGAATCAGTACGATTGGAGTACAGCGACAACTCTTGCCAGACAACTTTTTTGACACCACTTTTTTTGTTGGACAACTGAGGTAAAAAAGTACGGTAAAAGAGACAAAGAGAAAAAAACGCTGACGGCGTTAGCAGGCAAAGAGAATAGCCGCATTGGAAATTTCCAAGTTTAAAAATATAACCTGTGGAATAGTCGACGTCTTTACAGTAAATGCTATTTAAATATAATTAAAAAATAAATTTTTTTTAATTGATTTTAATAAGTATGTGTATTTAATTTAATATGTTACGTCAATTAAAATAAGTTTTTTATTTATTTTTTAGCGTTTTATATCAATTATCTAAAAAAAATTATATGTTTATACACATTATTACTACACATTATACACATATACACACACATTTTATACACATTATTACACATATTTATTACTTCAATTATTTAAATGCTTATTCGCAAGCTCACTTTTACCCGTCGTCGTCGCCTAAAAACAGCTGTCGTCTTTTGCTATTCACAAGCACGACGCCGTCTGTTTAGCACGGGACGATACCTAAATTGCTGTCGTCTTAAAATGGACGTTTTGACGTCTGCTGCCGTACCTGTGAATAGATTTTAGTCATCTCAAGCTATTTAGTCACCTAGTCGTGCCACTGCAATTTACGTACTACTAGCACTAAACATTGTATCTAGTACACAAACCTCTTAGCACATTGCAACTGAGGTAAGCGTAAAATAACTCAAGTCACTTTTAGAACAAGTGAGCTTGTGAATACCAATTCTGCCACAAATCACTTTTCGGAGACGACGACAAAAGGTGACTCGGTAAGCTAGCTCGGTAAGCCAGCTAGCTACAGTAATGCTGCAAAAAATGCTGCTTTGGTGCTGCTGTCCTGTGCAGCCCCTTTAATTGATAATTGACGGTTGCGCCTAAAAGCTCATCTCATTGTCGATCGTCGTTTACTGGCGATCGAAACGCATCGAAGCAGTTTGTTTCTTTATTTCTGCTTCGGCTGGTGGTGGTGTCGCAGCCGTTGCTGCTGCTAATGTCTGGCTGCGAACAAAAAAATATGTGAAAGTTTGAAAGTTATATAAAATTCAGATTTTTATTTCAACAAACGATAAAATTAAGTAATAAAACTAATATTACTATTATTATTTATAATACTACTATTTTTGTCAGACCGAATGCCGAACATTAAGGAACCCTCAATCGTAATAATTTGGAAATCTTCAACATTTCTTCGCAAAAAATTCAATTGACATTCTAATATATTTCGTAAATATTTAATCAAATGGTCTGCACTTTAAGGAAAAAGAGGTTATAGTATACAAGTTCAATTTAATTAATGTTGTCTATATTTAATGACATATGTACATATATACATAATGACATATGTATATTATATATATATATATATAATGACAAGATTGTACTTCCTTAATTTAATAAAACAACTGTATAAATTTAAATAAAATATTTGGAATTATAAGAGAGAGAATTATTCTGCTCGCAGAAACAATAGTCTTCCAAATAATTGCAAATAATAATATTTAAATAGTTGTCACCTTGAAGACCAACAACATGTACTTTCGTTTTGGATTCCTGGCTGAATTAAACAATTCTATAAATACCATAATATTTTAAACCAAGCTTCAGTAAAGACTGGACTCGCAGTGAAACATTTAGAATTATGCTGAAGTTGACATCGGTTGTATTATCCTGCTACTTTGCAATAGGCCTCGTCGAGGCAGTGCCCGACGGCAGGGTAGTGGGCGGCTTTCCTGCCATGGAAGGGCAATTTCCGCATCAGGTGTCGTTAAGGCAACACGCTGAGCACTTTTGTGGAGGATCCATTATTTCGAAGGACTTTATTTTGACGGCTGCACACTGCGTTGTTGATTTCGACAAAATGGGCTTATCTCATACGTAAGTACTTATGTATTTACTTTTCAGTGCACTGTTTTTGGTTAACTTTTGTGCGACTATAATTTTCAGTACCAGTCCGAGACTGTTAACGGTTAGTGCAGGTACTATCAATCGTTATAATAAAAGCGTTGAAGTAGCCGTGGCCAAAATTATTCGACATGAAGCCTACCTGTCAAAATACTCTCATGAGGATATTGCTCTCCTAAAACTGGCCAGACCTTTGATGTTCTCCAAGACTATCCAACCCATTGCTCTGCCAACCACCGACATACTTGATGCATCTCCAATTATCGTGTCCGGTTGGGGTCGTTTATCGCAAGGTGGTATCCGGCCGGAACAACTTCAGTGGGCACTATTGACGTCCATCTCTACCAACGATTGTAACAAATTATTCCAGTACAACACGGAGAAATACATATGCTTACGTCATCCGAAGGATAATGGTATTTGCGCAGGAGATTCTGGCGGTCCAGCCATTTCTAACAATGAAATTGTTGGAATTGCCAGTTTCACAAGAGGCCCTTGCGGAAACGAAGACCCAGACGGTTTCGTTAGAGTGTTCCGTTACATCGACTGGATTAAAAAAAATATGGCATTATGAGGATCAAAATCAATCCGAATTGAAAAAAACATTTATTATACCATTTACATTAATGAGTTCAAGAGAAAATATGTATCTACATATATTGATTTTATATCTTTAATAAATGTTTAATATTGTCAATATATCTCGTTAATCTAAATACAATATATCTCGTTGAATATTGTATTGTCAGGAAGACATTGTAGAATTCTATATTTACAAAATAGAATTCTGTGGGTACTCATCGAACTTCATTTTTTACCGAGTGAAGTTACGACAAATTTAAGCAATTTGCAAACTCAGAACATCTTTTTAGGATCTGATGGAAAATTATTTATATACTTATGTATGTCGTACATAAAACCGATCTGTGCAAAGTTAATATGGTGTTTCCAGAAAGCGGTTTTGCTTCGGTTTAGAGCAAAACTAGTTTTTGCAGCGTAAACCATTATAAAACCAATAAAACTCTATTGAAATTGTCGTTGTAAGTTCAACGTAAAACCAAAAAGATTTCTGGTTTTAGCAATTACTTTTCAACCCCGTTTCGAAGTTCGAAATACTAGACGCCATAGCTCTTGTCTTCTTCTATAATTAATATGGTAGAAAGAGATAAATATTGTGCACAAAAATATTCAAAATATCAAAATAAACAAACAAAACAAAGCATTGGTTTTGTGTACAACAACAACAGCAGGGGGCGAAGCCCCGTAAAACCAAAAATATAACTAGTTTTGTATGGAAACATTTGACACTTGATCGATATTCAAAAGCCTAAACCAAAACCAAGTTATGGAAGAAACACCCAACAACCAACCATACGGCAAATTTATATAAGGATTTTATATGAAAATAATTTTAAATCAGATCCTAAAAGTATGCTCTGCCCTAGCATGTAAGCATTACAATTAAAATATGGATTTTTTGCAGTCACTTTTCATTTTGCAGTCACGTTGTTACGAAAGTTTCTGCCTTATAACTTTCGAATGCATTAGCGTTTAGGAATATTAATGATTTTCTTTATTTCAACGTCCTGACCGTGAATCTATGCGTTTTCTTATCTAAAAGCAAGAATCTAACCATGAACGTAAAAAATTAATTTTGACTAGAGCGCAGAGTACAGCAGTACAGCGTTCTAAGACTGCAATGTCAACTCATCATAGTTCGTTTTTCGTATTTTTATAATAATTTTAATTTATTTTTCAAATGTTCGCATGTATTGAATACGTATCTAATTACAGTAAAAGGCTTCTAAGAACTTCGCATTTTTTAGGTTTTAAATATCAATTTTTCTCTTGATCCAGTCCAGATGATAGAAAACTTTGGAGTAACCATCGGGATATTTGGAGCCGCAAAAATCGGTAACAAATCCTGCCACACCCACCAATTCACCGTTGAAAGTAGCAGGACCACCGGAGTCACCACCGCAGGCACCATTATTTCGCTTGTGCGCCAAACAAATTAGCGAGTCCGTGGGTAAACCGATTTCTTTGTCGCACTCATCTTTGGAAATCGATGACAAAACATTCCACTGCAACTGTTGCGCCAAGTCGCCGTAAGTGGTCAACGAACCCCATCCAGATATTATCACAGGCGACTGGTCGGGTAGTTCTGCACTGGCCAAGGCTATGGCTTGAATGGTGCTGGAGAATTGTAACGCTTCTGCCAACTTTAAGAGAGCTATGTCATTCAGCTCTCGCTTGAAGCTCTCGTGAACATCAATGGAAATCACATCGTAAATAATGCCACCTTGCAAGCGATTGGTGGTGCCGGCAAGAACTTTGAAGAGATACGGTTTACGCCTTAGGGTAAGATAGATTTTACAAAAGAAATTATTTTATTCCAAAATGAAATGAAATAAACCTACTTCTTATAACGACCCTTTTGGTCCCATTTGCCAACGCAATGAGCTGCTGTCAGTATGTGTTTCTTAGAAATAATGGAGCCTCCACAAATGTGTTAATCTTCAATTCGCAACGACACTTGGTGCGGAAATTGACCCTCAACAGCATCCTTGCCACCTACGATGCGTCCTTGAGGAACAGCTGCCACGAAAGCCACCAGATAAAGTCCAATCAGAGCCAGCAGGGTAGACGCCATCATGATTAGATCAGGATCAGTTAGATAACTGATTGGCACCAATTCCTACGTCTAAATTTATAATGCAAAAACTTGTTGATGTGGATTTTTGCAGTATAATTTTAGCCTTGAGTTCGTGAAACAATTCATTGTTTTCATTGCTTTCTTTAGAGCTTTTAGTTGGCGCAATACTAAATATTATCAACAACACAAGTTCTACAATACATTTGAAACTGCAGACTCTTCAGCTGTGTTAATAATTTTCAAATTCTTGGTCCGTTTAATCCATTCCTCAAATGGAATGAAACCTGAAAAAGATTTACATAACAAAAAGAAATAATTGAAGAATAGTTTAAGAGCTTTTGTATGCCATTCGGACATATATTTTAATTACTGCATCTGTATAAATCTGTTGTACGAGTATATGTATTTTCATATATAGAAGAAATAAATTATGCATCTTAATTGGGTGCATGCTGTGGTCTAGGAGGTGGTATACGAATCCAAAATAATATGAGATGTCCTCCCTTTATCGCACGTTGAGTGCGATCGCATGTCAAGTTATCACCATATCGCAGGCATATGACAGGATTTACCATCGTAGATCATGATCAAGGGTCATCATGTAAAAGGTAAGAAAATTCAAGTACATAATTCCAAAGCCTAGATAGTGTAACCATCAATCCCTTTGAAGGCCACTTTGAGGCATCAAATTCATAATTATCAAATGATTGATTATAGCTTCTTGATACTTGTATAGTCATATAATCCGACCGCCCCGCATCAGCTTACCATTGCCTTAAGTAAGATACATAGAAGTAAAACTGACGTCATCTCAGTCGATCGCCAATAAATATCCATTGTCACGAAGATCCGCTCTTATTTACTTTACCAAATTTCGACAGCTGCGCGTCTATTCATTACAAAAAAGTGGAAAACAAATTGCGTCAGTGAATATTCAGCGTATTTGGTATAAATACCGAGTCGTTCGTTTGTAACGGCAGTTATCAAAAATGTCAAGATATTCAACAGCAACACTCTTCTATCAGCTTCTGGGCTGCTCCTTGCTGGCTCTTGTAAAGGCCGTTCCGCAAGGTCGCATTGTGGGTGGGATCAACGCTTTGGAAGGACAATTTCCCTATCAAATATCCCTGAGAGTTAACGGTGGACACAACTGCGGCGGTTCGATTATTTCGAGTGTACACATCCTGACCGCAGCACACTGCGTTGGGAATACAGACGGCAACGGTGTTTACCGACCGTAAGTGACTCCATGTTCCTTCTTCAGCTAGTTTGCAAGTTTCTCTTTCTCATTTTATTTTTTCGTCCACAGCTATAATCCTCAGATATTAACCGTCCTTGCCGGTACCATCAACCGTTTGAGCGGGGGTGTGCTTATGCGGGTGGCAAGTATTACCCCGCATCCGAATTATGCTAATCTGATGAATGATTTGGCTATATTGCGTCTGGTTGGCAGTCTGCTGTACTCGCGATTTGTTCAACCCATTGCTTTGGCTACGACTGGAACCCCTTCAGGCACACCTGTCGACATTTCGGGCTGGGGAAATCTTAGCACCAATGGTCCTGTGCCAGTAATGCTACAGTGGAATCGCGTGACGGCGATCTCGAGGATTGAATGCGCTCAAAAAATTAGCTATAATTCTGACGCTTGGATCTGTTTGGCTCATTCACCGAACAATGGCGCTTGCTTTGGTGATTCTGGTGGTCCTGCCACCAGGAACGGTGAACTGGTCGGAGTTGCTGGATTCGTTGTTCAAGGCTGTGGTTCCGGCAATCCTGATGGCTACAATCAGGTACCCTATCACCTCAACTGGATAAAGAGGAATATGATCTGATTGAAGACCATGGAAACTTACTGAGGGTTGTTTCTGAAATTTTTCCTGCTAAAAATGAAAAATAAAAATTGCTTTTTATCGATAACACGGTGCTAGAATTTTCTTTTTATATTTAAATAAAGGATCAAACGGAAGACATAAATGGAGATCGTTTTACGATATGCCAAATTTTGGTTATTTAAGGAACAAAACAGCACATGTTCATACAATACTTACCACTCTATAATTGAAATACATACATACAGTTCGCACTTTCTAAAAGGTATTATACGATATTATGTCAAACATCAGAAAGATTTATATGTATGTATGTTCTCAATTTCATTCCACAATACTATTCATAAACATTAACTGAAATTTCCCAAATTTCTGCTATTGGTAGGTACTATTTGGAGTTAACTACTTTAATTTATTTTAATTAGTTTTTATTTTAAATTTGTTTTATTCTTACTTTCTAAAAACGATTATAGTATCCTAAATCCGTGTTCAATCGTATCCAATTCGAATGATAGAATACTTTCGTATAGCCGTCGGGTTGGTTGGAGCCGCAACCGTTATAGACAAACGAGGCTACACCGACTAATTCGCCATTAGAATCTACAGCAGGACCACCAGAATCACCGTAACAGGCGCCGTTGTACCACGCATGAGCTAAGCACATCAAAGAGTCCGAAAAATAACCGATTCTTTGGTAGCACTCATTTTTCGAAATGGACGAAATGAGGTTCCATTGGAGAATGGCGGGGGAAAAGGAATTGCTTCTGAGACGGCCCCAGCCAGAAATGGCTATAAGCGAGCCTCTCGGTGTTTCAGAGCGGGACAGGGCAATGGGCTGAATATTCCTTGAAAATAACAAAGGGCTCGCCAAGCGCAAGAGAGCCAGGTCGTTTAGGAACTGCCCCTCACCATAGCGTTCGTGCACCTTAACGCCAGTCACAGAGAGGATGACTCCGCCGGAAAGACGGTTGATGCTGCCTGCCCGAATTGAGAGTGCCCTTATATTGAAACTACAAATTAGAAGATTATTTTTCAAAAATGTTCGACGCTGTAATCATAAGAGCTCACTAGTGTACTGCGCCATTATAAAGGATGGAAACACAATGCGCCGCTGTTAGGACGTAATTCCGGGAAACTATCGATCCGCCACAATCGTGTGTGCCATATTTCATCAATGAAACCTGAAAAGGAAATTGTCCTTCCGCAGCGTTTATACCGCCTACTATTCTATTCGAAGGAACCACTTGGACGACTGCTATCGCAAAGAAGGTGAAAAGTCCTACGATTGAATAAAATGTAAATTTCGCCATGGTCGTCACGTCCCGAACACTCGGCACAGCACTAATTAATTATCTAAATATTCGCCAATTTATATTGAAATCGGCGCAGATTTTTTATCATACACTTCGATATTCGATAATTTCGATTGTTATAACTAAATGGTTTTATTGGCACTTCATTGACATTGAAACCTTTCGCGTTTGAAGGTTTGGAAGTTAAATAGAATCCGTGGGTGTGTGTGTGTGTGTGTTTATGACAATAACCAAGGAGCATTCGTCTACCAATCAAGATGCTCTTACAGTTTTCGATGCTATGGGAGCATTTTACCTACAAAATTCCCCCCAAAAAAAGAAATCATCAGGATTTTCGCTACACGAGACAGACCAGAAAAATTTACCGCCAATTAATCCTTTTATATGCGATTTTTAAATTTATAGTCTCATAAGTTTCATATTTGATTAATGAAATAACAACTGCTATAGGTATAATTGTTTGATATCAAAAAATTTTTATAATTGATTGATTTTATTAGAGAGTCTAATGGCGAATATTATGTAAGTAGTTTACGCAATGTTTCATTTATCTTATCTCTAGAGAATTTGTTAATTTTTCAGTTTTTTGAAAGGCAAGAAACTTGGGTTAAGTTGCGTTAGGTTTGATAAGAAAGCTCCTGGAGCCCGGTTTTATAAGCCATTAACCCTAGTTAGCCAGCGTATGTTATTTTAAGGCGCGAGTTGCAGACTTTTTGTTTTGTTTTTCTTTTTCTTCTAAGCCGAGTAACGGATTGATTCGTTATTGATTTTATAGTCGCAAGTTAAAGAACAAAAGAACAAAACAAAATTAATTTTGCTATTAAGAGCATTTGGTGGGATTTAATGGAAGAGGACTGTGGAGAAAATATGACCAAAGAATTTGAGTGCGGTTAATAATGGGTGTTGAAAAGATTTCATTTGCTCTGAACAAATTTAAAAATTAGTTACTAAGGCAATATATTCCTAAAGGTATGCAATAAACTATATTTCGTAATCGATTCTATTGCAATGATTATTGCAATCCTAAAGGTATGCAATAAACTATATTTCGTAATCAGCGATTTTTAAAGGCGATATTTTCAATTCAGTAGAGCAAATAAAAGTCGAATTTAAAATGGTGTTTGAATAAATGTTATAGAACGTAGTGCTCTGAGGCTCCGGGAAATAACGTCCAAATGAAATAAAGCCGATTATTTCATTTTGTCAAAGTGCGCGTTATTTCCTGATAAAAATTAAAGAAGGCCCACATTGGGCTTTATTTCATTTTAAGAAATTTTCTAATTTTCCCGAAAAAATTAAATAAAGCCAAAAAAATTTAATAAGGCCCAATTTAGCCGCGAATGCTTAAATGAGTTAGCTACGAACCATATGTTGGACTTAGGTACTGGACGATTTACTACCTTTACGCGGCCAGAAGCCGCTCAGGCAGAGACAATTTAGATTCAGAAACTGGTTAGTAATAACGTTACTGTTAGACCTATTAGAGGTTTTAATTCCAAAGGCCGTCATGAGCAGAAACTTCGCACACAGTAATACTGTTTTCAGCGGAGGAGGCGACGGCAGAGATTAAAGCCTTCCTCTTCTTTGAGGAACAATGCCTTGACACCGATAACTTATCGACTAATACATGTCTTTGAAAGTATGGCATGCTGCTTTTCATGAAGTGGACATAATCTTTTAGCCAACTGACAATAGCTTCAAAGCAATATTAATATAGATTTACGGCATGTACGATACTTATCACTATCGATTTACAATTACTAAAATCACTATCAATTCAGTTCTGAAGGATTTGATATTTGTGACGAATTTAAATTGATAAGAGCAAAACAGAAACTCTTTCTCTTACTCGTAGATTCGCCGTTTTGAAGCTTTAAAAATAGAAATTTTTTCGTTAAATGTTAGGTATGTTACTTTTATGTGTCTTAAGCATAAACCTATTGTCTAAGGTCTCATTAATATAAACCTATTGTCTAAGTAGTTAATTTTAATTACATTTTGTTACGTTATTATTACGAAACTTCATTCGAACCTTGGATTTTTTATAACCTATCGCAGATCTAGGTACATCTCGGAAATCTCCAAATTTTGGAAAATATGTAGAAATTCAACGTCGACGTTTTAACTTTTTAAGCAAAACCAGAAAAGATCAAAATGTCGAAATGAAAGTCGAAAGTTTATTTCGACTATTAGATTTTTATTTATACTATTTAATTTTTTTTTTGTTTTAATGTGAAACGTTTGGGAACGTAGTTGCCCTATTTAATGTTGTTTTTGCCTCTTTAGTTAATCAAACTCTGAATCCATGCGTTATAGTAGCTCACTTTGGCAAAAACATCTGGGTAGCGTGAACCACAGGCTCCAACAACGAAGTTGGACACTGCAACCAGCTTTTTTCCATGGACTGCCCCATTGCCTGCATCGCCAATGCAACTGCCTCTTTTTAGTTCATGCGTTAGGCACACAAATGAGCTGTCCTGGTCGGGGAAGGCGTCCGAGCAGGCAGTTTTACTGGCCACCGTAAATAACTGGTAGTGTAGATTATAAGTCGATGCGCTCGGATCTTGTTGACTACCCCATCCAGCTACAGTTACCGTGTCATCGACCAATAGTTGATGTGTTGCGTTGCTGGCCAAATCAATGGCCACAATCCTATCGCTCCACACCAAATCCTCAGAAAGTCTCACCACAGCAATGTCACGTTGCTGGCCAGAATATTCAGGATGGATGTGTACCTTCTCTACTTGTGTTATTATGCCGCCGGCAAACTGATTCCTACTGCCCACACGTACACTGAGGTGACGGACATTGTGACTACAATATGAAATGTTAATAATCACATACATCGAAAAAGAGGTAAAGAACGGAATAGTTAGCAATTGGAGCATCTGTCCTTATGCTTACGGTTTAAAATTCTCTGAGGTAACACAGTGTGCGGCCGTTAAAATGTGGCGATTGCTGATAATACTGCCACCGCATACGTGTGCGCCTTCCAAACGGACGGAAACAGCGTACGGGAACTGCGCAATGCCAGCTTCTTCGCCCCCCAGCAACCGCTCAGAACTTGGCTGTGCAGTGGATTTGTCGATCGCGTAAAATGTAGCAATCGCTAACCAAATATAAAATAAAACCGAAGTCATCACACTTAAATCGCTACTGACTGACTGAATATTAACCACCGGCAGTAGTGGCTTTATACGTATTATATCGTATTATATACCGATTATCGATTCTACAACCATAATAAATTCATAATCTTATCGCAGAGCGAAATATTTTAAATGGGGTATCATCTGATCCCATCTTGAAGAATAATTTTCTGCTTTTGATAAAACTATAATATTCAGTATATTTCTGTCCGTAAAACCATATACGGACCCTGTGCCTTTTAAATACATACATACACAGATATTTCGATATTAGAAATCCTTTTATAAAACTATTCGTTTTAAAACCTCGAAACCTCACCCAGAGAAACAGACCATTCATACATATTAGAGGGCATGAGATGTCTCGAAAGATTTGAAACTGATATAGCAACATTTTTGCGTTAATGCAGTGTCACCGTCAAAAGTCACCGCTTGATTTCAAAGCGATGAAAGCATTTCAGACAACCCCTGAAACTTTAAAGATGTCTTGAACAAGCCTTCGAGACGTCTTATTCAGCGCTCTAATATGTACATAACTTCTCCTATATCCATATATATCTATTTTCAAAATTTATTTTTAATGTTCCATACTTGCGAAATAGTTCTCGTAAGTATGAGAAATAACTTTCTTTCAACATACTCCGGCTCACACTCGTTGAAAAAGTATTATCATCCCTGATTTCGAAACGTCAGGCGCATTCGTTTACGTGCCAGAAACAAGTTTCTTTTATTTACAGCCAAAACGTCAGAAGATTATCATTTTAAAATTTGTGAAAATTATTGAGAACTTCAGCGAAAATTTTAATAACGTTAAAAAAGGTTTTATAATATTGCATACAAATGTTGAGAAGATTTGTTGGCTCACAAGACAATAGCGATGCAAACAGCAGACTCCAATGAGAACGTGCAACAAATTTTCGGAGATTCCATTGTAGCGGCGGAGAAAGAACCACACACAACGCCATTGCTGAGTGGAGAGGGTGAACAAAATGAAAATCACTTGAGCCATAAAGCTCAGCCCTTATCGTGGCGTAGCAATGGTTTTCTGCATAATAAAGAGCTCCTGCAGGTCTCTGAACCTGTTGGCGACAACCACGAACGAGGTTTGACGTTGTCCGCCAATATGGGTAGTTGGCGGTCAAGCAACAACAAAGACGACTTCTATGCCCAGCATCAACTAACCAATTTGTCTAATGAAAATGCAGTTTTCGGGAGTCAGGTGAAAAGGATTAGTACTCGTACGTTTGAAAAAAGTAGTATTATGGATGTTGATGCAATCAATGGAAGTGGTCTCATGCTACACGCGGCGGAAAAGGGTGTGCTACGGAACAGCAGTCAAAATAACCGAGATATATCTGTTGTTGGTGAGTATTTTAGACCAAAAATACGTGCAACAGTAAATATATTTTGGGATATGTGTTTGTCTTTAAGACTATGATTCGTTTCAAGGTCGTAGTAATCAGCGCCTTCAAACTAACAGTGACAAGACCAAGGTCACCCCCCTCGCCCACCTTCTTCTTTCTGAGGACATGCGAATATCCAAAATCCTACGTCGACTTCTAAGCGAAAATAGTTCATCAAATGCGGTCGATTTGTGCAAGAAACTCGAAGCCGCCGTGCGGACGCCGGAAAATGTCACGTATATTTGCCGCTCTTTCGAATATTTAATTGAGTCGATGATTACGGTACTGAAGCAGTGCCCCGTTCAATGCGCTGAGCACGCCAGTACTATCCTTGGACTAATCGGCTATATAAACCGTTCCGACTTTCCCATTTATAAGAACTATATAACCAAGACTTATCAAGCTTGTAAAGGAATTCAGAAGTATCTTATGATGGCTCTTAGGACCACTTTTAGGTAAGAAATCAAATAAAAAGTGTGGATTAAATTGACCTGAAACTAGAGACTTATATCGCTTCTAATTTTTAGCTGTGATGCTGTAAATCTCAGTTTAATTGTATACAGTGACCGCCTACTTGTGGTTCTTAAAGATTATTTGGAAAACGCCGACAAAGCAGAGAACTTTATCGCTGTTAGCGAAACAATCGCCGAGTTTTCGAAGCACTACAAACGGGCTTTCCAAAAGCATTTCACCGATATTGTCGACATTGTTGTTGGCTGGCATTTGGAAGTGGAGCAGCCGCAATTTTTAAAACTTCATTGTTCCACTGTATTGCAACAACTATCACAATATTTCGTTCAGAAATTGGATTTTACCTTTGGACTGTTGGGACAATTCTTGGAGGACATCGCTACCTTTGGCGAAAAAGCTGAGCTGAGTGTTGGGTCTTTTGTAGGTGCCTTCAATTCTATCTTGAAGTCACTGGCTACGGCGCATGAATTCATCGCTTTTAGCTTCGGCCGACCTACGTTGCAGCAAGCAGTGATCGTCATAGCGCAAGCTACCAAGCAGTGTCTCAGTCGTATGCTATGCGAAGAGACCATTATTAACTGCAATGAGTTCTTTTGTCTCATTTTCGCCAACGATTTCGAGGGCGTAAACGTTGCAGATGTCGTAGAGATAGTCACCCTTGAAATAGAACAATTTAAGCGTTTGGACAAAGAACATATCGCCAGCTTATTGTTGCTCTTGCTTTATATGATACGACGACTACGTACGTGCACGCCAATTCCACTGGTCACCTTAGTTCTGAGATCGGACGACAATCTGCTGGCGAGTTTAAAATTGTCGCAAAGCGATAAGAATTTTAAACTCTTGCTGAAAATTTACCACGAAATTCTTATGCTAAAAAATGTGCCACTGTTACAGGAAGCCTATAGACACATCATCCACGATGTTGGTATGTGCATGTCTGCAATAGAAGCACGCGATGCTCGCGACAGCAGAGCCCAGCTTTCCAAAGCACGGGCTGAGTGTGTCTTAAACTTTTATTTGGCAGCTCTGTCTGCTTTAGCTACGCAAACGTCTTCCATAATTGGCATGTACGCCTTAAACCCTTCGATTCTCGAGCTCTTGATAGTGCACTGCCAGGCGGCAAATGTCCAGCTCTGGTCCCACTACTCCACCCTGCACAGTGCGCTGCTGCAGTTAGTGGCTGTGCACTGTCGAAAGAACCACAATTACAGAATGTCTTCACGTTTGCTAAGAAACTCACAAATATTTGTACAAACAAGTCTGGACGATGCGACCACCACCAACTCGCCTACTTCACAGAATTTCAGCTTGATCTTACAATTTCTGGCGGAGATTCTTGGTGAAAGTTCATCCTTGGCGGAGTTCAATTTATCAATTCTTCTCCAGTGGACGCTCACTTTGCTGGAAGAATGCAAAGAACATGCGCAGATTTTGAAAGACCATCCAGACTTTGTGGACATTTGCAAGGCTCTCTGTTCTACCGCTCTGCAGGCCCCCCTACAATGCGCCCCTTGCTTACAGATCCTTATTAGGTATCCTATAATAAATCGCAAGACTCTGCTGTGCTTACGGGAGGCAGCCGTCAGCCTCATTAAATCCACCGATTTCAGTGTTAGCGAAATGTACCTCACTCTTTTCACCAAACTACCTTTGAACATTAGTTTGGATTTCAGTCGCTCTGCCGACACTGGCATCCTTTCGCAGCGTAAGCTACAAATACAGGAATTGGGGCAGTGGTATATCTCTACCAACTATCCCGCGTTCTTACGTGACAAATATTTTAAAATCTACCTGGACAAACTCTCCCTTTCGCATGCAAAGCAGTGCCCCGCTTCCACGTCTCTTATTGAATTCGTGCGACCTATTTTTGCCCGCTGTTGGGTGGCGCAGCAACGCGAGAACTCTGTGGCCTACCAGAAGGTGGCCACCACTACCTCTCAGCTGCTGACTGCTTGGTTACAGCACGAGGCGTCACATTATTGCGTCCGCAACAAGCTGCGCACCACAATCGGTAAGCCCCAGGAGACCTTTCTCAGAATCGAGGCCATCATAATGCAATACGCCCGCATTCTGGCCATGAAGGAGAGCTTGAGAGGAGAAGCCGGCAGTTTGGAAAATTTATCATATTTACAAAATTGTGCGCGACACTTACTGGGATTTCTAGAGTGCTTAGAGAAGCATATATACAACGCCGCCGAAGGTACTGCTTTCGCGTTACCGCCTCTAGAAAAGCCGGCAAAAACTTTCTTCCGCGTAAACGCTTCCACCTGCAACGAATGGTTTAAGCGAATACGGACAGCGGTGAATTTAATTGCCATCCACAGTATGGAGCCAGCCATGGTGGTGCGCTACTCCGAGGTAGGCAAAATACTCGGACTAAACCATCGATCCTGTGTGTTTAATTCCTAGTTAATCTTACTACTTCTTTTGGTTTCTCTGCTTTCAATTTGTCATTCAGGTTATACTCAGAAACTTATGCAAGTCCGACAAGTACAATGACCTCTTGATGGACCACACCATCATGTCGCTTGTGTGGGCTCTGTTGCGCTGTCGTGAAAGCGATACGTTGCAGGGACTCTACAACTGGGTGAAGGAGAAGACTGGCAAACGTTATCTGTGGATTCGGTACGTGGCCGATCAAGCTGCCGGCCATAAGGAACAAGCTGCCGAGGGCTATCTTCACATACTCAATGAGCATGACGCACGCATGGATGCGTACATCAAGGAATTCTTGACCGACCAATTGCTGGATTGTCTTTACTACACAAATCAATGGTATCAGTTGCGAGAAGTCTTGACTGGCGTTGGCACTATGAAACGCGAGACTATTGCTCTGTCCTGCGCCAACAATTTCGCCCTCTTGGACACCATGGAAATGCTTTACTTTAGCTACACTCAACCCTCATCCTACCAGCAGTTCCACAGCTCTCTGTTGGAGCTGGTGCAGTGGCCGGACTCGGAAGGTGCAGAGGGCAGCAGCACGGCTGAAGAGACCAGCTTTTCGTACTACACAAGCATGCAAAAACTTGAAAGCTTGTGCCTTCTTGGTGTCATTGAAACGCCAGAAAACTCCGCGTCTGGACTTACTCCAGGCGTTGTTAAAGCCTTACACAAGGGTCTGCGAGAATGCTTTGAACAGCACAGTACTACAGTAACCACCCAAATCCCCGTACTTCTGACTGATCTCATCATACTCAGCCATGTAGCGCAAAAGCAGCTAGACTTGCTTGACTCCACGCATACGCATGCGGTAGTTCCGAACGCATTCAACTGCAGTGAGGTGATGTCCGAGTCGACAGTGCTGCTGAAATGTCTGCGCTGGTCTCGCCTTTTCGAGCTGCGAAATGGCGGCGCTGCTCAGGCGGGAGGAAACACCAACTACTCGCTGTTTCTGGATGTGGCGGCCAGCGCTCGGCGTGAGGGCAACAATAAACTGTGTTTTTCCGAACTGGGTCGTTTCTTTGCTCTGAAGGGCTTAACTGAATCCCTGCCCGATATATCCGCCAAGGTCCAGAATCAAGCACTGATCGTTGAAATCGAAGACTCAGACTTGCTGCGCGGCTACTGTGAACTGGCCAAGTGCATGTTTCTAAGCGCATCGAACCAGCAGCAATTGGATGCCATTAATTTGGCTGCCGCCTATTGTCGTCAAATTATCGAACAAGTTGCGGTACTTCCCCAAACGGGCTACCCAGCAACAAGTGCAGAAATGCTGCTGACACTCTCCGAATGGTTGCTTCAGCGGAGCAATGCCGCAGTAATCAGTGTCAATTCCGCACACCTGCAGGGTCTGTTGTCTAATCTGGCTAATGTTTTAGGTAAAATCTTAAGCCGCCGCTCCACTCCGCTCCTTTGTCATGGAATAGTTCCTCTCTTTTCAGATCCTCATTCGGACACCAACATTAGCGAAATCATCCCCGCATACGACATGGCCATCGGCAGATTGATTCGAACTAGTATACTTCAAAACAATGCAGCTGGTGAGGCATGGTATGCCTTTGGCAATTGGTGTTACCGGTGGGGCAAGAAATTGGTCGAGTCTAAGACGGACGGCAAGTCGGTTCACAAGGCAGGTCTTTCGCAACGCGATCTGGAACAGATAAAGGAAACGCTCGAGGGCGTAGAAAACGTCGAGAACATTATGGAAGATATTGTTGCCATCCTCAACCGCCACCAGGTAAATGCGAACGATGACGAGGAGATCGAGGCCAATGAAATCAGCTCAACGGAGCTCATCGAATCTCAGTTGCGCAAAATAAGCTCCCTTAGCGATAAACCGGCTCATATTTTCACCTCGATCATAAAGATATGGCGCCGGGCACACAAAAGTATTTATACCTATTATGAGATGGCAGCAGAGGCCTATTTCAAATACCTGTGCATTGGGACAGACGGTCATGGCGCTAAGCGTAGCACATGCGCGGAGAGCTCCTCAACTTTTGTGACAGCAACGTTACGGCTCTTGCGTCTGGTAGTTAAGCACGCTTTCGGCCTGCAGGAGGTGCTTGAAGAAGGGCTAAGCAACACGCCAGCGCGTCCCTGGCAGATAATAATACCGCAATTATTCAGTCGCTTAAATCACCACGAGCCGTATGTGCGCAAGCGTGTGTCCGAGTTGTTGTGTCGAGTGGCCAAAGATAAGCCGCACATCATCATATTTCCAGCAGTTGTCGGAGCCCAACAGGAGAAGAAGGCCAGAAAAGATAGCGAGTCATGCAGCCTCAAGGAGAGTGACGAGAAAACAACGCCCTTTTCCACTTGCTACAGTGCATTGCTCTCCACCTTATCTAAGCAGGCGCCCGAAACGGCGAGCCAGGTTCAGCTTCTAGTGCGAGAACTGAAACGTGTTACGCTTCTGTGGGACGAATATTGGATCCACTCCCTCGCACAGCTTTATGGAGAGTATTCGTCGTTGTTTAGCGCTTTTGAAGCCGAATCGAAAAAGGCGGCTGAGTTCAATTTGGAAGCTCTGCGGGCCAAACACTCAATACTTATGCGTCATGTGGTTGCTGACCTGCGAAAGATTGCTGCAGTCACGGAAAAGATGCCGGAAACTAACTACGAGCGCAATTTTCAGGAACGATACCACGCATTCATCCAGAATACAATCGAAGAGCTGGAGCAACCTTTGAACGTGACCAAGACTAACGAGAGCTGGCAACGTATAAGGCATTTGTACAGTGTTTTCCAGCAAAGAGCGCTGCGTACATCAGCTTCGACATTGAGAATGAACGATATCAGTCCCATTTTGGCGAGTATGCGCAATACTGCAATTTCGATGCCTGGCGTGGAAACTGTCGACGGACAGCCCGTCTACATTAAAGCAGTCGATAATACCGTCTACATTCTGCCAACAAAAACTAAACCGAAGAAGTTGGCCTTCTTTGGCAGTGATGGACGCAAGTACACGTATCTGTTCAAAGGATTTGAAGACCTACACTTAGATGAGCGCATAATGCAGTTCCTATCGATATCCAATTCTATGATGGCTCGCAGCAATGACGCCATCAGTTCTTCGAATTGCTATAAAGCCCATCATTATTCCGTCATTCCGCTGGGCCCACAGTCTGGTCTCATTAGCTGGGTGGATGGGGTCACCCCGCTCTTCGCAATCTACAAAAAATGGCAACAACGCGAAGCTCTTGTTAAACAACAGCAAAAGGAACGTTCCACAAGCGGCAATCCAGTGATCCAGCCAAGCGCTACGTCTGCTGTTCCGGCCGCAGTGCGTCCTTCGGAGCTATTTTACAGCAAGCTGACACCACTTCTGGCAGAACAGAATATAAAAGTGACTGATACGCGTAAGCACTGGCCTCTCAGCGCGCTGCGTCGAGTACTGGAGGAGCTTACCAAAGAAACTCCATGCGATTTGTTGTCAAAAGAGCTGTGGTGTCATGCTGCAAACGCGGCCGATTGGCGTCGCTCTGTGCGAAACTATTCACTATCGGTAGCGGTGATGTCCGTTATCGGTTATGTGATCGGTCTCGGTGATCGCCATTTAGATAACGTACTGGTGAAGTTGTCGTCCGGCGAAATAGTTCACATTGACTACAATGTTTGCTTTGAGAAGGGTAAGACTTTACGTGTGCCAGAGAAAGTACCCTTCCGCATGACGCCAAATTTGGAAGAAGCTTTGGGTATCACAGGCGTTGAGGTAAGTACAAATAAGACATAAAAAACATACGAACAATATGAAGTTAAGAATGTAATAAGAAAGCTTTTTTGGGGGGCGATGAACAATTAGTTATTCCGAAAATATCTCAATATCTTTATTGTATATATATATATATATATATATATTAGAAAAAATTAATAACATTGAAAATCTTTATCAACAGTATTATATTGTTGTTATTTTGATATAATTTACTGAACTGTCATTACAACGAAACGTGACGTAGAACACGTTACGTACATTCTCTCTCTCCACTTGACTAAACATTCTCACTGAACTTTGCGGCGACTAGTTGTCTGGGAAACGGTCTGGTCTGTGTGGGTTCACAGATGATTGAACTTTTTTGAGATATGATGATTTGTTGTTGTTGTTTTTGTTGTTTAATTGTGGTGCCAGATGTTATCATTCCCAAGTTGAAATTATGGTATGTCTATGTTGTCTATTGCCGCGGTAAACCGGTATTACGTGACGGTACGCCACATTGATTAGGATTCAGAGTGATTTGATGGTTGTTGCACATTTTGCAGCATAAGATCTGTACAAAAGCATTACGAAAGCTGGAATTTTTCCAGGCGTAAATCATTGGATTCAAACCGGAATTAGTCATGGCCAATAGAAAAGCGACTTTATACGCTATAACCGAAGTAGTTTCGAAAATATGAAACATATGAGAGCACGCGACTATAAAGTAAGGAAACCAACAGATTGAAAAACAAGCCATAATAAAGAAAACAACCTGCAGAGAAAGAGAAGAAAGATTTACCAAAAATATCAACGATAAAAACTGAAATTGAAATATGTATGAGAAGTAAAACGTTTGTATGTACGATATTTTATAAGGTGTCGTTTCAGGTACGTTCGTTTATATGATATCAACGCGGTTTTAATTGATTGATATTATCATTCGGTATGAGTTTATCAGAAATTGAACCAAAAAAAAAAAAGAAAAACAAAAACCATATTGTGATTGCTCCTCTTGTCCTTCCCACCACCTTGTACGTGTTTGGAACTCATCGATTTATGATGCGTTTTTATTACTTACGCGCACTGACTTCCACTCAGAACCGTGGCGACTTTGTGGCTCAGCGGTGTTGAAGACTCCGCTACGTAGTTGTCTGGCATGTTTCGAAGCCTCGCGTATTATACGCCAATACAGTAATACCATGATTACCCAGATTGTTATAAATCCGGGAGTAATGAGGCCGGCCATGTACCATGGCGGCAAAATTGCATTAAACTCGCACCGAAAAGACATTCTCCAATGATTCCAAAACATCGGAATCGCCGCAATAGTTGCGCCCGCCAACCAATTTAAGGTGATAATTGTGAAAGCTGTGCGACGTGTCATGTACCTAACGAAGAGAATTATTAAAAAAGTCGATACATATTTACAAAGGTATATAAATTCGCGACCATAGTTCGTTCGCCCCTATAGGGGCGTTAATGTCCTCTTACCGCCGATAGTGCAATGCATAAACGATCGCTATATAACGATCAACAGCAATCGTAATCAGTGTCAGCGATGATACACAGCAGGCAAAAATTATAAGAAAAAACCTTATTAGACATAATTCTTGAGATTTGCCGAAATCCGAGCCCAAATAGAAGGCCAAATGGTAAGGTAAGGTGCAGCCCACGGTTAAATCCGAAATCGCCAGCGACAAAATGAACAAATTGGATTTTGCTGTAATCAGTTGACGAAAGATTCGAATAGCGATGATAGTTAAAATGTTGCCGAAAATGATCACGATGGATATTAATATGTTAACGAATGCCCAGAGTATGGCGGAAATAGTCGGGCTTATAATGAGACTATTTGTTTCAGGCGAAGATGGAACTGGCGTTGGCGTTGGCGTTGTCGTTGCCGCCGCTACCGTTAAATTTAAATTCAGCGCTAACAACGATAATGACATTTCCACTCAGAAACTATTTCGAAATTATTATCTTCTTAATGGCATAAATCTTTGATAAAACACTCAATAAATCTTTAGTAAAACACTATCACTAACACTACTTTAGTATCACTACCAGCACCAGCAACGGTCTTTTGAAAAATACCATCAAACACGAAACCGACACACTTTAATTTCCTGGAAAAGAACTGGAAATTCTGTTTGAATGTATGTAATTGTTAGCACGATTCTCTTGTACTTCACTTGAAAACAATATCCTCACCAGAGGCACCCCGAGAAGGGGTTAACCTTCATCTACGTTAGAATACATATTGCGAGTGTACTACGTCTAAACGTATGTAAGACTTCGATTATGCTCATTTTTAGTTTGTTTATTTACATTATGTGCACCTCCCTTTCCGGAGTACCATCGACAAGGGATGTTTGTTTGTTTGTCGAACGTTATCCGGTGACTCAGTAACATGTGTGACATAAATGAAGTGTGTGGAATGAAAAAGCCCTTACTATCGTCTATCTTGGTTTCCGCTTCTACACTACTCTCCAATCTTCTGCTCTCCTTCACAGGGAACGTTCCGTTTAGGTTGCGAACACGTTTTGAAAATCTTACGCAAAGAACGTGAAACATTGTTGACTCTACTGGAAGCTTTTGTGTATGATCCTCTGGTTGACTGGGCTGTTGGCGATGATGGCACCGCGACCAGCACGCACATGACCACAGCTCTGGCAGCTGCGGCTGACATAGCAGCGCTCAAGCTGACCGCTGCTGGTGGAGCCGCCGGTGATTTTGATGATGGCTTGAAACGATTTCGTCAGGATTCTGTGCCACAGAGAAAGCAAACAGACACAGACATTACCAGAACTACGATTAGTTTGAGATTTAATGAACTGAAGCCTTACTGGATGCAATACAAGTAAGTAAATTCGAGTTCCATTTAATCTGCAGATTGTTTTAAACGTGTGTGGGTGGCTTCTGATTGTAGGGAAGAGGCGACCTCCAAATTGCAAGAGATAGTAACGCAGGTCAGGGCTCTGGAGCAGAACACAAGCGACATTCAACATGCCGAGAAAGAGCGCGACAGCCTGACAAAGCAGTTGGCCATGATTCGCGAGTTAGAAACTCTGGGCTCCGCCATGGACAGCCATCCACTCAATACCATATCGCAGCGTTATGCCGCCTACAAGAAGAGCGCCGAGGCATTCAACGGCATCAAACAGAGCGTCAACAAGTGCCACAACGAGCTGCGAGCGAATGCTGATATCTACTTCGAGCAACTCTTGAGCGCAGCTCACGGCAGCGAAATGACACGCCTACGCATGCAGTTTTGCGAACACCAGCAAACCTCTTCCACCAATGAGTTCGAACTGGTTCGTGAGCTGCTGGAGCAGAGCGCTCAGGAACAGCTATACAGTAAGTCAGACTTTGCTCGCAAGGAGATGGACAACACTGTCTTCCAGCAGGCGCGTATGGCCATAGAGTGCTTGGATTCTTTGCAGCAGTATGCGCATATCATGCGCTTTTATCCGCGCACGGAGTTGGCGCAGCATCGTGTGGTGCTCTATATTCAGTGGTATCGTGACTTGCTGGACGAGGTGTGCGAAGGCAGCGCCCTGCTAGATGAGTTGCAGCAATTTGTCGAAGAAGAAGGACAGATTGAGCAAGTGGCCAAATCAAAGGCGCTCGAATATTCGAAAGCTTTAGAGACCTTATGGATAGAGTTGAATTTCGATCTACACAAGTCGGCAAACTTTCTTGGAGAGCAACAACAAAAAGTGGTTGGTACACCGCGTGAAATATTAGCGTCTAAAATATTAAGTTGAGGGTGGGGGTGGGGGGAGCGCGCAGGGGTGTGGTCTATATACCGGCGGATTTCTTTCTGTTATGTTCTCAAATCGTTTCTATAAATTACTTTTGTAATTATGAATCTGTTCTCATCCTCAGAGTGTTTCTGTAGACGTTGCTATCAATTCAATCGAATCCTTTGTTACCATGGATAAAGCCAACAATCCGCACGCACTTCAATTGGCAATGCTAGAGACCATCACAAAAACGAACGACTCCTTTATCGTCTTTGAGGAATCATCACTGAACAAAGACGATGACGACACTTTTATACTTGACCAACAAATCGACTACATTGACATGCTATTTATCATGTATCAGGCCGTCTTTCCGGACAGCACCGCGGCCCCCGTGGTGGTGCACAGCTATAGCGCTATTCGGACACTGCAAGCCTGTTTGCAGGCTCTGTATGAGCTGAAGAGCGCCTTTCACGTGGATCTACCGGAGCGCATCATTACCTTATTTATGTTGAACGATTATGCCGAATTACAAACATCTCTGGATATGCTTTGTGCCTACACAGGCAGCAACGAGAACTACAAAGGAACCATGACAAACATACATAACATTGAGCTCGAGGATCTTCTCGCTGAAATTGAGGGACTCTTTGACGAATGCGGAACGCGTTTGAATAGTCTAAGTGAATTAATGCCGGACATACTCAACCAAACGCCAGACGGACGCGTAAAACAGTTTGTTGTAAGCTACCCGTTTTTTCTTTTTTTTTCTTGTTACTAAAACAATCGTGCCGTAAGCGGCTCACTTTTATTGCTTCTTTATTTACCTTTAGTTGTCTATATATTGCTACGACTTCGATCCTTTAAGCGACAAATATGAAACCATATCGAAAGTATTCCAAACAGCCCGAGCACAAGCCTCTTCCTTACTAGCTAACAATGTGGAGCACTTGTACGATGTGCGCCTCTTGAGTGCGCCCATACTGGAGTTCCTTAACTGCATGCAGCAGTGCTTCATAACAGGCTTGACATCGCTTCTAGCCTGCTCTTTGCTGCAGAATTTGCAACAAGAACTTGATGCCAGCAGGCAGATGCATGCAGATCTGCATGCTGCAGATGCCGCGACCTTGTCGAACGCCAAAGCATTATGTCAAAATCTCTTTGTAGCTCTGCAGCAAAAATGCACCCTCAAGCATCTGCAAATGCAAGTGCATGACAAGACCAAGCTGGTGGAGCACTGTACATCGGTGGCCACGGCACATTTCTGGGCCAACGAACGCTACTTGCGCGACTCACAACTTATTTACGGGCACGTCGTGCATAAGGAGAAACTCTTGCATAAGATACAGAACGCCAGTCAGTCGCTGAATGTGTGGAAGTTGACCATGACCAAAATACAAGCGGAAATTGAGGAGAATGTGACTGCGATCTCACAGCGGCTGAAGTGGGCGGTGGGAGCGAACCAGAATCTCAGTGCGCTGCAGGAAGCCTTCCACAATTGTGTGCAGGCGCAGAACGCCCGTTACCGCTTCCACTTGCAGGCGGCCTTGCGACTGATCGAGTACTCGAATGTTCTGACACAATTCGAGCTGCTGAAGAGCAATCGAGACGGCAGCGCCTTGGAGGCGGACCGTGCCTTCCACGCAGCCGCAACGCAGTGGCAGGATTCGCTGAGTAGCTTACGTCATCAGGGCAGTCTGATAACGCCGGTGGAGCAATCAATCGTTCAGCTGCTGGACCCGGAGGGAAAAGTGGACCAATGCTGGATTGACAATATTTCCGGTCTACTGGACGAGATGACTTTTGCGATACAGAGACAGCTGGTCGAATTTGAAAGGGCTGCGCAAAACATACAGGAGAGCATCTACGAAGGTGGCCAGCAACTGCAGGTGGGCTAAAGTTTGCGTTGCTCGCGACTGAATCGGCCATTTTTCGCTCGACTTTCCAACAACGCTTTCAAATCTTTTATCCCTCTCTCACAGACCTTAATGGACAGCCAACTGCGTATGGATATTCGCCATCTGTTGAAGTCAATTGTTAAGATCGACTCCTCGCATAATCTTCAAATGCACCTTGAGAAGATCAGTTCTCCTCTTTCCGCTCGCATCCGGGAATTTCAACACGCCCATAGACAATTCTATGCTCAACTCAATGATCTTCAGATGAAAATCATTTCACGCGACTTTGCCGAGCACGTATTGAAACAGCTTGACGAGCAAATAAGACAAATCCTGCAAATTCTGAATGATAATTACATGGATCTTTTCGATTTGGTTCAGAGTTTTATACAAAACGATTTCAGCTATGGCTCACCAACCCGTTCCATACGCTCAGCTGCGGAGAGCCAGACGAACGTTAGCACGAACGGATTTCCTACCGAGAAAAAAGGTGAGTTCCTTTTGTACACATCTACATGCATACATGACACCTTTTTATCGCATTTGGCAGTCATCGCCAGCCAGCGCGAGCAGAAACGCAACGCTTACGCTGTGTCCGTTTGGAAACGGATACGCATGAAACTGGAAGGTCGCGATCCGGATCCGAATCGCCGTTGCACCGTTGCCGAACAAATCGACTTTATAATACGCGAAGCTATGAATCCAGACAATTTGGCTGTCCTCTACGAGGGATGGACACCATGGGTTTAGATGAACATAGTTCCGGCTCCGCATCGAGAGAGCCTTGGAAGACATCAACTTAACTGAAACCAACAAATAATCAAGTCTATCAGCATTAATCATCAACGCAATTACAACAAAATCAACAGCCCACTCATCATTCCAGTAAGCCAATTGTGTATAGCAGCAACAGCACAGCGGCAGCAGCAGGACCAAGAATAGTTGAAATGGAGTCGTGCTGGTTGGTAGTAGTAGTAGTGGAGCAACAGGAGATCAGGAAGAGGGGGGAAAAGAAGCACAACGCAAAAGTTGTCAATCATATAAGTTTTATATAAAATATTTTGTTAGAAGACCAATCCGTAGCTGCTGCTTCCTTTAATCGCTGGCTGACCATGTAAAAGCGTTACTGTGTAGGTGTTTGAGATGATGATGATGATGATGATGATGATGATGACGATGGAAATTATGAGGATCATTTTGTTCATGGAAGAAGTAAATGCATATTTATTAAAGACCGTTTGAGAAATGAATAGAACTAGAATCAAACAACAATGTTCAAATGCAAAAAAACAACAAAATAATGACCGCCGCCGCCGCTGCGTCGTTGCTTCTACAGTGCGCATGCATTCCCTTTCCGTATTTCTGGTACTGTCGTCTGCTAACGTTATCATTGTATATCGACTGATTGTTGAAGATAAAGGGATAGCGACTAAATTTGAAGTGGAGATTGGAAAGGGTTCAATATATGCAAGGTGTACATTTTAAAGCTAAACGTACTTTATAATTTCTTTAATATATATCTATTTTATTGCATTATTCTCTGTATTCAAATAATTGCTCATTACGTTATACCACAAAAATTATAAAAGCAATTTCAGCCAAACCAGTTTGCTAAAAAATTGCTACAAAATTTTTAAAGAAATACAACAAAATTCAAAGAGTAATATATTATAATCCGTAGAGCAACGTGATTACAGATCGCAGAAGCAATTTTAGGCGGATTACTTTTTTAGTTGGTTTAATTTCTGTAAAAAATAAAACATAAATAAAATTAAAAGATATGGTTTTTTATTGAAAGCTTTGTAGGTAAAATTCATTAGAATTAGAAAATGTAAAAAAAAAAATAAATTAAGATGTTTTACTATAAAAAAAAAAAAAATACAAATGTGCTCCAGGTGAGGCTCGAACTCACAACCCCGGCATTGCTCATCGAATACTGTCTATAAGTACCGTGCGCTAACCAATTGCGCCACTGGAGCGTTGGTTGGCTGGTGTCAAGATTCGTATAAAACAAAATGTTAGATACTATCAATCTTTCATATACTACATAAATCCTACAGTAAATATACATACTGTCATTCTACACCAAAAAATATACAGACATAATTCTTAGGGTTGTCTATTACGTGGAATGTTGCTAAAAAATATTTTAGATATATGTATTTATATATAATTATATTATATATAAATATATTTAGATATATTATATATTTCTTATGTAGGTTTTTTAGTAACAGAAATTAGTTTAGCAAGAGCAAAAATAGTTTTTAAAATAATATTTTTTTTTAACACACATTTTCCAACACAGCCCAATAGAGGGCCTAGTAAAAAGCCCCTTTCAAAAAAAGGTCCTTAATCATTAAACTCTCTCACTGGGACTATCGTCCATTCCGCTTTGTCTCTTTCTTATTTAATTAGAGAATGCACCTTTAAATGACTAGGTTCTGCGAAACAAATCTATACTGAAGATTTAGTGAAGCAAAATTTTGAAAAACAAGATATTTTCTTCATAAGGCCTGCTCGTTTACTCTTCTGGTAGGAAATATTAAAAACTTCTAATTTTGTAAACAGAGAACATTTTACTTGTTAAACAGTGGTCGAATACGTTTCTAATAAAAAATAGAACAACGTAAAAATTTACATTTAAAAATAAGAAAAAAATTTAATGTTTCACTCTTATAAATTAAATATCGACAAATCTCTTTTTTACTGGACGAAATTTTTCCAGTAAAAAGTAGAACGAAGGGGAAATGATTTTCGTTCCCAATTAAGTTATGTTTGTTATCGAACGAGTTCTAGTAAAAATAGTAAAAGCTTGTGTTATCTAGTACAAGCCAGCCCGTTATCGAACGAACCTATAATAAATTACCTTTCGACGGTGAACACCATCGATTTCGTTCGACGGTGAACACCATCGCTTTTGACAGTCCTTTAAAAGTCAGCTGTACATTTGACGTGTTGAAGAAAAGGAAAATATTTTGTAAATGCAGTGACGGTTGTTTTTATTGAAGTTATGTGGATTCAAGCAAAATTTTGATATTGATTAAAAGGAATAAATAGTAATAAAGCCCTTAAAATAAGAAGAAAAACATTTTATAGTGATGCCCACCAAAGCAACTGCTGAGGCAAGAAATGAGTTGGTTTGACACAAGCGGTTTAGCGAGTCTAGCCAAGACCGCACTAAAGGAAGCTCAGAAACAGATTGACAAGGCTCTGGATATACAGGATGAGTCGAACGGGAGTACGGCAACGTCGGGTGCCAAGCGCGAGCTCATGAAGTTGGGTAGCAAAAAACTGCCAGGTGGAGCGAACCGCGAAAAAAGTAAAACCGAACCTACAACACCTGTCACTACGCCAATCTTGCCCCAAACCATATCAACATCTACCACAACGCCTTTCCTGTCAATCGCTAACGATCCCGCTAATGATAGAGGATCGATAGAAAAAGAAAATTTTGCATCTTCCGGTTGGGGTTCCTTTACGGGATCCTTTTTCGAAAATCCCAATGCTAAGGAAATGATAACGACGCCACCAAAGAGTGTTAGCAGCTTGAGTATAGAAAAGTTGCAAGTTCAACCAAACACTGAGGAAGGCGAAGGCATACTGCCCGACATTGAGACGAAGCGTCAGTCAGTTGCGTCGAATTCTGACTCTGTTGAGTTATTATCGTCACCAACATCTCCATGTTCTCCGCTAACCTCACCCTCGGAAGCAGTCAGATCGGTCTCAGAGTCGGTGGAACAAATTACCACGCCAACATCTAGCGAGATCATCTCAACCAGCAGTGACCCATCGTTAGGCGGTAGTATTGTTATAATCGGCAGTGACGATGCGGCCGATGACGATTCCCTGTCCTACAGTACGGTCATGGAGGACACGCCGACGACGTTGTCAACGGCGATGATGATTAAGCAGCAATCAAACACGAGTGAAGGTGGTTTTTTACAATAGATTTATAAAAAAATTAAGTTAGAAATTGTTCCGTTATAGACTCAAAATCTTTTATATCTGATGTAACTATTAATCCTTCAACACCACCACTACCGGCTACGCATCGAACAGCCTCCTGCTCCTCAAGCGGAACGCACAAGCTTCTAATGTCGATTGACGATATGCTCTTTGAGTCGCAAACGGTCAACTCTGACTCCACTCAAAGCTTCGAAGACGTTCAATTTATGCCCGCTACGGGCAGTAGCAACGCGAGGAACACTGACTCCACGTCATCTAATGATAAATCGGATCTTGTTAAGATAGTGTCGGGACACTCGTCATCAGATCACAATTCAAATGATGAAATCGATACGACAACGTCCTCTGATATTGAAATTATTTCCAACCCAAATGGCGATTCGTCCAGCACCAACAGCTTAACGCGCGCTAGTCCATCAAAATTGAGGACGCAATCAACGACAATACCATCGGTAGCCTTGACTGGCAAGAAAGGGCATTTTCGTGAACCGTCAGAGGTTTCCGTACTATCGGAAGATTCGCAATCGGAAACCGACAAATTCTTACTCCGCATCAGTGAACTAAATGAAATCCTAGAAGCGCGTGAGATGCGCTTAGTTGAATTCGGGCGTCAGAACGCAGAACTGCAGGAGCGCAACCATGAGCTGCAACAAATGGTAGATGTCATGCGAGGCAACACGGCTCATCTGGATTCCGCCGAGGAATACACACAGCGCTTATCGGCGTTAGAGAAGAAATTTCAGGGCAGCATTAGGGAACGCGATGCGCTGCGCATACAACTCAAGGCGCTCAAAGACGAGCTGGAAACAAAAATTCCGATGGATGACCTGACGCAGATTGTGGATGAAAACAATGCCATGATAAGCGCTTTGCGGTCAGAGGGTGCAACAAACAATTAGTCCTAAGAAGTGTACCTAGAACAATAATATTTTTTTTTGTCCGCAGGTGAAAAGCTTTCCAAGGAAGTCTTGCTGCAATCTAACATAATTAAGAAACTGCGTGTCAAGGAAAAAACATCAGATTCTCAACTCAAAAAGAACAAGGAACAAATTGACGACTTGACCGAAGAAGTAGAGCGCCTCAAAAAAACCTTGCATGCTAAGGAGGAGGTCGAACGCTCGCAAATTGAAGCGGTGCACAAGATGTCCTCGGAAAAGCGCAAATTAGACGAAGAGAATGTACAACAGCGGAGCCAATTAGAAGACCTGCAGTCAAAATTAAGTACTCTGCAAAGCAGTTTTGAAGCCGTAAAAGTGGAACTACAACAACGGACGCGTCTGCATTCCGACTTAACGCGGACCGCCGATGAAGCAGCAACAGCTCTCAAGGAGAAAGTTCAGATCGAGACAAAGTGTCAAGAAATGCTCTTACAATTAAATGAGTTGCGGGAGAAGCTAAGAGCCTCAGAGCAAACCATGACGATCAGAGAGCAGAAGTTACGCGAAGAAAATGCAGCTCTTTTGTTGCGCTTAGAAGATTCCGAAATTCGTGCGGAGGACTTGACGCATCAATTGGGTGAGACAACGCGACCCTTAATTCGACAGCTAGAAGCTTTGCAGACGACTTTTACGCAAAGGACGGCCAGCTGGAATAAACAAGAAAAACAATTGTTAGAAAAATTGGGTAAAATTAAAATTTCTTTTTGAACTCTCTAAAAACTGTAAAGGGACGACAGCCTTTACAATATATAGACATATATTGTAATTTTCTTTTTTCAAACTTCGTTCTACAGAGTCATCTGAAAATCGTCTAAGATATCTAGAAAATGTTGAGTCCAGCTATAAAGAGAAAGTCGACCTGCTAAATAAACGATGCTACGATCTGGAAGAGAAGCTCTCGCAGGCTCTTATGCAAGAAGAAAAGGCAAAAATTTCTTTGCAACAAGTTGAACTTGATTTCAAGCGGTTGAGTATCATTAATTAATATCATGAAATATACACAAACATTTATATACATACATACATATATAAAAATGAGCATTTGCAGCCAATCTAGTAAGTGGAATGAAATACTAATGGAAAACAAGGCTAAATTGGAAGAAGTGGAAAACTCAAATAAAATTTTGGAAAACAAACTAGAGGCACAGCAAGCCGCCCGCATTTCAAGCAATAACTCAGCCCAAACTCACACACATCGCGAGCTGACCGCAGCTGCCTTGAATGAGGTAGCCTGTCAAGCGGAACACGAACATGATCAGCAACAACGTGCGCATTCGCCAAATTTAAGCGTGGGCAGGAATTCCATGGAAGAAGCCATGGGCGGTGGTAGTGTTGACTGGCAAATGGTCTGTGGTGTAGTAGCTTGGCAATATATGTATTAGAAAAGATTTTTTATCGTTCTTCCTATCTACATTAGGACGATTTGGATTGTGTTTCGAGTTCGGGACGACAAGCAGCCGGCGGTTCATTCTATGGCATGCATATAAGCATGCCTTATATGGGTCACAACGCCTCGGCTCTGGAGCATTTGCAGTCACTACTCAAACAACGCGACGGCGAAGTGGGTCAACTGCAATGGGAACTGTCGCGTTTGCAGGCAGAGCGCGTCGTTCTCAATGATGAAATTTCTAACTTGACGCTAGAAATGGAGTTGGTAAGCATTGCTGCTGTTGTTGTTGCTGCAACAACTTAAGCGGCAGCTAAAAACCTTACTCTTTTTATAGATTAAGGATAAACTAGTCACTCATGAAACGCTAGAGAGAAATTTTGCTGAGCTGCAGCATCAGTATGATGCTGTACTACAAATGTATGGTGAAAAAGTGGAGCGCACCGAAGAGCTGGAGCTAGATTTGCTTGAAGTTAAAGAAGCCTATAAGGCCCAAATTGATGAGTTACTCGGGCACTCTAAAAACAATACTTAGTGTCTATTATTGATTGAAGTTTTAAACTGCTTGAGATAGTATATAAAATCTTATTATTTTTCTATATGCGTCTGGTGATCATTACAAAATTTTATTTTAATATAAATAATATAACGAAGGATTACAATGAGTCCATTTAAGTTGACAAACGTAAATAAAGTATGGAAAATATGCAAATAATTAAAAAATTTTTTATATAGATTCTACGCAATAACAACTAAAATAATTATTTACACAAGTAATTGATATTGAATGTATTTAAAAATAGTCGATTTATCTAGGCCCTTATTTTTATTAAAAAAGTTACAGTTACTCGATTTTAATACATAAATAATTGCATTAAAATTATTTTTATAATATTTAATTAGATAATTTTAATTTTTGTGGTTATATTAAAAATAATGCTTCCGGACTTTGTCAATCGAAAAAATCAATCTGCACAAGCAGGAGTCGAATTGTAACTCTTAGACATATGTATATCTAAACAATGCCTGCCGGTTGTGTAGCTGGTGGCTGCGCACTTGGCTTCGTCATCATATCCATGGCGCTTTTATATATTTGCGTTTTGACGAAATCGGTTGCCACCGAATTGAGGTCTTTGCTGGCACCGAAGTTGCACTTGACATAGCCATACAGATTGGCTCCATTGAGTGTGATTGCGATTATAACCAGCAGCAGCCATTTGAAATTGAAACTGAATAGCGCTACCACAAAGAACAATACCCAGAATATGGGACACAAAATGAGACCGAGCCAAAATATTCGAGCCTCATATCGATTTATTTTGCCCTGGCCAAATTTGAAATGTATACTTTTACACTTTTTTTTAAAACTCTCAAGTACTACCTTTTTTGACTCGAACACCCAGTGCGAGTTGCCATCGTCGTCTACGTAATTCCACCAGCGTAGACCCACCAGCAGACGGCCCGATATGTTTTTAACTGTCCAAAAGTCGGCAGATAAAAGCAGATTCACGCACACAAAAACGCTTACAAAGGAATCACTAAACCAGCCGCAAAAGATGTAGATAATGATGGCAGAGCAACGAAAAAATAAGTGGAAGAATACAACGTAGGGATGACTGAAAATTTGTAGTTTTTTTTAATCACTTCAAAGTTTTTAATAGCATTAAAAATAGTTACTTATATTTTTTCGTTGGTGTATTTCCATCCTGCATCTCTTCTTCCTCGCCAAAAGGAATAGTATCGTCATCTAGCAGAGGAACCTAGAAATATATCCATATTAGCTCGATTGAGAATTAAGTTGGGTTTAGCTTATTCATCACGGCTCTAGAACTTATTTAACAGAGATTTTGGTATAGAGAAGAGGTTGGGGAGAAAGATGGATAAAGAAAATTAACTCCTATCGCGTTGACATACATTTCTTACCGTTGTTGAGGACATGATTCCTTAATGTTTGTTTAACTATTTATTAAAGTTTGAGATTCTGAAATATGTCCCTATTTATTATTTCAAACACGTATCGATATTGTAAACGCAAGCCAGCTGTCAGACGCAGGCTGTCAATATTCAATAGCAACATTCACACGATACTTTGTTTTGACTGATTCACGTCTGACAAACCGCTATTAATGGTGAAGGTTCATATTGAGGCAAGGTGTCGAGAAAATCTCTTACAATTAAATGGGTTGTGGAAGAAGCTACGAGCGCCAGAGCAAACCATGACGATAGAAGATCCCCAAATTCGTGATGAGGACTGGACGCATCAATTGCATGAGAAAACGCGACCCTTAATTAAAATTTTTACTTTAAACTTTCAACTGTCTAACGAAAACTGATAATCTCAACTTTCTGGCAACTCCAAAAATTGGAGAACTGTACATTCACACTCACGAAATACAAACCTCAGTATGACATTTTGTAAATTTTTACAACGCATCTCACCGCACAAAATTAGTCGCCGCAAAAGTAACCATCGACTTTTCTCTGTATGAACAGCTTTTATGATACAGTTCCGTGTATTACAACCGGCGATAAAAACGCCCCGCAGCGCGTAGCGAAAATCGCGTTTTGTCCGAACACAGTAAGTTTACCAACACCAATTGGCGATAGCTGGATTACATTCTCAAACACTTCAAACTAAAACTTATTGGAAACGCTTTTTTGTTCGATCGTAATAGATTTTTATATGAAAAAATTGATAGATTATTTGCAAGAGGACTGTTTTTGTTATTATATAGCAACTCGTATAATTTATAAAAAGCAGGTAAATAGAAGAAAATGTCAGACGAATATGACTCTGTTGCAAAGGGAAAATTGAAGTTAAAAACTGATTCCGAAATCAAGAAAAAGAAGAAGAAAAAATGTAAGGATAAAGACAAGGAACGCGAGAAACTTCAGCAAGCCTTTCAGGAATCACTTGATGGTGAGGCTCAAAAGACTGGTAGCAGATGCGAGAGAAAATTAACCAAGGCAGAGCTGGCCTTCAAACAGCAGCAAGAACGAATGGTAAAAAGCACACTGCGTTATATGCTTGGTCCTAAATAAAATATAATTTATTTAAAATTTTCAGAAAAATAAACGCATTATGGAAAGGGCTTCCACAACTCATAAGCAGCGTGTTGAAAAATTCAACGAACACCTGGATAATTTGACGGAGCACTTTGATATACCTAAAGTTTCATGGACAAAATAATTTCTGCATTTTGCGAATCTGTTTATTGTATTTTTAGGTTTTAAATTGGTTTCTAATTAACATGAGATCTTTGGATTGGTTTGCCATTTGTCACCCAAATGAAATTGTACTGATTTGGAATTCTGAAATAAATGCCTTGCTCTTGCTTCTTTAGCAAGATTAATCGCTGAAACAGAATCTTCCTACCAACGGTTACATTCGTTAAAAAGCACTCTGCGAGCAGTTTCAGCTAATGGAAATGTAATGTTGGCACTGCTATCTTCTGCAGTCCCCGGTTTATGCGATGGGCAGTACCCACCGAAGTCATCGGTATTCAGTGAGTAGATCATAATACCTCCTATATCGTTGGATTTGACAAAGCGCGCCTTGCATTCGATGCTCATTTCATTTTCGAATGAAACCCATTCGGTAGCGCTGTACAGGTAGGGCGAGCATGTTTGTTGATCATACATCAAAGAAACAAATATGTTATGTGATTCGAACCAGCACACTTCAGAGTATGAGGTAAAACCTTTGCTGCCACAGCGTCCCACACCTTCGGCGGGAGCTCCAATTACATTATTGAAGGGATTAACAATCCTGTACAAAGAGAGTAAAACCAATTTGACAGTTTTGAAATAATATTTTGAGGCTTACTTAAAAGAATGTCCATAGGTGGGAAGGCCAACGATCAGTTTACTACGGTCTAAACCACTAGTCAGCCACCAGTTGACTGAATAGTTAATATTCAATGTGGCCAAAATGGAGCCTTCATTACGTCGCGCATAGAGTGGTGCGTTTATCCCTACGAATAAAATATAAATATTTTTTTAATGTCATGGGAAACATTTGAATACAATTACCTGTAAACGGAGTCTCACGTGACCAAACATGGTAATCATAAGTCATCAGATTAACATGGTCAGCATACAAATTCAATTCACGCACATCGTATGCAAACAGGGCTATACCTTCAGGCGCAGCCACGGCCACAGAAAGTAAATAATCACGTTTCTCCCGGCGATACTCCTGCCGAATTTCATACAACAGCTGCGAAAAGTGCTGGCGCTCTTTGTTATACGCACTAGGAAACTCCCAATCCAAGTCGACCCCGTCCAAGTCGTATTTGCGAAGCATTTCTTTGAGCGACTGTATAAACATTTTGCGGTTCGCATGATCTCGCACAAGATCAGGAAATCCGTAACTGCTGGAGCCCCCGCCTACCCAGACCAATAATTTAAGTTGAGGATCCCTACTACGCAGCGTGGGTATGGCCTGCACCTGTGCCACGAACTCATCGGACGGCACCAACGTGTTGTTGTTTACCTCAACAGGACCGATATTTATGTGTGTACAAAGATTGACAGACACATCAGACAATTGCAATTTGTCAAGTGTTATTTCCGAATCGGGCGTGGAGAAGTAGCAGACGAGTTTTTTCTGTTGATTGGCAGTGGAAGTGGTATTGTCATTGATGGCAACTTTATTAATTGCTTGTATTTTAATCAGATTGCTTTTTTGCAACACTCGGAAATCGTGCGAAATTTTGGCAGGATCATGGACACTGTTTGCATAAATGTGAGCCCGGCGATACCACCAATCCGGTACATCTATATGAGAGGTTTATGTAATTAGGAACATCATACAGTGATACAGTGATTATTGCGTTTTACTGGAAAGGAGTGGTGGATAGTGAAGAGTTTCAGTGTACGCTGAATTCCAAGATAAGAAAACCAGCGTAGTTGTCAGCAAGTAAAGCAGAACAAGTGCAGCGATGCGCCACCAGGTATGATTATAACTACAGGTAAAAGAACGTATAGAAAACAGAATACGCCTGAAGTCGTTTAGTAAACATCCATTCGTTACTTACCGTATACCGTTGGTCTCATCTACTAAAACGTAATCCACCATTGTTTGTAATTTTTATTTTTCTTCTCTCTTAACTACTCTTACAATATATACATAGTTAAAAACAATTGGTGATTGGTGAAATATTTGCCAATTTTTGTCTATCAAATAATTAGAAATTTGTATTTATTCGTATAGTTGCTATAGTTTGAAAACGTCTACCTAATCTAATAAAGATAACACAGCTGTTTTTGGTATTTTTAAAAAAATTATTCTTTAGTATTGCCATATCAGAATGAAATTGTGAAAACTGTGGTTACACGCGAAACATTCCATACGATAAAGGCGAAGACGCTCAGTGAATATGAGATATTTTTGCAAAACTCCGGAATTTTCTAAAAATAATAAAATATATAAATATGTATGTGTACACATATTTGCACGATAATATCAAAAAATATTAGCAACAAAGTAGTTAAAATACGAGGAAAGTAAGGACCTCTACTAAATAAATGTTCTGTTAAGGATTAATGCAGCAGATACACGCGGTATTCATGTAAACTAAGAGCACACATTTTATAATTTCTACTACAGAAAAACCCAAATTACTAAAAATATTTTTATTAATTATCTCTATCATTTCGGTTAAGATAAGATTTTTATATTTAAGCTTATTTTGAAAGTCACAAATCTATTTATGTTCAAGCTAAGTAGATTTTAAAATTTTAAACACCAAATACATAAGAAAAAATAAACGAATCATTTAAATAAAACTTGAAAGAGGTAATAAAATAATATTGTTATTTTAAAGGATTTTGCAGAAAGGAAATGCAGAAAATCGTAATAAAGAAATTACGACTGTTAAGAAATTTAATTTAAAAATCATTATTTATAATAATTTTACTTCTAAAATTAAACACTTTTAATAAAACAATGTAAGTAATAGTAGCAAATAAAAATTTACTTTTTCTAAGATTTCTAAGACTACTGATTTCCTGGTTTTTCTATTATCGATTTGAATGATTTGTAAACCATAAAAAAATTAATAAACAAAAGCTATTCGAGTCAAAACAATAACTTGAAAACAATAGAATTAGATAAGATGAAATATTTAAAAAATATTTTTGCAATTACAGGCACAGAAATATCGAAAAGAACAAGTATAAGTAAAGCGACCCACAACTTCTTTTCTATATCTCGAGTTTACCTGAACAGATTAAGTACTAGGAGAAGCTTTAAAGATTTTAATATTTCCGTCGTCATGGTTATAATTCATACAAATCGTTACACCATTCTGATGGTCACAGCAGTAAGTTCGATGAATAAATTGAATTAATTTTAACTTAAATTTAAATTTTTGTTAATATCCAGCTTTTATTGCTGATAGTTTCTTTAGACAATGAAGTTGAAGCACAGCAACTCGGTTCCTTGGCTGTTGCTGGCCCGGTAGAAACTGCTTTAAGAGGTGCTGTAAAAGGTCTCGAAGAAGTGCTGGCATCTTTGAGCGTTACACTGACTAAAGTGTTAAATTTATTGCCAAATTTAATTCCATTGTTAAATGACTTGCTAAAACTTGTAGGAAGGCTAGTTCCTTTGCTGCAGCCACTAATTGAGGCTTTAACTCCGCTTTAAACTAGAGAAAATTCATTTGAAAAATGAGTGAAATGGCATAGGAAAAGGCAGTCAAAGAAGGCAAATTAAATATATAATATGTAAATATATAGTTAATATTAAAAAAAAAAAATTTATAAAAAAATGTAATTAAAAGCAATTCCTGCTTCATCTTGGTTTATACACTTTTGTAAAACTATGAATTATATTAAATTGTAAAAAAATTATTTACGGCACGAATCGCTCCAAAATTTCGATTTCAACTGTCGATGGCATTAATTTTGCTGATTCTGTGTTCTTATGAAAAACAAAAAAACATTTGTAATTTGCAAACATTTGCAATTGAACTGATATTATTTGAGAAATTTTATTCAAAGATAAAAATTTTCGTGTTCTCAAGAATGTCTACAAGATCCATCAGAGCAAAGAATGTTCAGAAGGTCCTTCAGAGTACTCTTTTTCAATCTTCTGGATTCATTTGAAAATAAAATGAAATTCAAATTGTTTCTCTTTTAATAATTTTTTTTATTTCGAACTTATTTTTTGGGATTTGTTCTTTTTGTTTATTTGTACACCGACTTATATATTCATATATAGTTAATTTTTGTGGGTGTTTAGAGGAAAATACCGATAACTATTCTTCAAATAAATAACTCTTTTAGGAGCGATTTTCTTTTCAATTATCTATATATTTTAATTTCATTGTCTTAATGCGCAGACTAGTTTATAATTATGTAATTAAATTTCAAAAGTTGTTACTATTGCATTTTTCTAAGTAAGGATTTTTGTCCTTCAGTGTCTTTTGTGTGTTTCGTTTTTGTGAATAGGTTACAAATTTGGATAGAAGTATGCAGCAGTTAGTTTTGTGTTTGTGTTTTTTGTTATTGTTTATGTTGTTGTTAAAGGTTGTTGTGTGGTGGTTATTTTGTTTAAAAACTATTCTATGCCGGCTGGTTTGGTTGGTAGATTTAAAAATAGCTAATAACCACAAGAACACAAGTTCTTGTCAAAAACTTTCTATTGTGTATTGGTTTTGTGTTGTTTGGTGTGTTTTGTTGTTTTGTGTTTCTTTAATCATTGTAAAAAGCAGTTAGTAGGTTTGAATATTGGTCTTTTGAAAAATACATACTTCATATTTTCATAATTTTTATTTATTTTTTGTTTTTTCTAACTTTGTAATGACGAAAAATTCCTCTCTTCTTATATTTTTACGAGCATCTTAGAACTTAGCAAACAATTTTGTTAATTTAATGATGGTTCTGTTGTACGTAGGTGTGTCATTATGTGTTTGGTTTTTGATACATGCATTATTCGCACTTCTTCGAGATTAATTTCTAGCAAGGGCTGTTGGAGAGAAGCTGGGATTTGAAAAAGCTTTTGATTTCTGTTAACCGCTGTCCAGCAGCTTCACCAATTCTGACCGAAAGAGCATGTTAGTAAAATCAGGCAGCAATTTTATGTGGTTCTTCTGTTTTAATAAAGACTTTGTAAAGAGCATTAATCCCAAAGTTTAATTAATCTGAAAGGAAGGATGCTTTTAAATTTGTTTTACTTTAAAATGTTATTTTTTAAAAGGGCGCTTATGTTTGTAAGAGAACTGTTCAAAATGAAATTCTTTGTTTCACACAAATTTCAATTAATTTTAAAAGAGGATTTCTCGGAAGCGAAAAATTATAAATAAATGAGTCGAAGGAAGAGGCTATACCTTTCGGGTATTATAGATTTTTGTGGGAAAAAGATTTCCTCATGATGTAACATAACCTCAGACAAAACAAAAGCCTACTATGTCCTTTCAATATTTAAAGAAGAATATTCGGAAAATCTGACAGCAATCTGTTCGAATTCGGCTCGTCAAAAACGTTGGAGCAAGTAGAATTTACGGTTTTTCATTTATAAGATCAGTCCAATTTTATAGGCATGTCTTAAAATTGTTTCTTTATTTTTGTTTCTTATTCTAAAGAAGTTTGATTAATGCATTCCTTTTCTTTAGAGTTTTTTTGGAAAACTTTCCTTTCTCTGTGTTATTGTTGTTCGATATTATTTCCGTGAAATATACTAATTGCTAAAAACCAAAAAAAATTAAACTGAAGATTTTGTAATAAACACAAAACAATCAACTATAAATTAATCTTAAAGTTGTATAAACTATTAAATTTTAATGTACATATTTTATGTATATATACATATATACATATGTATATATGAAAAAAAAAGATAATTGTACACTTTATGTTATGTATGTATGCGTCGCGCGTTGGTGTATATGTTTTAATGATACTTAAGAAATAAAACGATTAGAAATAAATTAATTTAGTATGTTTTAAAAATTTACAGTTTACTTATATCGACTGTAAATAACTTATAATATTATACAACTAAGTCTTGAGGCGGTGTAGATGAATGTGATGATGTGATGGTAGTGTTTTATGTTGAGTGGAGTCCTTTGCGAATTATTATTTGAAAAGAGTAGCTTTTTTGGTAGTTTTTTTTTCTTAAGTGATGACTTCGCAGTGCAGTATTTCTCGCCTAACAAAGACAGACAGAGACACTGAGAGGCTTGTTCGCCTCAAACTGATGATCTTCAAAGACCGCGAACAAAATGACCTTTTTTCTGTCTTCGTCTATCAGCGATTTATATTTCCAGATTTCATGAATAATGTTAGATGTTAGTTAACCTAACAATGGCGCCTTCGATGAGCGTTTCTTGAGCGTGAGTCGTCTTTGTTGCTTTTGCTTTTTGGTTGTGCTGCTATTTTTCATTTTTTTACACATTACGTTCTTCGTTTTTCCTTTCTTTTTCTTTGTTTTGTTTTTTTTTTTTTTTTTTTGGAAAAATTTGGAACCCCAAAACTTTTATTCAAAACCTAGGAATATCGTAGAATACAAAATAAAAGAAATCTCTCCTAACAAGTCGTAATTCTAGTGGTTTCCATCGCTCGCACATCCTTTTGTACCACATAGAACTTGTGCTTCTTCCCGACCACGCCCCAAATGACGGCCACGTTCTCGATTACCACATTGATGGGTATCGTGCATACGGCACCCAGAACGCAAGCGAAAAATTTGACCACACCAAAGCGATACAACGAGAAGGATTTGATGACGCCGAAGACGTACATGTAAATGTTGACAGCTGCAATGAAGGCGCACACAAAGTCGACCACATTCGGGCATGGAATGGGATAGAGTCCGGCGAAAATGATGTTCGACGTGGAGAACGGCATCGTGACCCACGAGTAGACGCTAATGCCGAGCAACAGTTTGTGCTTCAGAGGAATCAACTTAGAATGCACCACCAGCAGAATGCCCTGAAGCCAGCGTTTGCGTTGCTGCAGAAAATCGAGCAAGGTGAACGGTGACTTCTCATGCATTTCGCCCTCAATGAAGTTGAACGAATAGCCCTGGGCAAAGGCGCGCATGGCAAAGAAACAGTCCTCGGCAACGGAGCCGTCAATGCCATTATCGAAGGTTACCGAACGTTCAGCGCTGACCTGTAAATAGTAGATTATAGAAAGTATATTTAAGGAGGAACGCTTAACTAATGGAAAAATTGTAACTTTCTCCCCGGGTATGTACTTTACTCGATCATTGAAACATTTTCCAATTCTCTTCTCAATGTTGTACCTTTCGACAATACTCGGGGGGGTCAACCCAACCACTTTCTTTCAATTCATTGAAGTATGTACTCACTTGAGTTACTACGTAGCTGCCCTTCCAGCTGAGCAACGGCTTGTGAAACAGCTTGAACTGCAGCCTCAGCTTGCCCATGTCGTCTGCTACGCGGAAGCTGTCGGCCAGTGTGGTCAACCAGTTCACCACATGCTCGTTGGCGTACGTGATCAGCCCCTGCCCGAACGGATGCTTGCCGTCCAACACGAAATTGATTATGCCACGCACGCAGTTCTCCGTCAGTAGGGTCTCCTCATCCAGATGCACGATCCAATCGTTGTCGTTCAACACGTTCACATTGTCCTCCAGACAATATTGCAGCGCTCGCGATTTGAAGAGTGCTCCGGTACGTGTCTTATATTCGCGCGGCACCACAATTTCGCGTATGCGTCGATGATGCGCCAAATTGACAGCTTTGTCGGTCACCACTTCAATGAGGAAGTTCTCGAGGCCGGTGTCGAGGCAGGTGTTCATGTTGCGCAACACATTCCTCTTAACCAGATCGGCAAAGTCACCGCGCGTCACCACGCGTATGCAGATGAAGGGCGCCAACAGAGGGCTGCCCTTAAGCACCACCTTCTCCGGGAAGGCGTTATAGAAGGTAAGTCCACAGAAGTTGAACAGCACCTGCGGCAGCGTGAGGAAGGTGAGGAAACGCAGTAAGTATAAAAGTACTGTGCCCAGCTGGCCGTACTCGGTCCACGGATCGACGAGAGTGAAGGAATACTCGCCGATTTTAATACCGCCAGAGAAGATTTCGAAGGAAATTATCACAATTAAGAAAAGTGTGCAGTGCAGCATGTGCTTGGCCTTGGAATTCATGGTGAACCAATGTTTGCGAGACTGCGTCGGTGTTTTGAGGCAAAATGGACTGACTGCTTCACGTATGCACGTTACGTTGGTGGTACGTACACCAATTTATTACTGTCTACTGATGATGGATACCGATGATGATGGATACGATGTGCTTTGAATTATGTTTACTTCGAATTTGTTAAGCGGTATATGTATCTTGTGCTTCTTTAGTCTCTTGAGGAAAGGATGTGCTGTGCGCGGCTATTTCTGGTGTGCGCTACACGAGTATAAATCTATATTACTCGCAATCCGTTTAGAGCCGTTTTGGCGCAATAACGGTTTTCTCCGTAAGGCGAAAGTTTAAAATTTGTGCATTGGGTTGTTGTTGTTCGGTTACTTTTGCGTTGGATTTTGAAGTATTTAAATTTGGAACAGCACACGCCTGATGCTGATCGGTACAAATGCTAATCCTATGCTATACATATAAAATAAATACTTGTCTACAAATATCTATATAAATATATATCTATATAATGGAGTATATTCCGAAAAAGTTTGACCAGAATTGTTTACGATGACCGGAATTTTGATTTTCATTTAATGAGATCTCATCTACTGAGAGGTTGTTCGAAGCATTTTCTGTAAATATAAAAAAATAAAAGAAAAGATAGGTTATATTGGTTTAACGTTTAACGGGTGAAGTGTAAAGCATTTCAATATAAATTAATTCTCTTATCATTACATTTAATTGATTGATTGATTGATAATTGATTATGGAAAAATATGGAAGGAAAATTAAATATAAATTCAATTATAAAAAAAATTAAGAGATTTAAAAAGGCATTTATTACGAAAATAGAGAATTCAATAAATTGAAATTTATTAAATAATTTCATTTTCATTTATTTAAAAATTTCTTGATTAAGAAAAAATTCAATTAAATGCAATGAAATGAACTTCAATGATTTTATCAATTCAGATTTTTCTTCGATTGCTCGCCGTTAATACAATAAAATAGTATAATTAGAATTACGAAAATAAATTAATAAATATTACCATATACATACATATATGTATAAATACATACACACTGTGTGTGGTATGTACGTATTTGTTTCCTACATTTATCAATTTGGCGCAAATGAGCAAGTGCAAGTGCATTTCTCGGACAATAGTCGTGGCGCCGAATACGAATATTGAAATGTAGAGGCAACACTGAACAGCTGTCAAAACACAATCAGAGCCGCTCGATGCATTCCCCCCGAGCGTTTAAATTCGTGTATGCAGAAGCGATAGAGAGCATTGCGTGCAAACAATTTACTTAATCAGCGACTTTTTATTGAGAATAAATTAATTTCGAAATTGATTGATTTTTTTTGTTTTTAGTATTTGTGCCAGCGGAGAGTTTTTACACATACCACCAACGGAAAGACCTGGCCAGATTTTCAAAACATTTTATATGAAAATGGAGGAAATTATGAATGGAGACATTTTAGAAAAACGATGTGCTTTATAAATTGCATATTAAAAATATAATTCAAATCAAAATCGAAACATTTTTAATGTTTTTAAAATATTGTAATTGTCATAGTACGTGACGTACGAATCGCGAGGAGGAACAGTTTGATCGTACTTATTAATATTTTTCTACAAAAAATTGTTGTTTATTAACATTATTACATGTTTCTCACATACTTTTTTTTATTATATTATTTATTTTTATTATATATACTTATTATATGTTTCTTTGTATACTTTTCATGTGCCGTAATGATGAAACTATCCATAAAAGTCTCGCTGAATTGTGACCATAAATTCTCTTCTTATAACAGAATATCATTGTATTTTTTTATAGTAATGAGTCAAGTCATATGTACGACAATAAAAAACTAATATTTAATTTATTCTTTTAGTATGAAAAAAGTGTAACGGAAGGACGGAAGGTATAGAACTGAAAAGATACACATGAGCATGGAGATTAATAGACAAACTAAAGAAATTTCTAAGGGTTACCTTCAGCCAGTATGTATTCCATTTTCAGCATAGATGTAACATCTGTAATAGCTTCAGATTTATTTTTTTATAAAATCAAAAAAAATTACTATAGTAGATAAAACTATAGAAGTGAAAGAAGAAGAGTCGATTGCAGTTGTTTTATTTAACTGCAATCGACTGAAAATCGAACTCTGTACTTTATAAAGTAAATCTTGTAATGAGTTAATGGATGACTAATAATGGTCGTTAGTCAGTCAGCCATAGCGATAACAGCAATAACAATTAAAAAGAACAATAATTCCAACAAACAATAACTACAATATAAAAGATTCTTTAATGAAAACTTAATTTCCCAAATAATCGTTGAATTGAATACGAAAACAAATTTCGCTTCCCAACATTTTCGGAGACGGTCGATTGTAGATATTAGCCGCTACTAGATATAGCAAATAGATATAGCGGATGCGAAATTTTACCAACGCAGCAATCTTTATTCTAATCTTGTTTTATTCTCTACAATTAATACTGTTAGCTCCTCCGCTAATTTCGAATTTTGTTTTTTTTTTGTTCGGAGAACTGAGACTTTAAATTACAATTTTTTCTCAAAAACTAATTATCAATTCAACACTTTATAATGGAAAATTCATTTCAAAAACAATTAGTTTTATTTTAATAATACATAGTTAGATAAATTTATTGTTAAACAATACTGTTAATAAAGAAGAGTAAAAATCACAATCATAAACCTGTTGCTCGGTACTTTGGCCGTTTTCTCCGGTGAATTTTTGATTTACAACAAATTTTTAGTGAAAAAAAAAATATTAATGCATGCAAAAAAGCTGTTAAACTTGCACGTAATAAGTCTATAATGTTAAAATGAAAATGCTTATTGTTATAATAATATGTATTTTAATAATTACTCTGTTTTTGAACGAGTCTAAGGCCTTGAGCTTAATGATTTTAATTAAAAGTTTCAATTGGAAAGCGTATTGATTTGCGGAAAATTAACAGAAATTAAAATATGATATAGTCTATTGTAATTAATTAATAATTAGTTTGTAAGATATGTAGGAAAAAGTTTCCAATGCTAATATCGTTTTTTTAAAAAAGGGTAAGAGAAAAAATAACTATAAATAAAATATTAAAAAAAATAATAAACGATATAAATAATAATATAATAAATATAAAAATAATATAAAAAATATAATAATAATATAATATTATTATAATATAATATAAAAAATATAATAATATAATAATATTATAATATAATAATACGAAAATATAATATAATAAATAATAACAAATAATAAATAAAATTATAAAATAATAAAAAATTGTATAATCAAAAATTATATAAAGGAGTTTGTATAATAATGGGAAAAATAATAAAAATAATTTTTATAAATAACTTAATAGTAAAAATTATGGTCAATATGAAATTAATTAATCACAGATTTTATTATAAAATTTTAGGAGTTTATCAAAGGCAAAGGCACCTTTAAAAAACTCTATAAAGTGAAGGCTACTTACTGTATTTTGTATTTATATTTTTTCGTGATATATTCCTAAGTACGTGATAAATTGTGCCTAATAGTAATAACACGATATTCGAAGATCGTGCTTTATTAAAAGTAAATTGAGTTTCAGACAGATTATGCTTTAACAACAGAGGTACGCTATCAACGTTTAATAACTTTAATCAGAGCTGTTAAAAAAAATTCATAAGTAGTTCCTACAATATTAAATGAAATTATTAGTGAGACAATGAGATTTAAATATGGAAAATCCATTATCGAATTTTCTTTATCACATAAAATCATGTCAAAAATAAATGGGCATGATCTATCAATTTACCGGTGTCTATAAATGGTGCTACATATCTCTGAAACTGGCGATTTAGGTTCAGAAAAACTATGATATAAGTTTTAAATTTAAAATTCACTGCACTATAATGAAAGGTACAGCTTATACCAACATATCAATAATAAGCTTGATATATACACTGATATATACACATTATCTGCAGGTAGCAACTATTAGGCTGTTATATATGAGCCTCGTAATTAAAAAAAAATTCAAGTTTCCATATTCGTAAAATTAAAGTAGCTTTTCTATAGAATTTTGGTATTAAACGTATTACGTGATCAAACTTTAAAAATGTTATATTAATAATATATATTTTACAAATATATGTATGTATGTATGTATGCACATCATAGCTTCATTGGAACCACTATATACGAGTATGTATATATGTATTTACTTTTTAAAAGATAAAGAATTTATGATAACAATGAGTTTTTAAACTTCAACAGGTGGAAAAAAAGAGACTTTGCACTGTAACTAAATTATCTTAACTGTAATTTTAGTACGGTAAATGCGAAATATGTAAGTATAAGTAACACTTACTATAGCCTAAGTATATGTATAAGTATAATAGTACTAATATCGTAAGATTGATGATAAAAGTCACGAGAAGGAATTTACTCTCATACGAAAAAATGTATGTTACTCTGTAAACAAAATCGTTATAACGGTATAACGATGTCGTTCTATATTGATTTTCAGGCTGACGACCTTTAGTTGTTAATGCCTAAATTTGAGTTTATTTATAATTAGATAATTAAACAAAAATTTTAATAATTTTAAACAAATATAATTTTGAAAAAAAATAAACAAAACAAAGAGTAAACAAATTTGTTTGATTTTTTTTAACGCCTCACTTAAAAGATTCTAATAAACGAAAAAAGCAAACAAGATGACAAAGAATAATTACTATAGTGACATCAGATAAGGTTGAATAATTGAGCTCCAAATTTTCCAACAACTAAAGAATTTGTTTGCGTCTACGTTGATATAATTTAAAATAAGCTGAACACTTTTTTATTATTGTACTAAGAATATGCAGAGAGACTCATTAGAAAAGAGAAGAAAATTAAAGACACAATGCAAGCGGAGCAAGGGGCAGAGGTAAAGGTCGAAAAAGTTAACTCTCCGTAGAAAAAGTGGAATTTTTGACATACTTTCGTTTTATCGTTTACATTATAACGTAACAAAACGGCGTATGAGACTGAGTCTGATGATCTCAATTTTAGTAAGTTCTAAAGCAAATTCTTTAGTGAATCGCTAACGTTGGAGAATCAACTAAACAGTTTTGTATTAATAATCTAGTAAGATTCAGAAAATCTGCATAAAATAAAAAAGCCTCATTATTTGCAATAACATTAAAAAATCTGAATCGAAATGAAAAAACATACTCAAAAGATTTTATTGCCAAAACAGTACCAAAAAAATAAAATCTTGAATTGTAAAATTATTGGCAAATCAAACTATTTACCAGCGGCTCTTTTGACAACCTCTGTCTTTGAATTTGAGCAGCCCTTGCTTTTTATAATTATTAAGTCATAGCTTTAATAAAAAACCTTTCAATCTTGATACAAGTAAAAACTGTTCTATAATTGCTAACAATACATTATAATCTAAATGATATGAGCCTTATCATATACCTATAATAAATTACACTTTATCGTATAACACGTTATATGTATGTTACGTTAGTTAAAAAGTTACGGTTAGTAGTATGAGTATGAGCTGCTTTCAGTTCGAAGTTATGTTGTTTCAAGTTAATTCAAACAGATTATTAATATAATATTGGGAAATGGGAATTTCCGCTGCGAATATATAATTACTATATTCAAGTTGATAATGTGCCTTGCCTGATGAAAGTGGACAGAAACAATTGGTTAACGTGCAACGATAAAAATCAACTGTTTTAATTGTCCTTTCATTGACATACGATACTTATACAGAAATATTTAAAGATTTTAAATATTTAGTTTTTTCAATTTTCGTTTTTCTTGACTTAACTGCATTGGCTTCTGAGCGACTCGTATGTAATACTTTTGATGAAAATTACATTAAAAAATATATATTTCTCCGTTTTGCATACATACATATATTGTATCGTTTTTCTAAATGATTCGGGAAAACTTTGTCTCTGACTGACATTTCCAAAAAAAAAATGCAGTGCCATTTATCGATTTAACGACCAATTAACCATCATCAATTTGCCAATATCCTTTTGCTTTGATATAATAAATAAAGTTTAATAATGTAGGTCAAACTGACCGGCCATTTGTTCATTCAGCCATCCAAGAGAGATACATAGATCCAGCGACTGACTACAGTTAGCGGCAGTCGGTTGTAAAAAGTTCCGCTGTTTGGTTTGTTTCTTTGTTTATGAAATGTCAACAATTTTGTCCTGCTGGTCGTTGTTTACATTGTAATCGACGTTGTTTACAATCGACGGTCCCTTTCCCTTTGTTCGGACGGTGACATGTTTTGGGTGTTCCTAAAAATCATTAAAGATTGAAGGAATATAATGGGTGTGTTGTATTCTCTAATATTATTTACCTGCAGACCAAGTAATTAAAGGCACGAGTATCTCAAGAAAATATTGATATGTCAGGAAAAATCATGACGTATTTTTTGTTTGAAAACTCCTAAAAAATCCTATTTCTTAGCTAAAACGTCTTTGGATTAGTCCTAAATGTGCCGCCACTGACGTAATTTATACTACTATTATATTAAGAAACCTAACTTGTATGGAAGAAATCAATAACGATGATTAATTTTACTATCATTGACCACAACAAAGACACTAAAATTGTGTTGAACAAAGGCGCGTATAAATAATAGATTTTATTTAATGACAAAAGCAATTTTCTTATTAGTCTTGTTCTGAGGACAGGATAAGTCTTCGATTATTATATCCACAGAAAGCAATCAAACATTACGACAAATACAAATCAATATTAGTGTATTATGACTAACTAAAGAATTTAACAAATATTTGAATAATTATGAAAGTATGCATTGTACATACACATGTTTGTATTGTATGTATTAATATTGATAGACATTTTAAAATTAAATTTTTTGTTTTTTTAAAGGATTGCTTAAGAAAGAGAATAACTTATTCTCGTAGTATTCAATTCAATAGCCCGCTCGTAGTATTCAATTTTTAGTTTTGAAAAGAATGCCCCTCTCAAACAGTTCAGTTTTACCCTGAACTAGTTTCCACGAAGCATAGCCATGGCTATGAAGAAACGGCTATTAAGTTATTACACACGATATTGCATGACAATAAATTGTGTGTTAATCAAATATTTATATGAACAGGTGCGAGTATGTACAGCTTTCTTACACCCCTCTTTACCATTCCCACAGCAATATCCTTTAACAGTGGTTGTTATTGTTGTTCCTTAAATACGACCCAACGTATTGTATTGTTGGCAATATGTCGTTAATACATATGTATTGAAAATATACAATAATTTAATATCTTTTAGAAATATACAATAATTTCTTTTTGGAAATTTTATGCAAAATTCTTGGAGAACAAAAATTGGCGGTAACGAAAATCGGATTAATGGCAAAGGAATGTTATCGGAGGAAGACGGAAAAGGGTAACGTTAATAATTTTAATAAATTAGCTTCTAATCCATTTAAATTTATTAAGATTTTTTTTTCTCTGCAGTATTCAACGATAGTTAGTTACCATTTCTTAGGCAGAAATAGTTTTTGTGTATTTTAATTAAACTTCATGGAAGATTTATAGCTACAGAAAGATTTATTGAAGCCTTTTGCGAGAGTTAGTGAAATACATTGGAGCACAATGCTCTCTCTCTCTTGGAAAGCTGCTTGTAGATAATTACAGATACATATAAATTTTTTGTAATTAAAAAAAAAAAAAAAAAAAAAAAACAGAGGAAAACTATAATCTTAGCTTATACTCGTAGTTATTGGCATTATTACAACTAGGGTTTTGGCATTACTAAAATTGGCATTATTACAACTCCAAAGGTTTTATTAAAATTCACAGTATTAACTAACAATGATGTACATAGCTTGAATGTTGATAAGTTTTTTTCTTTCTATCAACACTTGTTATGATGATTGCAATCGTACGAGTATAGACGAATAGATATTAGATAGGATTATATTGAAGAAAAAATTCAATTTCATTTAAAAGCAATCAAGTTTGATTATTCAACTAGTTTTGCCATAACTCAGCGTACTTGTCTTGTCTTCAAAGATCTATATTTTACTTCTAAAGTAACAATTGAGTACATTTGTTTAAAGCAACTGGATTGATCGAAACATTAACGACACTCCAGCAATCTTTCATTAACAGCTTCTATTAAAAATGGTCATTATAACATACCGGTTACCCAAATGATGGCAAAACGTAAGTGTGTTGCAATATTAAGCGAACGCTTTACTCATTCTGAATTTGATTTGATTTGTGTGGATATAGAAAATCTCTTTAAAACTGCTAAAATCATAGTCTCAAGCAGCGGATGCTTCTTTAAGAACAGTCTAAAACAGATTCGGGCTAAAGAGGATTGAAAGATTATACCCGTTTATGAGTTTATAAGAATAGTACGAATATGTGTGTATAAATCGAAATAAGTTTAAAAATGATTTATTACTGAGGTCTTACATTCGACTAAAGGCCTAAACAGTGATTAAGCGGTTTCCGTAGAGGTTTTTTATGCAGCTTTGATGTCTGCCGGGGTCTTTCTCAGAAATACTCCACAAATCGTCTGCAGAAAGAAGTGATGGTATCGTTTTAAAGTTTTCGTTATTTTACTATTGTCTTATTTTTATTTTCTTTGGTTTTATTTTTCTTTAAAAGTCATTCCGTACCATTCTCTCCGACTTTTACTGTTTCATTGTTCTAATTTACGAAGAAATGAGATGAAGAAAACGATATAAACTCTGGCACGTTGCGGCGTCCACAAGGTCGAAGTGGACGCTACTCAAGTGTTTAAATGCACACCACTTAAACGGTCGCGTTGCCAAACGACAAGGGCGAGGACGTCTATAAAAACCCAAAGCTGCTGCACACGCACACGCACATACACAGTGAGAGTGAGAGCAAAGAAGAGATGGCTAAAAATGGTTGAAGCAGAGAAAAAAAAAGCGACGACTTTGCAACATTTGCAGCACAAAATATGCTTTTTTTCTGCTGTTCCTTCCTCTTTTTTTCGCCGTTAGTTGCTGCTCGCTTCGCTTCTTCAACTTATGTTGCGATGATGAGAGAGATAAAGTGCCATCACATCGCGTCGCGTCGCGTCGCGTCGTGCCACCAGGCGTTAGATTGAGCCGACTGATGGCTAAAGCTGATTTAGTTTGCTCTTCTCAAGTTGAACGCACTCTAAATGACCATGAATGAGATGAGATCTACTAAAGCAACACTAATTAGTGAGCTACAACAACAACCACAACAACAAACAACGTGTACATATATATTGATTGAAAACATATACTCGTATGTACGCATTTAAATTCGACGGTCAGTCTCTTGATCTTGACTTTGAGAATGATTGAACAAAAATTAATGAAGCAAATCAAGTATTAACTAAACTCTCAGTTTCGGGCTAAAACCAAGAAAAAAAGTACTAAAACTCCCATTCCGTTTTCCACGCTATTATTTTACATGATTTTAAAATACATAAAAGAAAATTAAAAAAATTATTTACATTTAATTTTTTTAAAAAATGTTAAAAAAGGTTTTCGGATTTATATTTTAAGAATATTATTTGTGTTTGGTGATGCTATTTTTATAATAGATGTTCTGTTTTTATGCATTATTTCTTGTTTCGCGCCATCTTTTATGTCGGTGCCTGTTTGGCTCTATTCCAAGCGACGGGGACTTCGTTAACTATCGGCAATAGTCTTGTAGTCAATGCGCCGCGAGGTGGTTCCACTGTCCCGTGTTCCAGAAAACTCGACAACAAACGACGAATAGTTTTGTCAGACGGTGCTTCTTGGCTACGATTTTTTTCACTATTATTTTTTTACGTCTATATATTTACGTCTCTATTTTGGCGCGATGTTTCGGTGTGAAAGGATTCATTAAAATTCTATTCATTTGTACTAAATTGATTGTTTCAAAATGATGTTTACTCAAGTCTATCGGTTAATAAATGTTAAGGTTATTCAATATTGTCATACCGACAAAAAAGATGGCGCACCCGTTATAATATTCTAATACTACGGAATTCTTTAATTACTATACACGAGGGTGCGTCCTTACACGGATGAGTCACACAGTATGATATAAAAAGAGATATCATTTCTTTTAGTATGGTTAGAAAAGATTTTCTTTGTTTTGCCAGGAACGTGATAACGGCGCGATACTCGATTTTCTTTATTCCTCCTGGCACTTCTCTATCGATTGAGTTACTTTGTTGACGATATATCAAAGAACAGTGACTCAGAAGAATGATCATGAGCTTGTTATTTATACTAGAAATAAGAGAGATCTCTCACTACCAACCAACGCCATCATTCCGCGAACTTAAAACTGCTTCTTCGTGATACTCGCAGGTTTTGTGGCTCAGCATTATAAATGAAAACCTTTATCTAGAACCAAAATTGGCAGAGTGTTGGCAACAGTCGCAGCGATACACATCAGCGATTGTTGTTGGTATTTGATGCATACCAGATTTATCGAATCAGATTTTTCTGACTTTAATAAAAAGAGTTAAGGAGATATTGTTGATGTTTGGCTTCTAAAGTGTCATTGATCCCTTTCTAATCCTTAACTAATTAATAAAGTGCATCTATCTGTCTCTTTTTCTCTCTCTCACGCTCTCTCTCTCACCCTCTCTTTGACAACATTTTTCTCCCTCACGCTTAAAATATCCGTTTGTTCCTTCAATGAGTCAAGGTCAGTCAGTCCAACATTAAATATGCCATCATAACAATAAATTAAAGATTTTATGCTTTCTTAACAGTTTCTGAATTAATTTCACCCTCTCGTCCTCTTCGTCTTTCCTTTCATTGCCCTTCCTTTATGTGTTCGTCATGACTGTGTATTTTTAAATGATTTTCTCGGGCATGCTGTGGCGCTATACGGGCTATTTATACTGCTGTTATAGTTGTTGTGCAGTGTGGCCGGCTCAAAATAAATTGCTCGCAATGCTAATAAGCATGCTGTTAGCTGATCATGTCGTCAATTGCAATTGATATGAAAAATCTATTTATACTTTCAAAAACGATGGGTTTCATCGAATTTTCGTGATGTCGGTGATGGTGGTCGATGATAAGTATTGTTCATTGATTAACAGTTTTCGGTCTTCATTTATTGGTAAAGTCAGTGAATGAGGTTGGGAATGTTTTTCGCTACGAAAACGGGTATACTCTGCGTCACAAACGAGAAGTGTAGCCTGATTGTAGCTTGAAATGCATACTATTTGATAAAATCCAAAACAAAGAAAAAATTACTCTTAAGATTACAAAAAAAAAAAAAATCAAGCTCATATAAATCATTATTTAGCGGTTGCAAAGAAATGGCGTTTAAGTATTACTCAGTTGAAGAACTCTTAAGAGATAAGAGTTGCTAGAAAAACATCTCAGACCGTTCGTTCAAGACTCTTTCAATTAAATGCTAAAAAATGGCAAAAAAGGGAATTTTCAAAAGCAAATAAGTGATAACCTCGCCGAGTATTTGCGGAAAAAATGGCCTTCAGAGACACTGTACCCATAGTTGATATCGTATCAGCGGTTGCGAGTACATATTTTAATACATTATTAATGTATATGCATTTTGTAAGTACATATGTGGAATAAAGGCTAAAAATAATAATGACAGTACACGAAAATATAAAAAAAAAATTAAAATTTCAATCTTTTCTTAATAGAAAAAGAGTCAAAGAGTTTAATCAAAGTGATTCAAACTTTGTTCTTCAAAAAATAGTAAAAAAAAAAATTAAACATTTGTTGAATAAACATTTGTTGTTAAACATACACACTCCAGAATAATTTCAAAGTAGCTTCTTAAGTAGCAGCCATTAAGCCAGGCCTGGCCAACATGCGGCCCGCTTAATAATTTTATATTTCTATGTAACATTTAGCATTAATTGTAACATTATCATTAATTAAAACTCTAGAGTGATTTATATTAAACACAGTTTAAAATAAATTTTTATTTATTTTCCAATTATTTAAAATTTTATAAGAACAAGGTTACTTAAAGTCAGGCCTGCAGTAACGTTATGCGACAATAAAGTGGCCCGTAAAACCATTTGGGTTGGCCAGGCCTGCATTAAGCCTTTTTTATACTGCATTTGCAGGAAAATATTCTGTTTATACGAGAATCTTCTTAATCTTTCTTGTTTGGGAATCTCCAGCCAGAGCTAATGTTTAAAATTTCGTATCGTTTCGATCTTGTTTATTTTATGACAACTTCCTAAAAACAAAGCGAGGAATTTTTTTTTTTATTTAAAAAAACCCACAACAAACCAAACCAAGCCTGAAAATAAACAAACTGAATTTCTTGTAAACATGAACAACAAAAATAAATAAAGATTGATATGCATAAACATTTTAAATTGATATTCACTGTTGTTGTTGGTGTTTTATAAAACAACACTCATTCTTGGCTCCGCATTGGCTGAAAAATAAACCCAGTAAAACAAGAGAAAAAGGAATTGGAAGCAGAAGGAAACGAAATACGAGCCGTGGAATAAAATTCAGGGCGTGTGCTTTTAGATCTTAGCTGTACAAGTAAACATTTAAGTTAACTGCGCTGTTGCAAACTTTTAAAAACCTTAAAAATGTTTTCTTCGTTCTTTTTTCAGTAAATAAACACAAATCGTATGCAAGCACATACATACAATAAATGTATGTATGTACGTATATATATGTATGTATATTTTTGTGGGTTTTCTGGAAGGTGTTAATTGAAAGCGTAACTATGCAATTTTTTAAACTCAAAACCAATTAATTAGATTTGGGTGAGTTTGCTTAAATGCTTTTGTCATAATAACGGATACATTTTCATCTCGAATGAGACTGAATGCATTAGTTGTTGTAATGAGCTTGAAACTGACTCATAACCATAATCACTTTTGCTTATATCGCATATTGGACAAATTTAGACGTAAAAACGATGTAGCTTTATAGTAGAGCACTGTTTCAAAGAGAGTTCATTATTAGTTTTTCTGAATTAATGATTATTTCGTTGAGAAATAAAATATATAATTTCTTAAAGGGACTTACGTATATTTCATATACATACATTTACAGAATTCATGCTTTAGCAATTACTAAAATGGCTTTTCAGTTGTTAAGAAAAAATAATAAACACATTTAATCAGTTGGTCAAAAATTCTTCTCTTCTCCATAGTCTACATGTAAGGTACATGTACTCGGTGGCGACTTTAAGTCCAGCCATTTCTGGTGTCACTAGTGCGCTTAATCAGAGGAGAGAATAGCAACCACAAACAACCACCATCGTCACCATCACTACCAGTCTCTTGACTACTGGAGTATACAGTTTAGTGTGTAGTCGACGTGGGTGGGTGTTAATAGGGAAGCATTAAGTGACGCTTTTGTGAATACTAAATCAAAACAGGCGCGGCAGTCAAACACCAGCCAGCCAGAGCCTGACCTAAAAATGAAATCGTCCAGGGCAGGGCGAGTTCGGATTTGTCGTAGAGATTTACCTTTTAGCAGGCGCGGAAAACTAAGCAACGGAGCTTATTAAAGCTGGAGTAGCAGGTGTTTTAGGTGTTTTATATGTAGGTCCTTCCTTGGTCGCTTTGCTTTATCTATTCCAGGATATCTGATTACAATGCTGCCGCATTGAGTTTTTCGCTTAATTTTTTCTTTAGCAATCTTTGAACTCCACTCTTCGCTTCTATTATATTTTGCTTTATTTTAGAAAATTTCTTCTCGGTTCTTCAGCTTGCACTTTAAAGGACGGCTACACGGGACGCAGGCTGTTACAGAACCATTGAGACAAACTGTCTTTCGATCGATTTTTATTGCTACAACCTCCTCCTTTGTAATTTGCTTTCCTTGATGTTGGTGTAAAACACAAACTTGCACTTCTCAACGTTCGTCCGATCGTCACCGTCACCACCCGCGAAATACTTTATTTATTTTGCATAAATATTGTGAGATTTATTTGTCACAAATGAATTTTATGGTAAAGAAACCGTCGCTTTTTATTTAAATATTTTTTGCTTTTTTGTGCGCTCGTTTTCGCTATATCTCCCCGTCGATATTCGTCCGTCGCGGAGCGAGTACAGAAGCGAGAATGCCAAAAAATAATTTTCTTCTGTACGGCGCCTTGTGGTTGTTGTTGCTTTAATAGCGGCTCAGTTTTGACATTTCGTTTGAGTGTGTCATTCGTGAAGGCTCATCTAACGAAAGTGTTACCAGCGTATTTTGTAAAAACGAAATTTAAATTAAGGCCACTTCACATAAGGTTAGTATGATAATAAGTCTGCAAACGCTTAAATGCGCTTTCGTTAACTAAATTTTGCTGGAATTTCTGCGATAATTGAACGAATTATTGCAAATCAAAGTATATATAATTTTTCTTTTGGTATTAATTATTTCTCACAAAAATATATTTTGAGCGTAAAAAGTGAACTGTTAATAAGTTATTTAATTTGTGATAGTAAATATTAAAAAAATTATTGAGAATTATACATTATAAATATGTATGAAGGAATTATCTGTTAAAAATGAATAATAGATAAATCTGCATTCGAAAAGAAAACGTATAAAGTAAAAACTTTTCAACTGTTGCAGCTGACGAAAATTTGGCTTTATTGGAGAACAATTTGTAAAATTTGAGAAATTTGTAAAAGTTGAACGTAAAACTTAACATGAACTGAATGTGAATTATAAATTTTTTAATTTTTATAACTAAAAAGCTTGAGTGCTCCCCCCACCCCACCTTACCGCTCACTAGCAACCACCGAAACAACCAAAATTTTTTACCTTATATATTTTCAGCGCCATCTATCTGTCAAAAAAGGGCGTGCATTGGAGCCAGGCAGTCTCACTTCAAAAGTCTTTCATACGACAACGAGATGGTTCAGTCGCAATCGCAATGTTGGTGCGTGTCTACACTAAGTCCTTATGTGGTGAATTGGCTTCTATTTTTGTGAGCATATTAATTAATTAAACATTAATTATTTAAAATTATTAGTAAAATTAAATAACAAATTAAGATAATTAATTTTTTTTCATCTTTCTTTGACCTTAATTTACGTAAAATTTCAAATTTTTTTTTTTATTATAATTTTTAGGTTTTAATTTAATTTTGATTTTAAAAAAAATTTTTCCTATGGCTTTTTCGAGCGGAATTTTTATGAAGTTTTGTTTATTAATTGTATTAGTTAAGTGCATATCTTAAGTTGTAGGGGCTTGTTATATAAAATCAAAACCTTTTTCAAGTATAATATTTGCAGCACCATCATCAAAGTTTAGCTGGGAAACCCCCATTTTGCTCAATATTCCAACATTGCATATTTTACTTCCAAGTGTTTTTTTCATTTAACAATGAGGGGACGGCTTTTGTCGACACTGTGTTAAAAAACACTTACAAATTCTTCTTTTAGCATAATTTTTAATCAAGTTCATTTTTCACTCCTTGTAAAATGTACCTACCTAGAATTAAGAGTCGTAATCCATATTCTTGTACCTTAATTAATAATATCTTGGTACTCAGGGGGTGGTAACTCCCTGATGGTTAGTCCAATCACAGATTATCAGCATGAGGCATGTCATTAAATACTTAATATTTAATGGTTTCGAGGCTGGCGAGGTTTCGGAGTTGTTGTGGTTTCTTTTGTGTTGTTATTCATGATAATAGCGCCCATTTGAAGTATAATAATGTCGGCCTCTGCTTTCTACAGACTATAATATTAATTTGCGTAATTAATTTAATATATATATATATGTATGTATATACATTCTTGCAGGATTTAATTGTGGTTTTAGTTATGGATGATAGTAGTTAATTGTAACTAAGAACACTTCGTAGCATTTGAGTAATGAAATGCAATTTCTGAGATCAATTTTGCAACAACTATTGCAAACAACAACTAACAATTTTATATAAAATTTTCATTTATTGCCATACAATTACATGCACTCGAATACACATATGTACATATATATGCACATACATGCGTACATTTATATACGCTGTTAATCACGGTTACGTGTAGTGAAATGCTTTTAACTATCTACATATGTACATAATTATGATTTTCGCACGTTTTAGGAGAACCTCATTAATTTAAGTGCATCATGCGGACAAGATTGCTGCCACATGATGTAAATTTTCAACAAATTACTTAACGCAAGCAACCGATTGCTTGCTGATTGATTACTAATTTTAAAATATTTCGTTATTGAAATAGGCATGCATTGAAGAGGCCTGCCTTGGGACTGCAAGAGGAAGGGAAATGGGGGAAATACACATGGGTACATTTTTCCCGGTAGACTACAAAAAATAGTCAGTCTTTCATCACAGCAGCCGCAAATTGATTCCTAACAAATCGTTCATGAATCAGTGACGAAAATTCAAATTTTCACCACCATTGCTTTGTTGGAAAAAGTCAGCATGATTCATGCGTGATTCTTTTATGATTTCTTAGGGACATAAGAACAGAGATATGGATACGATTTCATTGGTTTTTTAAATAAATAAATAAATGAGTTATAGTCGTTTTAGGCTTCAATTTTACAGAGTACATAACTTGCTTTCTCCCTCTCTCTTTCACTCTTTCACTCTCCCAGACTACTCCTTCTTCTTTGCTTGTGTGAAAATGAAATATTAACTTGCTTAAATTAATTAACCATCATCATTTTTGTTTTGTAGGTTAATTGTATAAGAACAACAACAAGAACAACACCAACAACTAGCTGCAAACATACAAATGAATTCTAGCACGCATGTGTAGAGAAGAGACGGTACACATTCGCAGTTCATCCGGCTTCAGAATTATTTTGCTATTCGAACATTTTGCGGTGATTGCGCCAACCCGGAATACAATCGTTAGCAGCAACAGCAACAACCTTTACGCACTTGTTGGTAGTTCTATTGTAATTTGTTTGATTTGTTTGTAACGGTAAGTTAATGGTTAAATGCGTAAGTACTCCGTTTGTCGAGAATTAAAAAAGGAAATTAAAAGGAAATTGAAAAAGTTGAACTCTTAAAAATACACTATATACATTTTAAACTAAATTAAAGTTCTTAATTAAATCATTTAATGCTCGAAAATTGTCTCTAACTCAACCACGTTTGCAGCACCTACATGAAGCGAAAGGCACCACGTCTCTACGCTGTTATGAGTTTACATACGAAAATCCATTTATTTTTTAAAATTTTTTTTTTGTGGTATCAGAAACCACAAACAAAAAGGTATGTAATGTTTTTTTTGGAATTTCAATAAAATTTCCATATGAATAAAGAGAGCGAATAAATTCTAAGCTAAAAACATATTGCCCACTTTGTTGTTGTTGTTGTTGTTATCGTATATAACAACAGCGGTATCGTATATAACAACAATAATAAAAACAAAAACAACAACAACAACAAAACAGGAACAATAATAATAATAACAACAACAACAACAACAACAACAACAACAAAACAAGAACAACAATAACAGCAGCAGCAACAACAGAAACCAGAATAACAGCAACAAAAACAACAACAACAACTACAGAAACAAGAATAACAGCAACAGCAACAACAACAACAACAACAACAACAACAGCAACAACAACAACAACAACAACAACAACAACAGCAACAACAACAACAACAACAACAACAACATAAAAACAACGAAAATTCGAACAGAACTATGTCGCACTCTTTATTTACTGATGATGCAGATGAAGAGGGATGAAGAGGGCGAGGAAGGGGGCGCGACATGTAGTCTGTTTTATTATGATGATCGCACTTCAGCTCTTAAGGATTAAGATAATTAATTTTTTGGGTTTTGTGTAATTGAATGGTCGCCCGCCAAGCGTATAAATACGAGTATATGGCACTGTAGAGGGTCATCGTCCCCCTCTCTCTCTTCTCGGATGAAATTTGACTTTCGCCAGCGATTTGAATAGAACAATTGTATTTGGAGAATAGAAATACATTGAGAATTGTTGTTGTAAAGAGGATTATACATATATGTATGTATATATGTAGATCTGAAAATTTCAAGTTAAAATATATTTATTTATTAAAAATAAATGACATTTTATTTATTAAGAAAATGGAAATTATTGAGAGTTGTTATAGTAATGGCGTAGTTGATACTCTCAATTTTCGACAATCAGAGAGCTTGGAAGACGTTTAACAGAGAGTTAAAAGAGTTTTAGGCGCTCCCAAAAGACATGAGTTTTCAAAAGAGTTACAAGAACGAATGCGCCGCCACTGCCTCAATTTCTAGTATTTCTCCTAATGTGTCTTTCAGTGTGGGTGTGAGTATGTATGAACGTGTGTGTTTATTTTTAATTAATATATTTTCAAAACAGAAAATCGACTTATAAGAATCTGCTTTGTTACACAACCACAGAAATCCCGATAATCGCGAAATGCGGCGCAGTGTTAGAAATTCATAATTAAATACACAACAAAAGTAAACAAAAATTAATACTAAAATAATAAGACAAAATGCAAAAATAATAAAAGGTAAAATTTTAAATTCTATAGATTACGAAAAGTAATACATATTTGTTTTAATGGAAAATAAAATAAAATTAAAATTTCGTATAAAAGACGCAATAAAAATGATTTCGCTTTTAAAATTAATTAAACTTAATTACTTAATACAATAATACTGAAAGCTAAATAATCCGTACAATATATTGTTGCTTTTATACAAAAACTGAACAAATGAATTTAGCATTGAAATAGAAGTAAAGGAGAATAAATTTAGACACGACTAAAGAAACTGGAATTCTGGAAAATCAATTAAACTTGCGTCAGCTGGCAAGAAATCACTGACAATCATTAATTAACATTAAATGAATGAAAGCCATTATGCCTGATGAATTGACAATGACAAGGATGATGATGATATTGTTGCTGCCTTTTTCGAAAATTGTCCCTTATTTATTTCATTTGACGTACGCCATCTTCAAGAGCTTTCCATTCGCAGCCATTTCGTTCCTCTACTATTTTCTGTCTTCCGTCTTCCGGTTTCAGCCTTCATTAGCCAATTTGATGAAAGAGGACTAACTGATGGTGTACAACCATCATTAGTCTTTTTCCTTCTAATTGAATTACACAATACATTTCTACATAGAGAAAACACTCGAATGAAATCGATCGAACAGAACTGCCGGCTACATTTCATGCGTAATGACGGTTGCGCAAAGCCAGAAGAGAAGCGAGATTTAGGGATCGGGATTCTGTGAAGGCAAGGCATTAAGTTCGTGAGTCTTTAATAGAGCTGTCTATGCCGTGTCTGCGAATAGTCTGAGTCTGAGAGTATGAGAGATGAGAGTATGAGTATAAAAGTATGAGAGATGAGAGTATGAGTATGAGAGTATCAGAGATGAGAGTCTGAGTATGAGTATGAGTATGAGTATGAGAGATGAGAGTATGAGTATGAAAGTATAAGAGATGAGAGTATGAGTATGAGAGATGAGAGTATAAGTATGAGTCTGAGAGTATGAAATTATGAGTCTAAGAGTATAAGAGATGATAGTATAAGTATGAGAGTCTGAGTATGAGAGGATAAGTATGAAAGTATGAGTATGAGAGTATGAAAGAAGATGGTATGAGTATGAGAGATGAGAGTATGAGTATGAGAGGATAAGTATAAGAGTATGAAAGTAAGAGTATGAACGTATGAGTATGAGAGAAGATGGTATGAGTATAAGAGTAAGAGTATGAGAGTTTAAGAGTATGAGATATGAGGGTATGAGAATGAGAGTATGAGTATGAAAGTATGAGAGATGAGAGTATGAGTATGAGAGTATCAGAGATGAGAGTCTGAGTATGAGTATGAGAGTATGAGTATGAAAGTATGAGAGATGAGAGTATGAGTATGAGAGATGAGAGTAAGACTATGAGAGTATGAGTATGAGAGATGACAGTATGAGTATGAGAGTATGAGTATGAGAGAAGACAGTATGAAGTGAATTGTAATATAAAAAAAATACTTAATGAACTAATAAAGAAATAATTTTGAGCGACACTGAATGTTACTTATGGTTGTTGCATCATGATAACAACATGAACATTTCTTGCTTTTGTGCTTTTTTTTTATTGTTTTTCTTGTTTTGAAAGTGTCAGAGTTGCCAACTGTGGTCCTTCCGGTTTTTCTCTCTCCTCTAGAGAGCGCCAATGTTGCCAACGAAATGGACATCAATCAAGCTTACATCAATCACTTCCACTCTTACGCTACCGAATAACAATGAAAACGGTAATGGAAACAGTCACAACAACAACAGCAACAACATCAACAACGGCAACAACAGCAGCAACAACAGCAGCAACAACAGCAGCAACAACAACGACAACAACAGCAGAGATAGAGACAGGGAGAGCATTTTGTATTTTGGGATTGAGTTGGTGAAGGATGAAATAAGTGTACGTGTTAAAAGTGATATATTTCAACAAGGACGGACGTAATTAATTAAAGTACTTTTAACTCATTTATAACACGAATTAGTTTTTATCCTTTCATCCTTTGTACAATGTTTTGCAATACATAATGTTAACGAGGCAATATTGTAATCGTTAAGCTGCGAGTATTTTGCATTCGCTGTTAATTACTACACACTTTTTATAAGTTGTCCCGGGAAGGGGGCGGGGGGGGGGGGGAGGAGAACAAGAAAAAGGGTATATAATTTGTAGCACACTTTCATGATATCTTCAATGGAATAAAGAGACGCTACGTGAAAAGAGCGTCTCCTTCCCTTTAGCGGTCGCCTCTTTATCCATTTCAAGAAAGACCAACAATCGATTACCGATATACCGAGCGGTATAATCGATCTGTCGTACAAACAATAGAGGAATTGAAAAATGCATCATCATGAAGTGCTTTTAAATACTGTCATTCTGTGACTGTTGCTGCTGCTGCTGCTGTTGGTGCCATCGGATGGATTATTTAGAATTTCGAATTTCGAATGGAAGCCTTCTGAATGAGGTGGTGGCCGATGTTGATCCTGTCTGTCCGGTGCTTCGGGGACTGCTAGCTTCTCGTTGCTCTTTGCTCTTCTCTTATTGAATTTCAAATTCGTCGATTGTAAGCTATTGCCTACATCTAGCAACAGCAGCACTTACAACACCCACACTAACAACAACAACAACAGCAACGGTGACTTATTGGTTTTTCTGTCAATTTGTTTCATCGAACGAACGTATCAAACGATCCAGTGACAATGCTAAACGACCCTGCGGCTTCTTGAGTGACCAACCATTCATTCATTCATTCATTCATTCATTGATTGCATGCCCCAAAATAATCCCAAAACGGTCTAATAGACTGAGCTGGAGATTCAAGTGGCAAAAAAAAAAAATACAAAAATAGAAACAACAACAACAACACAATTCGAATGAAAAGGTTTTAACGAACGTATGATGTTGTTGTTGTTGTTGTTGTTGTTGTGGTTGCTGTTGTTTGCGAAACTCATTCATCACAGCATCATTGTTGTCATCATCATCATCATCATCATCATCATCATCATCATCATCACAATTATCATCGCTATGATGAGCATGGTCATGATCTTCATTGTCGTCGGGATAGTTGCGGTTGCCGGAATTGATTGTATTCGCTCCGGAACGTTCCGGGAAAAGTCGCTCTCTCTCTCTCTCTCTCTCTCGGTGTCTCGATAATAGAATCCTTCAAGCTTCAAAAACTCTACAAAAATTTGAGATCGTAGGCTCAAGAAGGCTTAGACGAAGGCTTAGACTTTTCACGTAGCGTTAAAGTAGAAATTTTTAAAGGTGGCTTTACATTGGCCCTTAAAATACCTTTTAAATCTTTTATTGCTTTAAAAAGAACAAAAGATCGAAAAAATTGCAAATTTTTCATTACGTTTCGCAGCAATATTTCGTTCTTATTCTATTTTATTATTCTACATTCAAAATGAAATGAAATTAAAGAGAAAATTTGTGTTATTCCTATGCTTTATTCTTTTGAAAATTTTTAAATCTTCATGCATTTAAATAGAAACTATTTGGGAATAAAAGCCCTTCGTGAATGCTTTTATTCAATAAGGCTTCATGACTTCAAAGACTTCAAAAGACACATAACTTGATTACTTAGAGAATAAGTACCCTTCGGGTAGGTTTTGGGCTTAATTGTAATATCAAACTCTTGCTGCCGAATGTTACGAGTACATTTTGTCAATATCAGTTTGTATTACAACAACTTTGTAAGATTTCATCGAAGTAACGACTCGTTTCAACTAAATTTTCATCTCGTTCGTCTCGGTATTTCGTCTGCACTAAAAGCCCCGACACACGTCTTAAGACTGCGTCTCGACTGAACAAATCAACACAACTTGGAAAACGATATCGAGAGAAGAATGACAATTTTGTCATCTCATACGCGTCATGAGAGTGACTGACTGACAGACGACTCATGAAATACTGTTGAATCAAGGAATGATGGATGAGAGAGAGAACGTCATTGCTGTCATTTATATGGCATTTTTGATGGTATTATTTTCAAGGAAAAGAAAGATAAACCAAGTTTCAAATTTTTATTTTACTACAATTTTTTTAAGATTCGTAATAAAGATTTTGAAATAATTCCTGTCCGAAAACTGTCTCCGAAAATTTTGTCTACGAAAAGAGGAGCCAGTTCTTTTTTTTTTTTGGTGCGCTCTTTTTGGCATTCTTCGTGCGGCCTTCCGCCTGATGCACAAAATCAATCGTCAATCGTGGCGATTTTCAAGCTTGGCGTAGTTTTTAATGCGTTCTGGCAAGAAATCGCGAAATTGGCAAAAAACAATATTAAAAACCACAAATAATACATTCTCAGCAAATAATATTTGGAAAGCATTCAATGTTGAAAGAATTCTAAAAATGCATCAGGTTACCACAATTCATATAAAAAAGCAGAAGAAAGTGAAGAGAAGAGAAGAGAAGAGGAAAGAGGAAGTCAGTAAAATCGCACGACATTTGCCAAACTTTGGCAACGGCTGTCAACGTGTTTACCGAGCTCAGTCGCTTTCGTTAACCCTTCTTTCTTGCGGCAAATGTATAAATTGCGCCAGTGATGATGGTGCAGCCACCACCGTTGTTGTTGTTGCTTTTCTGCCTTCCCTCCTGCCTTCCATATTTCCTTTTTTTCTTCCTTCATTCCTTTCTGTTTGTGAATTTAAATAAAATCGAAAACGGCACAAGTAATGTCGCATGATTTTTCAGAAAATCCACCGAAAAAAAAGAACAAAAAACAACAAAAAATTGTATTGTAGAAACTGCAATAGCTGTTAAAATATGTTGCTCGTATTGAGCCATTATTGCCAGCAAAAGAGAAAGAAAGAGTAGTAGAACAACAACAACAACAACAACAACAACAATATCAAGTACAACCACCATAACGACCACAAGAAGCTGCCAAATGTGCAGTGACAACGAAAAAAAAAAAGAAAACGTAACGAACGTAAGCAACGTAAGCAAATCCTAGCGAACGCCGCGTCGCATCCGCCGACGGCTATTGGCATATACGAGTATATCGCAGTGGCAACACTGGCTAATAAACTTGTGTTCAAGCTCAAGAAATGAGAGGGCGTTTTTGGCGACGTGTTGCTGATGACACTGATCGTTACCGATGGATGCTGATGGCTAAATTGTTGCCGATACGGTTATCGATATTGGTGTTAGCAGTTGCTGCTGCTGTTGTTGTTGTTGTTGTCGTCGTTTTCGCTGTTGTTGCGGTAATCAATGCTGCTGATGATGATGGCAGTTGGTTGTTGCTTTGTTGGTTCGTTCGTTGGTTGGTTGTTTTTCAAAGCCATTTTATTGAATTGTCACTTTAGCTTATATCAGTGTTGTTATTGTTGTTGTGTTTGTTGTTATTTTTATTGTTATTTGTTAATGTTATTGTTATTTATTATTACTGTGTTTATCTTTTGCCCTCGCGTTCGTTAAGCTTAAAAGTATTCTTACTGCAAATGGCCGCCCATAACGTATGTATATGTATGTATGTATGTATGTCTCTCTTCTGCGATTTTGTTAAATTATGTGGCCACTCTGCATTTATAAAACTCACTTTGTTTCGATGTCAACGTTATTTATTATTTTTTGTTCCAAAATTTATTTGTGCAATCATGAATTTTTTTTTTTTAAACTTTTTTTATCTGTTCATTTTTATCCTCTTTTTTTGTATTTTTTTTTGCCTGCTTAAATATATATAAAATTATCAGAGAGAGCAATTTCTACCTCTTTCGGTCGAACTGAAGCATTTGGTCACGGGTTAAAAGTCGCTTTGATTTTGGCTTCACTCTTTCTGTTTTATTGTTGTTGCCGGCTGTTTTTTTTTTTTTTTTATTTTCCCCAACTTTTACACGCTGTGACAAGTTTAATTTTGTGTCCTTAATCTCAGCGAATCTCGTGCTTGTGCCACGTCCACGCTTTTGTTTTCATTAGAAAAGTGCGTCTATTCAGGCTTTATGTAATCATATTTTCATTACTTTTTTCTTCTTCTTCTTATGTTTCTTCCTACTCCTCCACTTCCGCCCCATCGAACGACTTTTTCACCAAAAGCTTGAACCTTTCAAGCTCGTTGTCGCGAGTTTTGCGTGACATTTGTAAAGACTTTAAGTTAAAATTTTTACCACGATTTAATTAAGGTCGTACAATTTTTTTTCGTGACGTAGTTTTACTCTTTTTTTTTTTCTAATTATAACCACCCGCTTTTGGATTAATAATTAAAGCGCTGAGAGGAAAATTTGCTGATTATTTTGAGAGAGTTTATCGTGTTCACAAAAAACAAAAAAAAATCAAAAGCCTTTTATCATTATTAAAAAACAACAATGAATTTTGAAGAGGAGAAGAGAAAAGAAGCAAAAAGCAACGGAAAAACAGAAAATTTATTCAACAATTAATGACATTTCAAGTTATTAAAAAATAAGAAACAGCAAGCTCAAAACTAAAACTCGCTTTAAAAGCTTACAAACTAAAGATTAAGCAGTAAAATTTGTTAACCAAAAGATGACAGTATAATGATTTTCATTTCCGCAAAAATGTACGCTTAATGAAGATGAACCGAAGCCGGGAAAAAAGGACGAAAGAAGAAAGAAAGAAAGACAGGAAGGAAGGAGAAGGAGAGAAAGAATGCCCCTTAAACAGCAAAAGTAAATAGGAAAAATAAGGAAAAACAAATTTCACTGTTAATTTAAATACGAGAAAAAAAAACAATTTCAGGAGCTACAACAACAATTGACAAAAAAAAAACTGATTATAAAGAAGAAAAATTTTTCAGAAAATTGTTAAAAGAACCGCAGCTGAACCGAGCTCGGTTAACAACGCAAACGGATTTAGAGCAGAGCCAGAGACAGTTCTCTGAAATTGTGATAATGGCTGGTTAGTTGTTGTTGCTGTTGTTGTTGTTGTTGATTATATTTCGCTGCTGTAAGTTTCTCTAGTTCTTTTTCATTTAAAATTTGTTTTTAAAATTGTTTTAAATTTAATTTGTTTAGACATACTTGTACAACAACTACAACAACATTTGTATATGAAAACCGGAAAATTGTGCTCGATGAAAAACGCTTGAGTAAAGTTTTTGCTAATTTGGTTTTGAGCTCAGCAACAGCATCCGAATAGTAACCGAGTAGTAACATCGCGAACACTGTCCTCTGTCCGGAAGTCCTTTCATTCGTGCAGCTGCAGCTGCTTCAAGTTCATAACATAGTAATTTTCTTAAGGATTTGCTTGGAGCAAGCATATTTTATTGCTCTTGTTGGCAACTTCTGTTTATTGTTTCAAAATATTTAATTTTGAAGGCGGGAAGACGAGTCCCCGAAACGAGATAGATAGAGTTGTTCAATCGAGACGAGATTCTGAGAAGTTGAGACAGGAGTTTTTAATCGAAATTTAAACGATTTAGTTACGAGCTAGTATATAAAATCTTAGAACTCTGAGACTTAGTCTAGACAAGAACCAGAAACAAGAGGCATGCATTTTAGACGAGAATTTATGGAAATTATTGTATATTCTGTTTTTTTTTTTTTATTCGAGACGAGATGTCACGACGCGACGGGTTGTTTACTCGAGTCGAGAGTTCTCGAGTCAAGAACCTTCAAGTTTAGGGACAAGATTGGATTTTTTGGACACTTTAGTTGCGATAAATTCTAAGGTTTTTCGGCCGAGACGACAACCTGAGACGAATTAGTCATTTTCAGTTAAGAGTCGAGAGCAAGACGAATTTTGCTAGTCGAGACCCAACGAGATCAGAAAACGAGATCGCCAGAACTTCAAAAAAGGTTTGCCATCTTCATTGGACATTTTTTTTTTCTATAATTTTTTGTCTTTTTTAATGTTTTTGTAGCGATTGCTACATTACGAGTTCTTTTTTTCCTTTCTTTTACTCAGTTCTTTTTTTGCGTTTGCATTACGTTTCAAAGTAAGTGTTTTTCCTTCTCTCTGCGAAACTTCTTAATATCAAATTTTCACAACCGGAAGCAACCGGAAATGCAAATGCGCTGTAGAATCATGCATAATTATCATTAACAATATTTCACTTTTGCTGCAGTCGAAAACAAGCCAACAACAATTACAAAAACTAATTGAAATTGATTAATTAAAAATTCTTGTTCAGTTTAATTTAATTTTGTTTTTTGTTGTCAAGCAGAGACGCCACGAGACGGGCCAGAGAAGCCGGATTTGTTGAAATGTACTTTTTTGGTTTTCGTTACTTATAAATGCAACTTTTCTATATGTATGTATGTATGTATGAATGTATGTGTATATGTATGTATGTACGAATATGTTAAATGCATAAAAAGATTTTATCGATTTTATTGAAAGTTTTTACTTTGATTAGATTTTGTTTTTATAGTGAACGGAAGGAAAGTTCTGGGACCGATTCAAAGAGAGGACAAGAGAGAAGGAAGAAAGGAAAAGATGATAAGAGGAAGAGGAATTTCTGATGATAAGAGGAAGTCGAACGTTAGCTGGTATGCACAGAAAGAATAGAAGAAAGCTAGTGAAGAAGGAGGTCCTTGAAGTAAGGAATTATAAATGCTGAAACTTAATGCTGGCTGCAGCCGATAATATTTATTTATTATTTTTTTTAAGTATGTATGTCTAGTACTCGTACATCATTGTAAGTATTCTTTACATATACATATATAGAAAACAGCACAAGCGCAAAGGTAGAAAAACTTAATCTGAATTATAAACGAAAATAAATTTTAAGAAAAAAAACAGCGGATAATGTCATTTGAGAGAGAGGAAGTGAAATGTGATCACATTTTTTAAGAAAGTTTATTGTAATATCTTTATTTTTATGAACATTTTAAGAGATCTTCTGTAGTAGCTTTTAATTGAGCAAAGAAATTACAAGAAAAATTTATTTATTGTATTTATTTATTCAATATTTATTGTAGTATTTCATTTATTGTATGTTAAATTTACAGCTTATTATAATATTTTTAATTTTATGAACATTTTAAGAGATATTTTTAAGTAGCTTTTAATTGAGCAAAGAAATTTCAAGAAAAGTTTCATTTTTCTGCAGAAATTATATATGATTTCTTCTTTAGAGTTTTAAGACGTTTACTGTGGATGTTTAATTTATACGTATAGATAAGAGAATAAAACCTTTGTCGTTCATGTTTGTGACTATAACATGCTTATCATTTATCAAGTGCCCATCATTGGGTTCTATCGTAACCATTGGCTACGATTTCCGATTTGTCATTGAAAATGGCCACAATCGATTTCAACACTTTACTTGATGTCTTGAGGCCAGAAATCCAATCCAGCATCAGCATCAGCAACCGAATCAGCATCGGCAGCAACAATCAATTTTCAATCTTCTCATTTTCCTCTCAAATCAATTTAATCGTTGCAGTATTTTTTTTCTCTTTTCTTGCGGTTTATTTTCCAGCCCCCAAAATTGGTTATTCTTGTTTTTTCTCTCCTTTAACAACATCATCGCCGCTCACTAACGAGCTTGAATATATCTTAAGCAGTCTTGTTCTCTTTTTGTCCTGGATTCTGTTTTGGACTTTTATTCAATGCATTTACAACTTCGTTGTGTCCTTATCCTCGTTTTTGGAATCGTTGTTGATGTTGCTGTCGGGTCACTTTTTCAATTGTTGATGCATATTATTGTTATTTTTGTTGCTGCCGTCTTGTCAAACTGCCAAAAATCGCGTTGTTCGCTTCCTGGCATTGCTGACAATGGTGCCAACTGGTGAGATATGTTGTTAACGAACAACAGCAACAACAGTAACAGCAACAACAACAGCGTCTACAGCAAATGTGTCTGGAGCTTTAAGTTAAGATCTCCTCAAAAAATACCTACAAACAATAGAGAAAGGACTCGTAAAGTATGCTGCTACTTTATGTTGCATTTTTTTTTTGCCTTAACACCAAGAAGAAGAAAAAGAAGAAGAATAAGAAGAAATGGTGAAAGAAGAAGAAGAAGAGGAGCATCAACTGTAGCTGCCAAAGCATGAAGAAATCGACTGAAAAAAATAATTTCATGAAGAAAAAGTCCGAAGACAACAATAAAAATACAAGAGAAGCAGAATAACAACGAAAAAGAAGTCTGGAGGCAACAAAAAAATCGAAGAAAAAGAAGAAGACAAACGACAACAACAACAACAACAACAACAACAACAACAACAACAACAACAACAACAACAACAGCAGCAGCAGCAACAACAACAACAACAACAACAGCAGCAGCAACAACAACAACAACAACAAAAGCAACAAAGACAACAACAACAGCAACAACAACGAAAAACAACAACAACAACAACGACGATGACGACAACAACAACAACGAAAAACAACAACAACAACAACAACAACAACAACAACAACAACAACAGCAATGACAATAAGGAAGTGCCAGTCAGTCAGTCCTTTGCCATTTGGCCTTTCTTTCATAGTCTTTTTTACATTCTTGTCATTTTTTACTCTTCCGTGATGTTGTTCCGCTCCGATGACGTTGAAATCATTTTCGTTGTTTTTTTTTTTTGGTAACTCTAAGCTGTCAAAATGGCTTGTTATGCCATTTTGGTAGCCGGGAACAATGAATGCTCATGCAAGACTCTCTAGCAAAAAATTGCACCACTTTCCTAATAGTTCGATGTTGTTGCTGTATTATAGTTGTTATTGTTGTTGTTGTAGTTGTTGTTGTCGTTATCGCATTGAGTTTTTGACGTTTAGGCCTGTATTCATAGGACGAGTACCAAATTGGGTTCAACTTTATTGTTTGTTCAACTTGTCTTAAAGCAGTCAGAAACAGGTCAACAGAGTGTGGATTGTAGAAGTGAGTACGAGAGAAGGAAGGAAGGAAGGAAGGAAGGAGGGAGGGAAAGTCCTATAGTTAGAAAGTTATGGCAAATAGTTGGTGGTCTTGGGACTGATTGTTTTCCATTTTCTCCAAGAAGATGGATGGACTCTTCTCTGGACTCTGGACTCTGACAATGTTGTATGCTGAAAATCGGGCCACTAGGTCCGATATTTTTTCATAATTTTTCTTCTTTTTGTAGACAAATTTAAAATAGTTGATATATTTTCATCTTTTTTCTTTTAGAATAACTCAAAATAGTTGATCATATTTTTTATGGTATTGCATTCAGGAGAAATATTAGTCTTATAAACTAACACTTTTTTATAACTAAAGTTATTGGTTTAACAACGACGATCGATATTAAATAGATTGGAATTTAGAACTTTTAGAAAAATTTAGAACTTTAAACCATGCACTAAAGTTTGAAGATTTTGAAGTTAACAACGGCCCAACGGAATGTCGATAAGATTGCATTTTCCATGCAATGCATTTTCCATACAAAACATGAATATCAGTATATACGAGTACACTTGGATTATGGTAAATAGATACGAGTATAACAACAACATATTGTATGCAATTTACGAATATGCAGCAGCAAACCGCAAACAGGTCACGAGACAAATATGTACCACTTTTCTGTTTAATTCTACTCTTGACAAATTTGCAGTTTGATAAATTCATTCGAAACAACCAAAGCAACAACTGAAGCTGACTGTTTGTCAAATTTCTAAAGTAGTATGAACGAGTGTGTGCGCACAAACCTACATACATACATATGTTATGTACGTACGATGTACTCGAATGCGTACGTCAATCAGATCACACACGCCAATACATTTTGCTGCGTCACGAAGTCATCTGCATCATAAGCATGAATGAATCTAGATATACTCGTATGCTGTTACATGTACACACACACACACACACACACACACACACACACACACAAACGCGCGCGTACGAAGCCACTCTCAAGTATACTCGTCCTGTGGCAATTTTAGTTTGTTGCGTTAATTACGACAAAATATCTCGTTAACTTTGATACAAAACCTAACAGTTGAGCAGTCGATGACCATTTGATAGAATAGTAAACGTCAGCATTTGTCATCTTAATTAAAACATAATAAAATAGTATTAAAAACTGTTTTTCTCAAATAAGTTTTTTAGAACACGAAACGTAACACGAATTCATTGCAAGAAGCCCATTAAAAACACATCATTGTTGAAGCACTGGAGTAGCTGCTCTGTACTTAAATTGTTTCAGCAGGAAGCACTGGAGAGAGCGGTTTATTTTCTTATGAAACCATTGTAATGTTTACAGCACACGAATAAACAAACATACCCACGGTTTAAGATGCACTCTTTTTGTGCCAGTTCTTTGTTTTTTATGATTCGCACAAGGTTTATGAAAGAAATTTAGTTGGGTAAACAATAAAGCTTTCAATATACGATATTGAAAGATTTCTGTAAACAAAAAGAAAAATAATTTAATCTTAATTTCTTCATTGCTTTTCCTTTTGCAAAAGCATATATTGGTTGTATTCTGGTTGGCGCATTTTATCATAACTCTTTTGGAGCTAGAGAGCACTTGTGAAACATAAAGAGAGAAAGAGAGAGGGATAAAGATTTAGACTATATACAAAGGTCTAAAATATATACATCTTTAAAACAAATACATGAGCATATACAACATCTTGACCTCTCAAGGTCGTTCAAATGGTGACTGCATATTTGATTAACACGAATAGCAGCTCAAAGACATACAGCACAAACTTAAGCTTAACCTTAACCTCAACCTTAACCTCAACCTGAGTCCATCTCGACCTCGACCTCAACCTCAGTCTCCATCTCGACCTCAAACTTTACCTACAGAAGAATGATCGACTTCGACTCAAGTAAGGCGTAAGGCGTTTCTTATTTCGACATCTCACATAATTAGTGTTGCCACATAACTAGAACAATCTCTTATTTTAGGTTTACTTTTACCGAAAGTTGAATGAGAGAAAAGTGTTATTTTACAAGAGCACTTGATTTTATGCGTGTAAACAAAAAACCATTAATCTTTATTTGACTGACAATTTTTCGTATTTTGTATTACAATGTATTACAATGTATTACAATGTATTACAATAAACCATGTTAAAAAAGAAGGTATCCCAAAAGAAGAGAATTTTTGAGTGTAAATTGTAGAAAAACCTCATCTAAAATGCTTTAGAAGAGCTCTGCCTTTGAGTTGCTTTCAGTACAAAGTATTTTGTCATCATGTTATTTAATTATGAAAGACTTTGTAGAAAAGGTACTCGAATGTATGTGCGTGCGTGTGTGTGTGTGTGCGTGTCTTTATATGAACCCAATAGGAAAGTATGGAATCATTGCTAAATAAACGGTGTTTTTTTAGCTTAGATAGAACTTTCGATAGGGACAACTGTCAATACAAGCTGTCCTTCTGACTGCTCTTGTTGTTATTTATGTTCAGTATAGTCCGGCAAATCATCACGAATAGACTCACGCTTAAACGCGTCACGAGCACGCGTTACAGTCAATGGAGATCGTTACCGCACCACGATCAATGATTTTTTGTTTGAAAATATGGATGACATTGATCCAGACGAAATGTGGTTCCAACAGGGTGGCGCTACCTGCCATACGGCGACGGCAACCATTGACTTATTGAAATAAAATAAAAATTTGGCGAAAAGTTGATTTCGAGGAATGGATCTGTCAATTGGCCTCCAAGGAAGGTCGTGTGATTTGACACCTCTCGATTATTTCCTGTGAGGTCACGTGAAGTCACTGGTTTATGCTGATAAACCAGCAACAATTGACGCCTTCGAGGCCAACATTATCCGTGTTATTTGTGAGATACGGCCAGCAGTAATCGAAAAAGTGACTCAAAATTGAACGTCCAGAGTGTACTATTTCAAGAAGAGCTGCGGTGGCCATATGCCCGAAATCATTTTCAAATGTTAATGTCATGTCTTGATCTTTCGAGTGAATAAAACAATTTTTATCAAAATTAAATTTGTTGTGTTATTTTTTACCATTTGAAGTTCTATCGGGCTTAAAAAAACACCCTTTATTACCGAAGATTGTTTTCAGGAGAAACATAAATGTTTCTGTGTATTCCATTTTCCTGTTGGGTATATACGCATACATGTATTATATTTTCTTTTATAGTTTCTCTCTCTCTCTCTCTCTCTCTCTCTCTCTTTCTTTTCGAATTACGCTCACTACAATTAAGTTAGCTGCTGACGTTAGTGATTGTCTATGTCAAAGTGAGTTAATGAAGGGTCATTTTAGTGATAGTTCGTTGGTTGAGTGTTTTCCTTGTGGCTTTGTAAGTTCAAATTTAATTAAATGATTTTGGCATCCTTTGTCCATGCTCTTGAATGAAGAGTTGGTTCGGTGTGAGTGGATGGATCTCTTTGATGGATGATATACGATATATTCCTACTTGCAAAGTATGTATGGAGTATGTATGTATATTCGTTTAAGTGTGTATGTGTGCTTACATAGCTTGTGTACGTATTTCTTTGCAATTGCATATGCAAATGCTAAAAAATGTTCTTTTTCTGTCTGTCATTTTATGATTACTAACTTTGAAGTTATCGTTGATTTGTCTCAAAGAAAGATGAATAAACTCGGATGATAAATATATTTATGATGATCAGCCATTGATTGTGAATATATAATGATGAACAAATGATGAATATTAATCATCATGACGAATACATAAATCAGATTAACTAAAGTGTCACTATTGTTTTGTGATCGAGGAGTCCAAAGAGAAGTTTTTATTCTACAGTCCAAAATTGATGACTTGAAATGTTTCAAAGAGTGTATAGAAACGTGAAGGACTGAGTGTATATTTCCTAATGGGGTACATTGCAAGCTCTCTCTCGTGATTATTTTTGGTTAAAAATCGGAGGCTGCTAAAAAGTTCTTTTTCGCTAATGTTGAGAGACAACAGAGAGAGAGCTAAGAGAGGTAGAGAGAGAGTGGGGGGGGGGGGGGTAGTTCTAATAGCTCTAGTAGTGGTAATAACAACAACACTTTTTTAATATTTACTACAATGAATAATGAAGATCAGAATATTTTTGCTCTACTTTTTTGAGCTTATTGTTTGAGCTTCCTTCTTTCTTAATTTTCTCAAATCTTCAAAATCAATATTCGTTTCGTTCTTTCTGCAATATCTGTTCATCTGTTTTTTCGCTGTCATTGTGTCTGTCAGTCCAGCAAACTTATTATGAGATGCTTTCGGTTATCGCTTGACAAATTTTGGCGAAAAACGAAAATTTGATTTCTGCATTAAAGTCAAGTGGAAAATTACTGCCTCGAAGTACTTTTGCTCGAAAGTCAAAACAATAAAATGACGACTGACATTACTTTTCTGTAGTATTTTGCTGTACTCTTGGAAGATTTTTTCTCTTCTATTTCTTCAGTCTTCACTCTTTACTCACAAAGAAGCAACGAAGTACGTAAAAAGTGTCAGCAACATTTACCGAGCATCTCCAGATTTTGCTGTTAGCTGCAGCTCTAAGCTTTTTCCATAACGGAAATGCGTTTATTTATCCTGCTCAAGACTTGGAAGACTTTTGAAGTAAGACTCTTTTGAAGTACGACATTTTAATTCGGCCTGAAGTTTGCAGCAAGTCTTTCATTTCAACATCATTTCAACAACAGCTGCTTAAAATTTCATAATCTTGGTTTTTTGTTTTTTTTTTTTGATTTATCATGTTAGAGTGCAAACAAAGAACTAAGAAAAATCGTGAAGCAAGAGAGAAAGAGAATTTTTTAAACTATTTTTGTATGCTCTATTTCTTTATTTCATACTACGATACTACTTTTAAGCAGTTGCCAAAAAGTTATTAGCACACAATTTATCATCACCACCGAAATTCTTACTCATACTGACTCCGCAGGAATCTGTAACAATTTCATCACTTACTTTTTATCGTTTTCTATTTTTACGAGCTTGTAAATTTTTATTCGTTGCTTGTTAAAACTTCTCAGAAGTACGAGTATTATGGCTGGAAATAACTGCACCCTAGAAAAAAGTTTTCCTATTATTCTTGTTATCAGATATGAGCACTTCCCACCTTTTCCCATAGAACGCCTATTTGTTTTATAACCTTCAGCTATTGTCAGCTTCATTTAGGTGTATTTTTTTCGTTTTTATGCCTTTTTGTTTGTTCTTCACTTTTAACATTTCATTTATTAAACCCTGAAAAAAGTACATACATATTTTTTTTTTAAACTATCATCATAACTTCCATTGAAATGTCAAAAAAAAAGCCCCACTTTTTTACCCCATTAAATTTGATTTGATTCTCGTCAGCGTAAAGATTTCAATAATTCAATTTTTGATTTTACAATTCACAACAATTTGTCAAATTTTACGACCTCATCATCACCTTATCATCATCGTGATTGTTATTACATATTATCTCCATGATCAGGATGATTCTTCTTCATCCACTGATTAATCGTGCAAAGGATTATAGCTCTCTTTTACCGCCTTTTTATGGTCTTAATTTTTTAATTGGCAATTATTTTGAGAAGTACTTCTTCTCTTACACTCTTTACGCGTAAGGCCATAAACTGCAGTTTTATGCATTTTATTTTGGTTATTTTTCATTTTTTTTTTATTTTAAAATTAAAAAAATTAGTGAGAACTGAGAAGTAATTAAGAAACGTTATTTCAAAACGAGAATGAGGCTTTTTTAATTTCTTTTTAAATCAACGAGACAGAAGAAAAAAATAAGTCTTATGAAAATCTTATGAAAAAAACTTTTTATGAAAAAAAAATGTCATGAAAAAAAAAAATAGTTCAATTTTTTTTCAGAAAACTCATCGGAAAATATAAGGTCCTCCTTTCAACAAGAGGTTGCATTTCGAATCAACAGAAACGCGCAGTATTTTTCTAAAAAGTGGTGATATTTTTATCCAAAGTCCAAAGTACAAACTCTGAGCTATTAAATGATATCGCAATGACAGTTGAATGTTGACAGTTCAAAAATGACACGAAATTTAAAATGGCCCAAACCAAAGATCTTTGCTTGGTTTCTGGTTTCTCTTTACTTTGTATTACTCTACGGAAGCCACATTTTGTTAAAATCATTCTTGGTTCACTCTCTTTTCCTTCTCTCTTTTTTTTATTGTCTATAAAAAAGATGTAAATTTTAATCTTACTACTTTTGTTAAACTTCTTTTAAGACTGTCCTGCTGTAAACGTAGTCGACACCTCCTTCTGAAAGGCAACATTTGAATTGTGTAAGAAATTTCCACAATTGCCAAGGCTCATTACGTGCTTACGAACCGTCAGACACTTCAACAGCCACACACACACACACCATGACGTCAATTTACTTCAGCTGTGGCAGCAAAATGAGTCCTCTTCATTTCACACACACACACTAACAATGAGATGGCGCAAATAAATTGAAGACTGTAGGCGCGCTACAGGACGGTGAAGATGTTGTCGTCTGCTATGGTTTCTTGGAGTTGCCAGTCATGGAATACATATACAAATATATATAAGAAGCAACAATTTCTGTAGAACTTACTACAGCCATACATATATTCACTTACGTGACTGTGATACGAGTATTTTATGTCGTCTCATATGCATTTCATATGCTCTCAAGCCACTAACGTTAACCATTTAACTAAACGAAGAGAAGAAGCTGCTGTCATTGTTAACTATTGGCTGCTAACGTCAACGCTTTAGTTCTCTTCCACCCACACTCACACTCGTTGTGTTGTTTTGTCCCTATAAGAAATCTCATGACTAGTTTCTGAGCAACTAGATCTGAACGAATGCTACTAGAGCTGCTTGAGGTCCGCTTTATTCAAAGCGAATGCAAACCTAAAGAGTTTTATTATAAGGAAGTATTCCTATTGCGTTGTGGATTTTCATATATATATGTATATGTATATACATACTATATACTCGTATAATTAATCTCTTCATATTAATAATATGTGTTAAAATTAAACTAGTTCCTTTTATTGTAAGCATTTGTAGTTCGAATTTAGTTTATCACAATTTCTTGTAGGGTTGCTTGTTTCGGTTGTTGTTGTTGTTGTTGTTGTTGTTATTGTGTAAGATATTTGATATTTGCAGTTAGATGAAATGAACGAGTGTGTTTATGAATGCTTCAATTGGATTTGAATTTGAAATATGTATAATAATATCTCTTCTATGTCTATACATGGAGCGGATTATAATGGATCTGGAAGTTTGTATTGACTCAAGAGCTTAAAAAGTTTATATTAGAAAAAACCTAAAAGCATTTAGGTCTTTCCTTTTAGGTTTTTTTTTAATATAAACCTAAATTCTTTTAGGTTTTTTCTAATATAAACTCCTGAAACTCTTGAGTCAATAAAATTTTCCGGATCCATTATAATCCCTTCAAGGGTCTTTCTTCTTCTATATTCCTTAATGCTTGTTTTGTAATTTTTTTTTTATTTTTCTCAATCATTCAATCAAAATAAATATCATTTTATAATTTCTGTACAGGATTATTTTCTTTCTTAATACTCGTAGATAATTTATTGATTTTGTAAATGACTGTAATCGTATCAGAACGACAAAATTTAAGTCTGACTTTGAATAAGGCCTCAACGGATTCTCTATCAACGTCTGGTTTTTGAGATATTCTGTCTTTAATGTTACCACTTTGATTCGGAAAATCTCTGAAAAAACACTTTTTGCAGTCTGTAACCTTTTCTCATGAAAATATTATCTTTTTGGAATATAAGTATTAAGATTTCGCGGCAATAATGAATAAAGTCAAACGCCAAATTTGGTTTCAGCTTGTCTGCTTTTGGTTTAGAAGATCAGAGCAATTGTGTCGATACGTGAGATTTTTAAAAAAAGAACTCGGTTAAGTATAACAACATGTAGGTAATTTCATGGGATTATTTTTACCATTTTACATTTTGTAATTTTTTTTTTGCATTATAATACAAGTAGAATAAATTCATTCATTATACATACTATTTCTACGGTTCCATGACCGTATTTGTCTTTAAAACAAATTGGAAAAAAAAATTTTGAAATCGACTATTCATTTGATGAGTTCATCTAGTATTCATTTTGCATGAGTTGTTCATTTGAAGAAGAGTTTGATTTTTGAAAAAAAGTCAGTGTTGATTTTAGAAAGTAAAGCTAGTACAAAATTCAATAGGTTTCATTGAAATACTCGGTTTTTTGTATGAATGAAGCAAAAAATAATATGAACTATTTTTGAGTTTTTGTAGCAAAAAAAAAACAAAAAAACAAGAAAAAAACAAGACACGGACGTTAAAATAAAGCGAAAATGTTTTAAGGACTAAAGAAATAAACTATTCAAAAATGCAGTATGTATTCTCTGAGGACTAAATCAAAGCAAACGCCGCCGCAAAGAGTCGGCGCTTGTTTCAAACACATTCGAGTATGAACAAATGAGTACCTGCATGCATTCATTGACCATCGAAATATCGAATAATCGCACAAAATAGAGATCGTTATTGTAGCGAGTAAAAACACCAGAAAAACAACCAAACTGCGAACAAATTGTAAAAGAAAAACAACAAGAACAATAACGTGGCATAGAAACTGATGAAACAAGCATGTATCGAATTCGAGTACGACAAAAGGCAAAAAACAACTCAATTCATGAGCACGAACATCGGAATAAATAAGTGTTAAATGACCTCGTTTGTTTGACTGGACTGAACTAACACAGAGACACACACACACCGATTTACACCAACTCATTCACACGCAGTCAAGCTTTCTAGAAATGTTGAAACAATTTTATAGATATTTTCAGCGCACTCTAACGATTGATCGCAACCAAACTAATCATTTTCACAAATGAGAACAACTCTTTATAATGAATGTATTGTGTTTTAGTGTGCATGTGTGTATGTGTAAGCAATTTTTTTTTTAACTTGATTTTTGTACAACAAAAGCCGAATGTTTAATAGCGTGATTTGTTGAAGCAATTAAAATTTGTCGCTGCGTTTTGAAGACTAAACTTAACAACTAAAACTAAAACTAATAAATTAATTTGTATAAACATTAAATAACAAATAACAATTCAATTCCAACTGATTGGCAATAGATAACTGGACTCAAATGATGGTAATGAAAGGCTGAGCAAAAATATACGAGCCGCTTGCAAGCCAATGCGTTTAAATTCATTTCTAAATTTCTTAATTTAGTTTCTGATTTTTGTAAATTTTGTAAAAATTATTTTCAATTATTAAAGGACTTACTCGTTTTTGAATATTTTTCAAATACAAAAAATTTTGAATATTTTGGGGTAAGATTTCATTTGAAGGTCTCTTACGTAATTTTTTTTAATAAAATTCATTAGCTCCTTATTAAAACCACTTACATTGAAAATAGTTTCAAAATAGAATAGACGAATTTGATGAAATCTATTAAAAAAAGAAGTGCGATTTATTTTCAATGAATTAAGGCGAAATTTTGAACCGTTTTAATTCGCATTAGGGTTAAAGATATTAGTTAAACATAATGGCTGAATAAGCTGAGATTCCTAATTTTCTGTTTCAGCAAACTTGTATGATATTTTTTTCAATTTTTATTAAATTGACAAGTTTTTAAAATTAATTTTTTTTTGTAAAAACAATAGCTCTTAAGTCTGCTTTTGTGCTCTTTCTTTCTTTCTTTCTTTTTGTACTCTAACCTAAATCATCTAACATCGAGATTATACGGACCGTTCTGTAGCGTAGGAGCAAAAACTGGTAACCACCCGACTAGAGTTACCGCAAATAGTTAGCTTTGTGGAGCGGCTCGTGCTCAAGGATGACTGCAAAATAATTGCCACCACAAAAAATAAATTTGCATACGTTCTAAAATCCACAATCCACTTAAAAACACAAAGTGATATTTTGTGAGAAGGATTTTCGTTTTGACACGAGTTTTAGTTTTAGTTTTAGCAACGTTTTTTGTTTTTTTTTTTGTACTTTTAAATGACAGGAAGGCAGCTCTTAATCCAATTAAAATCTTTGCAAAATACTCGTGTTCTCAAATCCAACGGTTTAAAAAACTTTTTCGAAGGGAGCAAGGATTTTTTTTTTGGCCATTTTAAGCATGATTCAGTGTCAGCTGGGCGCTCCTCTAGTGCACCAGAAGCATAACCTATGACATTAGCAGAGATAATGACCAGTCGCAAGTTATCACAAGGACTCCTCTAGTCGATAACTTGTGATGTAGAAAAAGTCTCACCAGTATTTTGTCATTTTCTCTTTTGATAAAAACGTTTTTGATGAAAAGACACACAACTCTTTAAGAGAATACGATACGATAATTGTCTCTTCTCTGCAAAATATCATCTTCTTCGTCGTTTTTAAATTAAAATATCTTGAAAACTTGAAGTGCTTGAGAAATTATAAGCTCGAATTTGAATTCAGTACAAAAACAAACTACTTCGAAAGAGTATTTCTAGCCTGCTAAGAAATTTAAAATTCCTTCGAATTCGAATCATTAAAATTTTTTGTTTTTGTTTCGGAAGGTTACTTATATATTTTGTTCGCTTGTCTTGTTATTTTAAGCCCTATTTATTTTATTATTTATTATTATTTATTATTATTTTTTTTGTTATTCTTTTAACCTCTTAAATATTCTTCGTTAAAATTAAATTTTAAATTTTAATCAGTTTTCTTTGTTTTCTTTCCAAGCATCATTTATTTATTGGAATAAATTTATATTTTTCTTGAGGTTTTTTTTTTGTTTTTGTTGTGTTTTATTTCCTTCATTTTGTTTTTTTCTTCGTTGCCTGTCAAAGTGCGCTGCTGATGATGAAATTTTAGAATTTCATTTAAATAAAATTGTTTTATTCATTTTCATGTTATCCTCTCTGCTTCCATTCACAAAATATGTATGTATATGTACATCTTACAATGATATGAATGACATAGCAAGAAAAACAACAACAACAACAACAACAACAGGTCATTATGATGTTAAATCTAAGGCTGAGTGAGCAAAGTGTGTTATTTCTCTGTTCATAACATTAGAGTTTAAGAGATACAAGGAAAAACATTTACGATGAAGGGTGGTGGTGGTGGTGGTGGTGGGCCCGAGGGGGTAGGGGTAGGGAGGGAGGGAGGGAGGGAGGGGAAAGGAGGCTGCTTGCGAGGGGGATGCAATTGACGCTAAAATATTTCGGATGTAAATAAATTAAACAACTTTAAGAGGAATAACAAGAAGAAGAAGAAAAATAAGAAGAATAAGAAGAAGAAGAATAAGAAGAAGAAGAAGAAGAAGAAGAAGAAGAAGAAGAATAAGAAGAAGATGCAAAAGAAACAGAACTGTTGAAGTCTTTGGACTGTAAGGAATCATTTCTGCACGATCGGAAGGCACAAAAACAACAATAATAATGTCTAATCTAATGTTTTAGGTTAGTTTTAGCAACTTATTGTATAAAGTGAACAACCTTTGAGCTTTTGATAATTATGAAAATTACATAAAAATACTTATCAATCGTTGCATTTCGAAATCTTACCTTCCTTTCCTTCCTTCCTTCCTTCCTTTCTTCCTTCCTCTCTTATTATTACAGAAGCCTTTCTGTTCTTTTGTAAGCTGCTAAAAATCATAAATTCCGTTGACGTGCCAAAGTGACGTTTCTGATTTTACAAATGGCAACAACAACAACAATGACAAACATAATGCACGTATCCTTCCTACCGAATAACGTATGACAGGAAGACAGGAAGACAGAAAGACGACAACAACTTGTAAGCATAGAGCGAGATGCCTACGTATCTCTTTGTACACAGAAAGAGACAGAGAGAGAGAGAGAGAGAGAGAAAGAGAAATTGTGTGAGACAAGCGCAGAGATAGAAAAAAAAAGAAACGGGTACGAAAATGGTTTCAATGTTGTGCCAACGTAATGAAAAAAACAACAACAACAATACCAACAACGTAATCGTAACAACGTAAAAAAAGATTAACACACAAAACAACTTCTGAACTGTAAATATTTCATAACAATTTGTTATTAATGACATAACATGATGCTCTTACAACAACAACAACAACAACAACAACTTAACACAAGACACTAAACAAGACAAAGAATATTGCAGCAAAAAACCAGAGACACAATAAAGAGCAAAAAAACAAGTGCAACAACAACAACAACAACAACATTTTTAACACCAACATTCGATGGAAACAATCTTGATGGGTCTTTTGTTGCTGCAGCGTTTCTTTCTGTGTCGTCGACGACGTCGTCGCCTTCGCCTTCGCCTTTGCCTTTGCCTACGTCTCCATCATGACAGACAGGCCCAATTCCAGAACCAAGCACACGCCTACAATAACGCCTTCTTTTCTGTTATGGTTTTCTTACTATTTCTCTGAGTTGCGCTCTGTCTTTTTCTCTCTCTCTCTCTCTCTCTTTTTCTCTACGTCTAGCTTGCAATGAAGGATTTGTGCTATTTTTGCTACAGACGCTTTTCTATGGAAATTGTTTTGTAAGTATTCACGTGTCAGTATAATTTACCGACTACACACTACTGCACACACACACACACACACATACTCAAACACGCACACCTACATATATCCTTTGTTGCCATATATCCTTTGTGTCGTATGTGTCGTATATATCGAATCTCAGAGTCGTTTGATTTATGGTTCTTAGTTGTTTAACACTTTGTGTCACGTCACGTCACGTGACATCACAGCGAGCAAGTTCATTTTGTTCCCGATTATTTGTGATTTTTTGTTGTTGTTGAAATGTCACAAAAGAACAGAAAAATAAGAAAAAAAAAATGTAAATCCTTTGCAATCCAATACAATATAATCGCATCTTACGAAAGCGTTCACACAAGGTTTATGCGTGCAAATTTTCCCAGAAAGTTCAGTTTAGTTTATTTGAATAAAGTTTCTTTATTTTCCATTATTTTTTTTTAATTCTATAAACGAAAAAAAAAACATGTAGAAGACTTCTTGAAGTACGTACGTATTTTCAAATATTAATTTTTTAGCAACCAAAAAGTGCCCTCTCATAATCCTTTTGGGAAGGAAAGAGACTGTGTGTAGGCATGATTAGCATAATTGTGTTGCACGATGCCACGATGGTGAGAGCATTGACTAAGTAAAAAGCTTTTAATGGACGTCGAAAATGAAAGTAAAATAAATAATTTTTTACAAAGCGCTTAATGCGACTGTTAACACTTTTTTGCCACGAACGAACATAATCGACACTTCAAACTTATTCCACACGAAAGCGCATTCACAAACGCACCGTTGCACTTTCGAACTGATGTGAGCATACGCACTCACACACACAAATATGTATGTACGTCTTATTCCTTACATTCACGCAAGTATTTTGATAATCTCTCTGAGAGAAGATCAAGCTAACTTCGCGTAACTTTTGCAAGCTTAGTTTCTGTTTCTCTGCGTTTGCTCCTTTCTTCTGGCACTTCACCCTTCCTCTCCTCCTTCTTCTTCTGCTCATCCTCTCCCTGCACTCATCCTCTCTTCAACGGTCTTCAACTTTTTTCCGATAAACGGCAGCAACACTCAATAAATCTGTTGAAATTTTAATCAATTGAAGGAATTAATTCTCACCGCATGCTGCATACGCTCCTCTCTCTTCTCTCTTCAGAACGAACCAACAGGAGCAAAAAAAAAAGAGAAGTAATTGTTTGGAAACTCTGGTAACTCTGTAACTTTTATTAGCTTAACAGTTTTCGAAGCCATTTGGCGAATGTCGAAGGCACAGAAAAACAATTTCAACTTATTCAATTGTGTAAGAAATTTTTTGGGAGTTTTTTTAGCGACTTGCCCGAGCGTCGTCGTGTAGTTGTGGTCGCCCTCGCTGCCATCGCCACCCTCATCGCCGTCGCGACGTCGCTTATAATAAAAAGTTTAAATAAATGCCAAGAAAGAATGGTTTTATTGAAAGAGGCAAGAATTTGTAAATTACGTGCTTTGAAGAAATTTATTCAACATAATTTTGAAATATTATTCTTCGAAAAATTCTTCATGAATCCAAGATTTCGCTGAGTTGAAGTCGAAATTGGTCGATTTGTGTGAGATCTTTAAGAAAAAAAACTACTTTTAGGGACAACTCTTTGGCTGATTTAAAGATTTGAGAAGTCCGTGTCGGTTTCCTTCGCCTTCGCCTTCACCTCTTGTTGTTTTTTTCTTCTTCTTTTTCTTCTTCTTCTTATTCTTTTCTTGTTTTCTCATTGGAATTCTCTCGAAAAATAGTCAGTTCTTGAGTTTTTAAATTCAATTTGTCCATTTTATTACTTTTTCGTTTCGTTTTTTTTTTTGTTTTTTTCTTCCTTTTCGTTTTCTTTTGTTTTTTTCGCATTATGTGAAATTATTATTGAAAAATTCATAAATTTCATTACTATCATTTTATCGGATTTTCGCCAACAATCCATTTCCAACAATTGCCAGCAGCGGTGGCGTATTTAGAAGATGTTGAGCTCCGGGGAACGTCCTCAAAAAAAAAAAACAACAAAAACTGTAAAACAAAAATTCCTTTTTTAATGGTTTTTTATTTTTTTTACTATATTTTAAATACATATATTAAATTTTTTACCAAAATTTCTCAAAACTCTCATGACGATGGAGCCCTTTCGGAAAGAAGGTGAATACGCCACTGGCCAGTAACTATTTGAAAAACTTTTTACGGTTTTTTTAAAAGGATGGTTTTTGCTGTTGTTTGAATATAGGTATGTATGTATGTTTGAATTTTAAATGGATTACATTAAAATCCAACGGTTTTGACGGTTTGACTTTAAGACGGTTCGAGAATTGGGTAAGCCTCTATATCAAGGATGATTTCAAATTTGAGGGACGTTTTCACTCTAACGTCGTTAAAAAATGGGGAAATAGTCATTCAGGGCGAACGGTTTTTCTCAAACACGCTTTGAAAATTAGGCAGGGCTCATGGAAGGGCTTCTTTTTGTGCGGATGGTGATAATAATGATGATGGTGATGAAATATAGGATGCTTCTCCTCGTCCTGGTTACTCTATAACTTGAGAAGTATTTATCCAATGACCGCAACCGCAGTGGAAACAGTAACGGTAACGATAACGGAAGCTGGCTTCACATTTGCCATCTCATTGCGTGAGTAACTTTTAGTCGAAAACCAATAAAAAAAAACCCAATCCAAGCGCAAGTTTTGCCCGTCACTCTCCAAGTCGCTGATGGCTGACGGCTGACCGACCGTTGAGTGCCGTAGCGCAGCTCAGGCGAATAGCAACGCTTCAATAAACGCAGCGACCTGGCACTTCCGTAACCGTAACCGTGTCGGTGTCCGTATCCGTGTCGACTTGCAAATGGACCAAGTAATTCAAAGGATGGTAAAGATGACTGTGTTCGGGGCCAATTGAATTGGTTCTTCCCGTTTTGTTGCCCCCATTTTATGGCACTTCCTGAACTTCTGAAACTCCTTCGAACGAATCTCTGGCGATTCGTCGGTTTGTTCCGTTCGTTCGGCGCGTGTATTTTCGAATAAATCACTTTTTAAATGTTCACAATTCGTCTGAAGTTTACTGAGGCATGGCTAATTTATTGCGCTTCCTCAAGTGCACGCGGTCTGCCGAAAGGATGTCCGCCGTAAAGGAAGCGCATTTACCAGCTAATGGATTCCTTGCAATCTTACAATGTTTCGCTGCGAGGAGCAATCAATATTGTAGCATCTTGGTTTAGAGGTTTTTTTTAATAAAAAAAAAAGTATGTACCTAAATCATAGACACCGAACAAATGTAGGTCGGTTCGTTTAGAATAATGATACGTCCATGCGAGTAATAAAATAACATCATTTTTGCCAATACAAAAACCAATGAGCATTTCTTTAGTGTATACACAAACCAACAAAACGTCGTTTTATTCGAAACACTGAGAAAACACTTTAATCTTAATTAAAAATAATTTAAATCTCTTTAACTCTAAAGAATACGAGATCATCCGTCATTCGAAGGATATTTTTAAGAATTTATCGTTGATTCTCTGTTTGATAAGGCTTGGCCCGGTCGCGATTGGAGGCGATGGTTGTTGCTGCTGCTGCTGCTGCTGAGGATTATGCTGAAGCCACAAGTTACTGCGATGATGAGCATTCTTTAAAAACAATGACAATCTCTCATGATTACCATTTGTGTTAATCGCAATATTTGCCTTTAGTATGTTTTGTAGATTGTTAATGAGTTTGCTATTATCGATATCTTTGTTTGTTTGAACACCGGCGAGCATCATTAGCACGAAGTAGACTAAGAATTTCATCACTTTTTTTAAAAAGACGTCGCCGGAAGAAGTTCTTACGACAACTGAAAGTAAGAAACTGAAAAGAGCTAAAGAGACTGAGATAAAAATTCTATTGTAAACTACTGCGGAATATTCAAAATGACGAGAGGTTTTTATACACGAATTTTTTTCAATAGAATATTTAAAACAATTAACTCGTTGCCTTGAAATAGTTTTTCGGTTTTTTTAAAAAAAAAATTTACTTACTCTACAAGGTTGTTGCTGTTGTTGTTGCTTTCAAAAACTAGCTCAAGGTTTGTATTCCTGCAGTGAATTAATTACCAAGCAATAGAACATATTTTTCAATGGTAAATTCCATTGTAGATCGATACAATGAAGTTTATTTTCCCCTTTTATTACTAACTCTTAACCCTTCTGTCTACAGTGATTTCAAACTGTGTTATTTTACGGATTAGGTCTGTGCAAAACTGTAGAAAAAAGCTACGGTAAAAACTCCACAATATGAACATAAAAATTTAAAAAATACGTTTAATTATTATTACCACCATTTCTTTGATGATAATGTAAAATTGTCTTGTAAAATTACCAATACCAATTACCAAAAATGTCGTCGTCGTCGTCGTCGTCTCTGAAAAGTCACTTGTCACTTTTTGCCAGAATTCGTATTTCACATTCGCTCAGTTGTTCTAAAGGTGACTTGCCTTCTTTTGCGCTTGCATCAGTGCTAAAAGGTTTGTGTACCAGATAAAATTTTCAGTGCTAGCATACAGAAATTGCAGTGGCACGACTAGGTGACTTTGAGGTGACTAAAAGCTATGCACAAGTAAGCACAAGTAAGACAGCAGACGTCAAAACGTCAATTTTAAGACGACAGCAACTTTAGGTGTCGTCTCGTGCTAAAAAGACGTTGTTGTACTTGTGAATGGCAAGTGAATGAAATTGTGAATGGCAATCGAATACTTTTGGACCAGTGTGAAAAAGCATTTTGAATGTAGCCTGTAGGTCTGGCCAGGCCTAACTCTAAACACAAGGGTTAATTCAGTGACATTCAATGCGAAAAGGTCTGAAAAATTAATTTTATCGTCTCGTAGAACAATTAGTTTTTGGTCTTGTTGTTGTCGTTATTGTTGTTGTTGTTGTTGTTGTTGTTTGTATTTTTAACGTCTTTTCGGTCGTGAAGTTCTCGACATTTGTTCAAACAAAGCTAAAGAGCTTGACTTAATTACTCTTGTTGTGGACCTTCAAACCTTTTTCTACTACAAATTTTGTAATGACTTCAAAAAAAGAAAATTAAAAAAAAAAAAAAAAAAAAAAACAGTGGCTGTCAAAAAAGGTACGACACAACAAAAAGGGTGTAAAAGTAGAGTAAATATTATTTAATTATTCTTCGTTTTTGCTAATACTTGCACTAATTCCATGCGTTCACTTTTTTCAATTGTTTACCGCAACCTGTTAATAACCACAAGAACAGCAACAACAACAACAACGACAACAACAACAACGACAACAACAACAAATGAGATTTCAAATAAATGCCACAGATGTTGCCGGATTACGTTGTCTGGTGATGTCTTGCGTTATCATAACAAATTTAGCACGTAATAAATAAATTTTCTTCCAAGTAAGGTGACGTGACGTGACGTGACGTGACGAATAACAAAAGACAAAACCCAAAAAAAAACATATAATATTTCGTTTAACACTGATTGAGCAGTGTTGAGACTGATGATGAAAATGGTGACGATAATGTTGTGATGTTGATGGTTGTAAAAGAATGTATCATATGGTTGAAATAAAAGTAACAGATATTCTATGAGTATGCCATTCATTTATGCCTTTTTTGTAAGAGTACCTACTCGTACTCATGTGTCGTTGACGTCACAGTTGTCGGAGAAATGTCATAACAAAACGATTTTGACGAGCTTAAACCGTACGAAAATGTCGAAATAAATGGCAGCAGATAATGGTATACTTGACGTAGGTAATAAAAAATCACTTCAGAGTACGCCACGTAGAGTAGCCACGGTTTCGAGTGGCAAGTTTTTCTCTCTGTCTGTGTGTCTGTCTGATGTCTGTCGCGGTCTGTACGCATATCTTCAAAAAAAAGCATGCACTACCAACACCAACAAATACATTATTCTTTAGACTCTCATTGCTCACTTCAACAATAATAACAGCCAGCAAAGGCTGAACAACTCTACTTCCTGTTATCTTCTCTTGCCTCTCTCCACCACCACAAACTTCAGAGCTTCAAATTTCCGCTAACAAAAAAAAAAAAAAAAAAAACAAAAAAAAAACAACTACAAACTAATTTGAATGCTCTCAGACTGCGCGATAACTGCACGAATATTGACAAAGCGATTACTGTGTAAAATCCGGTGTTTTTTCTGGAGAAATGTTTTGACGGGATTGAATAAACTTCAATTCTATTCATTTCATTACTCACGTGCTGTATTATTAGCATGTGGCCAACAATAACAACAACAGAGGAAATGATAGATAGAAACAGAAAAAGTGTGAAAGAGATTGAAAGCGAAGCAAAAAATGGCTCTCCGCAAAATTTCCCAAATATACATACATACATATGTGTATGTATAAAATGTTGTTGTAAAAGTTTGTAAGTGTCTGTGTGTGTGTGTGTGTGTGTTTCTTTTGCGAGAGAGTTTTTGTGTTCGAGCAGGCGTCAGCAACGTTTTTCTGGCCGCGTAACGATATCAAACGCATCGACACATCGTTTCGGTTCAGTGAAACGTCGTTTGAACTATATGTTAGAAAAAGACAGATATACAGATCTTTGTCTGAACATGACAGTCTTTAAGCTTAGAATATTACAATTAATTCTTCCGACTGTTTTTATAATTTTAGAGCTTCTGAAGCAACAACGACTTAACATCTATATATATTTTTTTTTTTTAATTCGTGCTTTTTACATACAGATTTAAAGCACGAATAGCTTGCAAAAAACGACGAGCCCTATTACCAGTATACGAGTATAAACATACAGCTCCCGAAATCTGTCAAACTAATTTCGCTGCGGTTTTTTTCTGAGCGTCAGTTTGTCTCAGTTGGCCTCACAGTCAAAACAAAAAAAGTTCTTGCATTAAAAAAAGAATGAAATTTAATAGAAAACGAAAAAATCTTAAGAAATTTTGGAATTTTTTTTTTCGCATTAAATAGGTAAATATTTCTTATTTAAAATACATATGTGTTACTTTTGTTAAAAATTCATAGTGTCACTTTATTAATTTAGTGTCACTTTAGTCATTTGGATTTATGAAATGTTCAAAGTTCACCTGATGACCCGCAGCATAAAGGTTAGCGCGAACTGTGTTGCAATATAATTGAGGTTATAAAATGTTCATGCAAATCCTTTAAATGGCGTGGTTTTTGCTTGCTTTTTGCAACGCTGTCTTATACAAAAGTACGTGTGCACACACACACACACACACACACACACACACACACACACACACACACCATTCATGTTGGTGTGCGGAAATGCGTTCGCCTTGCCAAGTATTATTTATTTGTGTTGGCGTGTCCGGCTTTTGAATGGTTCCTGAAATGGTTCATTTTTTCTTTCCATTCGATTCGTTCGGTCGAGTCTGTGTTTTTAAGAGTGGTAGAAAAAAGGTTTAAGGTTGGGGGTGGGTTGATTAAGGGTGGAGAAAGGGGGAAGGGTAGGTAGAAGGGTTGTAGCAAAATGAGTACAACAGTTTCTGTGTTAAAAATTGGTGAAAAAAATCACGATTAACATAGCAAACGATGAGCGGTGTCTGTCTGTTGGTTTCTTTCTGCTTGATTTTTCTTATATTGAGCTCCCTTTCTCTTCGCCCCACCCCCCTTAAACACCATACCACCCTCTTGAATGTATGTATATATTTTCCAGTAAAAAGTCATAAATTAATAGATTTTATGTTAGTTTTTTTGGTTTTTCTGGTTTCGTTACGCCGGATTGACTTCGTAGAGCGTATTTAAGCGAGAATTTATGACACCGCGAGAATTTATGATAGAGTCGATAAAGTTGTGTTCGTGTCGATAAAACAGTCTTCTTGAAATTCTAGTAGAGATTTACTAGAGAATATTTAAACATTTCAATTTCGTGATGAGTTGTAGGAAAATTCTTTACGAAAGCTCTGGTTGTTGGTTTTAGTTTTTTTAAAATTTGATCGTAAACTGCACAAATGTGTTTAAGGGGTGAGGGTAAGAGCGTAAAAGAGAGAGAAAGAGAAATAACAATTTCTCAAAAGGAATAGTCGTACTTTACTTATCATTTAATCCTTTTCACTGAACTCATTCAGCAAATCGTATACGCTTGAATGAATAATTTTGTGTGAATTATTTCTGAGGGGAGCGTAAGCACCCTTTGGAAGGGATGGTGAGAATACAGGCTTCACCATTTACCACAAATACATAATAAGAATTTGATGATATTGTTTTTTTTCTGATGATGTTTGGTATTTTTTTTATATTAAAATGACTGATCAATATCAAATGATGTTTGGTATTTTTTTATATTAAAAAAAATCATAAAAATAATAAAAAATTACTACACCTTTTGCAAAAAAAAATGAAACCTCTTGGTGTCTAACTTAGCTTTTATGATATATAGTATTTTATAATGCAATTAAGTTGTCACTTTCGAGTTGTTTCGTTCGTTTTATCATTAAAATAGTTATAAAACTATTGAAATCTTAAACAATTTTGAAGTAATTACTGAAAAAGCAACAATGAGAGGCACATCCAGGCAGAAAGAGGGACATAAAGAGAGAGAGAGAGAGAGAGAGAGAGAGAGTGGGTTAATAATATGAGCCCTTACGTCATGACATAGTAATGCGTTTGTCACATTCTTGTTGCGATTTATCTCAATGCAACTTAACTCAAGTCATTTGTGTGTGTGTGTGTGTGTGTGTTTCTTATACGTCTCAAGGACATCCGAGCAGCGACAACAACAACAACAACAAACTTCCTCAAACGCACTGACACGGAAATCACAAAATTGCGCAAAACGCACACGCGTACACACGCGTACACACGCCCATGTAACCCCACCCACAGCGCCCACCCATCAGCGGGTACCCATGATCAAGATACCGGCGGCACGTAGTTGCCCGGAATGCAATTAGAGAACGCGAAGTGGTTACAGTATGCGATAAATAATTTGCGACACGCTTCTCGGCGCAGCGCTCGCACCTGCTCGCAACATACTCGCGGCATACTCGTAAATGGTTCTGCACGCGTTTGTTGCAGTAAGTGCAAAAGCGTGTTACTTAATTTCGTGGTGAGATCTCAGGGGAAAGGAAGAGAGAGAGAGGAAGAACGGGAAGAGAGAAGTCTGGGAAGAGAGAGATTTGAAAAGAGACACAGTGCGACTGAGACTCACTTTTTAAGAAGTCGCCTTCAGCCTACAACGAGCTCTGCTCTCTCACCCTTCGTGGCAAACTGCTCACGATGCTGCTGATGATGATGACGACGATAAAGTGAAATTGAAAACCTTTCTAATTGATTTTAAACGGTCCGGATAGTCCGGAGCTGACGTTGGCCTGTGAGTCATGAGCTTAAGTGCGAAAATTAATGCAAACAATTTAGTTTTATGAAGTTTGACAATATTTACGCTGCAAAGAGAAAGCATGCATCTTGCATCTTGCTGGAAGGAAATGCTCATGAAAGAGAATTTAGAACAATACGAACGATTGATTTCGTGACGTGAAATGAAAGGCAAAATTAAGGCATTATTTTTACACTTTCTAAAACTTTACTAAAGCAAATGGTTTAGCACTCTGGTAACAAAAATGGTTTGCCAAAAAAACATATCATACTCGTATCAAACTCGCCATATAAAGTATATCATACATAAATTCTGAAAATCGACTCGGTGGCCCTTTATGGAGTCAAGCTTCTTATTTTCTATTCGACGCCTGCATTATGAGTACTCACTCGACGAGTATGATTCTGATACTCGAAGGTGTGGCTGGTCCCCAAGAATTGTTCACACTCTCACCAGGCGAGAGAGTTGTATCATTTTCTGTTTGGTCTACAGGACCATTGTCAACAGCATCAACAGCATTTTTTTATTATTATTTTTGCTTTGTGGTAATTATTTTCCAAACATAATTTCGGTGTTTTTATTAGCGCAGTACGTAATGCTACGATAGTTTAAAAAGAAAATAATTCCTAACCTAACTTTTAATGATTGTTGGTTTTTTATTGTTTTGTTGCTGGAATTTCGAGTTTTGGCTCAAAGCGAATATAATCAGAATATAATCAAAGCTCTAACTCACCTCTCTCTCTCTCTGTCTATCTCTCTTTTTCTCCCTATGTTGAGGGAGGCTTCAAATATCGTAACGCTTTGCTCAACTCTTTGATAATGAGAAAACTTTGCCTCTCATCAAGCAGTTGTTGTCTGTGCTAGTTTTTGTGGTTAGCTTTGTTGCTGTTGTTTTGTCATACAGTGTTGTTGTTGTTGTTGTTGTTGTTGTTGTTTTAGTGCTTTGTTTTGATTTTATTTGAATTTCGTTTCTATGACAAGAGAATTTTATATTAAAAGCAAAACATCAATAGAGCAATTTAAAGCGATGAAGTAGCCGGGTGGGAAAGGGGCGGGGGGTAGGAACACAGAGGGTAAAATAGAAAAGAGACCTAAACAAGTAACATATACATTATGGCAGCGAGTAAGAGGATCAGGATTGTAAGGTGCAAAGGAAAATAGATGGACATATAGTCAATTTAGTCACACAAACACTCTTTACAGTTCCTGGTCTTTTACAGTTCTTGGCCAGTTTGCGTGAATGCACAAACAAACAGACAGAAAGACAAAGAGATAGATGGATGGACCGATGAATGGATAGATGGATGACCGAGATGGTTACCGAGAAATGGTTAAAAAAGGATTAAAAATAAAACTAAAGCTTACCTTAACCAAAACCTTAACTAATTAAATTGAAAATGAACTGATAACCGAAATCCTTTCATAGTACAGAGTACAGGCGCCAGGTGTCTTAGGCAGGTGCTATCAGCCGGAAACAATAAAATGCTAAAAGCTAATAAAAGAGTCAAACAAAACTCATGGGATGTTGTCGATAGCAAAAGAATATCTTTATTGCACCGCTTGGAGGAATGAGAGAAAACGAGAGAGAGGAAAAGAGAGAGCAGAAAGAGATGGTCTGTTGTTTTCTTGTCACTTTGAATGTGTTAAATCTCAATGTAACTGAATGGATTTCATTACAATTTAATTACTTTATTCTCTGTCCGTTGCTTAATCTAAAAATGACGACACAAATAAAGAGTGAACAGCGTTCTTTATCTAAAGCGTTAAAGTACGTACATAGAAAAAATTAATCTGAATTATAAATAACAAACTATTGAGCAAAGAAAAAACGCGAAGAATAGACAACAAAAGCGAGAGAGTGAAGTGAAGTGAGTAAATTTTAAGTGAAAATAAATAAATAATACCGAAAAAAATTGTTTAAAAAGTTGATGAAATAATTTCATGGAAATTTATATTCTCACACATACATACATATATATTTTTTGGCTCATTGTATGTATAAAGATTATCACAGATTGAAGGCAAAGAAACTATAAAAGATTAGGAGGAAAATTATTTTTTATTAATAATGAAAAAGCTAAAACTTTCTAAAAAGTTTTTTTTTTTACGAAAAATATTAGCATTAAATTTCTATAGTCAAATTTTCTTTATCTAGAAATTATTTTAAAATCATTTTAAAATCGTAACAGCGTCAACTTGTCGACAACTCGAAAGTTATAATAATATGCAACATTAAACATTTACGATATGTCCGTCCGTTGGTTGAAACATCGGCGATGTTACGCTCAACGCTTTCGAAGAATTCAAAACAAGGCGTCTCTGATACAAAACAACAAAGAAATTAAATTTCATTTGCCACCAACGCTTTTGTTGTTTCGACACACAGACAGTCAGACAGACAGACACCAACTTCCTCTGCTTTCCACAGTCCATAAAAGTTACCGCTTCCTTGCGGTCTCTGCTCTGATGCAGCGAACGCATCTGACGCTGCTCAACAGTTCTGTTGCAGCAACAATGAATGCTGGCCTGCAGGCTGAGCGAAAGTACAGCAAACTTTTGAATTAATTGGAAAAATTCGCAAAATGTGCGAATAGTATCAGCTTAATTGTATTCGTTTCTGGAGAGAAGATTTGCAAAAATGTAAAACGTTAAAGTTTCGAAAGGAAGAAGAGAAATAATATGATATCGAGATTTTTTTTTTCGCCTGATAAAAATAACTAACGATAATAACTAACTAACGTGTTGATAAAATCCATCCAACGCTATCCTTAAATTTTGTCTTTTTGGCTCTTCAAAAAAGATCACTTTAAATGAAGCGAAAACGATAAAGAAAAGGCCAAAAAGCTTTTTGAGAGCTTAATCTTTACTGCTTCTTGTTGTTTTTATATCAAGACAACTATAGATTAAATATATATATATAGATTTTAAGAAAAATAACTTAACTTGAAATTATTAATACGCGTTTTTCCTTAACGCGAATATTAATTCTCGAAATAATGTTGAAAATATCGTAGAAAGGCCTTTTACGTTCTTCATCAAATTCTCCAACAAATTCGTAGTTACGAAATTAAGTTCATTTAAAGGCTTTTTCGTTTTTAAGAAAACTGTGTTTTTGTTAATTTATAAACTGTCAATTACGATCATTACGATATAAAGAAAGTAAAATAAATAAAGGGTGAAAATATAAAAGGAAAAACGAGATTTAAGAACAAGCTGGAAACTTTCTTAAGAACGAACTCTTTCTTAAGTACATTTTAAGAAATTTTAAATATATTTCTTCTCAAAACTCGCTTCAGTCTTTGACTTTTGACCCTTAGTTCTAGATCTTTGGCCTTTTTTGGGGCTTGGCTTTTAAAACTGGATCCTTGACGTTTGGATTGTTGAGCAAACGTCAAACGTTGCCTTCTCTTGAGCTTTGACTCTTGAACAACGATAGAGGTTGAAATTAATTGTGGTTGGCTTAAGCTCACTTTGTTGGATTGATCCAGCAGCATGCAGTCAATTATAACACTAACGGTAACAATGACAATGACAAGAGTAGAAACAACAACAATGAAAACAATATCAAAAACAACAACTACAGCAACAAAACGAACAAGCGCTCTTTAGAGCTGTTAGATCAAGAGAATGCATAAACGAGATGAAGAGTCAATTCGGCAACGACGTAGAACGGAAATAAAATCAAGTGCACACACAGCGGCACACACACACACACACACACAAACACACACACATACACACACACACAAACATCCACAAGCAATTAATCAGGCACAAAGAGTGCCGGAAGCGGAAGCTGTGCAATAATTGAATTTAATCGATAGAACGGCAAAGAGAACTAACGTAATTTCTTTCGAAGTGTATTGATTTTTTTTCGGTTGAGGGTATAGCTCCATATCATCTCTATTGCTGCAGCTACCAATGTGTTGGGGCTACAACAACAACAACAACAATCTCAACAACAACAATCTCAACAAGAATATTAGCCATATAAAGCTGTTTACGCATTTCCTATTGTTTTTTACTAAAGCACATTTCGTTCGGCATTGTTGAGAGAAATTGAATTGAAGCTGCTGCTGCTGATGCTGATTTGGTTTTGGCTTTTGTTGTGATATTTGTTGTTTTTGATACTACGAGTATCGATGCTTGCTGCACTTAGTGCTGCCTTTTTAGTGAATGACGACGGGCCTGTCCGGTCATTTGGCAGCAAAGTCAAAGTTGAATGAACTCATCGCCCGTGTCGAAAGCTTAGCGCGGAGAGGAATTTCATTCATTAAATATAGATTAAGCCTCATCAATCATTTCAGAAGTAAAACAAAACAAATTGCTAATGCGTGTGTAATCAAACACTATAGATCTTTATTGTCATAAATAACGAATATGTATGATATTGTAGAAGAAAAAAAAATTGTTTCTATTAAATATTATAAATAATACCAGTATTATAATAGAGGTCTTACTTAATCCGTTTCTGCTTCAATTTCAACACTCGAAAAGATTTGAATTTGAAATCGCTGTAGCTTTTTATGGACCTACATTTTTTATTTCTTTTAAATGAGTATATTTTTAGATTTAAAATAGCATTCAAAAGAACCTACATATATTTTTGAATATATAATATTTATTTTGTGAATTTTTAACTTCTTGCTGCAACCAACAACATACGTAAAATATAAAAATTTGTTTATTTTAAATTTTTTTACAAATGTACAAATCTTTCGTAATTTTAAACGTTTTAAAAAAACGACGAAAAAAAAACCGCCACGAATTTACGACGTTTGCCGCATCGCTAACACTCAAACGAACTTTAATGAACATTGATTATAAAAATTAGCAAAACAATCAATCATGCTTGAAGTTGTTTTTCGGTTGTTTTTTTTTCGTGAAGTGAAGCATGTTTTCGGAAAAGGAAAAAACATGTACAAGTATTACATAATTTTTACGAGTTATAAACGAATTCGAGCGCGAATGGAATGGAACCGAAAAAAACCCAAAGCCACGAAAACGGTCGTAAAACGTTTTCTTGTAAAACAAAATTTTAAATTACCTAAAATTACGACTGAAATCGAAAGTACAAGCTGATGAAATTAATTAAATGATTTTAATGAACTAACAATTTGAATTGAAAATGAACTGAGACGCTACGAAATTAACTGAAATTAAAATTCATTCGGAAAATATAAAAATACTCAAAATTAATTTAATAGCTTAACTCAATTTAATAAAATGAATTAAATTCTTGTTCATAAGCTCTAAGATTGTTGATAAGATGAAATGAACTAAATGAATTGCTATGAGATGAACTGAAAATTCCAACAAATTCATAAATAAAGATGTAAAATGTAAAAATTTTTGCTTTCAATTTCGAATTTAGTTTCGAATGAGGTTAAAAATGAATGATTTCACTTCAAATTTATATCATCACGTCTGTAAAATGAATGGAGCCTTTTCGAAATGAACTGCAATAACTGTGAAACAGACACAAAGTGCTTAGCCGCATTTTGAAATAATTCTTCTTTTCCTTTAACTTTAACTCATCTTTCTCTCTCTCTCTCTCGTGTCTGTCTATCCGTTTGTTTTCAATATTTGTTGTCAATATTTATCTATTTTCCATTTAACGCAAACGACGCAACAACAAAATGAGGTGTTTGTCCAAAAAATGCTAACTGCTGCAATTGTAGCTGTTGTTATTGTCATCGTCATTGTTGTTGTTGTTGTTGTTGTTGTAGCTATTATTGTGAAAGGCAATATTGACAATAGTAATTAGTTTTTATTTAAACTAAGCTTGCAATCAATTAACAATGATATTGATGATGATATTGAAGAAGACGGATAATTATAATTTTTTTTCTCTCTCGATGTCTTTATTCTTCCGTTTTTTTTTCTTTCTTCTTCTGTCAGAATGAATGTTTAAAGTGTTGTTTATTGTCATTGTTTATATTTATTATCGCAGTTTTTGTGTTTTTTCACACAACACTAAATTCATTTCATACATTTCACAATTTCGATTTTCAATTTTATTAATTTTATTTAATTTTACGTTGCGAGTATTATGATGAATTGTCAATCAAATTCATTTCACAGTTTGGTGAAATTCATTTTCATTTGATTTTCTCACTGAAATTGAGCTTCTCTCACAATCATTCAGACGCTTTATTTCTATACCAGTTCATTTTGTAGTTCTTCTTCTCTTATTTCTTCAGTATATTTATTTCTTCAGTCTTTCATTTAGTATAATTTAAATTCTCAAATTCATTTTATAGAATCGGACTTTCGTTCAATTTATTTATTGTAAACTAATGCAACTAAATTCTGTCAATTCATTTTATAAAATCTGAATTCATTTCAATTTATCACCAAAGTCTAGCGCCAAAAATGTGTCATCTATAAAAAAAAATTTCTCTCATCTATAAAAAAATATCATTAGTTTGATGATATTATTTTTTTTTATGTCATGTATTGGATTCCGTTCATTCCGAAAGTAATTGAATAATTCATTTCGTAACATCTAAATTCATTTCGTAACATCTGAATTCATTTAATTAACTCGTAAATATACGCTTTACGCCAAAGCAATTAATGCAATTAATTAATTAATTTTTTATTTCATGAATGATTTTTTTAATTCATTTACAAAACATTTTTTTATAAATCTGTTTTGTTAGCAGTCACCGTTTTTTGTGATTTTTTTTTTTGACTTTTTTTGCTAAAATCCACAGCAGCTGGTTGTCCTTTGGTGACATGGGAATAAATGTGAGGGAGGGTGTGTCTGTGTGTGTGTGTGTGTGTGCGCGAGTGTGGGTCCAGACATGTTTTTATATGTGTCACATACTATGGACAACTAAATTTAATTGCCATCGAACTGTTCGGACGAGGTTACAAAATTGTTCTCATTCGTTGAATGCATGAAGAGAATGAAGCTGAAAATTTCCCAGTATTTTTCTTGCTCTCGTACGTATGCATATATGTGTTCTCACGCGAGAAATTTTCTAGGTGCTCTCACGACACTAACTTTCGCCGACTGAATTTCAGAGATTCATCGAGATTAAATGAATCAACGAATGAATGAATGGGATGGGAATGTAATGAGCGCATGCCGAGTGAGCGAGAGGAACAAAATGGTTTTGGTTTTTGTCTCTGATTTTCAAATTTCTTTACTATTCTTAACCTACTCACCGGGTTTCTAGTGAGTCCCCCCCCCTCCCCAGCAAGACCCTTCCGCACGCTTTCAAGGTCGCATTTGTAAATAAATAAAAATGTAGGTACTTCTGCACATTGCAGTGAATGCTGCAGGCAACTGCTTTTCTGCATTCCTCCATCCATTAATCCATCTACAACACCACCCTTACTCCCCCGCCCCCCCTAAGCAACATTTCCCACCCTCACTACTTTCCTCAAGGTTGACCCTTTCAGCAGTTTTTATTCTATTGAATTCATGCAATCGTTTCATTCTGGCTACCTTTTATGCCGGTTTTTCCATCGTTGCTTGTTTCGAAATGATTCGTATCGTATTTTTTTTTTTGTGACTTCAAATGATTTAATTTCTTTGGTTTTTGTTTGTTGTTTTTGTTTTTGTTTTGTTGGTTGACATAAAGTGACTCTCTCGGTTTTTTTTGAGATAATCTGTTGGTGGCCCTTTGGCATCATGGTATATTTTTAGACTTTATGGATTCAAGTTTTTGTAGTGTTGTTGTTGCTCTTGCTGTGGCTCTTGCTGCTGTTGTTGTTGTTGTTGTTGTTGTAAATACGTGTAAGCATTTGTAACATCCTCTTACTCCGTTCGGTTGGTCTGGGTCGTTCTGTTGCGATTTCGAAACTTTTCTTTTTATTTTGCTGCTCGCTACTTTTTTAGCTTTTGTTTAGCTCTGACAGTTTGCGTCGCGCCGGTAAAAGCGAGCATCTAGAAAGTATCCACTTTATTTCAAGGTCATCGATCAGTATCAATTGTCAGCAACAACAACAACAACAACAACAACAACAACATCGAGAGACAATCAGGTAGAATAGAAGAAAGAATACTTTAAGAATGAAACGAAATCAAACGAAATCAAAAAAAAAAAAAATTAAAAAAAAAAAATTTGAAAAAAAAATTTTGAAATTCCCGAAAAATGTTGTTCTTTTGTGCGAGGATTCATAAACGCGCGCAAAACTCGGGCAGCTGTAATTTCGGGATTTGGTCATTTGGTCATTTGGGATTTTGTATTTTGGGGATTTCGTTATCAAGCCGACAAAATTTTTGAATTTAATTTATTTTCATGGCGCTATTTATACATTTCCGTTTCATACAAATAGACCAACATTTATGTTAGTTAACGGTAGCTGAGAGTTAACAAACTATGGCTTTTTGTAAGAGAACGAGCGCATATTTGCCGAAACATTTCGGCAAAGGGAGAAAGGGAGAAGCGGAGCGGAGCGGAAGTTATATATTTTGTTTTAGTATTTTGCTTATTTTCCTTCATGCATAAAATTCAGTGCACTTTCCGCGAATGAAAACGCCAAATGAAATTGGTTTTGTGTAATTATTTTGCGGTTTTGGTTTTTCCATTGCAGACTTTTTCACACGCGTTTCAATGGAAACCAAGTGGACCGGTTAAAACTGACCACTGACCACTGACCACTGACATAAATATTCATAAATCGGTTCGATGGTGGGCGTGTGCAGGCGGAAGGAAACTCCATGCGGCATATGGTAGAGACAGTTACCGTACGACAGTACGATAATATTGATAAACGGTGTTTATATGCTGATAAATCGTTTGTTAGACCATTCGATGTAGGAAACGAACTATAAACACCAACAACAATAACAGCAATAACAGCAACAACAACAACAACAACAACGTAAACGGTAACAGCGAAAATAATACTAATAGAAAAAGATTTTCGCTTTAGTTTTGGGAACTTTTTTTAGTTGGTTTAGTTGGTTTCTAACCGATCAATTTTTGCATTCAATATTTTAAGTAATTGCGGCGTTTTGGAAAAATCCAAAAGCCTGCTTTCTCATTTCAAGCAGTAATCAATAAATTTTTGCGCGTATAAATTACTTCGATTGAATTTGTTCAATTGCATGCGATTTGTACAATCTATTTATCGTGTTTAAATGGATTTTTTAAAATTTGAAATTTTGTGATTTAAAGTTAGCGGACAAGATTTTATTTTGCGAGTGTCCAATCTTGTGAGTATTGGTTCTTCACTCAATGCTAAACCATTATCGAAGGCCTTCGATTGAGTTATCTTCTGATCTTCTTGACCATAGAAATAATTCATTTCTCTTCCATGTTGGTTCATGTCCTGGCTTAACTTTTTTCTTGAAAATAAACCTAAACCTTGATTACGTTAAATCAAAAATAAACTAAACTATCGAAGAGTAAACCTAATCTAAGCCAAACCTCAAAAACGTATAAAAAAGAAGAACTACAAAAATTAAGAAAAATAATAAAATTATATCCACAAAATACGCTAAAAAACCCTGACAAAACACATGAAAAATAACAAGAAAAATCAGCAAAAAGCGGCAGCAACAATAATAGCAAAGACAACAACGACAACGATAACGACAACGTCCGCAAAGTCCACAACAGCAACAACACGGCAAACACTAACTAAAAGTACGTGCCGAAATTTTTTATAAAATTTGTAATGACCAGCCGTCAGAAAGAGACCGTTGTGCGGTCACACCAAAAAAAAAAAAAAAAAAGGCAACAACAATAAAATGGTCTAATTTTTTGCTCTTTGTGGCTACTTGGGCTGCCATTTTGCTTAAATTCATGGTTTTTGATGTTGTTGGAGTGCACGGCGTCCGCCTTTTTTTTCACAGCGGACACCAAAAAAATTGAGCTTACAATGGATTGGTGGGACAAGGAAGTAAAGGCAGAAAAAGAAGACAAAAGCGAAGAAGAAACTGAAGAAGACAAGAGCTGAATTGAGAAGTAACGACGGGATAGTAACGCTGCGGGTTGCATTTTAAATTATAGCAAGAAGTTATAGAAGAATATTAAAACGAAGAGGATCAGAAAAGGAAGTCTCCAGGGCACAAAATCTCCAAAACTCAAAATAACAATTTCGGTCTATATTAAGTTCATTTCGTTTAAAGTTTTATTTATTTGGATACATGAATACTTTTCAGCGCAAACGGAGTTGTTTTGTCTGAAGGTTCAATTTCTACAGAAATAAAAAACAAAAAAACATTCTTGAAATTGTATTATTTCGAAATCAAAATGAAAAAAACAAAAAACAATTGAGTTTAGAGAAGTTTGTAATCGAGCCAAAACGATGTTTCAGGAAAAAGGAAACCACATGAAGGCATGCATGCGTGTACGACGTTGATGCAAGCTATTTTCAAGGCAGACAGACAGACAGAATAGCAGCACACAAGACAGCACAAACAGACTCAAAACTTTGAAGATCTTGGGACAAATACTCGCTACATGCATTATAGAAATATTTACTTTGACAATTTATATAAGTTTTATCAAAAACTTTACCAGTTTTTTACCAGTTGACAATTGAAAGAGCGTTGAGGAAAGTTGTCGTTGTAATAAAACAATTTATCTTTTAGTAACTCGAAAAAAAAATGTTTTTATACGTAATTTTGCATTATTTCAAATCGTTTTGTAAGCCCGAAAAACCCTTTAAAAATTAACAATTAAGAAAATAATTCGGAAAAAAATGGGAAATCATAGTTTTCGTCAATGAATCGTGCAAGATTTGTCAAGTAAGAGTTTTGGGAGAGTAGGTTTTTGTGTGTCAACGTATTATTGCTATGGCCCAATGAAAACTTCGACTTCATTCAATTTACTATACTAAAATGTAAACAAACAGCTGTCAAATCAGCTGACGCAGTCGAAAAGTTTAAAGTGAAGGAACTTTCGTGTTTGAGTGTGACGGACGCGTTCAGTGCTGGGCCTGGGCCCTTAAAACGCATACATACACACAATTAACTCATTTTTGACAGTTCAAAACTGTTCGAAAAGTCGATGTCTGACGAACTCTATGGGCCGCAGCCTTTAGTCAGGCCTTCCACAAGCACACACACAAGCACGCAAACGTATATTTAGAGCGCTAGAGATAGCAGTTCACAAAAGTAAGCGGAAAGTATCGTATTTCAGTCAGTTATTCTGACAGTCAGCTGCTGCTAGTCATTTTATTATATTCATATTTTTACGAAAAGAATTGCTCTGTGCATCTGTGAAGCATACAGAAAAGTGTGTGTGTGTGTTTTTTGTAAACTGCACCAAACGGTGCATTTTTCTGGATGCAATGGAGTCTGTAGAGTCAATTGTGGATTCGTCTCGACGAGTCGTGGATCGACGACTGATTTTCAAAGTAAATTTGTATAATTCGGTAGCGTTTTTCAAGCGTGAGTCTATTCATGATGATTTGCCAGACTTTACCGAACATAAATAACAACAAGAGCAGTCAGAAGGTCAGCTTGTATTGACAGTTGTCCCTATCGAAAGTTCTATCTAAGCTAAAAAAACACCCTTTTAACGCCTAACTTTAAAAAAAAAAAGAAATAATGATTCGATGAACAACATTTTTAATTTAACATTTTTAATTGGATGCATGAATACGTTCATGTATGCATATTTTGGGTACAACATACATATAGTAGGTATGTATGTATTTTGTATTTTCGTATATTTTCTTATATCGTATAACTCTTTATTATAACTCTTTGAAAACTTTTGTTCCTATTTTATGCAATAATATATTTTGAAGTTTTTCTCTTTTTCTTCTCTTTTCGTTTTATGTCTCTTCTCTGCAGTGTCTTCTACTCCGTCAAACCGTCGATATAAAGGCCGGTGACCTCTCTAATATACATCAATTGGTAATCAATCCGAGTCAAGATAGGCCTCGCAGGACACGCTCTGGTGATCGGCTGTATCAAAATAGCAATGATTTCCGTTGAATTCGCCAAGAACAAATGGGCCCCAGCAGCGTAGCCACATAGGGCTGGCTCTGCACAGAGATGATGTTCTTCGAGAGTGGCGGAAGGGAAGTATTTGTAAGCAAGTTCGCACGACCATTCGTCAAGGATCGTAAAAGTTCCAGTAGTTTGAAGCACCGCCGGAACATTGCATATGGGATGAAATGAACTCAGAACAGCTTTTTCCCCGTCGTAGACTGACCGTCTATTATGCGAGAACCGGGGCAAACGGGCAGGCGCTATAACGCACGGCATACGGAACGAAAATCTTATCAATCCTATATCATTGTGTGAATCATCTTCTATTATCAAAATATGACTGGAGAACAAGTCCGTTTTATTGACGGTGTAACTGCCGCAGTTCCTTACAGCTGTGGACACAACTACAGATTCCGCTCTATCGAATAGCAATTATTATTTGCTTTTAGTAGACGAAAACTACTTGAAAAGTACTTACTTGAAAATGCAGTATCCGGCGGTCAAAATCCAATTCCTGGAGATAAAACAACCACTGCATATCTTGCATTTGTGCGCGTTGGAAATATCTAGTTTGGCCATGAACTTGAAAGCTGTCTTGCCGAAGCTGGCTTGGTCTCTGAAGTTATGCGTTTGTGAAGTTTCGTCACCATGCGCCAGAGTCTCTCGAGTGTTACGGGCCCCAGAAATTGTCAGAGAACTTAGAACGATGATGATAAAAAATGTCAACATGCTGTAGTTTCGGAAGATCTTGATTAACACTGAGTTAACCTCATTCATTGCAGACGTGCAGACGCACGGTAATGACGACAATATACTGTTATTGACTAAGCAAAACTCGCAATAATACACACAATAATCTTTTAGTAAATGGATATAGATTATCTATAATGTATTTGAATTATGCTATTTCAGCTATAAGATCAAAAAATTCAAAAAAATAAAAAGCAAAATTGTTAATTGTAACTAATTTTCGTATCTACATACTTACTTACTTTTGCTTCGCAAACCAGACTTAAAGAGCTACCAACTACCAACCAACTTTAGAGAGCTACTAACTATTTAGACAGTCTTGCAAGAATTCGTAAAGGCCTTTTTATCGTAGATAATGTCTTTAGAACCAACTAAGTAAATAATAGAGACGTATTACGTGTAGTTTCTTGTTAACAACTTAGTTAAAACGGTGTACATATTTATGTATGTACGATGAACGAATTTATTTATATATGTATGTATATTTTTATTAACGTTTATTACATATAAAATACTATATTTTTGAGAACATTTTCCACTTTTTTTAAACTTAAGATAGATTGCATAATTTTTTATATTGCGAGAATGAAACATTAGCAAAGTGCTAATAATTTATAAACCTATAAATAATTTATGTATTTTTGTAAAAATTTGCAATCTTTGTGCATAAACAGTTAATGTTTTTAAGGGTTCTTTGTTGAAGAATTGACGGTTCTATTATTTCTATTCTATTATATTTTTTAATATCATGTTTCCAGTTACGTAATTGCGCTCAAATTAAACAAGAAATGTGGTAAAAATGTGGTAGTAGTATATTTTCTTTATTTCACGTACTAATGAAAAATGTAGCGTAAGTAAACAAAAAATAAATACTTTTTCTCTCTCGTTATTTTGCTTTTAACTGCTTCGGAAAGATACAAAAACAATGAATTAAGACAATGTAACCATGTTTGAGAACCTTGGTAACATGGAGTCCAAGTAAATAACGTTGATAAAACAATTGGTCGATTTTTTACGAAAGCATTATTACCAGGTTTACATTTTAAAATTCTATGGAATTTTCTAATTTGATTTCTTTCACTGTAAAACAACTGAAGTATCGAAGTAATACTTTTTTAGCTTTACTTTGTAATATTTTTATAAAAAACGCTGCTGAAACTTATATATAGTCGTACTATAAAAATGTTCGATAAAAATAAAATGATTCCTTTATTGTTTCCTGCTCATGAAAAAGGGAGTTTAGTTCTTCAAGGAACAAGGATGAAAGCATTCACAGGAAGCAAAGTGTAGTGTACTTACTTTAAGAATACAAAGGATAAGATTATAAATAATGAAAAGATTTTCTTGTTAATATCGACTTTTTTAAAAGAGAAACTCTTTCTTTAAAGCATTGCAAATTTGGTTTTTTTTTTTCCACGCAGCTTTTCCTCACGTTTTCTTCAGAAACACACACGCCACAATTTAATTAAGCGTTTTTCTTTCGAATAATGAAATCATTAATTAATTAAAATTAATTGAAAATGCTTGACTTAAAAAAAAAACAAATTTCCGGCGAACGCAACAGCAAAAACAGCAATAACAACTTAATAACAAAACAACTGAACACTTACTCGGTTCAGTTTATGTGGCTTATTTTGCAATTTTCTGTTCATTTATATTGCAAATTTTATCGATCATGACTCTTCAGTTTCTTAAAACATTTTTTTGGCCTTACTTTAAATCTCACTAAGAATTCGATTATTATGGATTTCATCTCATCAACAATGATTAATGAGTTAATCATTAATCTCAACACGACAACAACAACAACAACAACAACACAAAATTACACATTCAAGTAAGAGACAAGCAAAAAAACAAGAAAGGAAAACGTAATCTTATTTAGTTTAAAAACTATTAAATGCTTGCAGAATTTATTCTTTTTGTCATAATAACTATAAAATCAATAACGACTATTTACAATATTTTTAAAAAAGAAAAAAAATTAAAGAGCAAAATCACATTATAAAAATAAATAAAATAACAAAAAATAAAATAACAGTAAAAATAAATAACAGTAATCATGAAATTCATTAAAGTTATTTTATCTTTTTATTTTAATTTTTGCATATAATGTTTGCAGCCAGCGTTATTGATTAAAAAAAAATATTAAAAAAAAGATTAAAAAAAAAATATTATTAATATTAGAAGTTAACTTTTAATTAACTTTTATACTATCAAGGTTGAAATTTTCAAATAATCAGAATAATTTGCACATCCTAAAAATTGGAAAATATCGTGTCAACTCAGACGATTGTCTTTCTATACTACAAATATTAAAATTTTTAACGAATAAGACGAATTTTTATAATTTAAAAGCTGAAAATATACTTTGCCGATTTATATATTTGACTTTTTGTACTGCAAAGGTTGTAATTTTCAAGCAAGGAGTATAATTTTCCAAAAATAATTATAATTTTCCTCCAAATAATATAATTTCTAACCAATAAATACAATTTGTATAACTTTAAAGCTTAAAAAAATATTAAAATTTAACTTTTTCTACTACTAAAGTAGAAATTTGCAACCCAAGAGTTCAATTTTTATACCTTAAAATTAATAAATATTTCGTGATTACGAAGGTACAAATTTTCAAGCACTAAGTTATAATTTTCAAAAACTAAGTTGGGCGTTTAGGTCCCCTCCCGACTCCTCCAGTTTGTTTCTATTCACCTCCGAAACATGTACACACTAAAACTCTCGTAGTTTCGGAATGCACTCGGTTAAAAATCAGTTGCACGAAGATAAGATGACAATAAAAGCACAAATATAAGAGTATGTAGGAAAAAATGATGGTGGCGTAAAGACTTGCCAAAAGAATCAGGTCCATTACTGAACCCAGCAACGCTTCCGGATGGCGCGTCGATGTGCTTTTCCTTTTAAATAAATCTCGTTGCCATTCTTGTTGCCATGGCCTACGCTTCCGTTTCTATTATCTTGCACTGGCCGGAAGGATACTCGGTGAAGTTATTTCACTTTGTGAACAGTTTTGTGAGAATGAGAGTAAGATATAGCGTATGTTTCGATCTCTCTCTCTCTCTCGCTTTGTCTTACTCTGCAGCTTATTATCTGCGAAGCAATGAAGTCGACAATCCTTTTGCTACACACGATTTGTGCAAAATGCCTTTAAATCTTTTGTTCTTTTGTGTATTTTGCATACATTTCGATTTTAAAACGTACTATACATACATATGTATGTATGTATGTATGCGTGTCCGTGTCTGTTTCTGTGTGTTGGATACCACTTCCTTCATTTCATCATTTATCATCATCGCTCTGTTACTGTTGACTACGTTTAATTTCTTCTTTCATTGCTTCTGTTTTTTTTATTACTTTTGTTTTATTTTATTTTTTCTTTTCCTCTTCACTCTCTCTTGCCTTTTCGCGGTATTTTCTGGCTCTTTCTTTTTGTGGCCATCTTGAATTGACTTCGTGGTCGTCTACTAACGACTCTTAAAGTCGTAAATTTCTTCATAATGAAGTCAAAAGAGCCGTTTTTCCGCACTCTGTTTTTTTTTTGTTCATTGAAACTGCTTTAATAACATTTTTTCTGGCGGGCTCTTTTCAAATTTTGACACTAAAAAGAAGTAAATTTCCTTTTCGTGTGTTCCTATTTTTTTTGTGTTCGTTTTCTTTGTCATAAACTATAGTCATTTAATTATGCAAATTTCATTACATTTTCTAGAGCACATTTTTTGCTCTCAATTCGTTAATAGACTCGTAGCTTTCCAATAAAAACCAGACATTTTTCAATTTCAGTGAAATAAGCCTTCTCTTTCTTTCTCTTGCCATAAAATTAGTAACATTTTCAGTAATAAAAAAAACTATTGTATGTAGATTGAATGAAAGAATTGTATTCGCTTTTTTTAGAAAAATTGTTAAGAAAATAAAAATCTTCGAATCCATTGCATTCGAATGAAGTGCTTCAGTATAAATTAGTTAAAAATGAGCAAAATGCAAGAATTTGTTGCAAAATTCAGTTTTCTTCGATAATAATTTTGTATTGAAATGTGACAATGAAAATTTGTCCGCCTTGTTCTAAAAAAAAAACAAAAAAAAAAAAAATCGACAATTATAATTTATTACCTGATTTCTATGTTTTTATCACTTTTTTTATGAAAATTGTTTTATCAACCATAAATAAATATTTTTTAAAAATATTAAAATTAAAAAAATAAATTAAAAATATAGAAAAAAACAGGAAAAAGATATTCCTATAGTAGCGTACATAATTGTTAATCATCTCACTACAGTTTTCTAATAATAACTATAATAATAATAACAATAATAATACTTGTGCAAAAATAATTAAATTTAGACCAAAAATAAATATTGAAAAAAAACTTTCTAATGAAGGTTTTTATGTACTAAATAAAACATTTCATTTTTTACAAATTTACTAAAAAAATGAAAACTGAAAACTGAAAAGTTTCTTTGGTAAATCGAAAATTTTGGCTACAAACTATACAGATTATTTAACACATTTTCAAATTTTTTGGGGAAATTTTTTGCGGAATTTTTTTTAAGTGTAAGCGTTGTTTGTTTTTTTTTCCTTGCTTCTATCGTTTTCAGAGTTTTCACATTCGCAATAAATGAGTATAATAATTTTAATATTAGCTTTTAATTGTGTCATAAATTTTTCATTTTTCTTAACTCTACGTTTTTAACGTTTTTTAACTCTTAACGTTTTTAACGTCACTGATTTCGTTATTATTAATTATTCGTTAATCATTAATCATTAGTTATTTATTAATCTTTCGTTCATTGTTTATAACATTCTTTCTGCCCAGATTCTTTAATTGTTATTTTGTTCCTTTTCATCGATTTATTGTTTATTCGTTTGTTTTTTCATTGTTTTTATTGACGGCATTGCGTACTTCATGCGTTCATTCAATGTTCTTTCGTTGTTAACTCCTTAATTAAAAATTCATTCTTTCATTAAGAGTTCATAAATCGTCACTTTTAATTATGACTAATTCATTTTCAGTAATAATTTATTTCTTGTTACTTCTTCAGTCTTCACTTATGTTGTTGGCTCAAATTCTTCGAAATCTCAGAGAGAATTTTTAAAGAATAATTTTCCAACCTTCGCATTTTCGGTAGTCTTACTTTGGTAAGATACTAAAAAAGTGTCCCTCAACTTTAAGGTTATGATAAAGTTTGGCTGCCTTTTTTTTCCAGTTACTTCCTGCTTCCCCCCCTCCCTCAGCGTTGTCCTCAGCGATTTTACAGCTAAAAATTGCGAAATTTATCGAACACGCGGGAAATTTATTTGGTGCGAAATTAAAAAAGTCCTTCGAAATGGCCGGAAACTTCGAACGGAACGGAACAATGGCTGCATCGCGCGTGAAGGACGCGTTGTTTTTGTTTGCTGTTGTTTTTCTTTTCTGTGGGTTACTGATTGCCAGAATGAGTTGTTTGGCCGTCGGGTGGGCGTGCCGGTGGGCGGGTGATCAGATCAATTTTACAGCATGCTGTAAAAGTGTTGGATTTTATATTCAATTTACAAAAGAGCTGAAATAGTGAAAAATCCGGTGGAAGTAGAGCCAGGTACATGTCGCGAAACTTCGGTTGGAAGCGCCTCCTTGCTCATGTGAAGGCAGCAACCCCTTCCTTCACCGCCGTTGGCGTAGACCTACTACGAGTGCAACGTCAACTCCTTTCGTGATCATAAAAGGAGAGCCAAAATACCAGTAAAGCCGCTTCAAAATTCACTATTAACAAAGTAAGGAAGGACTTTCCACATACCGCACCGCTGTACCGTGTGTACCGATGCACAATGCTGCAGATAAAAGGAGCCCCTCTTCATACCCCTTCAGGTGTTGCAAATTTTACGAGTAAACTGACAAAATCGATGAAGGGATGATGATGAAATAAACTTTACGTCGTAAAAAGAAGGAACAAAAGAGTCAGAGTGAGAGAGAGAGAGCGCGCGCGAGCACAAGAGACATAATGTAAGACAATGCGAGTGGATAATTGAAGAATTCTATCAGACTATGGTGAAAGTTAGTCGTTTTCGATGTGAGCAGCTGTCGCCAATCCTGCTATTGCTATAGTTATAATGTATGTACCTAACGTACATTAATAAAAACTCTAACAACACAACAACAACAAACACTGAATATCTGAGAGAGATAACCTAAAACTTTAAGAAGAGTAAGTAAGAAAATCTATCTATATTGATCAAAGACGCTGACAAGAAGATTTGTTCTATCACCGAAAGATATCATCAAAGAATATCGAAGATAGAATGTAATCATAGAAAAAGAGCAGGAAAAGCAATAAGGACAAAACGAAAGCCCACAGAGACCGCCGCAGAGACCGCCATTAATAGTGTAGAAGAAGAAATAAAAAGAATGTGAAAATACTCTTCAGGATTCTCAAGGCATATTCTTACACCGAGTATCACCGTGATTTACCGTCTCGGAAAAACACGGCAGCGGCAGCAGGGGCGGATCAAACCATCTTTGATTCTGCATGCAACAGCGTAACGCAAGAGTGCATTGAGGGCAAAAAGGGGGGGGGGGGGGAAGTATGCACTTGGGAGAGTCAGAGAAAAATATTTCAAATTTAAAAATCTCTCAACTCTTTCTGGGTGTAGTGTTATACTCATGAATCACACACACACACACCCTTTTTGGTCTGCTTACCGCAAAGAGTTTGAAAAAAAAAATACACTTTTGAAAAAACAATTACAAGTCAAAAGAGAATATAGAGAAAAGCAGAGAAGGAAGAGAAAAACAAACAACCATAAGCGTCAATCTCTTTGTCATTTGTATTTAAAAAAAAGAAAATTAAAAAAAAGAAAATATTTAACTGAATGAGTTTCCATAAAATATCTTTATTTTCGTATACTTTTTAAACTGTTTTTCACAGACTTTCATGAGATTTTTTTTGTTTAGTTTCCTTACAAACACTTTAGACGATGTTAGAGCAATAAAAAGTTAAGCATAATTAATTGCTGGTAATTAGTTTACGAAGGTAATGCCGCGCATCAAGGCATTATCTCTACGCTTTCGCCTTCTTTATGGCTGCAAAATAATCCTTAACATTATTTTTAAAGGATTAATTTTGAAAGTTTGTTGATTGGAGGAAGCTTTAAATTTGTAAAGAGAAGAAAAACATACAAATTTTAGCGATTTGGGAAAAAAGAGCGTTAAGAAAAACGTCATATTTTTTCTGCAAAGCGTTTGTAGTGCTTAAATCTGTTAGAAATAGAGATAGTTAAGTTGGTGCAGATAAAAAAAGAGATTGTAGAGATGATAAGGACGTATGATTTCGGTATGTATTATTATTATTATTATTATTTTAAAGGTATTAAATTATTTTTAAAACAGTTCCTTTAAAGGTTCCTTAAAACAGAAAATAAAGAAAGGTAATATTTTTAATTTTTCAGCAATCATCAAATAATTGGTTTGATAACCATGCCAGGCACCGGGCACTTATAGAAATTCTATGTAGAGAAATTGTCTAAAAAGATGCACACCATGGCGTATGAATAACCCTTAATTTAAATTTATGTAAGTGGCTTTGAATTTAATACGAAATTAAAGTGACCGACTGTAGTGTAAGGAATAAACTCAACATTTTTTCACGAAATTCTAGGTTTTCTAATATTTTTTTAAAGTTTTTTTTAAAGAGTTTCTAACTTTTAAAACTCGTTGAATAATTGCATTAATTAAGACCATCTCTAATCTCTAATAATTTCTAGACTGCACTCTTTTTAGTATTTTTTTTAGTAAAATAATAAAACCTTCATTTTTCGAGAAATTAGTTGATGTAACTTATGATAAAATTAAAGTCTTTAATTTTAATGAAAAATAAACAAAATCCTACAAACTAACAAACACTTTGCTTTTAGTCGCTTACGATAATTTGTTTACAATAAATTTTTAAACTAAAAATAAATAAGCAACAATAACGCTGACAACAACAAATGGGCGTCGCGGCATGATTGAAAGCCATAAATCATAAACAATCAAAACATTTTCCTGCATCATCAAATTGTGTGGCTTTTTAGTCAATTCGGGAGGAAAAAAATAAAATGAAAACTTGTAGAGCATGCGTGACGCAGAAAGCCTTCTCCGCTCTTCTCCCTCGTCATCGCACCATTGCCCAATTTTTAAGACCTGAAATCATTAAAATCCATTTAAAAGCGATCCGTTGAAAAGCAAATATTGAGTGAGTGGAAGGATCGTTGAGGGTGAGGCGATGGGGGAGGGTGTACCTAGGTGGGTAGAATGGTTATTATAATGCTCTGTGTTTAGACTTGAACAATATGCCAACACTTCCTGAAAACCCATTGTCAAGGCAGAGAAATATTTTGTTGAGAAAAATTCCACAAATTTTTAATGAGAAACAATCACGGCCAAGATCAAGAGCGAAACATGTTCTGTGCGGCTAACAGGAAAGATTTTCTAAAATGAACATTAGACGGCGCATCGTGACGAGAAAAGAATTGTCAAATTAAAGAGATGAAATAATCTATGATGATTTTGGTGAAATTAAAGGAGTCTGAACTGATAAAGTTGAGTGACTAAATGCACGAAATTCTCGCTACAAGCTGCTAGAAAATTATAAAAATTTAAAGAAAAATTTAAATTCATTACATTTCATGACATGATAAATTTCATGACATTCGAGAAAAAGATTCTTTTAAAATATTTAAAAAAATCGAATGAACTTCTAGTATCTTTATTCTCTCAAGAAATTCTCTAGCAGGCGATAATAAGTTTTGTTTCATCTTTAATGAGACAAAGGACAAAGTTTACGGCCGTAACAATTCCTCAGAGGCTCAGAGCTCGGTTAAAACTTTTCAACGCTTAAACTAACCAAGAAGTAGACAAAGATACAGAACAGTTAGAATTTAATAAAAATATGAGTTGTAACTTTTGCCATAAGAAATTTCGATAACGTTACGAATAAAAACTTTACGTACGAGTTTAATCAGTCGCAGTCGCCAGAAATTACACACATCAGTACCCTTAACTTGATGATTAAGTTCATCAGTTCATCCAGAACTCGACAAATGAGTGTGATTGAAGTCGCTCACGCTTCGAAAACTTCGAAACTCTTGGTACCACAAAATGTGTTTTTGAAATGTGTACTATTTTTAGGGAAAATGTTAGAATTCTCGTAAGAGAGGCCTAAGAGCAAATTACAAAGTTTTTTCACTTCGGAAAAGAAGAACATCTTTTGTTGCCCGAAAAGAACTCAATTCTGGTCTGAAAACCAGAAACTTGTTATTAATTTGTTCGATTCAAGCTTCCATCAGAAAAGTTTAGTTTTTATTATAAATGGATCTTTAACTTTTATTATAAATGGATCAAAGAAAACTTTTGACGGAGTTGATGTGAACCAAAATGTTGCGCCAATAATACACAAAAGTTGCTTTTGTAACGTTGGAGAATTGAAATAATGAGTCAATCAATGAAGTTTCGAAATTAAAGAGTTTTAAAAAATAAATGTGCCATAAATCTGAAGGAACCATAAGAGAAACACACAAAAAAGGAAGTCACTAAATTTGACAAGGCCTAACGCTAAGAATAAGAAGAACTAAGACAAAATTGCTTAAATAAAAATTTGGGTCAACAATTTAATCTTTAAGCCAGAGAAGAGCTCAGAGCTTTTAGAAAACACATGAACACTTTTGAAGTGAGTAGAAATAGAAGTACATGGAATGAACAGCAGGGGGCGCATGAATGGGAGACAGGGACAAATGGTCGGGGCGACAAGCTATGTTGGTGCGTGAAAACTTTACCGATATGAAAACTTTATGCCAGTAAATTCATTACATTCGTTACGAGAATCTATTAATTACGCTTCTGAAATGTCACTCACACTTAGTGACTTCGTTTTTCCCCAGCACGTCTCGTCTTTCTTTAACTTTTCTTTTGCTCCCTCTCTCTCTCTCTCATTTGCTAAATTAGTATCTGTCGCTGTGCGTTTGTGGCTTTGCCGCTGCAACATGATTGACGTTCTTGAGAGAGAGCTACTGGTTGCATGCTAATTCTTCGACTTCAACTTCGACGTTTCTAAAAATTTATCAAATTTAATTATCACTCCGGTCTCAATTAGTTACAATACGATTGCCAGCGTTGCCATCCAACTGCAGCTCCAATTTCTCATTCTTTCTTTCACAAAGAATGGGCGAAGTGTAATTTTGTGTCATTCTCCGAATAAATAAAGAGACTTACTTCTCGTTCATTTTGAGAGATTGTGAGCTGACTAACATTCATTTTCAAAAAACTGCACAAGAGATTTACAGTGAAGGAAATTAAATTGAGAATTTTCTGCAAAAAAGTAGTCGAAATTCTGGTCGAATTTTGAAAATTGCTAGTAATTCAAAATGAAAATTTTACTTGTAAAGCGTGTTTTTTTAGCTTAGATAGAACTTTCGATACGGACAACTGTCAATAATAGCTGTCCTTCTGACTGCTCTTGTTGTTATCGATGTTCAGTGTAGTCTGGCAAATCATCATGAACAGACTCAAACGCTTGAACAACGCTACCAAATTATCCAAATTTACTTTGAAAATCAGTCGTCGATCCGAGCAACTTCTAGACTTTATTTTATCGCAAAATTGTGTTTCGCGATGAGGCTCATTGTGGGCTTAACGGGTTTGTTAATAAGCAAAATTGCCGCATATGGAGTAAGACGAATCAACAAGAGAATCTACAGACTTCATTGCATCCAGAAAAATGCACTGTTTGGTGCAGTTTACATGCTGGTGGCATCATTGGACCTTATTTCTTCAAAAATGAGGCCGGATCTCGCGTTACAGTCAATTTGACGTCCAAAATGCACTACGTCAAGAATAGCCGCGGTGACCATATGCCCGAAATCATTTTCAAATGTTAATGCCATGTCCTGGTCTTTCGAGTGAATTAAACAATTTTATTAAGATTAAATTCTTTGTGTTATTTTTTACCATTTGAAGTTCTATCGGGCTTAAAAAAACACCCTTTACTTTATGAAAAGCTTCTCTAGACCTTGACTAGAAGTGACATTTTTAATGATTAAAAATTGATAAGTTTTGCTTTAAAAAAAGCATGATATCTTAAGTTTAGTCCAAAGACACAAGCTTTACGATTTGTAACGATAAATGGTAGGAGTATTTCTGGTATATTAAATACTAAAGCTGAGTTCTTATAGGTCATACTTTTGAAATTTCAAGACGACATTTTAACAGCCTGAATGTCCTCAAAGTCACTAAAAGCTCTGCCTGTCTCTGTCGGTCTTGGAGATATCGGCTTGAAATTCGCCACGAATATTCTCTGTCATTATAGACGATTTGGAAATAAAAATGGCGAAAATCGCACCACGCCTACTTTTATAGTAAATATAAAGACAATGATTTTTAGAGCTAAGTTTCGGAGTTAGTCGAAATTTATTTTCTTTCTAAATAAAAAATCTTTTATTGTACTTTAATGATCTCCATTACTGTGCAGTTTACATGCACAGTAGTCATGCCTTCAGTAGTCCCATCTTCTGTCGCTTTGTCGTCGTCAAATCTATTGAATGCGGATGCTAAAGCTTTAACGGTTCTCATAAAAAAAATTCGAAAGCGAGTGAGTGATGAGCTCTCGTTACGATGAAGAGTCCTTGTTTCGCGCAGTTACATTTTGCCAGCAATTAACTAAAACAAGTTACAGTAACTAACAAAAATAAACTATATATTAACAACAACAATAACATGGTTTGAGCAACATTTTGCTGTCTGCTGAATCATTTGAATGTCATGCTTTCGAAATGAGCTTTTCGTGTGGAATGTTTAATTTAGTACTTGGTGGATGGCATGAATGCTGCGAGCCACCGCGCTGCACCGGTGAGTCATCGGCTCTACGAACAGGACTCGAAGGAAGCGTAATAGCTGCAGCATTGCGGTGGCAGCTTTTATTATCGCAGTTGCCGTCGAGTTTACTTTATGGCCTTTCCATTAGCTGTGCGTCTACCTCCGACCGTAGGAAGGAGCCCTACTAACAGCCCGGTACGAGAAACCTGGAGCGCCGTGAGTTTATTGGCGCTCTGTCTCTGTCATGTCGGTAATGCATTTCTCCGACTGGAAGAACAATTAGCCCCGGTTGAGCTGGTCAGCCGGCGAGCCACTTTAGGCACGATTAAGGTCCATGAAGGTGGCGGTGGCAGTATTTACTTCTAACGTAGTACTATACATATTTTATTTTACAAAGAAAGTGGATTTTCTCGAACACTTCTCGGTTTTTTTTCATGCTTTTATCACGAGAATTTGCTCGTTTCTTGCAGAGTTTGCGCCTTATTGGCCAATTGTAGCATCAGACGATGAAAATTGCGAGCACAGACCGGACCGACCAGCAGGACCAGTCAAGGTTGGTGCCGGACTCTTTCTCCCGCAGCAAAAGCGCTACGAATCGAACACGTTCGACCGGATTATTTTCAGCGGCACAAGAGTCTATTTTGCAAGATTTATGCCAAATACGCCAAGTCGGAGACAGTCGTTGGGACTGAAGTACCTGATCAGCGATTTATCAAACAAGCGGATTAACGGTTGCAGGGCAGTAGAAAGAGAATTCGGGGCATTTTCTTGCCGATTCGTCCATACAAAATCATGAGCAACAAGAAAATATTGTGAGTAAAAACTGAAGGGTGTTTTTTTAAGCTCGATAGAACTTCAAATGGTAAAAACTAACACAAAAAATTTAATTTTAATAAAATTGTTTTATTCACTCGAAAGATCAAGACATGGCATTAACAATTGAAAATGATTTCGGGCATATGGCCACCGCGGCTGTTCTTAACGTAATGCATTCTGGACGTCCAATTTTGAGTCACTTTTTCGAGTACTGCTGAATCGACGACTGATTTTCAAAGTAAATTTGTATAATTTGGTAGCGTTGTTCAAGCGTGTGTCTATTCACGATGATTTGCCAGACTATACTTAACATAAATTACAACAAGAGCAGTCAGAAGGACAGCTGGTATTGATAGTTGTCTCCATCGAAAGTTCTATCTAAGCTAAAAAAACACCCTTAATTGTGTTACAATCGAATTAACAATAAATTCAAAATTTTATCCGCAGAAAAACCGGGAAAAATGTCAAAATTTTTATAAAATGTTGTCATAATTTCCCCCAAAAAAATGTTTTCTCAGCGTCTTTTTATCATTTATTCTTTTCTTTATTTTCATCATATTTTTTATCATTCTTAAATTTACAAAATTTTGATATACATTCTTAAAAATACAATTAAAAAAGGAAAAGGAAATAAAAAAAAATTAATGGAAAACTGTGCAAAAATTATAAAACTCCACAAAACGTACAGGATTCGTTGATGACTATCTTAACTACGAGAGGACCTTTATGTTTTTATTAAAAAAGTACTTTTTGCAATTATTTTATTTGGAAAAATAAAAAAATAGTGAAATAAAAATATGGAAAAATCGGCCCGGATCATGCCGAGGAGAACATTCGGTCCACCCTCTACAGAATAGTACCCGGCTTCCGCAGCGGCAGACGCCTTCGCTGACCGAGCAGTCCCAGGCCGCGTGCGGGCGCTTTTGTGGTGGTCTCTAACTCGTCGGTTCCTTCCTCTTTGGCGGCACCTTCAGCACCGTCAGCCGAGGCGTCCTCTTCTTTGGGCTCCGCATCTTCGGCAACGGCAGCAGCAGGCACTTCCTCGACGGGCGCAGCCTCTGAAAAGATAAAAACCAGCCGATTTTAAACACCATCCGCCATCAACCGCTACCGCCGCCCCCCCCGCTGCCCCGCTCACCCGTGGTCGATGAACCTATTTGCAAACGACGTTTGGCCAACAATGGATTCACTTTGCGTGCCGAGATCGGTATCGGCTTCGGCTTCGCGCTCTCAGTCTTTTGAATGGTGTTCAGCTTCGGCCGGCTCTTCAGCTTGTTCAGACCGCCTGCCACGTGCGACACCGGCGCGGCTTCGTGTTCCGTCTTCTCGGATGCTTCGTGCGCCTCTTCGTCCTTCACGTCGTTATGGTGAGTGCCCTCGACCGAAGAGTCGACGTCTTCGCCGGATGCAGCCACGGGTGCAGCCTCGGTGGTGCGTGCGATCTTGCCGCGCGGCAGCAGGCGATTCGCTCCGGGCCGATTTATGTTGAAGCGTGAGGGCCGGACAGCGGGCGCACTCAAAGGCTTCTCTTCGGCGGCCGATGAAGCCTCGCCGTCAGCGCTGGGCTCTTCAGCTGCCGCAGGGGGCGCTCTGGTGGTCGGTGCGCGGCTGCGGCCCCGCAGATTGAGCGTAGGGCGGCTGCGCAGAGAACGAGCCGTGGTGCTGGAAGCGGCTTCTTCGGGGCCCGATTCGTCTGCGGACTCGGGGGCTGCTTTTTCGGTGGTCGTTGATCCGCGAATGTTGAAGCGGTTGCGAGCTGGCGAGAAGCGGAACAAATAGGGCTTAAGGAGATACCGAATGTGCGACCTTTAAACTTACGACGGCCACGGCCGAATCCGGAACTCACTGGCTTCGCTTCTTTCTTTTCCAAGGGCTCCTCTGCCGCCTCAGCAGGTGCTGCGGTGGTCCTTGGGGTGGCGCGACCACGTCCGCCAATGGACGGTCGGGAGAAACGGTCTAGATGCGGATAAAGCAAGTTAAGTTCAGGCGCTAACAGAGGCTTCGGCTCCAGTGATGGTTACTTACTTCTGCCTGCTTTGGCGGTAGGTTCTGAGGCCGGAGCTTCGGTGGTGCTGGTGGTGGTTGTGGCCGCACCAGGCTTCGACTTATAGCGGTTGCGACCCGCTCCGGGCAAACCGCCCCGCTTGCCGCCGAACAGTGGCGCCGGCGTGGTGGTCGTCGTCGTCGTCGTCGTCGTTGTGGTGGTGGTAGTGGTGGTCGTTGGGGCCTCGGTGGTTGTTGTGGTCGTGGTCGTGGTCGAGCTGGGCTGCTCTTCCAGCAAAGTGGTCAGAGCTTCACCGTCTCCGTCTCCGTCTTCGGCGTTGGTGAGGCCCGGCTGCAGGGTGGTGGCCTCCGTGTCGGCGTCGGCGTCGGTGGTCATGTCGGCGTTGAAGTTCTCATTGGCCAAAATGGCGTACAGATCCAGAGCGGCTTTCTGCATGTGTTGCGTCGTTAGCTCCACGCCCGCGTCCGGCACCTCGGTAATACCGGCGCCGTCAGCAGCGGCCTCCAAAGCACTGTCAGCCGCTTCAGCTGCCTTCTCGGCGGCTTTGGCTGCATCGGCTGCGGCAGCGGCGGCGGCGGCGGCGGCGGCTTGTTCCTGTTCGATGGCGAGAGCTGGTTTGGCCGCTTCGGCGTCACCGCCGCGACTGCCCTTCGCTTGCTTCTCGTCTGTGTTGAATGTAGCGCTGTCCACCAGCTCCAGACTGGGCCGCTTGACGCTTACTTTCTTCTTCTCGGCAGCGTTCTCCAAAGAGTCCAGGGCCGGTGTGGGCGGCACGTCGACGCTCTTGCCGCGGCTGGGAAAGCGTGTGTTGAGCGGCAGGCGTTCGGTTTCGAGGTCCTCGGCCAGCGCAGTGCTGCCGGCGGAGCGTCCCTTCGGCTTGCCACTTACCAAATTGTTGTCGGCCGACGAAGCGGCATTGTTGCGTTCGATGTTGGTGTAGCGCGACTTGCCGCGCGTGTCCTTCTCCGCCGCGGCCGCTGGCTTCGCCTTCTCCTCGTCCTCGTCCTCCTCGTAGTAGTAGACATACTCGTATTCGTAGTCTTGGCCGTTGGGGCCCTTCTTGATTTCGATGCGCGACTTCTTGTTGTTCTCGGAGCCGGCAGCGTCCAAACTAATAGTTTGGTCAATGAAGCCCACTGTGATGTCGTCGTCCAGGTCCGAGGGCGGTTTGGAGACGGGAGGCGTGGTGGTTAAAGTGATGGCCGGTGCTTCTGTGCGTGTCTCGGTCGCAATTTCCAGTCGCTCCGCTTCTGTCTGCGGTGCTGAGGCCCCCTTACGGTGACTGGCGGCAGCAGCTTTTAGCTTGTCTTCTTCCTTCTGCACGGCCTCCTCGATCTCGGCCTTAATGATGTCCAGCTCCTCCTGTTCGATGGCGCGCTTCGCTTCGATGCTCTTCATGACGTCCTCGTTGATCAGAGCACTCAAGACCGGATTCAGTTCGGGGCGTTCCTTGGTCGGCAAAAGGTTCATGGCTTCCTGCAGCTGCATCAAGTCGACGAAATCGGGCACCGGTTCAGCTGCACGGTGCGGCTGGAGAACGCTGCTGCTGCTGCTGCTGCTGCTGCTGCTGGTGCTAATCTTGTGCGATGTCTGAAAGGCATTAGCTTCGGCGACAGCTTCGGGTCGTTTATGAGAGGTCTCGAAGGAGACGGATTGTGGGTCTTGTGGAGTAGAAGGTACCGCGGCAGCTTTGGCAGATGGATCGATGGTGTTGTCGGCGAAGCTGGTCAGAACCAGACCGACAAAAATGCAGCTGAAAAGGAAAAGTGTGTGAAAACATAAAGATCAAAATTGAAAATACGAGAAATGAAAGGAAAACCGGAAATACTCGGAATGTTTGGAATAATACGCATCATCTCGCAAAAGATCTCAGATTCTAACAAAAGATTTTGATAATCTTTAAAATTGACGTAGAAAAAACTATATAAAATCTGTTTGTCCAAACCCATTTCAGCTAAGATTTTCTCGAATCTTCTTACGATTGATCGTTTAAGCAGAGGCGGACAACATTTTTGCTATTTTGCAACCGCGCGCTCTACCTCCGCAAGCCAGACTCAACGCATGTTGAGTCACTCTCTGCCGCTCTCTCTCTCTCTCAAATGAAGACACACATTCTGTCACAATTGTCGATGATTATTCAAGCGATAATTTCATAATCAATGCTCGATGGATGCTACAATGGTTGCCGAGCCCAGTTTGTGTGGATGGTTGGCGGATTGGATAAAAACAAAAAAACCGGATGATTATTTAAATGCCAACAGCATCCACATCATCCATCCAGCCAGCGTTTAACTGGTGCCAGAGTTGCCAGCCAGCAATAATTATAAGCGAAACGAAAATGAGAGCGAGAGTGAAAGTGACTGAAAAGTACGCCAATGCTGCAGACGAAAACTGAGAGCAAGAGACAACAGCAATTACAGAAGAAGAAGAAGAAGAAGAAGAAGATGTTTTTCAAGGTCTTCCATAAAACGCAAAACGTATCGCACTGTGTTTAAGCAGGAATTTGTGTGGAATAATGGAGAACAGAGACGAACAACTTGTTGGCAAACGGGTTGGTCGGTCTGTTAATTGGTGAGTTGGTGCTTTGTTGGGTTGGTTTCTTGGTTTCTTGGTTTTTTCATTGTTTGATTATTTGGTTACTTGATTACTTGATTGCTTGATAGCTTGTATGTACATACATACAAAATGACGCCACGCCACGCCACGCCGACCACGAGCTTAACACGCTCTAAAAATTCCAAGCTTCAGCAAAAACGAGTTTCTGAAGCCACTCAGTGTTGTCGGCGACAACCACGCATTTTAACGCGTTGCCACATCTGATAAAATTCCACAAAAAATCAAAATCCAAAAAAAGAAAAAACAGCAAGAGAAAAAATACTCGTTTTGAGCACGCAAAAGGAAAAAAAAAGGAAAAAAATTCAAATAAACGTATTTAAATAAACGTATATTATGCAATCGTTGAGCAAAAGGTTGAAGTGATCAAACAGAAATATCGTATTGCAGATAAATAAATATAGAAATGATCAGTTGGCAAATAATTAGCATAAAGATAACAAACAGCCATTTCGTTGAGTTGGTATTCGTTGGTATGCCGCAGCAGCAACGAAACTTTATTGCCGCCAACAACAATGAGTGCAAGCCATTTTGTCATTAAAGACAATGGTTTTATTTTTGTTAATTTTATTATATAGACCAACAAACAGAAAACGAAAGCAAAACCAAAAAAAGAGTCGAGAAAATACGCTATCATCTGCTGATGATAATGATACTCGTAAGACCAGTAACATCATTTTTTATTTCAAAAATCGCCCGCGCCTCTCTCTAAAATTAGACATCACCAATCTTGCATGAAGCGTTGACGAAAAGTCGTGCATGTGGGTTGCGCAAGGCGATTTCTTGCGCCTGCTAATGGAGACCATTGGCTTCGAAACCTTACAGATTTTCTTAAAACAAAATTATCTTCTAATATCGTGTAAACATCGCGAAATAGGAAAAAATTTACTTTCAAACACTCTCATTACAGGCACATTTTTCGTTTCGCTTTTACGTTTGTTGGTTTTTTTTTTACTCTCTATATAATTAAGATATCTTCAATCCTTTCGTGTTTTTTTTGTATTGTTTTTATTGATTATTGATAATGTTATTAAAAATTATTGTAATTGATTAATTGCGTGGGGCTCATTGTAGCGCCCATTCTTTCACGCCTTCCACCGCTCTTTCATTATGATTTCAATTTTGGCTGCTATCGTTGAAACATTTTTGTTTAATATTGCGGCAAGCTTTTATTGATTACAGCTCAATAAATAAATTAACTCTTTCATGCAAACAAAAAAAAAAATAAAAAACAATTAAACAAAAAAAAAAAAAAAAACAAACAGATAAACAGAAAACAGAGAAAATCAAATGGAAAAAGTGGCTCACTTTTTAATGAATCGTATATGCTTCATTAAGCCATTTATTTTTAATTTTTTGCTTGCTTTTACGATTTAATTTTATTTGTATTTTTTTTTATTTTTTTTTTTATTTACTCACGCCGCAGTGACCATCGATGTTCAGTGCAAAGTTGATGTTGATTTATTGAATGAGATCTTTTTTTTTTAAAGTTTTTTTCTTCTTCGCTGAAGAAGAAAAGAAGGAAGAAGGCTGAGGGAGGGTTAAAAATTTTTTTACAGAAAAGTTCGTTTTAAACAAAGAAAAACACGCGTTTGAAAATTTTAACCAGAAAATTTTTCCTAATAAATTGTATTGAGGCAGTACAACAGAATCGCATGATAGAAAGGGTGTTTTTTTAGCTTAGATAGAACTTTCGATAGGGACAACTGTCAATACGGGCTGTCCTTCTGACTGCTCTTGTTGTTATTTATATTCTGTATAATCTGGCAAATCATCATCAATAGACTACGCTTGAACAACGCTACCAAATTATCCAAATTTACTTTGAAAATCAGTCGTCGATTCGAGCAACTTATAGACTTTGTTTTATCGCAAAATTGTGTTTAGCGATGAGGCTCATTTTTGGCTTAACGGGTTTGTTAATAAGCAAAATTGCCGCATCCACAAGAGACTCTACAGACTCCAGTGCATCCAGAAAAAGGCACCGTTTGGTGCAGTTTATATCCGGTGGCATCATTGGACCTTATTTTTTCAAAAATGAGGCCGGAGCTCACGTTACAGTCAATTGGACGTCCAGAATGCACTACGTTAAGAATAGCCGCGGTGGCCATATGCCCGAAATCATTTTCAAATGTTAATGTCATGTCTTGATCTTTCGAGTGAATAAAACAATTTTATTAAAATTAAATTTTTGGTGTTATTTTTTACCATTTAAAGTTCTATCGGGCTTAAAAAAACCCTTTACATACATATGTGGGGTTACCTTCTTCTTCTTCTTCTTATTCTTTATTTCCAAATGAGAAATATCTCTATAACAAAAAACCAGCAAAGCACAAGATCAGGTTATCATAAAATTACAAGCCAAAAGTTTCACTTTTTAGGTTCTTTAACTTTTCTTTAGCGATGACGCTCATGACGTTAATAACAAAAGTTAATTAACCGAAAATTACATAAATTACATTTTTGCAAATTGATATTTAGTCTGAAGGTTTTTTCTTTCTCTTTTTTTTGAAGAGTTTTTAAAGAGACGTGAAGAGTTTCCTTTTTCTTTTTCCTTCAGCGACATACCATATCGTATAACCTGATTGTACTCCATTAACATTACGACCATGAATTATCAATCGATAGCATGAAAAGAGGAAAAAGGCAACAAACTTAAGCGACATTGCTTTAAAGCCAAAAGATCCTTCCTTACGCTTTTAGTGAAGACCTTGGACTGAGTTGTTGGTTGGCATCGCTAAACAAAGGCAACAACACAAAAACAGCAACAGCTCTTGAGATTAAAATACGATACATTAAACGATTTCTGTACAATGTCGCTGAGGAACACGACACTGTTAAAAAAAAAAAATTGGCAAAAAATTTTTGTAAAAAACTTACAAAAAACCCAGAGAAAAAGCAATCGAGTGCTGAAGGTGCTTCAAGCAACATTATTTTATTCGTATGTTTTGGGTTTTTTTGTACTGATTGACCGCCTTTGCCACGGTTCCTTTTTCTCGTTCTTCGTCTTCGTCTTCGTCTTCGTCTTCTTCTGCTTCGCGTACCGTTGTAGGCTTGACGTGGTTTTTGCTATTTTTCCTCTTACCAACGCTACGCGTTTGACCTTCAGCTGCATAATAGCCACAACAACAATAACAACGCCGGCCGCAGCAGCAGTAGCAGCAACAGCAACAACTACAACAATAGCCGTAACGCCTTCGTCACCGACTAAACTCATCGAAATTCCCAAAACATGATGTTTTGTTAACAAAAACAACCAAAAAACCACAATGAAAAAGCAAAGGAAAAAAGCAAAAATGAAAAGCAAAAAAAGAAACACCATAAATTCATTGCACAACAAAATGGCTTTAACGAAGGGAAAGAAGAAATAAATAAATAAATGCAAAACAATAAAAAGGCACCCCTCATCATCATCATCATCATCATCATCATCATCATCATCATTCAAAATCTCATGGGATTTTTATTACTGCTGCTGTTGCTTTTTGCTTTTAAGATCGACATACTCGTATTTTTTTAAGTATTTTCGTTGTTGTTAGTGTTCTTATTGTTGTTGTTGTTGTTGTTGTTGTTGTTGTTGTTTTTGTTACACGTAAGCATTAATTGCATGTTAGTTAATTAAATCGACGAGATGAGTTTTTAATGTAAGCGTGGCGTGACCGCTCGTTTCGTGATCTGTTGCTGTTATTGTTGCTGTTGCTGTTGTTGTTGTTGTTATTATTATTATTGTTGTTGTTATTGTTGTTGTTGTTGTTGTTGTTGTTGTTGTAGTTGCTTTTTTTAAAAAATTTTTCTGCAAAATTTCTGGTTTTTTTTTTCAAGCCACAAACTTTGCTGTCTGGACTTATTTGGTTCAAACCGCTTTAATCAACAACACTTGCTACTATTACTACTACTATTATTAACAACAACAACAACAACAACAAAACGTTGGCAAAGACATCAAACACTAACAGACCAAATCGATTAAAAGCTCTTTGGAAGTCATTGATCTGCTCTTGACCGCTTTTGGTTTGAGTTCGGCTTTAATATTTTTTCTTTTTTTAAGTACAATACAAGATAAATTTTGTACATGATAAATTATTATAAATGATTTTCGTTTCAGCTTTAGTAATATAATGCATCCATAATTAAATTTGATTTTGAATTATATAATTTGAATATTAAAATTAAAATCCTAAACCTTAACCCAGTGTTTTCCTTTGTAACGAATTACAATTTATTCTCTCAAAAGTGACCAAGAAAATTCATTAATTTCATTAATTTTAATTATAACGAAAGAATTGAATCGACCAATTATTCTCAGAGTGATGTGTTGTTATCTCCTTTTTTATTTTCATTCAATTTAGACGATTTAACACCATTAGAAATTTGTTTTTGGGTCTGCGTTCACTTCACGCTCACGATGTGCACGATCTTTTGAAAGAGGAGCCGAGGCGGACTTTTGACAATTATTGTATTACATTCGTAATCTCAGAGTTTTTATTTGACGTAAAGATAAAAACATCACCCCTTTTGGGAAAGAACATTGCGTTTTTCTCTGGATTAAAATTAACACCTCTTCCTGAAAGTATCGTTATTTTAGTCCACGATTTTATGGAGTATTATTTTTAACAAGAGATTAATTAACACGCTTATTCACAAGCTCACTTTTACCCGTCGTCGTCGAAAAACAGCTGTCGTCGTCCTTTGCTATTCACAAGAACGACGCCGTCTTTTTAGCACAAGACGACACCTAAATTGCTGTCGTCTTAAAATGGGCATTATGACGTCTGCTGTCGTACTTGTGAATAGCATTTAGTCACCTCAAAGTCACCTAGTCGTGCCATTGCAATTTACGTACTACTAGCACTGAAAATTTTATCTAGTACACAAACCTTTTAGCACATTGCAACTGATGTGAGCGTAAAATAAGACAAGTCAAATTTAGAACAAGTGAGCTTGTGTATGCGAATTCTGCCAAAAAGTAACTTTTCAGAGACGACGACGACGACGAGTGACTCGGTGAGCTTCGAACATCGCAGTAGTCGGTTGAGAGGAAATCCGAGAACGAGATAATTATTCAAAATCTCGGAAAATATCGCTCGTACGTGGGCCATCATTTATTCGTTGTATTTTGTAATTAGTCACAGATACCTAATATTTTAATAACAAAAGCCGATTACAAAATATACTAAAATTTTTCAAAGGTTTCTAACGTTATTAATCTGAAATCTGAGAGCTTCTTAATTCTCTGCATAACCGCACAGTTTTCGAGATATTGGCAAAAGACTATTTTGACTTTTAGCAAATTGATCAAATTGATTGACACTCTAATAAAGTACCTACTCGTTGGTAGGAAGTACTCGTTGTAATCATCGAAATTAACTAATTTCGCGATTAGATTATAAGCGAGTAAATTTTAAATGCGTTTAAATTTAATTTCCGGTGACTTCAACTCATTGATGATTCCATCGAAATCGAAAGTGGATCATAAAAAACCTTGACATGACTCTTGGCGCACAGAGCGTCAGATCATTTTGTGAAATAAATACATTTTTTTAAATGAGACACGGACAAAAAAAATTTTTCTAAATAACGTGAAAGTATTTTCAATGAACTTTCATTCGTTGAAACGCACTGAGAGTACGTTGATAGAGACGGCAAGTGTCAACGATTGTCATCGCTTTTGCGATTCTGCGTATTTAATGAAGGTATTATTAATGAGAAGGTGCCTTGAAAAGCCATTAAATATGATAATAGAGAAATGCATTACGCGCTCGGAATGTCATTTTACTAAACTCAAGAAAAATCGACCAAGCTTTGGCATTTTCTCTTCATCAGCATTGAAATCACATTTCCGAATAATTTGCGGAAAAGTAATTAAAAAAATATCGAAACTAAAAAGAGAAAAACGAGTAAATGCTTCGTTGCCAAAAGCGAAAAGACTGCAATGATTTCAAAGAAAATTTTTAAGTTTTAATAAAATGCTAAAAATTTTAATTAATATACAGAAATAAATCCTATGAAAAATTTGGGAAAAAAAAAATTAGTAGGTAAATAAAAACTAAAAAATTTACTAAAATTTACTTTACTAAAAAATTAAGTAAATCTCATAAAAATTAAAAAAAAATTGTAAAATTTAAATGAAAACAAATAAATGTGTAAACTTTGCAAGAGTTTTTGTTTAAAATAGAATAAAATTCAATTAAAAAAAAACCGAAAAAAAAATTAAAATAATTTATAATTTCGCTTAAAAAAATAAAAAAAACTTCTACAATACGTTTTTTTGTGATTAATAACATATTTTTTTTAAAAATAATAAACTCAAGAGTAAATCAAGAAAAACCTCGGCGTTTGAAACGACATTAAAAAACATTAAAGGTTAAATATTTGCAATATATGGCAGCACTGTCTGCTGACCGTTGATAATAATTATACATACATGCAACAACATAACAACAACAACAACAATCCCAACCAACAACCACACACAACAACAACAACAACATTTAACAGATTCTGCCGTTTCAAGATTGTTACCGTTTTTTTGTGGCGTTGTTGGTTGAAACGGTTTTCGTTACCGATGGCTGCAATTTTTGCTCTTTTTCAAATGTATTTAAATGTCATTGTATGCATGCTTGCTCTTGCGTTGGCAACAGACACACATACACACACACACGCACACTTCTCTGATTGTACAATGCGTTTGTGTTTGTGTAACGGGTTTCATTTCTAAGCAAATCTTTAACAAATTTTCAATAGTGTTGCCATGCTAATGCATGTATGTACAGATGTTGTTGCTACTTGTTGGTGTTGTTGTTGTTGTTGTTGTTGTTGTTGTTGTAGCATTGTATCATTGATCTGCTGCTGGTGTTCAATTCAATTGAAATCCATTTGAATGCGTCAACATCGTCGATTGCATCAAGGCTGCGCTATTTTTTCTCTTTCTTTTTTCTTCTGCTTATTTTGCTCTTGCTTTGGAATGCAGTAGTAGCGGTAGCAGCAGCGGCAACAACAACAACAACAACAACAACAACAACAACAACCGCCAATCATTTTGCAACACCAAACAGCAATCAAAAGTAACGACAAGCAGCAGCAACAGCATCAACAGTTGAAGGTAAAGTTAAAATGGCAACTCTTATGTTAATTGCTGTTGTTGTTGTTGATGTTGTTGTTAGCAAAAGTGAATGTCTTTCATTTCGAAAGGCATTTAATTTAAATAAGAAAAAAAAGGGGGAAAACCAGCCAGACAAACAGCAAGAACTACAACAACAACAACAACAACAACAACTACAACAACAACAACATTAATGATAATAATGATAGTAAAAGATTAATTTACAAAAAGTTTGTCATTGCAAAAAATATTTTTTTCTTAATTCCTTTTAAAAAAACAACAATTAATAGAGTAGTAAAGACTCTCAAATGGTGTAAAAATTTAAATTAACCCCAAAAGGCTTTAAAAGATTAAAAAATAATTTTTGAATGGTTCAGTCGATCGATCGATTGATTGATCGATTACGTTTTAATTATAAATAAAACGACCTTCATCGATTGTTTAAAAATCAAAACAATTAAATTTTAATAAATAGGCCGTCATCGTTTCAAAACAAATTGATTTTATTTAAGCGTTATTTGGTTGTTTTTTTTTTTTAAATATATTATTAAATAGTTTTATTTTATTACTTTAATAAATAAATTTTTTTTTTTGAAAAATTAATTTTGACTTTTTATTTTTAAAGACGACAATTTTTTCTTGTAATTAATATTGTGCAAATCACGACGCACAGCTAAAAAACGTTCGTCATAAAAAATCGCAGCATTTTCGCGTTTTATTTATTTATTTTCATTTTAGTCTGTCTTAACTTTTCTGGATGTGACTGTAGTTAATCGAAAGTGTCGTAAGTGAAAGAGTACTAATAAATAACTATGGTTTATGAGCGAGAACATCCACTAACCAACGAGTAAAGGCAGCACAGCTCGGTTGTTGGCGAGCGCACTAGTTTCTCGCACTCGCGTAGAAGAGAAACGAGTATGCATGCGTTGCATTAATTTACATACTCGCAAACTTTGCTCAAGGCTTTGACGTCGACGTCGTCGTCGTTGTTGTTGTTGCTTTTGTTGCGGAGTAGTTGTATGGAAAATAGTTGAATAGTTGAACGTCAACGGCGCAGGAAGCCAGCGACGGCGATAACAGCGCCAGCGTTGATTCTTTCTCTTTCTGCACATCGAATGCAATCGATCGATTTTTGTTTTTTTATGGTTTTTAGTATTTATATCTATGCATAGATATTATTTTATTTTTGCCGGACTGCCAACAAATGCCAAGAGTTGAAAGCTGTCATAATAACTCCAGGCAGACGACGCTGAGCTGAGCTGAGCTGAGCTGTTGGAAGCGTTGGTACAGAAGAGACAAACGCTCGCAATGAAAGCGAAAGTGAAGTGAAGTGTGGCGAAGTGAGACCGACTGAATTCGCGCATGCATGATCAGTTCTTCAAATGCTAGAGCGAGTGAGAGAGTGTCTGCCATTTAAGTTGAAATTAACACAAATTTTCTATAACAGCTATTGTTGTTGTTGTAAGCAACTTGTCTTACTTTTAGCCATTGATGCTTGACTTATTGTTGTGCAGTTGTTGCTGTTGTTGCTGTTGCTTTTGTAAGTTTCGGCTGATCGATCCATCGTTTGACGACGACGACGACCCATTTTTATGGCTTCCTTTTATTTATTTCGCTCCGCTTTTGTGCCTTTGAAAACGTTATTACGTTAAACGAGTATTGAAAAAAAAAAAAAAATTAACAAGGAAATGAATTGAAAATTTATTGCTTTGTTGAGTTTGTTGCTAGTGTTTTTGTCGTTGTTGTTGTTGTTGTTGTTGCTGTTGTTGTTTGTGGGTGCGCATAACTTTGCAACATTTCAACAACGTTTGACATTAAGAGAAAATCGAACGCCGTCGTTGTCGTTGTCGTTGACGTCCATTGCCAACGAGAATCTAGCAGGCAAGTTTTATATGGCAACAACAACAACAACAGCAGCAATTAGAAACACCAACAACTATACAAACACATTCGCAACATTTCAGAAAAACTACCGGGCTAAACTAGTTTTCAATTGTTTCTGGTTTTGGTTTTGGTTTTTTATTTTTTTTTTTTGGTAATAAAAAGCGGTTGTCATGACTAAAGGTAGACCACTTGGACGAGTTCTTGTTGTTGTTTTATTTTATAGCTTTAGCAATAGCAGCAAATAGCAGCAACCGCAATGCATTCATTGTTAATCCAAAAAAAAAACAATTACAGTAACAATGATTTCAACTTTATCAAAAGTGCAACGTGTATTTCTCTCTATGTCTCTCTCTCTATGTCTCTCTCTCTCTCTCTCTCTCTCTCTCCCATTATCTTTGCCTTTCTCTTACTCTTTTCCTAGCGGTCTCTTTCTCACTGCTGTGGGACGACTATGGTTTCTCTTAACTTCTTTCATTACAACTCACTATATATAAACCTCTCTCTCTCTCCCCCTCTGTCCCTCTCTCTCCCTCTCCCTCTCTGTCACAGATATTTTGTTATCTTTTTTAGCATTTTGTGCCATTTTTTTTTAGCTTTTTTCGCTAAACCTTTTCATCTTCTTCTTATTCTTCATCATTTTTTTTTCAGCTTTTTTGCTGTCAAAATATTTTGAAAAACTAATTTTTTTATGAGCTACAAGTTTTTTCTTGTCACAATAAATTTCGATAGTTTGAAAAAGTTTTGAATGTGTTTGTTGTTGTTTTGTTGTTGTTTTGTTGTTGTTGTTGTTGCAGTAACAGTTGCAGTGTTTAGGCTGCGGCAATAACTTTGTTAGAAAACTACAGACACAAACAACAGCGACATGCAACAGCTAAGAGTTATCCGTCATAAGTTTGTCAATGCTCGTTACCGTGTATGTGTGTGTGTGTGTGTGTGTGTGTGCGTTCATGCTTCTGTAAGCTCTAAAAGCAACCAACCTCTAAGTAAGAAATTAAGTTGATCGCAAGCTTAAGTTTCGATCGATCGTTACATGAAAAGATCATTGCTTAAATTTCGAGCAATTTTATATGAAGGTTTTGGGCTTTAAAACTTAATTTAGTTAATGTTAATTAAAGGAAAAAAAATTAAAAATCCCGTTTTCTATTTAATAGAAAGTTTTTAGCATAATAATAACGAAAAATAGCAACAAATCAGAGCGAAACGAAAAAGGCGGGGTGAAGAAAAAATCTCACTGATGGCCTTTTTTGAGCTTTTTGTAAGTAAAACCTTGCTTTCTTGAAACTAAGAGAGAAAATAATTTTATGAAATTTTGTTTGTTCTCTATCATCCGTATCCATGAGAAACCAGGTCCAGGAAACTTTACGTGAAACGAGTTTCCGTGAACGCTACGGTCATGGAAAATCTATGTTTATCTATGGTTATTATGAAATCTATATTAATCTAAGATTAATTAAAAATCTTTTAATATAGTTGAGTTACATTTTTTACTTCTATTTATTTAGTTATTTGTTATGTTGTTTACTAAGTTCTTTGCCGTTCAATTGATTTTTTATAGTTTATACTATATCAACTATTAATTAATGCGGTTTTGGAATTTTTTTTTATAGCCTCATTTTTTGGGGAATTATTTTCAATTATTTGGTTTTTTAAAATATTAATTTAATTTGAATTTTTTAAAATTAATTATTTTAATTAGTCTTTTTTTAGTTTGATACTGTTTGCTATTTTATTGTGCTCTAACATTAAATTTTTTATTTATTAACAATCTTTTTTATTGTTTTTTGATAATAACAACAATAAAAACAATGACAATAAAAATAATGTTAATAAAAATAATAACAAATTTTAACACATTTTATGGTAAATTTTTTTTCCCCTCTAAAAAGCCTTTTTTACTCTTTTATCATTATTTTTATACTATTTTTAAATTATATAAAAAAATAATATTGCGTTACTTGCAATTTTTGAAAAAATGTAACATTTTCTTGTATGTATATAATTTATAAAAAAACACAAAAATTATTCAATGAAATGGAAAAAAAAAATTTGAAAAAAATTCAACATAAAAAATTTTTTTTATAAAATGCAATAATGATGGTTTAAATTTAAAATTTTCTGAGATTGTCAAGAGCCTTGAGCCATTTTTTTTACTTACGTCTTCAAAAGCATTATGACGATTATCGTGGATGTTGTCGTCGTTGTGTTGAATGTGGTTTTAGTGCCAATTTGTTGCTGCTAGAAATTTCTTTAATTTCTATTTTTCTGTTGTTTTTTTTTTTTTTTTGATTTTTGTGTAAAATTTCGCACTGCGACACGCGAAGGCTTTCACTTCTTTTATTGGTTTTTTTTTAACTCTGGTTTTTTCACAACTTTTGGTTTAGCGAAAATCCTTTTTCGTGTTTTTAATTTTTTAATTTTTTTTGCAAATAAATTCCACAAACGATCGTTTGTTGCAATTAATCGATTGCCAGAAATGTTGCACGCTTTTCGTTGCTGGGCGTCAGTCTGGAAAGCGCGCTGCTCGTTGCTTGATGCTGCAAACGGACGGCTGGCTGCTTTGGCTCACTTGGCTCACGGGCGCTCGGGCTCAGGGTCTGGCTGGTACTGTTGTGGCTGCTGCTGCTGCTGCTGGTGGTGGTGGAGCTGGCTGGTACTCCGCTTCGCGGTCACTTTCGCTTTCGTTGCTCGCCGAACAAGCAATGGCGCAGAGGTGCGCAATCGCGGCACCTGAGACCGTGCGCACTGCAGCCGCACTGATCGCACCTACCGACGAGGCACCCGACGGCGATGGACCGATCTTTCGGCAAATGAAAGAGACACGACGGTGGACGGTTGTTGTGATGGTTGTTGTTCGGGAGCGGGACGCAGGAAGCACGAAATGTCACGATTGCGTGGCGAAAACCGTAGGTAGGTCGTCGTCGTCGTGATGACGACGGTGATGCTGTTGGTTAGGTCACCGGGCGTTAAGACGTAACACATACACTGTAACCGGATACGGATACCGCTGCGTCGAGAGGAGAGGAAAGCCCGATTCAAGGCGACAGACTTGCCACAAAGCCAGCAAATGTCTCAGCGGTTTCCGAAAATCGAAGCGTACAGGAATCGGCTGCTCTTAACCGCACACGAACCGAATGCGTCCAAGCTCGGTACACGCAACAACGCAAATGCAAGCCGCGTTGAATGTACATTCGGTTTTGAAGTTGCCTTCGATGGCCGCAAGCGGTCGAAGTAGTCGCTGTTATTGCTGCTGCTGCTGTTGCGCTGCGTTGTTGTTGCCGCTGAATTATTGTTGTGTGGCCACTGCCGTGTTGGTCCGTCTGTCTGAAGTGATTTCTGGGGATTTCGACTGACTCCGGATTTTTTAGTGAGTTTTGAAGAAGTCTGGCGTTACCACGGTACTCTCACGGTACTCTTTGCTGATTGTACCATTCTATAATGCCCGCCTTCTCTCCTTTTCAGCTTCTTCCCATTTTCTTCGTTGTCTTTTTCTGCCTCTAATTCTCCTCATTAGCTTCTCTTTAAACCTTTGCATCATTTTGACTGCAACTCTGATGTCTTTCTTTTTCATCCACCTTTCTTTCGCGAGCAATCGTGTAACACTTCGTTGATTTCTCGGCTGTCATTTGTGCTGTCATTACACCAGCTTCGCCCTCCTCCGCCCTCCTGCGCGGCGCGTACTTAATGCGTCTGTAAATCCATTGTGCACAACCGTGACCACGCAACGCATTACATTGTTTTCGCATTTCGTATGATTTTCTGCGCATCAGAAGAAGACAGATAGAGAGACGGGGGACGGGGGACGGGGAGGGGTAAATTGTGCCTGCTGCGATCATTTCTGGATCATCTCTGCTTTGTTCGTCTTCTTCTTCTTGCGCGCAACACTCGATTTATACGTCCCGAACAATCCGCTCTTCCGATCTATGATCGTTTTCCTATTCAATATTTACATAATACGATTTTTCCTTTACGCAATCGGAGGCCTCTACTTCTCTTTGTTGTTGTTGTTGTTGCTGTTGCTGTTGCTGTGAATGAGCACCCGAAGAGTGATCTTATTACAGTAACCTCATTGATATCGTATCATTGGCTCAATCATTTCTGGTACAATAAAAGAAAAAGAAGAAATTTCGGAAGATATCCGTATAAATCGAGTGTAACAAGGTTACACGGTTAATGGATTATATCGCGTTTGTATATGTACTATATAGCAAGTTTTTTACTACCAAGACTTATGCTTTAATCGTTGTTTTTTTATTCTGTTTGTTTTCCTTCGTCGATGCTCACTTTTATTCTCTCTTAACTTTCATTAACTCTTTTATTAATACGATATTCTCTTTATTACCGTAACCATCATAACCCTTCAATTATAAAATTAAGGATCACATAGTGTTGTACCAAACTGAAGTATGTATACGTCATCTATATGAGCTATATCTCGTGATTAATTGTATATTAACTATATACATATTAACAACTATTTGATTGATTGATTAAATAGTTGTTTGTGTACTCGCTTATCTTCGCTGTTCTCGCTTATCTTCGCTGTTCTCGCTTATCATATACAAATTTAGACAATTTTGTATGAATTTTTTTGTTTAGAATTATAAATTTTTTATGAATTTTTATGAATTTTAAATTTTTTCATGAACTATTTATTAATTACTATTGATTAATTAAATAGTGGTTAGTGTACTCGCTTATCTCGCTGTTATCGCTTATCATATACATATTTAGAACAATTTTATCAATTTTTTTGTTTGGAATTATAAATTTTTTATGAATTTTATACATTTTTTCATTAACTATATATTAACTAGTATTGATTAATTAAATAATGGTTAGTGTACTCGATTATCTTCGCTGTACTCGCTTATAATATCATATACATACATTCTTTTTAAACTTCTTTTTAAACTAAATTTTAAACTTCTTTAAATTACGATACATTCCCAACCCCCTTCAACCCCCTCCAACCTTCTAGAGCCTCCCTCAGAGAAGAAATAAATAATGCCAACGCACTCGACGCAACACGAAAAAGAAACAAGAAAGAGTAACGTTTCGTTTCGTATCGCATCGAGCCGGAAAAATACCAAAAATGAATTCACGACGTGCTCGGCTTACAAAAATATTATATAATTATTATGTATATATCTATATATTCGTTGTATATAGCATGTAAGTATGCATATATACAGTAAATTGTGTATGGAATAAATAAAGCTGCTACACCATCGCCATCGCCACCGCCATCGCCATCGCCGTCGGCGCAGGCAACACCGCCAGCGATTGCGACGACGATGATGACTCGCTTGCATAATAATTGTCAGGCATAAATTAATTCTTTGCTTTCTGTCTCTTTATCTTGTCACAACAACAACAACAACACAAAGACAACTGCAGACAACCCAAAGACAACACAATAATGAAATTGATGATGATGATGATTATTCCCTTCAGACGAAGATGGTTCTTGTTTTTAATGCGTTTGTTCAGGCACTTTTTTTCCTCTTCATTTTTAATTTTTCTTTTATTATTTTTTAGTTATTTCTGACTACAAATTTTTTTCTTCATTTTAAATTTTTTTTTTATTGAAGAAATTTTTGGTTTTAATAATACTTTTTTTCAGTTTTTAAAAAAATTTTTTTTTCATGCTGCTTGCTGCTGCTTGTCGACGACGGCCACTCCTTAAAAATCACAACATGTTTACAACATTTTGAATAAATTGTTTTAAGAAAATAAAAAAATATATAATATCAAACGAAGACTGTTTCAGAGCAAAAACAACAAAAATCCGTGCAACAGGTCGCGATTTTAATTTGCCAAAAAAAAAAACACAATAAAAGATCGTTAATAAACAGCAATAACGAGAATAATGTGAAAAAAGATCGATTAAAAAAATCAATTCTTTGTTTGTTTGTTTCTTTGTGTTCGTTTGTTTGAACGATGTGCGTGTCATACAAAAACGGTGGGCGATCGATCATCATATCGTATAAAGAAGCACAATATTTCGGGGCATTTTTAATGTCGGTGACTCATGTACCGTGAAATGGTCTTCTTGTTATTTTTGTTGTTGTTGTTCTTCTTACTTAAATATGCATACAATAATCGCTCCAATTAAAAGAATTGCAACAACAAAAAATTACTTTATACCTTCACACTTAAAATATTTTGCCGATTATAGTTTAGGAGAGCTCATGATCATGTAGAGGAGACTTCATTCGGTTTTTTCTCTTAATTTCTTTTTGTTTGCTTTATGTCGCTTTTGTCTTAACTTTTATAATTACTACTTTTGTTGTAATCTGTTGTTGTATTGTTTTTATATCTATTTTATATATAAGTATATATGTTTTTATATATTGTTTTTATATTGTTGTCTGCGGATACTGGAGCAGATCGGTTCAGGTGGCACCTAGTGATGAAGAAGAAGAGAAAGAAGAAGAAGAAGAAGAAGAAGAAGAAGGAGAAGAAGAAGAAGAAGAAGAAGTAGTAACACAAGTCGGTGGAGATGCATGCGGTTGTTGCGGTGGCAAGTTGTTGCTTTACCTTCTTCTTCTTCTTCTTCTTCTTCTTCTTCTTCTTCCGCCGCTTCTTTTTCTTCTTCTTATTTTTCTTCTGTTGCTTGCATTCTTCATGTTCATGCTACAAAAAGCATGCGTTATTGTGAACATTAAATGTTTGATATTGTTAGTGGTATTGTTGCCGTTAATTCTGTTGTTGTTGTTGTTGTTGTAATTGATTTCAGTTACTTGGCATTTTAAAAGTAAGTAAAATAAATTTAATGCACAACAAAATGTGATTAAGCGGCTTCAGGCGGAAGTTTTGTATTATCGATTCATTGCTTGTTTGATTGCTTTAATGACGACCATGATGATGATGATGGATGATGATGATTATGATGACGATGATGATGATGATGACGAGTTCATTATTGCATGATAATGATTTCGATTATGATTATGATGAGAAAGGTAAGCTAAAGGCTGTTTGCTGTTTAAAATTGTGCAATATTAATGTTCAATATTTATGTGCAATTTTGTAATTTCATTTAATTTAAGTCGTTAAAAGTATGTTATTTAATGGACCAACAATAAAACTAAAGGATTTTAAAAAAGTACTCTCAAAATACTTAAAGGAAGGAATATTTGCAATTAAAAAACTATTATTAAGAAATTTTTTTTCTTCGATAAAATTTGAAATGAAAAAAATACTGGATACTGGATTTATTTATTAATAAAAAATTGAAAAAATTTTATGGATTTGTCAATATGTACATATTTTTTTTAAAACTTTTTAGAAATTAGCGATAAGATTATTACAAAACAAGTTTGTGACAATATAAAGGGTGTTTTTTTAGCTGAGATAGAACTTTCGATAGAGACAACTGTCAATACAGGCTGTCCTTTTGACTGCTCTTGTTGTTATTTATGTTCAGTATAGTCTGGCAAATCATCATCATGAATAGACTCATGCTATCGGGCTTAAAAAACACCCTTTATTATCGAATGATCCGGAAGATCCATAAGACTCATAAACCAGAAAGACATTACAAAACCGCAAGAATCCCAAAAAATTAACGTAACAAAAAATTTACGGCCCAATTTTAACGAAGTGGCTCAGAAATTCCTGAAGACTCGCGAAAAACAACAATAAAATGAGGGCGTTTTTATTGAAATCATTTGTCCATTTTTATCTTGTCACTTAATTTTTTTTTCTTGGTCGCTTTTGAGTATTACTAGCGCTATATTTAATTTATTTCGCCATCGAATTCCTACAATTTTTTAGATATTCGTAAAAACAAGAAATACATATTCAAATTCGAGTACATACGAGTACAACAACAATCCTGCGGAACGGCTTAAAGCCGGTACCAATCTTTTAAATTCCAATAAAAAAAACTAACTAAACAGCTTCCGTACAACAACAACGACGACGACGATAGCACGATAGCACCAGTCTTGGCAATTGACTTGAAAGGGCGGTAGCGGTAGCGGTAGAGAGAGAGAGAGAGAGTGAGAGAGAGCACGAGTAATTGGTTTGTGGCTTCGATAAGCGGCAATTAAACCTGTTCGCTGCTGTTCAGTGTCTGACCATTTTATTAAAAATAGAAAAATGTATATTCCAATTAATTATTTAAAAAAAAAAACCTTTTCAAGTTTTACTTTATCATTTTTAAGCAACAACAACAGCAAAAAAATGAAAAATTGAGAAATGAAAAATGAAGACGAAGATTAAATGCCATTGCGCTGTCACAAAAAAAACCAAAAAAGCAAGCCACTAAAAATGTTTGATGACAGAACTACGGATAAGCTGAAGCTGACAAGAAGCAAAGAAAAAAATAGCGAATTTGTCAACGTTTTTAACAAAACCTCTGCTGAAAAGTTAGCAACAGAAAAAACTGCGTATGTATGTATGTATGCATTTGTGTGCCTTTGCTTGTCGGTATGCAAAAGGTTAACAACAATCTTTTTGCCATTTTATAATTCTTGCCACTTGAAGCCATCAATTGCTGTTAATTTTTAAAGTAAACACAATGGATTATTCCGAAAATCAGAGAATGATAAATAAAATTGAGGCATTGCTGAGTTTTTAATAAACGGAACGGCCCGTTTAACCCCGTCCCAATGTTGATTACACTTCACACTTATATAGTTAAATAAAATAAATGACAAAATTATTAAAAATGGAGTAATAATATTGAATTGTCGGTAAAGTTATGACAAGTGGTCAAAATCAAAGTCAAAATGGGCTTCCTTTTGTACAGTTTTTCGCTAATAAAGATTGGTCGGCCCTTTTACCAAAGTGAAATTATGAAAGTTAACGGACAAATGTGGTAATATATCGTAGATTAATCTTTGTTCATACACGAAATATAAATAAATATACTTTTTGAAACACAAAAAAGAGCGTCATGACTTTTCCGACAACCGATACTGAATTTTTACAGGGTGAAATTCGGACTTGTGGGGTACCCCCACATAATACGCCTCTGAGTATGTATATAGGATTGTATTTGTCTAACTTTTCTAGTATTCTTCAATAACAATGGTTTAAAATTCTTAAGAATTTTATGTGTGAGTTCACTGCATGAATTCCAATGAAAAAAAGAAAATTATTCTATTTGATTTTCTTTTCTGTTGATCTTTGACGAGTTGTCGGTGTTGTCGAGTTGTTGTTGTTGTTAATCATACACTCTAATGCATGCCTGATGACTGTCTCCATTAAAAGTTGCAGTAAAAAACGGTAAAACCAGAGTGAAGCGAATGCGGTGCTGGTGGATGGTAGGTATGATGTGAAAGGGAGAGGGCAATACTGCGAGGAAAAGAAGAAAGAAAAGTTATATGAGTCCATTGCATTCAAAGTTAAAAGAATTGTTATTTTGTATTCAGTTCGAGTAAGACTTCTTGACTTCTTCTTAAATGCCTTTTTTTTTGTCTGTCTGTTAACCAAACTTTTAGTATTATTAGAGTGTATAAAGACGCCGTTATGATGCAATGTTTTCTTTATAACCTTAGAAATTTAATGGCAAAAACGAGACTTCCGGGACTACGACAAAAAAAATTGAATAAATTTTTAGTTGTTCTCACATAAAAAGTTGACAAAAGCTAGTGACCAATAGTAACCACTTACATATCGCTTACAATATATAGCACATATTTACAAAAAATCATTATTTCGGGCCCTTTCTTTAGAGCCCTTTTGCGCTTGATATTCTTCTACTTCGAGTTAGTTTGCCATCATAAATTTGTGTTTTTTTGTAACGAATTTCAGTTGCTCAAAATGAGTTCAAAATTAGTTCAAAATTAGTGCAGCTCTTAAATTAAATAACGCTCTTTTAATTTTAACAGTCCATAAAAAGCAAAAGCCGAAATTATACGTTTTAAGGGCAGAAAAGAGAAGCATTTGGAAAGAAGCATTTCCAAAGATTTTACATTAATTAAATATTATTAATATTTCATTATTGAAGGTTAAAAAGGCTGGAGAAGTACCTACTTTAAAAAAAAAATATATATATTTTTCTTCGTTTTCCGGCGATAATTTTTTCATTAAAAACAATTTTTTTCTTATTTTTACTGATCCCTTTAATACTTTTTCTTGTTGATTTGAAAAAAATGACTGATCAAAAAAATTAATAAAGATAAGTATTAACAAAGGCCAGTCCTTTCATTACCATAACATTTTTGTTTTTTGTTTTGTTGTTGTAAGAATCCTTCTAGAGCACTTTAAAACAATGGTTGGTAGCTTTTTGTGTGTTCTTTTATATTAGTTGTTGAATTTGTTCTTCAACCGAGTCGCTCAATTAAACACACACACACACACACACACACACACACACACATACAACAAGCAACCATTATAAAAACAGGTAAACAGAGATAAACCGAGAGAACTGTAGAACCGTAACAGACCAACAGACTGAAAGATAAAAAGAGATAAAACTACAAAGAGTCAGTCACAAATTCAGAGAAACGCATAGACCAGATCTTGCTAAAAATAACCATGAAATTATGACAAAATCAGGCAGAAAAAATTCATTAAAAAAAAAAACAGAATCGAAAACGGTCAGAAGGAAAGAGAGACAAAGGGCGATGAAAGCAAAAATTTCAATAAAATTCAAAGCATTCAAAAAAAAAAAAAAAATGGTATTTAATCAAGAATCATGTTTATTTCAAGCAGTCTTTAAATATTAAAACAGTCAAGTTGTGTAATCTTCTGATGTTGATTTACACGGTTTTGGTTCTCATTGTGGCTTATTTTTCTTTTATAAATGGATTCATTTGTTGTTGGTGGGTTGTTCGATGGGAGGAAGGAAGGAAGGAGGGAAGAAGGGAAGGAAGGAGGGAAGAAGGGAAGGAAGGAAGGAAGGATGATGGTATGGCCAACCGTTTGGTGGGGTTGAAAATGTTGAAAGCTCGTTTAATATCGAAATTCGAATACATATTTTCAATTCTAACGATAAACTAGCATAGAATTTCAGAATTTTATCGATAACTCATGAGAAAATTAGCGATAGAAAAAATGCTATTTAGAAAAAAGTACTCGATAAAGCAAAACTAAAAAGAAGATTCAAAGCCATGCGACAAAACGGGCCAAAATTGCGTAATAAAGTGGTCAAGAAAATGTCAACAATTTCCAGAACTAGTCGTAGTTGGCAACGTGCTGTGGCTGCTGACGTTCGGATGTGTGTACAGAGAATGAAATAGAACGATTAAACGAACGAACGAACGAACGAACGAACGAACGAATAGACCAACGAAGGAACCAGACGCGTTTGACCGGGGCGACGATGCGGTTAAATCAATTTTTTGCTCAATTTTGGTTTGTGTTGTCAGACGAATGATGCACTCCGGCAATTGTTGTTGCTGTTGTTGTTGTTGTTGTTGTTGTTTATGGGAGTTAAATGATTTATTGGTTTATTCATTCGCATGTAATTTATAAATTTGCGTAGTTCGGGATTTATTATAATAATTGAAGCAGAAAAAGCGGTTAAAATTATAAAAAAAATACATTAATAAAAAATTTTTTTTTTTTAATGTTTAAAATTTCTTCTCACTTCATATACGATATTTTTTCTATATGTTTGTAGTCGAAAAAGTGTTTGCTGCTCATTGTTTGTTTAAAAATTTATTCGAAATCGTTTTTCGAGATATTAACGTTTTTCGAGATATTGTATTTCGTCGTAGTACGTTTGCGCTTACGCTTTACGTTTACGTTACGACTCTGTTGTCGCCTCTAAACCAACATTGTCCAATTGCTGCTTCTTCCCGACGCGTTGCTTTCAGCTTTTTCTTTTCTTTTGAAATTTTGCCAGCAACAAAAAACAAAAACCGTTAGCATCGAAACTGTATTGGCAACTGTCTGGAAACTTTCACAGTCACAAAAAAAAAAACAACAACAATTTTTCCTTTTTGGTTTTTTGTTGTTTGACATTCAAGCAAATGCTGATGTTGTTGTTGTTGTTGTTGTTGTTCCTCCAACTTTTACTATTTGTCGTATTTGTCTATTAACAATAGAATTCATTGTAAAAATTGCAGTAGCAGCAGATGGAACAACAACAACAACAACAACAACAGAAGGCAATCACAGCAATTGTTGCAACAAAAAGAGAAAATATTGTAAATTTATAAACAAGTAAATAACAGTAAAACTTCAAGTGACAACTTACAACTGCAACGATATCAAATAATGGCAAGCATTTTAGCAATTAGTGTATGTATTAGTAGCACAACAAAGGCCACTACAATACTCGTACCACCACCAACAACAACAACAAAACAGCCACATTAACGTTTAGTTTTTTTATAAAAGCTAAACATAAACAATTTTCTTTGTTTGTCGTTTCGAAAACGCTAAATTGTTGTCGCTTCGTCAGCAGCAGCGTTGCCAACGAATGGTTCCAATAACATTGACACAACGGCTACGACAACAACAACAACAACAACAACAACAACAGCAATCAACTTTCATTGCAATGAAGCCAGCAGCCAGCAGCCATCAGTCAATCTTTGAACTCTCTTAAAAGTAAATTTTTTTAAGAAACTTAAAAAAAACTCGTTTTCTATGAAAAAACAATTTTCATCGAAGGTTTTCTCTCAAAAACTCTTAAAAGTAATTATTTTTTTTTAATAGAAAATTATTCGTTTAGATTTCTGTGGGTTTTTCTTTAGATTGTTTCTTTCATGCAAAGTGAGCGTTTGCTGTTTTTTTTCCAATAATTCGATCTAAATTGATCTGGCAACTCTGTCAATTTTTAATTTTTTTTTCAAAAACATTGATGCCACTGAAAGAAATTTTTTAAAATTTTATGATAAAAAGGAATAACTGCTTAAGCTGACTTAAGACCTTACTTTAAAATACTTAAATATTCCAAAAAAAAATTGTGTTTATTTCGTGTGTTTATAGATTTTTCGTTGTGTTTATTTTTAGATAATTTCATAAAAACTTTACTTAGTTGCGTTTATGTAAAATAGTACGCTTAAAATAAAAAAATTAAAATATAAAATTAAAAAAAAAAATTAAAAAAAAAATTCGATAATTCTGTAACATGACAAAACCGCAATAAAACCAATAAAAACGTAGTAGCAACAACAAACAACAACAACAACAACAAGAGTAATCGCATTATATCCATCGTCTTTTATAAGTTTTAAAAGATATTTCTTCATACGAAATTCTGTAGCTACGAATCAAGCCAGAGGGGCCGGCCCCGGCCATCCACTAATTTTAGGTTAAATCAGTAAAATCGATTATAATAACAACAACAACAACAACAACAGCGGCAGTAACGGTGATGATCACGTCACAAAACATGTTAATTATTACGTAAACACAGCAGCAGCAAAAACAACAACAACTACAAACAACAACAACAACAACAGTCGTAATAAAGACCAGAAAAGTCAGAAGCAAAAAAAAACCAAAACAAAAAATGTATAAAGATTATAATACAAAACAAGAACTTTTTGTTTGTTGGTTTTTGTTTTTATTTCTTTAAAAATATTCCACAAAAAAAAAAACAATAACTTCATTTGTAAAAAAATCAATTAACGCGTTGAGTAAATTGTTTAAGACTTGTTTAGAAAAAGTGCTAAAATTTTAATAAAAAATCGTGTAAGCTTCGCACCTTGTAACGACACGAATGAGCAGACAAAGAGAGAGAGAGAGAGAGAGAGAGGGAGAAAGGAAGAGAAAAAGAAAAAAAACTTACATCAATGGTAGCGCAAATAACAACAACAACAATGCACTGCGCTACAGTCTGAAGAGAAGGATTAAATGAATTTCATGCAAAAAAGCAGAGCATGAAGCGTGAAATATTTTGTAAAACAACGACAACGACAACAAAAACAACAACAAAAACCAAAGCAAAAACGAATGGCCGGAGGCAGGTTGTTTTAGCCAAACACTAACAAGTGGCAAAAGCAACAACAATAACAACAACAACAACAATTACAGTAAAAGCTACGAGAAGAACGACGGAGTTAGCTCTTAGCGACATTCTGCTGAACACTTATAAACACATCCCACACACCACACCACCTCCTTCCCACCACCGCCGCCCTTTCAGACGAAGATAAAAGCTGACCAGAGGTAACTGACAAACAATCACAAAACAATCAGCAAAAATTTAACAAATTTAATACCTATGAGTATCTTTGTTTTTAAGCGGAACACACTTTTTCAAATCTTTGTCGTAATTTTCTCGCCTTCATTGTCAATACTCGCCAGCCAGCCATGGACAACATTAGTCTGGTAACGTGGCCTCTCTCTTATTTTTCCTTCGTTCTTGGTTGCTTTATTTAAATAAAGCAAAAAAAAAAAAAATTATCAAAAACAAGGAAGAACGATTAAGAAGATTTGAATAAAGCGGAAAATTCAATTTGAAGAATGGAATTTAATCTTTATGTTTAATTATATTTAACGAATAATAAAGTTTGTTAACTTTTAAATTTAGTTTAAATCAAAAACTCAATATTTTTTTTTATTTTAAGCACAAAAGATTTTAAGAAATAATTTATAAATTTTAAAAAATTATTAAAATTGTTTAAAAATTTAAGGAGCAACGAGGACAACAGCAGCAGCTATGAGTATAGCTTAAAACTTGTGCGTTGTTAAATTTTCATTCAGCCTGAAAGTATGCCGCAGAAAATTTTTCCATTTACATTCGGTGGAGTGACCAAAGGCAGGCAGATTTCATATGTACATACATATATTGGGTTGGGGAAAAAGTATTCGGCGTTTTTTTCATAGCTTTCTATAAAGTGTCACAACTTTCAAACGGTTAGTTGCATTTGGCAAACTCTTTTTTTTTGCTTAACAGGTGATAATTTGTGAAATTTATTGAGATTAGTGCGTCGTGTTAAAAGTTATTTCGAAGCAAAAATGAGTGAAATTTTTGAAAAAAAAAACGCTATATTTTACAATTTTACAATGACGAATACTATGACCACCAAAATTTAAAAATACATAATTAACTAAAATGCAAAATTAATGACATTAACACAAAGTTACGTGCATGTACATACATACATACAAACAGACATCCGTGCTGGAAAGCTTATTCTCCTTTTCTTTTGTTGCTTCTTTATACGCTTGTTTTTTTTTTTAGGATTTAAATTAAGCTCTGTTTTAAAAACTCAGAAGGACAGACAGTCTGTGGGATCTGATGCAAAAGAGCATAAAATGTAAGCATAAAAAAGCCACACTTTGAAGAGAGTTTATTTTCCATTTACATAATTATCTTTTAAGCTGAACTGAGGAACGGAGTTTTTCTTTGCTCTGCCAAAATGTGCTGTTTATTATTACATTTTTTAAAAATAATATGAGAGTTGTTTACTTTTCAAAGTTCGTTAACCTTAAAAAAATGATAAAATTATAAAATTAAATAAGAAATATGTAATAATTGTAAGTAATAAAAAGAGTAAAATATGTTAATCGTATACAAACTTCTTATGAGTATGAACTGAATGAGCTGGTCACCTTAACGACAGTCTAGCTATTTAATAGTTAAAGACCGAGAGATCCACTTAAAATTGATTTAATATTTATATAATTTATAGTTGGCAATAAACCGCATTTATGACTAAGAAAGTGGCAGCAAGGCGTGGGAAAATCTTTAAAAGAACGCAGGACAAAAAGAAAGGCTTTCACACTGAATAATTTGGAATTAAATAAAAAGTTTTTGAATTAAACTAGCATTCTTTTTATTAGTCATGAATTTCTTTAAAAGCTTTTTCAGAAAGCTTTAAAGCAACTGCTATCAAAATACTTTTCTTAGTCTTCGTTGAGCCTGTTCTTTACCCTTTACGTGCTCCTTTTTACGGCTTACAGCAATTCTCGTTAAGCAAAGGCTTCAGCAATGCGTTAGAAACAATTAAAAAATTAAACAATAATCATAATAATAATAAAGTTGTAGATAGAATCAAAAAATTATGTATAAAGTCCTTTTTTACGACATTGTAGATTATTTGAAATAAACACTTCGAAACGATAAAAATCTTCGCTCCAACGTACTCTAAAAACGTTACTAAATCTTTGCTGGAATATCAGAAATAAAAGAGCCAAAACAACAACAACAACAACAACAAAAGGAACACTTAAAGTGCCGAATAAATCGAAAGAACATGTAGAAGAAGAGGAAGACAGAACAACTTGTAGCTTTTACTGAAAAGTTGATAGAAGTAAACAAAAGTAAGAGCTGCCAAGTGGAAGAAGTTCGTGTAAGAAGTTGTTAAGGAGGAAAGTCAAAGAACAACAACAACAATAACAGCAGCAACAATGGACGGAGCAAAAAAAAAAAAACAAAAACAACAACAAAACAACAGCAAAACTTTATGAGAAGTAATCATAATAAAAGTGAATCCGAAGGCGTCTCATTTGAATAAATGCAAGACAAGAAGAAGAAAAACAACAACAACAACAACAACAAAAACTGCAAAATAGCATAGAAATATGCCCTCTAGAGAAATGTCATCTAGATTATAATAAGTAAAGTGAGAATTTATGCTAAATATAACAAAAAATTCCGATAAAACTAACGAATATTGAGATTATTGAGATTTTGAAATTAGTAAAATGTAAAGCAATAAAGTTGATTTCTGGCAAAAATTGAAAAAAACCAAAAGTCGAAATTTGCCAAATTTAATGAATAGCGACTTCTATGGGTACTTTCAACAAGAGGTGTCATTTTAAATTTCACGTCGTTTTTTATTTGTCAGCACTTAACTATCATTGTGATATTATTTGATATTATAAAATATTTCATTATTAATCTTAGAGTAAATACTTTGTAGTTAAAATAAAAATATCATTACTTTTCAAAAAAATATTGCTTTCTTCTATTGATATTCGCATGACACCTCTTGTTGCAAGACGCATCACCAGGATAATTAATGATATTTTTAGTAATTTTAATATATTCCAAAATTAGTATTTAAACTTACGAGTAGCTAACATGAATGAGTATCTGAGACTTTATAAAATTTATAAAATTTCATAAAATTTATTAAAATAAGAGAGTCGTCCTGTGCGATGAGATTGGAAATGGAGCTGCGAACATATTGTGTTAGTCGAATACGTCTCCATTACCAGTTCCCTTCTCTGGTAAGAGCATGTGCCCCTTGCTGAGCTGTTGGGTCATACACCTGCTCTCTCTCTCCTTTTCTCCATACAATATTGTATTGCGTACGTCTTTTACGCTCTGTGAGTAAACTTCGGTACGAGACGCATGTGTGTGTGTGTTCATCAGTAGCAAAATAAGAATACAAAATTAAGCAAATAGTTTCATACATCATAATTTTTCTGCAGCGACGACTTTTAGCGCATTTTCTTGAGAGGCAGAGCTCTTTAGAGACAGAGCGCAGGCACAAACATGACAACATTATTTCATCACAAAATATTAAAAACTTAAGAAAACGTAACATTTTACAAAAGTGTTTAAAATTGAGAGAAAAAAAAAACAAACACCTAAAAAAAAGGCTTCTCAAAGGGAGAAGGTTCTTCTTTTAGCAGAACTCATTTACTTTCTTGTCTTTTATTTGGCAGAAAACATTTTTCGACATGAGACGTCACTGTTCAAAGTCAAGGAAAGTTAAGGTGTTCAAGTGTTATGGAACAGAAAACAAAAGCCATTCTTGAAAAGCACTTTCATTATTATTGCAAGAAGAAAAAAAAAAAAAAAAATACTAAAAAAACAATTCCGGGAGTTTCCAATAAATAATTTCGAACAATTTCTGGGTTAAATTCTTCGAAATCATGAGAGGCATACTTTAATTTATGAACAACAAATTTCTCACTATAGATAAAATGTTTTGCGACAGTTTTTGCCATTGTAATATATTTTTTTTTCTCGAGTTGATTTTTTTTTTGTTCCTTTGAAAATTAATGTTAGTTCATACATTTGGTTTTTTGTTGGTAATTTTTGGTTTTGCGCGCTTTCGAAATTATTTATGACAAACGAAAAATTGTATAAAACAAAAACAACAATAACAAAAACAACACCAACCAAACATTTAATAATTACACTTGAATGCTTTTTGCAGAATTAATGGCTTTTATGTATTTATGCGTTTATTAACATGATAAAAACGAACACGAACACGAACAACAGCAACAAAAACCATGAAAAACTGATTAAATTGAAATATGGCATGATTGTGCAATTTTTTTTTTTTTTTTTGTCTCAATATTCAGTAGTTTGTTCTTTCTTCGCTCTCAAACATGTTTTGTCTTTCATTTTTTTTGGTTTTTTTTTACCGCCACAATTTTGATGTAAACGTGTTGGGGCAAAAAAAACATGGTGGTCAATCCAATGGCAGCCATTTTATTTATTTATGTACATAATCGCAATACGATTTGTCTGCTAAAGCTAAATTTGCCAAAAAAAAACCAAAACAAAACAAAACAAAACAAAATAAAACAACCACAACGAAACAACAATCACAACAAAACAACAACCACTAGAGACACAACAACACTAACCGAAAGACCTACGGCAATAACAACACCAAAAAGAGTAAGCCTGGTACATAATTGATTGCAAACTTCATGCGTTGCTTTTAATAAACAACGATAAAAGAAAACCAACGTGTTTCAGTTGTTTCTATTGTTATTGCTGTTTAACTGTGAAAGCATTATTTTAAAAAAATTTTGCCTTTTTATTTAAACCAGTGTAGCGGTTTTTTTTCCATTTTTCCAAAGAACACAAACGATTTTAACAAAAAACTTTCTGCATCATCAGCGTAGTAGCCGTAGCAGTAGCAGTAGCAGTGGTAGTAGCAATGAAAAAAATTTTTTAACAGTAATAAGAACAATCATTACAACAACAACACCAATAAAAAATAAATTCAGTTACAAAAGAGTGACTAGAAAAAATCTGGAAGCGAACAAATCATCGGCCGACAAAAAATTAACATCAACAATAAGAGAAAGAAACAACAACAACAACAACAACAACAACTACAACAACATAAACTGATAACTACCGACAGACGAACGGACGCATCGGTTGCACGGTTTGATAATTTTTATCGCATGAGAAGTAAAAAAAAATTGTGGAAAAAGAGGGTGAGAGGGGGACATTTTAGCAAGTGGCAAAAGGCAACAGAATATTATTTAAAATAGTTTTAGAGAGGATTTAAAATAGTTTTCATGGTAAAATCCACGGTTAAAAATAATTTTATTCAGTGTAAGTAAATTCACGACAAGCAATGACAACATTTCGGTCAACGGCCATTAAATTAATGGACCATTAAAGCTTTTCGGTAACCTCAATTCGTGATACGACGACATCGTATTGAGCACTCCAATCGATCATAAACCGTGGCTTTTGCCGCCTGACTATGCCTGGAAGTGGTACAAATAAGCGTCATAAACTATTGTCTATATACATATATACAGCATATACTATATACTATACGTACTGTTGTGAAATTTTTTAATAACATTACAGAATATTCATTCAATATCTGTTAACACTTTCTACATAGAATAGAATAAAACTTGAAGATTCTGTTAAAATTTACAGAATCTGTGAAAATTTAACAGAATATGTTAAAATTCAGAAAATGTGCTAACATTTTTTTCATTTTGTTGATTCGAAGGAGCTTTTAAAAGTTAATGAATTTGTTAAAATACCGGAAAATATGTGAGAATTTGTAGAAAATGTTAATAACTTCAGATTTTTTAACATTTTAAGGATCTGTTAAGATCTCAAGAATCGCTTTCGGCTTTTGTGGAAACTGTTAAGCACTCACTTAGTTTTTAACATTTCAAGAATCTCCATTAAGACTTTATTTAATATATTTTACAATAGATAAAAATCGGTTTAATAAGACTTTAATAGAATCTGTTCAACGGTTTCAATATTTCCAAAATATAGGATGTGGTCATGATATGGCTCCTTCAATTTACGCAATTATAGTCGTAGCAAAAAGCAAGCATTTTTTCTTACAAAAAAAGTAATCAAATTAATCTTTTTCTCGACTTTTCTTCTCTCAATTTCTTCTCTACGTCTTAAATGTTTACTCATTGAGTCATTGTTGTTTTGTTGTTGTGTTGTTGTGTTGTAAGATTGGAAGGTTAGTGACCGTATTACGAGCTGGTATTGTCAAGAATATACATACATAATTATCCTGTCATTGAACTTTTGACGTAAGCAGCCATTGACGTAATTCTATGATATTTATTTTTTTTTTTTCTATTTATTGTGTTAAAGTGAAAAAAGTCAGTTTTGGGTGTAAATAAACCAACCAAATCAACCAACCAAACATATAAACACACCAACAACAAAAACAACAACAACATTCAACAGGCTGTTTGAAAATTAGGAAAGCTTTAGAATACAATAAAAGAAGAGCAAACAATTTTTATTGCGAAGAAAGATGTTGGAAGATACGAACGAACGAACGAACGAACGCTGAAATAATAATTGACATTTGTCAATATTTTCCATGGATTCTCAAAGTCGTTATGACCACCCACGTGGAGCGAAAAAGGCAGTCACTTGACACATACACACTTAAGAGAAAAGGGCGAGGAAACCATTTCCATACGGTTGGTTTTATAGGTTTTAGCATAAAATAGACAAAGGCTAAAAGGTTTGGCATTTATTTTATTTCTTTCGAATTTTGTCATTAATACAATAATAAAATATTGCACAAACTTAGCATAGATTTAAGTAGATATCTTCTTCTTCTTTCCCTTAATTTTTAGGTAAATCTTACCGCAGAAAATTTTTTAGAAAATTTTACAAATTCTTAATTTTTTTTTTCTTTTGGAAAAGTGTTATGCGCAATACTTTTCCAAAAAAAAAAAAACGGAAGAATATTTTTTTTCGCTCTCGCAAGACACTCTCGCTTTCTGAGGCTTATAAAAAAAAGTTTATCTACTATTTTTATTTTAGCTTCAAATGAAAAGTAACAGTTTTTTTACAGCTTATCCTTATCCTTTTTCTTTTCTTTATTTTTTTTTTTTAATAACTTCTTCCAAAAGAGCTCTTTTTGTCGGCGATAAAAGGTTTTATTAAGCTGCAGACTCTTAGTTGTGGCTCAGCAGCCACAAATCCTGAGGTTAAAAATATGATAAATGTTCATCGTCGCGTTTCATTTCACACTTACGCAAACACACACCGACGCAAACGCACACTTGCCCATCCGCAAGCATAAGCATATAAATACAAGTCGATACACCCACAAGTAGATACGAGTACATACTCACACATTAACAAATACGAGTACAGGCCTATGAAAGAGCGAGGTGCATACGGCTTTAAAACATAAACGAATCATAAACGAATCATGCACGACATTTCCACTTATCCATACAGAATCGTGCTGTTTGGCGCAAATAAAGTGACAGCGATAATTTCAAACACTAACTATTTTTTATTAGTGTCGGTTTGATGGCATCGACGACAGACGATGACAACGTGGCAGATCGATGCGGGGAAATGTCGTCAATGACCGAAATAAGGCAATTGTCATCGTCGCGACGGTACATAGAAGTCATCGGTTTCTAACTAATCCATATAAAATTTACAGTCTAAGAAAGGAATTTGTATGAAAATTCGGTTAAAAGAAAAATTGATTTAAATAAAAAACTAACTTCAAACTAAACTGTCTCAAAAGCAAACTCAAAAGCGACCTGATGCACGAGTCTTCGGCATTGAGTCATGAACGATTTGTCATGCATGAATTTTGGGACTGGCGAAAACAAGACCGCTGAATGCCGAACACCGAACACCGAACACCGAACGAGCAATCCATAAATCGAAAAAGTGCGACAAACTTCACAACGAACAAACAGCGAACGATAACTGATAAGCGATAAATGCCGTCGTATTGATAAACGACTTTATACTATCTGCGTTGCTCCGTAGCCATGACTTTGGTGACTTTTACCTCACCGTAGCCGTTTAAGGAAACCGACAAACTCGAGACTGAAAACGTTTTCAAGCTCAAAGATTATTTATCTGAATAGAATGAAGTCAAACGCAAGACAGACGTATGCAGACAGACCGTTAGACACTGGATAATAAATTGCTTTGAGCCATTTCACTTTAAGTGGCGGGTGGATGGCTGTGTGTAGGTGTGTGTGTGTCTTTTTATTTTAACCTGACAGTTTGCCAGTCAAAAAGCTCAAATTGAAAATGTGTGGTCCTTATCTTGACATGAGATTATTTATCAATTCAATTGAATTTAATTCAGTTGAAGAATTGAAGCAAATCCTTAAAGGCAGCCGCACGCACAATCAAAGCGTTATTAAAATGATTCCTTCGGAATATTTAGTACATACTCTTTTTTAAAATAGATTATCTTTGCAGTGTATTTATTTATAAACCAAGTTTTCTATGGTTTTAAAATGACACCTCTTGTTGGAAGCGGAGGATTAATTGTGGATTTAACCAAGCATTCGAGAGACATCACAGGATTCCAAGGAGTTTTTATGGCTTTTCTCGATGCTTCATTTCTTCGACTTCATTACCGACTCTTTAACTCGACTCATCACAAAATTAGTTCCTTTTACTACACGTAGTTACCACTCCGATGCTCCGAAAACAATGCTCCGAATTTCTTTCTATATCCGTTTCTTCGGCATAACTGCTTTTCCTGCGGTACAATTATTTTGTCCGCCCGAAGACGGACGACCCTGAAGAGTCTTTCTACACTTGCACAATTTTCTGGCTCTTCTCTTTTTATTGTTAGCGGTTCATTGCTTTTCTCCTCCATAAACCGGAGTCTGTCATGACATTTTATGTCGCACAGGATTTTATGACAAAGCAACCAACCACAAAGAGAACATTGCACGTCTAAATACTAATGAGGTAATTTTCGTATCGTTCGTATTTCATGGAAGTGCTCCAGAGAACTGAAATTAATTAAAGCAAGTAGTACCAGAATTCAGGACGTTTAGCAACGGCCACGTTAAGAACATTAAACACAACAGAAAAATAAAAAATGAAGAACAAATAAATGTTTATTATTAAGAAAATGTTTATTAATTAAATATACGTAATAAAAATACGTAATAATAATGAAATAGAAAAAACTACAGTGTAAATTAATTATTTATTAGAACAGTTCTAGAACAAAACTTCGGAGGCAATCCGGGCACCATTTTTCAGGCTAAAGAATCTGAAGATTACATTCCGCGAAAGTGTTTTGTGGGCGCAATCCGTGCTGCGGTCATTCGAAAAAACTAACAACAACAACAACGAACATTCCTCTCGTTCCTTTTCTCTCATTACTGCAGACGATTTGTTCTCTTGCCGCAAACACTGACCAAAAATGACTGCGTCTGCTCTGCGTCCACGTGCCAACGGATCGAAAGGATTGGACTACATTTTTCTTCTCACTTCAACAAACTGCGACACTCTCTCTGAGACTCTCGAATTTGAAGTCAGCGAGAGCACAACCGAACCAACCGAACGAACAAATGAAATCAAGAGCGTTCAAGAACGTCAGTAAACGCGCCAGAAATCGCAGATGCAGACGGAGCAGCAGCAGCAAATATTTCATTAGCAACCTCAGCAACAAATGGGTAAAGAAGAAGCCACCACCGAAAAGCAGCGAAAACAACAACAACAACAAGCAAATCAACAAAATGAACGACAATAAATAATACGTTGCAATTTTTTTCACAGAATCAACATCGTCCGTACGTGAAAAGTGTTGCTGGCAACGACACGACGGACAACTAACCGGAAAGAATCGGGCGCAGCAGCAGCAGCATCAGCATCAGCAACAAACAGCAAACATTTTACATGGCATTTTTATCCACCGAGCTGCAAAAATCTTGCCTCACGAAGCGACAAAGAAAGTTCACACCAAGCAAACGCTAGAAAAAAAAAACGCGACCAGCAGAAAAACGCTCGCTCGACCTCTGGCGCTCTGCCGCTCTGCCGCTCCGTTGCACATTTTGGTAATTTATTTGAGGCACGGCATTGCCAGCGTCAAATTTCCGGTCTGTGTTTGTGAGCAATTTATCATTGGAATGTGTTTCAGGCGGAGTGTGACGAAAGAATGTGCAAGTATGTGTCATTTTCAGGGATGCAAAAGGAAGGCAAGCGGCGGCCTGCAATGCCGTGTGGAACCTATGCTGCGTGTCAAAGTTGAAACAAAAATACCAAAAAAAAAAAAAAAAAAACAGAAGAAAAAGATTAGTGTGTCATCGTAGTTTGTAATTGCGTCGACCTCTGGCTAGATAGACGTCGACCAAACACCGCTAGCAGAAGTTATGATAAAGATTTCGATGATGAACGATGATGGAGTTGGAGGCAGGATGAAGCATCTTCATTATCACGATACCTACGGCTAAGTTGGAAAGCACGACTAAAGTGTCTTCTTCTTCTTCTTCGTCTTTCTGCGGGCTGAATAATAATGCTCCTGTTTGTTTTGCTCTGAATAAATACAGCCAGCCAGCATGTGTTCGTTCTGCTTGTGAAACTCATAACCATCATTGGCCACACGGCAGCAACAACAAAGACAACAACAACAACAACAATAACAACAGCAAATGACAACCGCATAAAACTTTGGAGGCAGCTGCCCGGAAAACTTATTTCGGAAAATTTCTCCCAACAAAAAGTAAGAGAACTAAAAAAATCAGAAAAAAATAAACAAAAGAATTAAATGAAAAAGAACAGCGCAAAATAAAAATGAAGCAGCAGCACAAAAGATGCGTTTCCGCTGTTGCTTGTGTCTGTCCGTCGAGATCGTAGCAACAGCAGCAGCAGACAGCACGCGTGTCGGCAGACGGAAGCGGAAGCAAACGAACGAACGAATCCTTGTTTTTATTTGCTCTCTTTTAATGTTGTGTGCCTTCTGCCTCTTCTTCATCCTCTTCGCTTATCATTTCCAATTTCATTTTCATTTGTGTATTGATGCTGATGCTACGCTTCGTCCTTTATTTACTGGATTCGTTTGCTTCCTACGCTTCGCATAATCTGCGGAGCTGCGAGTACGTTTCTTACGGCATTTATTTCGCCTGAAGAGTGAAGAAATTTGAATTTTTTCCAATTTCATACCAAACATACCACGACGAATGGCGTAGTATGATGAACAGCAAGCAGCAAGCAGCAAGCAGCAAGCAGCGGCGGCATAGTTGTTTTCTCAGCAAAAAGAAAGACCATAACATAAATTTGCTTCCTTCTCATTTTTATCACTCACTTTAAGTCCGTATTTTTCTTTTTCTTAACTTTTCCTTTATTTTTCATTAGTTTTGCTGTCTGTTTCTTGTAAATTATGACAGCTTTACGACGGCTGACGTCGGCAGTCAAAGGAATAAAGAAGGTTATGTTTGGTAGCGCGTGCTGTCAATCATACTCGTACGATATTACAAAATGCTCTCAGCATTATTTATGGGTTATGTTTTCGTTTAATTTTGATTTTATTTTCAATTTATTTGCTCTACGCGTAGCTCACAACGCCCCCCCCTTAAAGCACACGCATAACCGCTAAGTAGTTAAAAATACAACAAGGCCTAATTTTTAATGGCCTCATTAAGTTGTTGTATTGCGAGCAACTATATGGTTTATTGTTATACATTTGCTTACATTTTACAACTCTGCTTAACAGCTGTTAATGAGCTGAATTAGTTGTATTTAATTAAGCTCAGCTGACTTTTATGATGCGTTTAACATAAAAACAAAATTTCATTTTAAAAATTTAGAAGCAAATTTGAGAAGGAAAAAAAACACCGTTATTAAATTAATGAAGAAGCATCAACTGAATTGAATCGAATACGAATCGAATTAATGAAATTTAAGTTGTTTTTAATTTTTTCTCAAAGTTTTGGAAGATGATTCTTAAGCAGGATTGGCATTCGACAAGAATTTTTGGACCTTGTATGTAGTCTACGTCGAAAACTGTAGAGTACTTTTCCACATGTCGAAAACCTCAACCTTGTCGAAAACTCCTAATGGATAAGATGCACTTTGAATGATTAAAATTCGTTGTTGTCATTCCATAAATGTTCCATTTTTTCACAAAGCATTTGACTGAACTCAAAAATTAAATTCAAATTAATGTATTTTTTCATCGAAAAATCTTTGTAGCGTTCGTTTGTTCTTCTTGTAATTGATGAAGGTACATTGTTCAGAGTTTTCGACAATTTTGGGTAATCTACTGCAATTTGGTTTGGTAGTTTGGTATCGTAGGTATTCGACATGTCGAAAATGTCGAAAACTCGACAATGTATTCGTCGAACCCAGTTCTTATGAAATGAAGTCCTTGCCGCCCGCAAATGTTTAGTAATGAATTAGTGAAAAAATGTCTAAATATTTACAAATTTGTATTTTCAAAAATGCAGACCAGTCGTCTCTCTTAAACGCTTTAATAGAGCACTCTGCTGAGGGTAAGAGAATCCTTCGCTCTTATATGAATTCAATTTGACAAATGAAGAAAACAAATCTATTAGCGTCCTTCATGTAGTCGCAATATTTGTCTTATTTTGAGGTTCGTTCCATTAATACCGACGACCAAAACGACTAATACAAAATAAGGACCTGTTTCACACAAACGAAGGGGATTTCGTTATTTCGTCTGGTTATTTCGTCTAATTTTTTGTCTTCTGCTTTCTCTCCTTTCTCCTATCTCTCTCTCTCTCTCTCTTTCTCTCTCTCAATCAACCAACCGCGTCTGTACAGCATTCTTTTTGTAGGTCACCCGGAGGAAATAGCTGGAAATGCTGACGATTGGCCGCCGACGACCGCATTGTTGTTGCTGTTGTTGTTGTTGTTGTTGTTGTTGTTGTTGTTGTTGTTGGTGTTGTAGTTGTTGTTGTTGTTGTTGTTGTTGCTGTTGTTGTTGTTGTTGTTGTTGTTGTTGTAGTTGTTGTTGTTGCTGCTGCTGCTGTTGTTGTTGTTGTTGTTGTTGCTGCTGCTGTTGTTGTTGCTGCTGCTGCTGCTGTTGTTGTTGTTGTTGTTGTTGTTGTTGTTGTTGTTGTTGTTGATGCTGATGATGATGTTGTTGTTGTTGTTGTTGTTGTTGTTGTTGTTGCTGCTGCTGTTGTTGTTGTTGTTGGTGGTGGTTGTGGTTGTTGTTGTTGTTGTTGTTTGTTGTTGTTGTTGTCTTTTGTTGTTGTTGTCGTCGTTGTTGTTGCTGCTATTGTTGTTGTTGTTGTTGTTGTTGTTGCTGATGCTATTGTTGTTGTAATTGTTGTTGTTGTTGTTGTTGTTTTCTGACTCAGCCCACCTGATAGAATGAAACAGACCACAGAGGAATTGTTGTTTGGCAACGCTGCACTGCAGGATGGTTGGCGTCCGATTCGGACTCGACTCGATGTTTTTAATATAACATACGATATTACCGATATAAACAAATACAAATACAAAAACAAATACAAATACAAATACAAATACAAATACGTTTTATTAACAATCAACAAAAGCAATGGAATTCTTTTGGAGAAAGAGAAGAGATAATAAATGGTATAAAAAGAAAAAGAAAAAAGCAACGTTCACAACACAAATAACGATACGTACATACATACATATTGCAATATTTAGCAAGAACAAGACAAAGGCGGACAAAATGTTTCATTTTGCTAAAAATTTTGTTTATGTTCTTAAATTTTCTGCCTTCAAACTTTCTCAAATGAAGCCTCCCAAACTGGTGGCTTTTAACTCTTCCCCTTCTTCTTCTTCTTCTTCTTCTTCTTCTTCTTCTTCCACCTCTTCTCCCTCCGGCTTCTAATATTTTCCTCAAATCAAAATGAAAATAAAGTGAAGCAATTTCCAATGAAAAACAAGAAAATAAAAACAATGAAAAGAACAGAGAAATAAAGAAATCTGCTCTCCGACAAAGAGTACATATTCTTAAAGTTATATCGAAAAAAGTAAGAAATTGTCCGGAATAAATTGTAACAAAATGGCGGAAAATACATTTTGTGTGAGAAATGTAAAAAAAAAAAAAAACAGGAACAAGATGAAGCAGTAGAAGCTCAAGAAGACCGGCGATAGGAGACAGGAAGCGATACTAAAGCAGACTTTCTCAGTCGAGACGAAATAGCGAGACGAGACAGAATTTTCAAACGTTCCCGAGAATCGAGAAAGGGACAAACTTTTTTTTAACGAGCCGAGTTCAAAATATGAGACAAAACTTTCAGTCGAGACAAGAATCAAGTATAAGACTGTCTAAGACGACGATGAGACGAGATGTCGTGACAAGAATTTAGAGTGTAGAATAGACTCAGGAAAGGAAGAAAGGACACTCTCATTCGAGACGAGATTCCGAGACAAGACGGACGAGATTTTTAGCTCAATCCAGAAGACGAGATTGCCTTAATCTCGAATAATCTCGTACAATGGCAGTCATGTAAACAATCGAAATTTAAATTTATAATACGAAGATAAAACAGCAGCAGCAAAAGAAGAAGAAGAAGAAGAACAAGAAGAAGAAGTTATCTAATAGTAAAGGTAAAATGTTTCCATTTGAAGTGAGCCCTTTATATAAAAGCTTTGAAGGACTGAAAATACTTGTATGTATACTTACAAGTGGCTTCAAAGTATTTGAGTGAATTCAATTAGAGAAGAAGAAGAAGCAGAAAAAGAAGAAGAAGAAGAAGGTTTTTTAAGTAAATCAACGAGTTAAGTTCAAATTAATTATGGTTTAGTAAAGAGATTTAAAAGGTTTAGACGAGTTTTCTCTTCAATCGATTTCCATGCAAAAACTCAGCGGAGCCTTAAGGTCACTTACGGTAATAATTGCGATCAACGATGGAATGCTGACTCAATCGGAAAGTGCTTCTTCTTCTTCTTTTTTTTTTCTTGCTCATATTAAAAAAACACATTTCCTCTAGCATTTTCCATTATTTTCATTTTACAAAATAATAACTAATCTTCATGCTCTTTGTAAAGAGACGAATGATTTTGCCATAGAACTTTTACTTTCTTTTCAACTAATTTCTTCTTCTTCCTCTTCTTCTTCTTCTTCTTCTTTTTTTTTTCTTTTTTCTTTCTTTATTTTCTACTTATTTATTCTTTCGTAAATTACGTAGTGAAAAATGGATTAAAAGTCATTTCAGTCTTTCTTGTATTCTTTTTTGAACACAACCAGCGGGCTTTCTCCAGTCTTCTTCTTCCTTCCTACCGTATTCTTCTTCTTCTTTCTTCAATAGATTCTTCCTCTTTCTCTCGATTGGCATAACCCTGAACTCAGCCTTCTTTATTATCGTGCAAAGGTTTGAAGTATTCTTCAACGCAACGCTTATTACCGCAGGCACTGTCTATAAGCACACGCTTGCACACACACACACACACTTGCACACATCCACATTGTATCAGATTTAACGAGTGTTTAGTTAACTTGTCGTCTCTATCTTCTTCTTCCCCGCCGGCGCCTTCTTCTGTGTGGTTTTAGTACTTTTAGCATCCATCTGTCACCATTCATTCGTAGCATTCATAAAACTTCTCTTTGGATTTGTGAACGAGACTATCGATCAAGAAAAGAGTGAAATAACACGATAATTTTTATAGCCATGTTGTCGAAAGAGTGCGAGAAAGTCAAACAGACAAAAAGAGAAGGAAAGTTCTAGAAGACCGAAGTTGCCAGAGAATTCGTTCGAACTTTTTTAATGAAATCAACGAATGGTATGGCTCTTACAGTTTTACGATTATTTCATAAAGTTAAGTCATTTAATAAGAAATACTTTATTACTTTTCAGAAAACTCTTTTTATGATTTTCGCATTTTGCTACAATCTATTCGTGTGTCCTCTTGTGCGTGTAGTCCTGCATACGGGCTTGCGAGTACGTACAAGCAACTGACAAGTACTTCACAAGTAGTATATAATTTATATTATACGTAGTACTGCAGTGTGTACAGTAAAACTTTTGACTTGAATATACAAGAAATCGTTAAGACTTTTTATGAATTGGAAAGAATTTAATAATTTCTTAAATCGGAGACTCGTCACCCATCGCCGACGAGTGCAGAGAGCAACAGGAAACGAGTAGGTACCTACTTTATAACCAGACAAAAGCAATTTCTTAACATTCCTCATGAGGTCATAATCATCGTCGTCAGCGTGACAATTTACCTGAATCCAAGACGGCAATTCCATTTAAGTCACTTTGTAATTAGTTGTTACTCGTATTAAGTTAAAGTCAAGATATTTGAGAAGTTTAAATTTTCAAATTTATAAATTTTTTTCAAAATCGTTTCAAATCGTTTTCGTTTGTTTGTTTTTTTCTGGTTATGATATGATACGTTCGGCGACGTATAATTTTGGATAAAGCTTTAAAGTTTACTTCTGAGAAAATCGAAAAGTTATTTGATCAACAATTTTGAATTATCCTTAATCTTAGGATAATTAATGTTGCATTTCAGTATATTTTTTTGAACTATTTAAAAACTGGTGTATTTTATAATATTTATAATCTCAATTTAGCATCCGACAGAGGTGTCTCGCTGGGATCTATTTTCGCTTCCGAGTCTTCTACTCCGTCCATTCTGGGTTATCAATGCCGGTGATGGCCTTAATATACACCAAGTGGTAATCAATCCGAGTAAAGATAGCCTTTGAAGGACACGGTGCTGTTTTCGGCTGTGTTGAAACAGCAATGATTTCCGTTGAATTCAACAAGATCAAAAGGGCCCCAGTACCATCCGTACATAAGGGTAGATCTACACATAGGTGATCTTCTCTGAGAGGGTTTAGAGATAAGTGTTTGTAAGAAAGTGCACACGACTGTTCGTCAAGGATCGTAAAAGTTCCTGTGGTGTGAAGTGGCGAAGGAGCCCTGCATGTTGGATAAAATGAACTTAAAGTAGCTCTTTTTCCGTTGTAGTCTTCATTCAAGAATCGGGGCAAACGGGCCGGCTTAATATCGCAGGGCACATTAAACGAAAATTTTATCAATCCTACATCGGTGTATACTTCAGATACTATAAAAGTATAACGGTAAAATAAGTCCTTTTTATTGACGAAGTAGCTGCCGCATTTGCGTAAAGCTGTGGACACAACTACAAAGTCCGCACTATGGAATATCGAAAGTTATTAGGATTTTAAGCGATTTAAAAATGGTTGAATTACTTACTCGTGAATGCAGTGACCGGCGGTCAAAATCCAATCCTTTGCGATAAAAGAGCCACTGCATGCTTTACATTGGAGTGCTTTAGAAATCTCTAGTTTGACCATGAACTGTAAAGCTCTCTCGCCGAAGGCTGTTTGGTCTCTGAAGCTAGCCCTTTCACCAATCAGCGCACGGTTTCTAGGGTTAGGGGCGCCAGAAATGGTAAGAGATCTTAAAAGGATGATGATTAAAAATTTCATCATGCCGTAGTTTCGGAAAAACTTTATTAAGACTAATTTATTCGAATTCATAGCGGGCCTTTTTTATTTCCAAACGCTAGAAAAAAAGCGTGGGAGCATGTAATTCGTTAAGTCCAAATTGCTGGAGTAATCGAGACTGAGGCTGGTGATTTCGGAAGGCGCCTGGAAAATATTGTGGAACTTCAAAGAGTCTAGAAGGCATAATAAAGTGTAAGTTAAGTACAAAATATTAAAGTGAAATAGTACTATAGTAAAACAATGCTGTTAAACGGAAAAACCATAACGCAATATTGATTAAGTCAAGCCCGCGATATACGACACAAGAGTTTGTGGAAACATAGAATATCCATCACTCAACCGATCACATTCCGAAGACGGTGGGACACAAGAGCGAGCTAGCACGATATTTGGGTTCCTTAAAAACTCATCATCAAGTTTTTAAGTCACAAAACTCATGCTCCACAAAAATTGAAATTTAGGATTTAAGGACTTCAGGATTGTAAATTAGGTAAAGTAACTCAAGTCAAGGTATTTAAATTGTGCTATAAAATTGAAAAAATTCCCAGAAATACCCTAAAAATAATCTAAACTAAATCTAAAACTAAAAACTAAAGCTTTGGTCTTATAAAAATTAAGCATTGTTTTTAACTAATTTTCGTATGTACTTACTTTTCTTTCGCGAACCAAAATTACTGAAACCAACTTCAATAAATTACTGACTATTTAGACATTCTTGAAAGAATTGATATCTGCCTTTTTAACGTAGGCGCTGTCCTTGAACTCAACTAGCTAAGTAAATAATAACGACGTATTACGTGTAGCTTTTTGTTACCAACCAGTTCAAAATACATATTTATATATATTTAATACATATTTATTTAAATACATAAGAACAATGTATAATAAATTAGATAACAAGCATTTCATTTTGACAAGAGGTTTCATTTTGAATCAGCAGAAAAACGCAACTTTTTTGTAAAAACTGGTGACGTCTTTATTTTAATCAAAAGCATAAGCTCGGAGATTCTAGTAATAGAACATAATACATAAATTGTAATGGGAAAAAATATACTATTTAAAAAAATTTATCATTTATCGCATAGAGAAGAAATTAATCGCAGATTATGATTCCGCATTCGTCCATCAATGTAAGAATGGAATTAATTGAGAATGGATTTTTAGAAGAGCAAAATACTCCAGCTAATTTGTCATTTGGCGTTCTGTTCATTTAGTATGCAAGAAAAGGAAACAAAGGACCTTCCTTGGCAAAACTATTGATGCAAGTTAATGGAGAACATTTACGGACAAGATTTCAAGTGGCTCGTTCAGTGATGCCGCATCATCGTATGTATGTCGTCCCGGCATTCTCATTCATTCATCCAAGCATCAATCACTTCGTTGGTGTCAGTCACTATAAATCACCATAAATCGAAATAAATTAAATTTTCGATTTGAGTTGAATTGAAGAAAATGAGCAAGAACGAAAGGGTCGAATGGTACCGTACAAACGCACACATACAGACACACACATGTACTCACACCGGCCGGCATCCTCTCACCAGCTCTCACCGAACTCGGTTTCGAACTGGAACCAACACAACAAGTTTGACAGGGTTGCCATAAAATTGGCCGAAGAACTGCCTGACGCTGCTTTCAAGAAGATTACTTTTCTTTTTTTTTCTTTGTTGCCATAAAATCAACAGATGATTCAGTGTGAAAGCGGAGACGACACTAACACACACACACACACACACACATTTACAGACGCTCAACAAGCTCTTCTCTTCATCAAACATTTACGGATGGTTTGGATGGTTTACATGAGAATACATCGAGAATTATCCATCTGCTAAGGATATGTTGACATTACCGTACAAACAGACAACAACAACAACAACAACAACAACAACAACAACGACAACAACGGCAACGACGACGACAACAACAACGACAACAACAACAACAACAACAACAACAACGACACGGAAAAACTAGCTTGCTGCTTCGAAGCAAAATTAGCATTGTTTATTACCTGCAGTTGATGTTTGTTGTTGTTGTTGTTGTTGTTGTTGTTGTTGTTGTTGTTGTTGTTGTTGTTGTTGTTGTTGTTGTTGCCGTTGCCGTTGTCGTTGTCGTTGTTGTTGTTGTTGTTGTTGTTGTTGTCGTCGTCGTCGTCGTAGTTGTTGTTGTTGTTGTTGTATTTAACAGCCCTGACGCAAAATTGTTTGAACTTAACTCAAGAAATTTCCAACAAAATCGCATGATTTCATCAAATTCAGTGCATATCAATAGAACTACACACACGCACACACACACACACACACAGCCATCATCATAGCCACTTACAGTTCGGTTACATGATCTGTTGAGGTGTGTGTGTGTGTGTGTGTGTGTGTGTGGGTGTGCTGATATGTGTGTACATATCACTGTCAATCTCAGTTTCCGGCTTTGCGCGCAGTTCTTCCGATTTCACTCGCCTGAAAATTCATCGATTTGCAATCAAAACAAAGAAAATGATTTGGTTTTTTTTGGCTTTGTTTTTTTTTTGTCGTCCTCCTCGTCGTCCACCTTCTCCCTCTTCCTGTACTCCGTCCCTTTAACCATTTAAGATGTCAGCAACACTTGTCTCCATCGCATCGCATCGCATTGCATCGCATTGCATTGATTCAGTTCAGTTTAGTCTTCACGTTCATACCGCAATCCTCGTCGTTTTGCATTCGAAATTTCTCTATCTCTCTCTTTCTCTCTCGCTCTATTGACTGTTCTTTACACAATAATACGATGGCGATGACGTTTTTCGCCTCAAGTCACTGAACAAGAAGAAGAAGAAGTAGAAGAAGCGAAAGAAGCCGAAGATAAAAAACAACAGCAAAAGTTACCGTTACTTCTGGTAAAAATGCTGCAGTGTCAGTCAACGTTTCAAATCATGTTGATGCATGGAAAGGAAAAACCAACTGCAATTTTCCGCTTGGCCTGCAGTTGATCGATCTCGGTCTTTTTTACAAAAAAAAAACCAACTCTCTATTTTTTTTGAAAATATTGCAGTTACTGAAGCACCAGCATTAAGATTGTGGGTAGAACTGACAATCAAAAACAGTTGCGTCCTTTTGCAATCCAATCTTCTTTCTTTAACCCTCTCGTTCCGGACATTATTCTACAAAAAACCGGCATTCGCTTCAATTGACAATGACAATAGATAAATATTTGTATATTCCAATAACGCAGAAATTGTGTATCAATATATTAGCTAAAAACTGCTATTCTTCCGTTTTTAAAAGCAAAAAATTTTCAAAACAAAACTTCGACAATTTCGTAATTTCGAAATTTCTTACTGGCTTTTTGGAGATCACTGTAATAGCAAATGGCTTACGATATACATATAAATACGATACTATATACGCACAATATATAAGGTCTACAGATTAATTCAACAGCGTTCTCACCATTGAACCGTTTTATCGTCATTACCACGATGAAGTGCCTTTGAAAAATTCTACAATCTCTATTTTTGTAAATAAAAATTCGGAATATTACAGACTTCATTATTATGCCGGAATTTAATTACAAAATACTTCGTTAAAACCAAAATTTTTATATACTCCTCCTATACATGAATTTACCAAATAACCCACAACAACAACAACAACAACAACAATGTTACCTGTGTAGAAAAATGTGTCAGTCTTTTAGCCGTAAAAAGTTCTTTTTTATGGAAACTTTGTTAATATTTGATTTATACTTACATTAACACGGATAAAAGTTGATGATGCGGATCTAAGTAGGTGCAGAAGAAAAAGAAGAACAAGAAGAAGGCGAAAAAAAGCTCAGCCCTTTAGGAAACAAATAAACGCCAATATAAATTAAAGCAAGGAAAGCATGGAATGAATGCTAGAAGTAATTCAGCAATACTTCGAAAAGAATGATGTCAAAAGAGAAAAGAAGAGAAAAGAACTAATTTTCTGCATTCTTGCTTCATTTACGAAACTATTGATTTCTCGATTGATTCCTGTGTAAGCGCGATGAAATAGGAAAGAACTGCACAGCGTCGCGTAGAATACGGCCAAACAGTTACATACCGACATAAAAGATGGCGCACCCTGTAACGCATTCACTTTCTATGCATTCGTTCTAACATTCCCGTTGGGTAGTTAACATTTCTACAAAAAATACAAAAACACACACACTTCCACACACTTTCACACAAGTTAATGCTCAAGAGTGTGGGCATATGAAAAAAGCAAAAATCATCAGCACCGAAATCTGGTTGCAGAAAAAAAAAAAACGAAGAAAATGCAAACAAAAATGACGATAATTTACAGTAGATTTTTTTTGGTAGATTCTCATTTTTAATTCTCATTATGCGGAACCGACGGCCATGCCCTTAAAGCAAAGTTGAAATGTTTTCATTAATACAAATTGCTAAGAATCTCATTTTTTAGATTCTCATTTCGTCAACGAGTATTATCGATGCCTCGGGGGAAATTATAGAGATAGGAACAACTTCCATAACAGTGAGAAATGAGCAACGAAACGAAGGAAGGAAGGAAGGAAGGAAGGAAGGGTAGAAGGAAGCCAGTATAAAAGATTGTAGGGAGAGAAGAAGATACGTGACGAATAAACAAAATTTTTTAAAAATAAGCATCGCTGGTATTTACCGCAGTTACGTGATATGGTTTTTTATGACTATTTTAAATAAAACCGCGATTTTTTTTAACAAAAAAAGATAAACTATTCTTCTTTGTCACAAAAACTGAAATGACGCTGATTACGGCTAAAATTTCGATGGTTTTTGCTCAAATTCTCAAATTTTCCGGATCTCCTCCGCCTTGTGAAGTTAGCAGTGACGAGAAAAATGTAGGCTATCGCTTGATTTAAAAGTTATAGCTCTTCCAAATTTGCAAATATAAGAATTATAACTCCTAAACTGTACCAGCCATAAACTTGATATGGATTGATATCGTTGATATCGTTTTAAAGGCATTTCTTATTCTCGACATTTTATGTTAAATAAATTTTTTTCATTTTATGTTAAATAAAATATTATAATTTTTCTATTGTTTTTTGGTAAGTTTTTTTAAAAGAAGTTTTTTAAACAAAAAACCTCATTTTATATGCTTTTTTTGATATATTAAATAAAAGCAAACTAAATTAAAAAAATTAAATTCAAATCAAATTAAATTAAATTAAAATTAAATAAAAGTAAATTAATTAAATAAAAATTAAATTACTCAATTATTACTAACTAACGCATAAAAATTTATTATGAAATCTTTTATTTTAATTTTTTTCAAAAAATTCTTTTTATCAAAAATTTTAATTTAATTTTTTATATTTCTTTTTCATACATTTTTTGTTCTATTTTGATTTCATTAAATTGACATCAATTTTAGGCAAAACCTTTGATCTTTTTCACGTTCTCAAATTCTTTGGACACTTCATTTCACTTCACTGATTTTTCTTTAACTTTTATTTCAATAATTTGTCCATATACGTACGTAATGGTTTTTTTTAATCTTTATCTTTTTGTCTTTTATATATTTTTATGTTTTTTTATCTTTTGGCTTTTTGTCATATTTTTCATCAAAATAAGAAAATAAGAGAAAAGCAACAACAACAACGACGCCCGGCAATTTTTTATCAAGCGAGGTAAAGCGAAAGTCTTCAATAATAAATTCGCGGTGGTCTTAAGCCACCATGTCCTTCCTTTCCTTTCCCTTATTTCTTTCTCTCTCACTCTCTCACTCTCTCACTCTTTCCAGCACTTCCTTCGAGTGCGCTTGAAGCTTCCATTAGTGGCTCGAATGTCTCGAAGGCAGCCTCGAGAGAGAGGCTATATTTTTATTCATTCTTAAAGTTTATGAGGCGAATAAAGCATTATCGACAGAAGCAACACAAGAAGTATAATCACTGAGAATACGAGCAATAGCACCCACATCATTACCGTCGTCATCGACATTATCACCATCATCACCGTCATCAGCCGCGGCAGCAACGGCAGCAACAGTTAGCATGAGCCACAAACAGGAAAGCGAAGGACCAATCCTCATGAAATGATGACACCACGTATTGGCGGCAGCTTGTAAACCTTCTGTGGGCATTATTTTTATTGTTCTTGTTGTTGCGGCTTTTAATAAGCGTAAAACAGAATTGCGGGCAGGTTGATTTAATATCAATTAAAGCAACCACCAGAAGCGTGATGCCGTGACTGAAGGTAACAATCAGCAAATAATGAACTGGCCTACTTGTAAGAAAGACTGAGAGCATTGCAGATAATTTTTTAATGTTTGGTCTTAATTTTTAAAAGACAGAAAGTCATGTCTAAGGAAAAACCTTTTTTAACGACAAATTCTTAAAAGAAATTGGTTTTATTTTTTAAAAGGAGTTGCTGTGATGTAAAAAAACGATGGTTTGAAAATAAAATCGAGTCTGTTATTACGAAAACTGACACGCACCAAAAGCGACATCAAACGCCATGCATCAATAAAACCGTTTTTCATTTTAGCATTCAATCGAAAGTTGGAATTGGTTTCTTCCTTAATGATGCATACTTTCTAAATTTTGCTCTCAAAGAACTCCCTTTTGCTCCTCCTTCTACTTACTTCTTCTTTCGTTTCGGTTTTTTTCTGCTTCTCGTTTTGACAGTTTTTAGCACTAGTTATGCTGCTTTTTCTTCTCCAGTACCTGCCGCTTGTGTCTACGCATTGGACAGTTTCCGTTTCTGATTTCATTATTTTTAGTGATTGTAGGACGGCGGCCACTCACTGTATTCGAATGGGTCGTTTTTTAAATTGGCCTTTTCCAGAGATTTTTCCTGATTGAACCCACCGCGCGCTTGAATATATGCGACGTGGCTGCCCGAAAAAACGCTTAGTTGCTTGACTTGACGTTTTGGGCAAAGATACTCGAAGAGTAGTGTGCGTTTTATGGCCAGACGGACGGACGGACTGAATGAACTTGCCACATTCATTTTGGGCGACTAGTTAGCAAAGTGTTTTCTGTTTTTTTTTTGCCATTGTTGTCAGAGTTGTTCACAGTCTTGCCTTACATTTGCCAAACTGAGCTGTTTGTATTGATTTGACTTTGGTTTTTGCTTTTTTAACAAGGGCGCCCCTTTCCCCCCCCCCCCCCACCACTCTTGTTTCGAGCAAGATTGATGACTTATTAAATACGTAGGAAATGATCAAAGGTTCACAGACGGTTGGTGGCATCCAATGCTGTGAAAGAGCGTAGATTTATTTCAGATAAACTGAAGGCCGAGTACAATTTCCTTAAAAAAGCACATTTTTTTTTAATGTAAATCACATTATGTTTCTATTCAGAACGTTTTAATTCTACACAAAATTGCATACAATTAAATACTCGTAAAACACAATGAAATTAACTGAAATCCGAAATCCAATTTGTTTACGGCAAATATTTAAACAACATTATTGCCTTTCTAAAGCTAATTAGGTTTAATGAGCGCAAATAACTGCAAACACACTAATTACAATAACAACAACAACAACAACCAGTACCACCACCACCATCACCATCACCATCACCAACGTCCCTATCTGGCAAATTGCAAAATTGCAAACCACAAACACAAAAGCAATGAATGCATTACAAATAAATAGGCCTGCCCTAAACTCGACTGCTTTTTTTTTTGGTTGCTCTGTCAGTCCAATGACTCCATGCGATCGACTTTGCCACGCTTCTCAGTTCAAACCTCACAAACTCATAAGCTTCGAAATCGAAATTTTAAATAATTAAATTTGAAGGCATTTTAACAATTTTATGGAGAAGAAATACTCCACGAGTGTACACTGCTCCAAAGCAATTTGAATACGTACAATGCCGAGTAACAATAAAATAAAATACAACAACAACAACAACAAGAACAACCGTAACAAAGAACTTAATTATGGACTAAGGTGTAATAATGCGCCGCTTTTTGTCCCGAACATTTTCAAAATTTAATAGCTAGCAATTTATTTCCGTCTACGCGTAGTCGTCCATCCACGCTAGTGCTGCCATACTTTTTAAATTGCTCTCCAAATAAGTTCTGCTGAACATAGAAATAGCATGAACTGAGAGAATAGAATGAGCATTATGGCCGAAACTCCATGCATACATATATAAAAGCTAGAGGTTATGTTCAGAATTAGGTATTATAAAATTGTGGAGAAAGCTTTAACAAAAGAAAAGTCTTTTAACCAAATGTGTTTACTTCTACGTCATAGCGCTGGAGGTAATTTAAAATCGGTTTAAATTTCAAATTCGGTCTATAATTTATTTATGTACAGCATAAATATAAATAAATTATCAAGTCTCGTAAAACTTTGCTGGAAGTTTTACAACCACGATTTGCGTGAAGAAGCACCAAAAAGTTTATCAACAGAACGCACTGTCAGTCAGACATTCAAATACATACAGAAAGGGACAAAGAGACGCACAACCGCCATACAGTCACACACACACACACACCCACACACACCCACACACACCCATTGATATCCATACGTATGTATGTATGTAAATACGCGTTCACATTGTACTCGTACTTAAAAAGTTGTACGCTTGAAATTCTTTCGCATGCTAAATGCTAAGCAGTCAGTTGGAGACTCTTGGAGACATGGCCACGGATTGCGAGAAGGAGAAGGGTGAAGGGGGTGAGGAGGGGTGGGGGGATGGTGGAGCAGGTATTAGGGTTACTGCGTTGCCGGATGTAAGCTGCGGATGTGATGGCTTTCAAATAACCCATGACGCATGGTGGTTGCATTCACACAGAGATTGTGAAATTGTGAAATAGTGTGATGGAAAAAATAATGTCTGGTAATCGGTGGCAATGTACCAGTTACTCGATAAATACGAACTGCGAAATGCCATGTGGATTTCTATATTTTATACCAGTGTAAAATAAGTCTTGTTTAAATTACGATAAAATGCTTTGATAACATTTGATTTAAACCTATTCGGATATTTTAAAAAAATTATATTCTTAATCTTGTTGATACCGTATTGAGAAAAGAAGCTTCTTCCACTTATTAACCAACTTTCTTGGGAGAAAAAAAAATTAGTGTTTTGTGAAAAAACTTTTATTTATGTAAATTATTATCTTTAATAACTTTTTAAATATTTAACATACATTATTTGAACAATTGTGATTTTATCAATTTATACTCTAAGACAATATACTATACTAATTACTATATTAATAATTACCATATAAATATGGAAATAATATAGTGATTTTGTGACATAAACATACATCAATCCTTCACGTGATCAATTAAAAAAAAAGATTTTTATGAAAAAGGAAACTTATTTGTGAACTTAGTTAAAAAGTTGATATCTCGATATTTCAGGAAACAAATATTAAATAATCGGTAGAAGTAAGTAAATTCCAAATAATCAATTATTTTTTTTTATTTGTTTTTTTTAATTTTTTTTTATTTTTTTTTTACGATTATTATTTTACGATTATTATTTTTTTTATTAGTGATTAGATTGTCATAATTTTACATCACTTTTGGTAAATGATAAAATCGATAAAACTTTAAAATTAATAAGGTACTAATACATAATTTAACCTGTATATTTTTATTTTGATTAACGAAAGCCGTTATCGAGATCAATAAATTCGAAATAAATTAATGTTTAATTAAATAAGGTACACACAATGGATCTCATTAAATTTGATTACTTTTGTAGAGTGGCTGCTTTGATAATACGTAATCATATATTTTCACAATATAAGTTACGCTATTATATTTTTATTACCATTTTTATTGCCTTCTTTTGGAATTTTTGATTTTATTTTGGTCATTTCAATTTGCAAGGCTACAAAATTCACTCTCATTTTTTATTCTTGTTCTTCTTTTTTCCTTTTTTCTTTGTTAAATTTTAAATTTTATGCATGCTGTGTTTCCGTTCATTGCGATCTCTTTGAAATTAAAACATATTTGAGCGGGCCAATGTTTGGCAAAAACAACAAACGCACCACCTTAAGGGAGGGAGGACAACAACAACAACAATAACAGCTGGCAATAATGGTACCGACATTATGTACTTGGCAAATAATTTTCACTTCATACCGCCGTATTTTTATTTAGTATATAAGAACTCGTATTACAAAGTAATACGATAGTAATATAAAAAAAAAAAAAATCTACTTACAAAACTGGTCAGAACATCAAAATGTGAACCTGGTAACGCTTTCATAAAAAATATAGCAATTATTCATCTGTCAAAACGTTATTTAGTCTCAATGTATTGCGAATGCTCTCAAATATAATACAGACTTGAGAGATATAATATAATACAGAGAGTGAAATTTTGAAATATCATACTTATTATCTAATTTATTGTACGATTTAATTCTCTACGTGGTACATATTTTGAACGGTTTGGTAACGAAAAGCTACACGTAATACGTCGTGTATGTTATTTACTTGGTTGATTGAATTCTAAGGACATCATCTACGATAAAAAGGCTTACATGTGTATATGCATTCTTCCAAGACGTCTAAACAGTCGGTAAGTCTTTAAAATTGGTTTCAGTAATTCTTTTAGGTTGTGATCGGCTTAGTGGTGCGTGTTCTATGTATCCAGCAAACTTTCGTGTAGTATACTCGTATCTTTCGTATATCGCGGGTTTGGCTCAGTCAACCTTTATCAGCGTGCGTCATGGTTTTCGCGATTACCAGCATTGTTTTACTATAGTATTATTTCCTCTTATACTTTTGCTTATAACTTACCATTTATTTGACCTTCTAGATTTTTTGGAGTTCCGAAATATTTTCCGAGAACCTTTCGAAAGCACCAGCCTCAGTCTCGATTACTTCAGGAATTTGGATTTAACGAATTACACACTCCCACGCCTTTCTTCCAGCGTTTGGATATAAAGAGGGCCCGCAATGAATGCGAATAAATTAGTCTTAATAAAGTTTTTCCGAAACTGCGGCATGATGAAATTTTTAATCATCATCGCTCTAAGGTCTCTTACCGTTTCTGGCGCCCCTAACCCTAGAAACCGTGCGCTGATTGGTGAAAGGGCTTACTTCAAAGACCAAACAGCCTTCGGCGAGAGGGCTTTACAGTACATGGTCAGACTAGAGATTTCTAAAGCACTCCAATGTAAAGCATGCAGTGGCTCTTTTATCGCAAAGGATTGGATTTTGACCGCCGGTCACTGCATTCACGAGTAAGTAATTCAACCATTTTTAAATCGCTTAAAATCCTAATAACTTTCGATATTCCATAGTGCGGACTTTGTAGTTGTGTCCACTGCTTTACGCAAATGCGGCAGCTACTTCGTCAATAAAAAGGACTTATTTTACCGTTATACGTTTATAGTATCTGAAGTATACACCTATGTAGGATTGATAAAATTTTCGTTTAATGTGCCCTGCGATATTAAGCCGGCCCGTTTGCCCCGATTCTTAAATGAAGACTACAACGGAAAAAGAGCTACTTTAAGTTCATTTTATCCAACATGCAGGGCTCCTTCGCCACTTCACACCACAGGAACTTTTACGATCCTTGACGAACAGTCGTGTGCACTTTCTTACAAACACTTATCTCTAAACCCTCTCAGAGAAGATCACCTATGTGTAGATCTACCCTTATGTACGGATGGTACTGGGGCCCTTTTGATCTTGTTGAATTCAACGGAAATCATTGCTGTTTCAACACAGCCGAAAACAGCACCGTGTCCTTCAAAGGCTATCTTTACTCGGATTGATTACCACTTGGTGTTTATTAAGGCCATCACCGGCATAGATATACCAGAATGGACGGAGTAGAAGACTTGGAAGCGAAAATAGATGCCAGCGAGATACCTCTGTCGGTTGCTAAATTGAAATTATAAATGTTATAAAATACACCAGTTTTTAAATAGTTAAAAAAATATATAGAAATGCAACGTACATATGTACATACTCTCCTTTTATGAGATAATATTTCTTATAGAGCTTATAGTGTGCTGCTTCTTTTTCTGCCGAATAGATAAATAAAAGTCATGATCTCTTCCAGAGAAATCTGGAATTTGTTTCTTGAAAAATCAAAATCCCTTTTTGATAAACAGGAAATAAAAATTTGAAACGAATTTGAAAAAAAATTGTAAATTTGAAAATTTAAAATTTTCAAATATTTATTTGACACCATAACTGAATTCCAAAAATTAAATTCAAATTAAATTAAATTTCTTTCGAACTTTCGGAGATTTATGGTGAACAAACGAATATTTAAATTTTTGTTTATTATATAGGCTTTGATAGCACGATATATAAGTTTTAATAAAATTTTTAATAAAATTTCAATAAAATTTCCTTAATAAACTATTACCAAGTAAAGCCAGAAAAGTGTGTATGAATCAATTACTTCAATACTTCAATTGTTTTTGCAGTAAAAAATCTACTTAGAATTTCAAAATGTAAACGTTAAAAATGTGAAGCATTATATGCTTTCGTAAAAAATGTACGAATTGTTCAGCTGTCATAACATTATTTACTCAGACTCAATGTAACGAAGGTTCTCCCATATGGTTAGTTTGTCTTAATTCATTGTTTTTGTATCTTTCCAAAGCAGTTAAAAACAAAACAACAAAAGAGAACAAGTACTTATTTGTTTACTTGCGCAATATTTCTCATTAGTACGTGAAATGAAGAAAATATAGTACCGTCTTTTTTCAACATTTCTTGCCACATTTTTACTTTTGTGTATCTTAAGTGGAAATACGTATTTTGCGACATTGGAAGAAATAGCTGTGTTTTGTGAAAATTTATTTTGTAAATTTTGAAAAATGTTGATCTAACAGTTCTCTAATTAGATCTTAAAGTTAAGTACGGAGTTTGCTTTCTGCCCTTAGACCACTACAAGTACAGAATACCTCCACGGATATATGTATCCAGTTTTGTCATATACATATATGTATCATATACATGTGTATCTGCGTCGTATATATTTTAAACTGGTTGGTAACTAAAAGCTACACGTAATACGTCGGTATTATTTACTTAGTTGGTTGAATTCTAAGGACATCGCCTACGTTAAAAAGGCAGATATCAATTCTTCCAAAAAATGTCTAAATAGTAATTGATTGAAGTTGGTTTCAATACCTCTTTAATTTTGGTTCGCGGAAGAAAAGTAAGTACATACAAAAATTAGTTAAAAACAATACTAAAATTTTATAAGACCAAAACTTTAGTTCTAGAAAGTTTAGATTATTTTTAGGGTATTTCTGGGAATTTTTTCAATTTTATAGCACAATTTAAATACCTTGACTTGAGTTACTTTACCTAATTTACAATCCTGAAGTCCTTAAATCCTAAATTTCAATTTTTGTGGAGCATGAGTTTTGTGACTTAAAAACTTGATGATGAGTTTTTAAGGAACCCAAATATCGTGCTAGCTCGCTCTTGTGTCCCACCGTCTTCGGAGTGTGATCGGTTGAGAGATGGATATTCTATTCGTATTATTTCCTTTTAATATTTTGTGCCTAACTTACACTTTATTATGCCTTCTACATTTTTCCTTCTAGATTTTTTGAAGTTCCGCAATATTTTCCAGGCCGCCTTCGAAAGCACCATTCTCAGTCTTGATTACTCCAACAATTTGGATTTAACGCATTACACACTCTCACGCCTTTCTTCTAGCGTTTGGACATAAAAAGGGCCCGCATTGAATGCGAATAAATTAGTCTTACTAAAGTTTTTCCGAAACTACGGCATGATGAAATTTTTAATCATCATCGTTTTAAGCTCTCTTACCATTTCTGGTGCTCTTAACTTTAGACACCGTGGGTTGATTGTCGAAAGTGCTAACTCCAGAGACCAAATAAGCCACAGCGAGAGAGCTTTACAGTTCATGGTCAAACTAGAAATTTCCAAACCATTCCAATGTAAAGCATGCAGTGGCTCTTTTATCTCCAAAAATTGGATTTTGACCGCTGGACGCTGCATTCACGAGTAAGTTATTCAACCATTTTTCGGTTAAAATCGGTTAAACACATAAATCTTAATAACATTGATTTTTCATAGTGCGGACTCTGTAGTTGTGTCCACAGCTGTAGAGAAATGCGGCAGCTATACCGTCCATAAAACGGACTTATTCTTCCGTCATATTTTAATAATAGAAGATGATTCATACAATGATGTAGGATTGATAAAATTTTCGTTTAATATGCCATGTGAAATTAGGCCTGCCCGTTTGCCCAGATTCTCGAATAGTGGACCTACGGTCTACTACGGAAGAAAAGCTGTTTTAAGTTCATTTAATCCAGCGTGCAATCTTCGGACGGTATTTCAAACTACAGAAGCTTTTACGATCCTTGACGAAGAGTCATGCGAAGCTTCTTACAAGAACTTTCCTTCCGCCACTCTCGAAGAACATCACCTCTGTGTAGGCCCGGCCTTATGTGGCTACCCTGCTGGGGCCCATTTATTCTTGGCGAATTCAACAGAAATCATTGCTGTTTCAATACAGCCGGAAACAATATCCCGTCCTTCAAGGCCTATCTTCACTCGGATTGATTACCAATTGCTGTATATTAAGCACATCAGCGGCATTGCTATAGAAGGATTGACCGAGTAGAAGACACTGAAGCGAAAGGAGATCCGAGCGAGACATCTCTGGAGGGTGCTAATTTGAAAATATACTTTAAAATAGACAAGTTTTTAAATAGTTCAGAAAATATACTGAAATACAACATATATACATACAATGTGTGCACTCCTATACCTAAGATCAAGGATAATTAGAAATGTTGTTCATCAAATGATTGTTTGATTTTCGCAAAAGTTAATATTGGAAACTCAAAGCGTTATCTGAAATTATACGTCTTCGAGCGTACAATATCGTACTACGGCATACTTTGGCAAGGCGGAATATGCTATGAGCCACCATATAAGGCGCTGTTTGTTGAGAAAATTGTTGTTGTAAATGGGTATGTTCTTCCACTCAATAAAACATCGTTAAGGAAAAATAATAATGCTGGAAAGTAATAAGAAAATCGAGTAAAAGAGGAAAACATAAAAAGTTCAAACTTCACCGTTTTACAAGCTCTCGAAGACGTGATTGTTATTTAAAGAGACAATGTTTTAAGTAGTGATGCTTACGAGACGAGGAAACTTCTGGTAGAATTCTAGACATACTCGAGACGAGTTCCGAGAATGGCACAGCCAATTTTCAATCAAGGCGATATCCGGCGAAAAGATGGGTTCGCTCGCACGAAACGAGAACGAGAGATGCTTCTTTTTTCGAAAACAGATTCCAGTACTTACTGGCTTTTTGAGCCGATACAAAAACTTTTTTGTAGTCCAGAATTTCTGGAAAATATTTTCCTCAAAATCTAAATCAAAATCTTTGTTGCAGAAGTGAAAATTGGTTTTTATTAATAAATTATAAAAAAAATATCCATTTTTAAGCTAAATAAATAAATTAAATAAAAATAAATTTTAAAAAAATTTAAATTAAAAATAAAAATAAATTAAATAAATTTTTAAACAGCAATTAAACTAGTCTACTATCAAAGCAAGGTCATGACTGAAATATTTTTAAACGGGTTTAAACGGTAAACAGAGTCGTGTAGAAAAAATTGTGTACTTGTTTATCGCATAAATAGCGTTTATATAGCGTTTTTATGTATTGTAGTTTTGGAAAGAGTGGAAATTAAGAGTATAGAGTATAGAGTATAGAGTATAGAGTATAGAGTATAGAGTATAGAGTATAGAGTATAGAGTATAGAGTATAGAGTATAGAGTATAGAGTATAGAGTATAGAGTATAGAGTATAGAGTATAGAGTATAGAGTATAGAGTATAGAGTATAGAGTATAGAGTATAGAGTATAGAGTATAGAGTATAGAGTATAGAGTATAGAGTATAGAGTATAGAGTATAGAGTATAGAGTATAGAGTATAGAGTATAGAGTATAGAGTATAGAGTATAGAGTATAGAGTATAGAGTATAGAGTATAGAGTATAGAGTATAGAGTATAGAGTATAGAGTATAGAGTATAGAGTATAGAGTATAGAGTATAGAGTATAGAGTATAGAGTATAGAGTATAGAGTATTGAGTATAGAGTATAGAGTATAGAGTATAGAGTATAGAGTATAGAGTATAGAGTATAGAGTATAGAGTATAGAGTATAGAGTATAGAGTATAGAGTATAGAGTATAGAGTATAGAGTATAGAGTATAGAGTATAGAGTACATATGAAGATTATTATAAGATTGAATTATTCACTTAGGCTGAAGTAAATGCAAGAACGCTATTTCTTTACGAGTATAAAAATGTTACAATGTAAATCTAGAAAAGTAGGTGCGAACCAATTTCTTCAATACTACCATTTATTTTTACAGTAAAAGAAACTGAAATTCGAAGAATATTTAGAAAGCTTAGCGTTTCAAAATACGTACGTGGTAATGCTTTCGTTAAAAAATAGAACAATTATTCATCTGTGAAAACAATATTTACTCAGACTGAATGTATCGAAGGTTCTCAAACATGGTTAGATTGTCTTAACCGTAGACCGAGCCTTGTATCAAAAATGATACATTTGACTTTTGCTTTGGCCAGGAAATATTTTTCGCCTTTAATCTCACGACTATATTATGTGACTTTGTTTATTTTGCGCATTATAATTGTTTTAAATTGTAGTTTACAAAAAAAATAACAATAAGGTAAAAAAATCAAAACTTCATAATTTGATCCTTTGTATCATTTTTGATATAAAACAATATTCAAAGTAGAACCCAAAAGCCCCGAAGTGAGTATTCCCATTCGCTCTATTCGAAAATTGTAAAAAGTGATATTATTCTCAATTTTTTTAAGGCTCGATCTACGGTTAATTCATTGTTTCTGTATCTCTTCAAAGCAGTTAAAAACAAAATGATCTGAAAAATGAAATAACAAGTACTTAGAAAGGGCCTATATGAATTCTTCCAAGATGACTAAATAGTCAGTAATTTATTGAAGTTGGTTTCAGCAAGTGTTTAAGTTTTGAAGAAAAAGTACATAAGTACAAACGGAAATTAGCTAAGTACTAAAATTTTCAAATAATTCAAATACCTTGAATCAGTGTATTTATGTATTATTATATTTGCGTGGTTCTAAATGATTATAACCACCCATATTATCCGCTTAACCTTGACTTAAAGTTTTCCTACTTTAAAGCTCCTGAGCCCTTAAAACCCTTAAAAATATTTTCCAGGCACCTTCCGAAAGCACCAGCCTTAGTCTCGATTACCTCAGCAATTTGGATTTAACGAATTACACACTCCCACGCCTTTCTTCTAGCGTTTGGATAAAACGGTCCGGCAATGAATAAGAATAAATCAGTGTTACCGAAGTTCTTCCGAAACGGCGGCGTGAAATTTTTAATCATTATGCTTCTAAGTCCCTTTATTATTTCTGGTGCCTTTATCCTTAGCGATAGGATGCCTCGTAATAACACTTCAAAAATGGTTAACTACAGAAATCAAATAAGCGACAGTAAGAGAGCTTTACAGTTCATGGTCAGACTAGAGATTTCTAAAGCATATAAATGTAAAATATGCACTGGCTCTTTTATTTCCCACAATTGGATTCTGACCGCCGGTCACTGCATTCACGAGTAAGTAATTCAACCATTTTTAAATCGCTTAAAATCCTAATAACTTTCGATATTCCATAGTGCGGACTTTGTAGTTGTGTCCACTGCTTTACGCAAATGCGGCAGCTACTTCGTCAATAAAAAGGACTTATTTTACCGTTATACTTTTATAGTATCTGAAGAATACACCGATGTAGGATTGATAAAATTTTCGTTTAATGTGCCCTGCGATATTAAGCCGGCCCGTTTGCCCCGATTCTTGAATGAAGACTACAACGGAAAAAGAGCTACTTTAAGTTCATTTTATCCAACATGCAGGGCTCCGTCGCCACTTCACACCACAGGAACTTTTACGATCCTTGACGAACAGTCATGTGCACCTCTCAGAGAAGATCACCTATGTTTAGACCTACCCTTATGTACGTATGCCACTGGGGCCCATTTGATCTTGGTGAATTCAACGGAAATCATTGCTGTTTCAACACAGCCGAAAACAGCACCGTGTCCTTCACAGGCTATCTTTACTCGGATTGATTACCACTTGGTGTATATTAAGGCCATCACCGGCATTGATATACCAGAATGGACGGAGTAGAAGACTCGGAAGCGAAAATAGATCCGAGACATCTCTGTCGAATGCTAAATTAAAAATATGTAACATATAGCTTAAAAGACACAAGTTTCCAAAGAGTTGTGAAAATATACTGAAATAAAAAATTCGTACTAAATACAAGGGCTGTTAATCTCGAAAGGAAAATATCTTTTTTTACAGCAATGAAAATTATTTATCATTGAAACAGAAACATTCGCTAATAGCAAATCGATATGAATATTTTACTATAACTTCCAGGACCTCGAATTGGATTAGGGTACGCCGAAGGGTAGGGATTGAGAAGGGATTGGGCAGGGTATAGCAGAATTGTCACCAACTTCGCACGGTCAAAATCTAGTTTTAATCAGTGCAGGGCATGCATGAGAAGGCATGCCTTACTTTTATTCGAAACGTTGATAATTCAGTTAATGAAAATCTTATGCTGAATTATAATAGCATTCATTTTGTTGGCAATCATACTCACATTTGATTTAAAGTGAAACCTTCCTGCTCGAGGAAGAAAGAAGACGAAGAAAGGAAATTCTTCGTCCTCGTCGCGGCCTGCTTTCTTGATTCAAAAAATATTAACAAAAATCCTTCTTTGCTTGAATAAATTAATATGAAATATACAATTGAATTGATGTCCTTGAAGTTTCTCGTTAAAATTCAGGAGCTTAGAAGCCAATTGGATAAAAATTGATAGCAAGAGCGAGGACAAAGAAGAAGAAGAAGAAGAAGAAGAAGAAAATAAAGAGAAAAAGATTGGCAAGAACGTACTTTGCGGAAAATTCAAGAGAATGGATGAAAATACGATAGAACTATGATAGATAGAAAGGATGCAGGATGATTGGTTGAATGGATGAATGCTTGAATGCTTCGATGGTTGTAGGAATCAACGATTGAATAGATTTTTCAGCTATTTCTTAGCATGCTAAGAAATACGATACGATACAAGAGAAAAATTGAAGAAACTTTCATATTAAAAAAAAATTATTATGGAATGAGGATAACTCTGTTGTTATTCTCACAACAAAACCAGAAAAGGAAAAGGCAAAAGACAGCAGCAGAAGAAGACAACTAAACGAGAAAGCTAAAAGAAGCCGAAATGATATTCAAATAATTTGGCCAATTTCTGCGAAATTTTCAAGAGTTAGCGCCACAGTCCGCCTCTTTCTTCCTGTAAAACGTTCAGGGAGGAAACTCATCCTTTCTTCCTTCCTAACATCATTCCATTTGTTTTCTTCTTGTTCTTCTTTTCTCTGTTCCAATAACGCACTCCTCCAACAAAACCTTCTGCGCTTAATATCTTCCGCAACAGATATCATTATCATTGTTGGAGAAGGGTTGGTTCCACTCAAACTTTTGGGCCCATCAGAGAAGCGACCGTATGTGACTAGCGCAGATTGGCTTAAAGTGGATGCCCGTAATTAAGTTAGTGAGCGTGATGGTATGGAATTTCAAATTTAAAATTGTTTAAAGCTGAATTTAACAATTAGTTCACGTAATTGAACTTCATTACTATAAACGCCACAAATGAATAGAAGCAGTATCGTCGATTAACTTTAATCAATTGAAGAATTTTCGAAGGTTTTATTAACGCTAAATTGATTTAATTTTCAATCATTTAATTGGTTATTATTATTATGTTATTTATACGAGTTTATTGTTTGAAAAGAGATTATAATATAAAACTGAGAATGTAAGACTTAACAATAATTCAATTAATTACCTAATAATTTTTAGTCCAATTATATATTATATCCAAATATGAACAACGTAATTTAGGAATTTGATGGAACATTAGTTACGCGTTTCCGTTTTGCCATGACGCTTTTGGTATGTGATACTCATCGCACACCACCACCACCAACCACAGCACCCACCACAAGATATCCACACTTACTCGTTCCTTCTATCCACCGCAATTACACCACGCAACAAAGAAAACGTACGTGAAAATCCAAACGCGCTTATGATCAGATCATCCAGCTGGAGTTGGTTTTGTCATATCACGTCAGAATTTTTTGGAAATCAATGTCAAAACCTCAAAAAAGAGATTTAAGGAGACACCTTTTAGTAGAAAGAAGGCACAATTTATAAAGTATATGCATAAATAATGTCTGAGACAAAGCTTTTGCCATAATATTTTTTTGGAATAATTAGCTTCATCATAACTTTACATCATCTCTCAATCTCACTTTACATCATCCTTCGTTTTTTTTTGTTATTCGATTTTGATATAATTCTTTTACAGCCATATAATGAGAAACATTAAAATACACAATATATATATATATATATGTATATGTATATATGTATATACATAGTAAATATGTACATATTTAAATATTTGTATTCAGAAAATATAATCTCCACATATAGAAGCAGAGTGAGCCCTTCCTCATATCCAGAAACTAGACTAGGCCTTGCCTGTTTCAAAGTAAAATTATACCAATTATATCGATTTTTAGTGTTGTGAGGTATATACACGGCGTTTCGTCTGAGATGTGACAGAAACCAAGAACCGGTAGGCTGATGATAATAAGAAAAATGTCACAGGCAAGACAAGTCTAGCCTCAGCTCCCTTCAAGATTATGCTTTTTAAATTAAAAACCAAATTCCAAAAAAAAAATAACTGCCCCCCAACGCTACGTCTATGGATACACCCTTAAAGGGGCTGCAGAAGAAGGAAGAAGTGGAAGTTGGTTCTGTGAAGGCATAAAACATCTTTCATTTATGCCAAATAACATTGTCTTGAACATCATCATTAAGGCAAAACTGATTCTGATTTCTGCCTCTTTTAAGAATTTAACATTGCTTTTCGAACAAAATTCTCGCACGCAAACGTGACGCAAAACGGACTGTAGAGTCAGGATGAAGGGCTGCCAATTGCTCTCAAAAACCGTCAACAGATTTTCATTCACTCAAAAATGGCGTCGGAAAATGTTGCACAGTGTTATTAACAACACAGTTAAAGAATGTATGTATGCACGATATTTTGCCATAATATGTAACAAAATAACTTGCTGTGTGCTGTGTTTGTTATTGCTGTTGTTGTTAAGCAAAGTACAAGTCAACTCATGAACTAATTAAAACAATTTATGTGTGTTGTAAATGTGTAGCATGCTATGACTGATACGATCGACAACCAAAAGCGAACAGGGTGAAAGGCAACAGTGGCAGAGAGAAGCAAAGAAGCAGCAGCATTGATTGATCCTTCGCTGATTAGCTTTTGTCGCGTCATGTATACACACATACATACTCGTACGCCGTTTGACACATCAGAGAGTTGCTGCAATTTTAAAATTCGTTGCTGCGCGTGAGCATTTTTAATCCTCATTCAATATTGAAACATGCGGCTTCCTCAGAGAACAACTAATGAGATTGTGGCGCGTCTCATCGAGCTCTAATTTTAATAAATTATGCCCGGAAAAGGAGAGACTGAAAACTTTTGTGTATCAGAGTAATAGAAAATGAACTTTTAAAAATAATTATGCATCGAATGCATCACATCGATAATCATGAAAGCAATTCAACCAGAAAATGTCTGGGAAAAATCACTGGGAAAAAATTGATGAATTTGTTATTAAAATTAATTTTGTTAATTGCTTAGATTTTAACTTAGATTATAAATTGTAGAAAATTTGAATTTTTCAATAGACTTTCAAGCTGCATTCAACTTCAGTTTTTTGCAAAAGTTTTATAGTCTTTAATTTTTCCTATTTTTTCTTTTGCTTTTCATTTATTCAACTTTTAATTGCACGAAAATCTCTTGCTATTTTCGTACTGTTTAGATCAAGTCACGTTTCTCGAGATATGTACTCGATGTTCAGAATAATTTTATCGGATTTAATTAAAACTCATTTTGCATTTTCGCCTAAAATCCCGAAATCCGTAAAACTTTCGTAATCAATAAAATGTTTTAGAAAATGAGTTTTCGCTCAAAACGTGCTCAAACAAATTTCAATTTTAATGATTTTTTTTTTCTTGGTTTGTGAAAATTTCGGGCACTTTTTTTGATTATGTAAAATAGAAAGGACAAAAAATATATGTAATTAACAATAAAATAGAAAATAGAAAACGTCAAGGGAAGACGTAAAAAACCGTCAAAAATACTAAACTGATTTGTTTATTTTGTATTTATTTATATATATTTATTTATTTTAAACTTTAAACTAAGCATTAAAGAAATTAAATTAAAGAAATTTAAAAAATTTTTTTTATTAATTGAAATAATTTTTAGTATGTATTTTAGTATGTATTTTTAGTATTTTTAGTAAAAACTCCTGAAAATGTTCATAATATTAAGAATTAAGGCGAGATCTTATTGTCTCCATTAATTTTAACTGAATTTAATCTTATTTAAATTGTCTCTAGGAAGATGTTTTGTTGTTTTGTTTTGTGTTGCACGCCATTTTTATTCCTGTCAGCAACCGATTTGGCGAAGAGCAATAAATTAATTGTTGTCGACCTTCGAATAAGCTCTTCCTACCGGAATTAAGCTATTCCTCATCGATGCTAATCGCGGAAGTGCGGATTAACATTTTGCCAACAACTGCCACCTCCACCACCACCACAACAACAACAACAGCAACCACAACAATAACCAAATATGAGCGTTTATTATTGCTGTAGGTTAATTATTTCCGTCAAAGTTTCCGGTAAAATTGAACAATTCGTGATTGAGTGAGTTCGTCTTCTGCGAATAGAATCGAAAGGACGTAGGAAAAAAGAATGCTGGGAGGAAAATTAAGGGACACAAAAATTAAGGGGCACAAAAATTAAGGAGCCTGGAAATTAAAAAACGTTGCAATTATAAGAAAAAAACTATAAAAAAAAATATCAAGCAAAATGTTGGGGTAATCGAGGCTCATTTATATGCCTCACCACCTCATAGGGGCACACTCCCGCAACATCTACCACCTTCACCACCTTCACCACCTTTACCATCCTTCACGCACGCAGCCTGCAAGCAAACCGACCGAGAGTACGACTAGAGTGTATGAAAACAGCTCGTCAAGTGCTAATTTGCCCTCCATTGAAAACTCGAGTTGGCAACCTCGAGTTGTTGCGGCGCGGGACACTCAAGAGGCGCGACTATACCCGCGCCTATGGCCTTGTGCGGGCCATCTAACTTCCAACTGATGGAAAATGGTAGGTGTATTGTGCGTGGTCGTGTGTGTGTGTGTGTGTGTGTGTTTGTTTGCTGGTATTTGTGAGTGCGGCTGTGGTTGTTGCTGTTGGTTGAATTGTATTCTGCCGGAACCACAACAAGCGTAGGTACTGCCATTTTCTTTGCAACAGCAAGAACAACTGCAACATTATTCCGTCCTCTTTTTGGCCGTAAACCGTATAACGCATACACTAACACCACCATCGCAACCAGTCGGATACATACAGTTAATGAATTATAAGGCAGCATCACGAATTCATGATGCACTTTAGTATGGACCGAAGTGTTCTAAATGAAATAACAAAATTTCAACGGTTCGTGGAAATGTGGCGAAAATATGTACAAAATGTTGTTGGCCACAGTCGCCGCTGTCGGCACCGCAGTCGTTGTGCCGCTTTTATGACGATTACAGAAAATGGACCTCCGGATTAACCTTCCATGGCAAGGGCAGAGCACAGCACAGCCCAGCCCAGCACACCGCGAAGTCTGCTTGTTGAAGTGCTGTGGAGTGGCGAGTGGCGGGGCAGGCGTGGCGGAAGGCGGAGTTGAAGGGCGGGCTTGATGGCAGGCTGTTTTCGAGTCGAGTGCTGCTCTTCGCAAAACGATACAGTAAATTAGTCAGCGCCTTGCAGCTCATAAATTCATTTGAGATGCAGTCGCAGAAGTCGTTAAGGGCGGCGCGGCCCTTAATGGGTTGATGGGCGAAGTGACTAAATTGAGGGCAGCAGAGTTTTTGATGTAGATTGAATTTTGCAAATTTAATAAATTCATATAAATTATTGTAGACTTGTTACCTTTTTGGTTGAACAACGTCAGATTTTCACACTCGGTTACAAGGTGTTGCAATTAAATGCAATCCAACAAAAACACTAACAAAAACAACAACAATATTAAAAACTCCGTTATAATACTTCCATAATACTGATAATATGTTAATATGCGTTAATCGTTAAATAATGACAAATAGAGGGTGTTTTTTTAGCTTGGATAGAACTTTCGATGGAGACAACTGTCAATACCAGCTGTCCTTCTGACTGCTCTTGTTATTATTTTTGTTCAGTATAGTCTGGCAAATCATCATAAATGGTTTGAACAACGCTTGAACAACGCTACCAAATTATCAAAATTTACTTTGAAAATCAGTCGTCGTTTCGAGCAACTTATAGACGACTTCGTGAATTTTATGGCAAAATCATTTTCAAATATTAATGCCATGTCCTGATCTTTCCAGTGAATAAAACAATTTTATTAAAATTAAATTTTTTGTATTATTTTTTACCATTTGAAGTTCTGTGGGGCTTAAAAAAACACCCTTTATTTTCAATCGAATTATGCGGCAACGGCAGAGCAAAAAAAATGCGCGCGAATTGCAAAAAATTTCAATTAAATAAAAATTATGCCATATTGGACGTTATTCGCTTTATTTGTTCTTTTAAAACTTTATTGTTACTGAATTATTTCGCAGACGCAAAATTTCAATGAAAGCATTTAAAAATTAATTACGTTTGCAGGAAAAAAGACATACACATACGAGGACACATGAACACACACATACACATACACCACCCACAACAATTGAATTAAATAATATACTCGTTAATATACCTTGTAAAATATATGCATACGTTTAAACGCAACGAATCAAAAATATGCAGCCTGCAAACGCGGCGCGCGACGATTGCGAGAAAATAATAATGCAACGTAATGTAATGCTTGCTGCTCCATCAGCCGCCCCGAAAATCAACATTCACAAAATTGATGAACTCAAAAGTGACGCCTGTCTGTCTGTCGTCGTTCGAGCGACATTTTTGTGGCGCGCGATGCATAATTGTTGCAAACAATAGAGAATGCTTGGTGTTAAAAAAGAGTGCAGCAGAACAACAGAACAGCAACCATCAGGACACAACAACAACAACAACAACAATAGCAATAACAACAACAACAACAACAACAACGATGAGGTGAAGCAGACTTACCATAAAGTTAACAAAAGTGCTTAAAGCAAAACCAAAAACAGTAAAAAAAATGTATTGTGCACTACGGTACAGTCTATACGATATAAAGGCTTCAACACTTCGACGGAACTTTTTGTTGCTAGCGTGTAAGCAACAGCAGCAGCAGCCGCTTCAACAATAAAAAACAACAACAACAACATCCGAACATACGCAGGCAGGTGTTGAGCGAGCGACACGAGCAAGCAAAGTTTTAGAGTACCACTCGAAGGGGGCGATGCTTTTTTCCTTGCAAAAAACCCTTTTTTTATTTAAATTAAATCCTGGCTCCGCTTGAAGTGCATCCGGTTGAATGTTGCCGCCACAAATCGCTTCTCTTACTTTGCATTTTTTTTAACAGTTTTTTTGCTCACGAAAAATGGTTGCAAAGCGTTTTTAAAATAATTGCATTTTTGCATTTTATTGCAAGCAAACTTTGTTACCAGAAATGCAGGTGTTGTCTTCGTCAGTGGTTGTTGTGGTTGTTGTTGTCGTTGGTGTTGTTGTTGTTGCTGTTGTTTGCTGTTGTCGATGTCGTCGCCGTCGTTGTTGTTGTTGTTGTTGTTGTTATTGTTGTTGTTGTTGTTGTTGTTGTTGTGTTATTGTTGTTGTTGTTGTTGTTGTTGTCTTATTGTTGTTGTTGTTGTTGTTGTTGCTGGTGTTGTTGTTGTTGTTGTTTTATTGTTGTTGTTGTTGTTATTATTATTATTATTATTGTTATTGTTGTTGTTGTTGCTGGTGTCGTTGTTGTTGTTGTTGTTGTTGTCGTCGTCGTCGTTGTTGTTGTTGTTGTTGTTGTTGTTATCGTAGTAAGTGTTTTGCATTTTTAAAATATTCGTTGTTCGTTGTTGGCAGATGGAATTGAATTAATTCATTTGCAAAAAAAGCATTCACTTTGCATGTTTCTATAGTTCTTTTTTTTAACGAAGAAAGTGAAAAAGTTTTCTGGTTGTTAAACTGATTATAAAAGTAAATTAGATATAAATTTTAAACATGTGTACATATGTACATATATGGTATTTTGATGTAAGAATAGTCGTTTGCAAACTATTTATTTACGATAAATTAAATTTAATTTAAGAAAAACATGAAAGAATGTAAGACAGTTACATTTAAAGCCAAGTAAAAACAGTTAAGTAAGAAATTATATTTTAAAAGAAATTGTGTATCTTTATTAAATTTATTTCCTGTGAATAAAATCATTCTCAACCTCATTCTGCATCGTGTGGCATTGTCACACATTTCTTGCTGCTGAACTCAACTCACACGCCTGCAGCAAAAGACGACTGAAGCAAAAGAGCTCAAAATTTCTACATTTCGAAAGATTTCTACATTTGAAAGCTGTCAGAAAATAACATCAGAACATCATCGGAACATCAGAAACAACCGCATGTGTATTAAAATTCTTGTCATTCTCACAAAGTAAGAGAGACAGAGGGAGAGAAAGAGACCAAATTGGAATTGCCCTCATTTGCAGGCAATTTTGCAATGATGCAATGATGAGAAATCGAGGAATGTAATGTCTTCCAATGAGAGTAATTTTCGTTTGACAAATATACAAAATACTCGGTACCATTAAAGTCTACAAATATCGTACGTTTGTAGCTATAATTAATATTCATCATACAATACAATTGTGTCTCTCTCCGGGGACATTTTTGAGGCAAAACCAACCACCCTCGACTACTAAATCTTTGCTTCAAAGGAAACTGAAGATGTTGAAGTAGTTAATTGAATCAATCAATCAATCAATCAATCTTGTCAAAGCACATAAACAATACTGCATACTACAAAAACGGCCAAGCAAATTAAAAACATTAAAAAACAAACAAAGAATCATCAATCATTCACCACAATCTCTTTCATGCGTACATATTTTGTAAACACAATGCCAACGATTGTTGGCCCCAACTCAAGCAGGCAATACTCAAGTACTCAGTGCAACAAAACGCAAATGAAAATCCAGATCCAGAAAATCCAATCAAAATAAATCAAGAATGACACGAAATCGAATTTCAAATTCGGAAAATAAACCGTAGTGCGTTCGAGTCATACATTTTTTGCAAATACAATACAGTGCAATTAAAAATTAATGGCAACAACAAACACGACAACAACAACAGCAACAACAGCAACGACAGCAGTAATAGAGAAGACAAAATTATATATACAAACCGATAAGAACAGCAATAATGACAAGAAATGCAACAAATATGAAAACGCACACAAACCCATGAAGTTCATTGAAGTGTAAGAGATGAAGTAAAAGAGCGAGAGAGAAAGAGAGCGGGACAGAGAGAGGTTTGAGAAACCACACAAACACACAGATTATACACTAGACTACTTGGGCAGCTCTTCCCAAACTTCTTTAGCTTTCCAATCTCTCTCTAAAAATGAGAAGATTTCTCTAACATAAAAATTCAAATTCTGCGCGTAAAGAAATGTAAAAATTTCCTTAAATAATAGCTTTAAATAACAGCTTTTTCAAAAACTTCAAAAAATTTTTCAAAAAGTTCAAAATTCATAAAGATTTTTGTAAGATTTGCTTCTTATTTGCTTAAAAATACGAAGCTGGTTTTTTACCAGTATAAAAAAAATTATTCTTATAATTAAACACAAGCTTTTTATGACGTGGATTTGCCTTACTTTCAAAATAATCGTTGAAAAAGTGTATGAGTTAGCAACACATGTCTTCACCTTCTTCTTCGAAATCTGTTATACTTCACGTTATTGAAACTTCTTTTTTTTATATTATTATGACTATTTTCTTCGTCTGAAGCTTCTTAAGATCGTACATCTTCTCTAAGAGAATTCTACACAATTCTGCTCCTTCCACACAAACCCATTTATTCATTGAACTGATAAGCGCTCATTGAACAACCTTTTGAACTGTCAAAAGCTGCATACATACATCTTATGGGATCATCCTGTGTATGTATTTTTCCATATAAATTGGCAAGAAAATTTGAACTCAGGTTAAAAATTAAAAACAACAGATAATGTGAATATAATAAATCCACAACAAACCTTACTTAAAGAGATTTTCTGCACATTAGAAAATCCTCAAAAATAAAAGTCGACCACGAAAAACATCACACTTTCGAAAAACATTCAAATAAACTTGGCAGCATCTTTAGCAACGAGTGAATAATGTTCAAACCCAAAAATGGCAAATTCTAAACAGAGTTTTTTTACACTGAAACCGAATTTTTACCCTCGTAAATTCTTCGAAAGTGTATTCGTACAAAGAGAAGAAATAAATACAAAAAACAATCACGTTCCAATAAATTCAGAAACGCAAAAATTTATTGTAAACATTTTATCAATAATTCACTCTGTTGGGAATCGCTGCTGGTCTCTTTCGCATTGCAGATTAAAAGCAAATAAATAAAGTAAAGAACTAAATGAGAAGAGAAAAAGAAAACGGATGGAGTGGAAAAATCATAAAGCAAATATTTTCACATCCGCCAACATGTTCCCAAAGTCGTTACCAAAACCAAAGTGTACCCAAAAGTATCAAAAAAAGAGAAAAACAAAAAAAAAAAAAAAAAAAATTAAAAATGTGTGGCAAAAAAAAAAGGGGTAGAAAGAAAGAAAAATGTATGTTTGCGAAGCCTTTCTGCAGGCGACGCATGAGCTGAAGTGAGAAGGAAAAGGCAACGGCGCAGCTGGTTTGGTTGACAACTAACTAAAACCGAAGGATGTCATATGAAGTGGTCTTAAGCGTTCGAAGGGCTGAAGAAAAATAAAATGAAGAAGGGGTGGGGCGGGGGGGGCGGGTGTGCAGGGGAGAGGAGTGCTGTGGTGCGGTGATAGACAATGCTATCTAGTGCGTTGCGTTGCTTTTATGAACAATTCACATGAATTGTTGCTGATGGTTAGTGACTCTTGTTCTCGAGCAAATAAAAACAATTCCGAAAAAGATAAATAAATATTCAAAATAAAACAACTAAAATAAATAGAAAATGAAACAAATAACCTTGTAAAAACTATCCAAAAAAAAATCTGTAGAAAAACAAAAACAATCAAAATAAACGTACGATGAACAGTAGACAATAAAATGTAATTGTTGTTGTTGAAATTGTTGCAATTGTTCTTTTGTCGTGGCTTGGTGTCACCCACAATTTGGCATGATGCTGTTGCTCAGCGACAAAAAAAAACCGCAAAAAAACCAAAACCAACAACAGAAACTCGGTGAATGGTGGCGAAGGCGCGAGCGTGCCTGACTGGGTCAAAACATGTTTGAGAGAGCCACCCAAAAAAAAGGACCAGCCACCCAAAATGCTCTCTCACTGCCAATTTCACTTGCTCTCTACCACTCTCTGAAACCATTAGTTCCCGAAAAATTGCGTGAGCATGAAAAAGAGGGAAAATTATTTTCCCTATTTTTGCGCTCATCGTCTGGGAAAATTCTCAGCTGTTCGTTTGTTTCAGCGGAGTCTGCTTTGTGGACGCACTTTCAAGAAGTCAGTCCGCGTTGCCTTTTCCTTGCGAGCTGTTTGTTAACGTGCGGGCATTTCGTGGTTTCGTGGTAAAGCGATCTCGGTGCATATTCTTCCAAAAAAGTAAAAAAGATGTAAAAGTTAAGATTTTTATACAAGCTAGTAATAAAATAGCGTTAGAAAACGTTGCAGTCAAAAAGTGAAAAAAAGTTCGAAAAGTGTAAAATTGCAAAAAGCAAGAGTCCGCAGCAGTCTGCACTCACTTTCTAAGCATAGAAAAAAAGTTTCGAGAAAAAATTAAAAGTAATTAATAATAAATAAGCTTTTTAAAAAAGCAACAAGAAGAGTCTTCGTTTTTGGGTGGAAGGAATTTGCTTTTTGGTCTCGACGAAAGAGCACCTTTTCCCATGTAGCGATTTAACGAGACGACCTCCGACTGGCGAGGGCACCGCGTGCTTGTTGTTGTTGTTGTTATTGCTTGTGTTTGTTTTTATATTTATATTGCTGTCATTCTGGTTGTCGCTTTCGTTTTCTGGCGGTCAAGTATTTTATATACATTGTTTTTTTCCGCCGCTATTATTTATTTTTAGCATACAAATTTCTCATAATTTCTACGGCAGCGACTTAAAAAATTGAATGAGCAAATAAAATATTTAAGAATTTAGACGAATCGTATAGTTTTTCAAAATCGTGCCAAATAAATAAGCACGAATTTAAGCAAAACAGAAGGAAAATATCGCAGCAGCCACAAACGCACACCAGCATACTCCGCGTACATACGAAACAAGAATAAAAAACTAGTTCAAGTGCCAGGCGTTAAAATTTAAGTGAGTGAAAATGAAGTCGCGTCGCTGCCGCGCTGCCGCGCTGCCGCGGTGACGATTTGACGTTTGTTTTTTGTTGCGCGGCGCCCTTAGGCAATGAATGAGCTGTGAAATGCTGGCTGGCTGTAGGTTTGCCTCGAAGCGTCATTGTTTCTGGGATGATATGCATCTAAGTGTGTGTTTGTGTTTGTGTTTGTGTGTGCGTGTACGCATCTTAGCATCTGTATGTCATTTAGTGAGCTTCAATGAATTGCCGTCAAATTCGTCTGCTCGTCGTACGAATAATATTAAGGTTTTTCTGAAGAATGTCTTTGCTTTTTTTTTTACTCTTCTCTTTCTTCTTCTTTTCTGTTGCTGCTGTTCATGCTCTGGTTTTAAATTTTTGTCATTGCTGTGTTCATTTCGAAATTGTCTGTCGTTTCTTTGGTTTTTCTTTTCTGCCTCTCTTTTGTTTGAAATCTCTAATGGATTTATTTTAGTATATTTCGAGTATTTTCTGAATTGTTTGTTTCCTTTTTCCACCAATTTTTTAATCGTCTGTAGCTAGCTTGTTTTCTGTTATTGTTTGTCCTTTCACAATAGTCCCGAAAAATGTGTCAATTTTAATGACAATATGAAAGCACTAAGTCTTCACAAAATTATGTAGATTCTTTGTTTGAGCTCTCAGGCCTAATTTTGTAAGCGATTTATAAGATTCCGAATATATTTTTGGTTCAATCGATCAAATAATCAATCATACGTCATGTAGAACATTTTTAGACCTTCCTCTATTGTTGCTTTTCATTTATTCAGTGATTTTTCGTAGTAAATTAGCTAATTTTGTAGTAAATAGAATTAAGAGATTATTTCAGAGATTATTTGGGAAATTTACTCCTTTGGATGACCCGCCTTTTAAGCTAAAAAAATACTTCGGAGTGAATAATTAGCCAAAAAACAATTAAACTTCGTTAGTTGGTCTCCAGGTCGCTTCAATAGAAATACATAAAAGATGTTTGTATTTGTTGTTTTTATTTATTTTTATAATTTTTTTTGGTGTTTGTATTTTTCGTATGTTTTTTTTTGGAATTCTTTATTAGTTCGCGATATTTTGGAGCACCACCGCTGTCCGTTTTCAGGCAAATAAAGACCATCAGAGTTTACAAGTTGATTTTTGAGAGAGTTCAACAATTAGCAATTTTATAGTTTTGTTAAATTTGTTTATCCTGTGTCTGTAAATTTGAGCGCAATTAATAAAAGGTCAAAAATCGAAAAAAATCTTTATTAAATAACTTATAAATCCTCGACGCCAGTCATCATCTTCTGTAAAATGGCTGGAGAGTCCTTTTTGAATAAATTTTAGTACATACTAAACTTTATTCCATTTTTTCTTAGTTCATTTTTTCAAAAATGTTCAATACTTTGTCGATATTTTAAGCTCTTAGTTCTCACAACTTTCTTATCAACTTGCTGCTTGTTGTCACGCCTCATACGTGATTGCACTTTTAGGAAATTTTTGAAAAAATCTGAAATACCATAGCGCATCATTTTCGTATACCTAATATATCTTTCCTTGCGAAAACTTTCCTCTGCTGCATGAAGTGAATTTACTACAGCAAACAGTTTACCACGAGTAACTTCATGATGAAGAGATTCAAGTGATGCATGTTAGTCTCACGATTCTACTCTCACTAATAGTAGTTTTCTTGTGATTTATGCACTAAGTTCTTTAAGTGGCAAACTAAAGAATGATAAACGAAGTCATTTGGGTAAAC